>HG995354.1:5884598-6520507 GCA_905333045.1 Lysandra bellargus
CTACGAGTTATGTTTTATGGTTTTAATTTATGTTTGAGTTGTATTAATAAACCTTTTTTATCTCTACAATTTGGGTCAAGTGTACCCTATCGACCTTGTATGAACTCCCTGTGTTCCCTACTGCGTACTAGAACTAGTGGGAAAACATTACGTCACTGCCGATTACCGCAAGGCCAGCACTATAAATATGGCCTGTACTTGAGCTTGAGAACGGCCTCAATCTTCATCAATTCACGTCGGAATTATCAGCAACCGCACTGATTTACAATGGAAACAGATAATCGACTTTAATGTCTTTATTTTTACAGGATGTACCTAATAACTAATCCATTTTGTTGTCTTTGTCTTATAAGTTATAAGTTGTACGTCGGAAAAGCTATTTTATTTGACCATAATAATTTTAAACTAAATAATTATTGTTTAGTTCGTAAACTGAATCTGTGACTGAATTTAGAAATTTTGAAAATAGAACGCAGGAGTATCCACTGTCCACGCGAGTTATGACTTATGACGTCAATGTGTGTATTGACCTTCTTATTTTGAATTTCAAACATGGCACTGTTCTTTTTATCCCGCGTTTTTCGCGCGTCAAGTTTTTATAAGGTAAAAAACTAGGAAACTCGTCTCTATCTTTTATGCTTACTGCTGTTTTAACTGAATGATATTTTAATGCCTCTGAAGATCCACAAGGTGCCTCGCTATCAGCCGGGATGACATGTAAACGGGTCGTGTGAGTCAGCCGGAGACGCAAATTGCCGTCAATTTGACTCCGCGTCACGGCCCAATTGAGGAATGTGTCACTATATTGCTGCAGTGGCCTTAGCATTGCTGGTAGATCGTAGATTGTTAGAAGATGAGAGACTGTAAGACAGAATAGAGCATAATAATAATGGCAGGTTACGTAGAGAATCTTGATAAAGATGAATCTTTATTCAATTTACATTAAACTACTCTACAACAAGAAAGTAGAGTAATGACTCCTCTAATGTCAGAGTTTAATATTAGGTATTATATTTAATATTCGTTAGTTTAATCTTAATAATGCAAATGTTAAGATACCTAATAAATACTTTAAAAACTAAAATACAATTAAGTATTTAGAAGTCAATCAACATAGGTGTAGGGCTTAGGTCTACTAAATAAACCTAGGCAATCCACAGACCACAGTACGCAGTTTCTTATAATCTAGATTCTAGAGTATTTTATCGCAGAACAGTATTTATCGGTACTCAGAAAATAAATACAGGGCAGATATGAATCGCTTGTTTATTGTTCTGAGTTGCTTACAACTCGCCATCTTATAAATGAGACAAAATGATGCGACCATTGAGATACTATATACTAGGATCTCTCCTTATATCGGTGTGTAAGCGTCAAAAGCGTGTAATTAGGACATCGAGACCGGGTTTTCCCGAAACCCGAAAACCCGGGTTTTGAAGATCGCGAAAAAACCCGGGGTTCAAAAATGGAACCCGGGATTTTCGAGCTTTTCGGGTTTTTCGTTTTTTTGATAATTATTAAAGCAAGACATGATTTAAGGTATTTATAACAAACTAACATACAAATTATAGGTTTAATTAATTCTATTGGTCATAATTAAACAAAATATAATATTTTAAAGTAAAAGTTTCGTTTTAAGAGCATTAAAGACTAATTATCACAAACATATTAATTTGTTGAAAATGTTTTGAAAATCCTACCAAAACTATTCAATGTAAAAAAAACCAAGTCTCTTCACACAATCTATCGATCGCAAAAAGTTTTCAAATTTCATAGAAGCCAAGTCTTGTTAAACTTATTTTATAGTTTTCAATGAACTTTATTATGTGATCAAGGCTTACAAAGTAAAGTGTGGACAGCTTCAAAGGCTTCTAAGTCTGCTGAAAGTATCGTAGACTTTTGATGATGGGCAAGTCAGCCACTAGTTAGTGACAAAACGTTAAAACTTGTGTGGACCGTTGCTGATAAAATACACCCATCAACAAAGTCTTAGGGATAATTGAATTTTTGGAATATCTAAAAACCTATCAGGAATTTTTAAAGACAGTGTATGGAACAATAGCCACACTACGCGCTTTCGTCTTCAATTTTCGTCATCTTCTTTCATTCAACTTTCGTTTTGGCGCATTTAATAATAATTGAATGCGTCAAAGAACGCAACGCCAACTGTCATTTTTAATAACAAAGCGAAAGTTTTTGAACGGTCAGGGGGCATGCGCCGCCGCGCGGGTATGCCTCACGTTCGCTGTTGACTGCGCTATAACGCATGCCCTTGACGAACAGAAAAAGGCACAGTGTGACAAAGCTAATGATAGCTTATTTTTTGGTCTATAATGAAACATATTATTAAAACACTTTTCCGAATTTTTCGTTTCTAAAACAATCACTGATATCTACAGTCATAAAAAATCAATGATTAGTCAACAAATCATTATCTCGTTTTAAAAACTGAAAATTTCATTCGAAAGACTGATAGGTTTTTTATTGCAGTCAAATTAATAGTAATAATTTATACTGATCGATGTTTGGCATACATGATTGTGTACTAAAAAATATTTTTTGGTGGTCTGCAGCGGAATGACGCTCATTCTTCTTTGCATATTTTTAAAGTCATTATTTTCAGTCGTCTAATTTACTAAAAACCTTAAGAGGTGTTAATTTGTTTGTCGTTATGCTTTATGTCATTATTTGTTATATTCACAATATAACAAATAACGACAATATAACTAAGACAATGCAATCAGTAAAAAGATTCCAGGAGAGCAAACTGACAAAACCATGCAGAGGAGTTTCCATCAAGTATGATGTGAAACCATTTTGTATTCCAGTATTACAGTCTGGCAAATGCGGCAGATTGCTTTTCATTGCTTGAGAGACTGATGTTGGTAACACATATTATAATAATATTATGACGAATGATGGGTTTCCTTAGCCGGTCGTGGATGTCATAATCACTGCGGAATTATTAAAATACGTGATTTTAGTGAACCCAGATGAAATACAAGCCGAGTTTTTATCAGCACCAGCGCCAGAGACAATTCCTTGTGTGTAACACCATGCCACCATGGTTAATCTTCCAAACTCATTAAAAGTAACCTTCCGCATTTGCCATGTGGTCTGGTCTGATCAATCACATGGTTATCTGACATGAATTCTATCTATTGTGACTAGAACTAATAACTACAAAAAGCATTGCGGTGTAGTGTCTTGTAAGATTTTTCAGTAATGTAAGATTTTTCAGTAAGTTAGATGACAGAGAAAAGCTACCTTAAAATCACAAAAAACATTCGGTTTCATATCGTAGCAAGGCCGACAAAAGGCAATTTCAGGTAAAAACTAGGCACAGAAATTTAATTACAGCACGTATAAAGTATTTCAACATCAAATTAGGACTAAATAATAATTATTAATGATTTGACAATCAGCAACAAAAATGTAAAAGATTAAATAAGCACTTGTTGGCATATCTTTCATATTTAAGGTTTTTCTTCCATTTACTGTCTTCAATTATTCTTGATAGATTTTTATATACGTATACACTATACATCTTATCTAATATATAAAAATGGATTTTCAAATGTGTTTGTCACGCTAAAACTCGAAAACAGCTGAACGGATTGGGATGATTTTAGTCTTAAAATATTCGTAGAAGTCCAGGGAAGGTTTTAAAGCGACACGAAGTTCACCGGGACAGCTATTATTTCATAAAATACAAATACATTTAATAATATATATGTAATTTGGAGGTGAAGCTCGTTGTAATACTTAATCTTGGCCCGAAAATCTTAATCCCTAGCTTGATAAGATCCAAAATTTAGGAGATGTAAAATAGTCGCTTCGATAAAAGTATGATACGGCCGTGCCAGTTTACTCGAGAATTGGTTGGGCACTGCTGTGACCCCAGATAATGGTATTTAAATAGTATTTTACTGGATAGATGATGGAATCGCAGAAAATCATGTGTACAGTATTTTTGCATTGTTAATTATTGAATTGTTAAAAAACCAAAAAACCCGAAAAACCCGGGTACCCGGTTTTCATCAAACAAAAAACCCGAAACCCGGGTTTTGAAAATTGGGTCCGGGTTTCGATGCCCTACGTGTAATGTTATGTCCTACTTACTAGGACATAACAAAGGAGTCGGTATGCATATTTCATGTTATAAAAGTGTTAATAAAGGTTTTTAGTGAACATTTTATGCTAGATATTGTTGAGTTTTGTGGTTCCGCTATATTTAGCGTTTATTATTATAAACCATAAGAATGGCCAAAGAATGCCTCAAACACGTGGATTTAACATTTAATACGTAAGTTTTAAACAACGTTTTTTGGGCTTTTCAATCGGTATTTTTGTAAGCTAAAAAGATATTTTATAAATTTAATAATCCCTTATTCATGTTTTACAAGGCAATGTGCTAAAAATGTCACATAAATTAATTATTTGTCTACAAAAATTGCATAGCTTTTTACGTGTGTTTACGGATTCTCATTATTTGAACTATAGCTTATCGATATCATGAACTAAATGACTTTCTTTTCTGTATTATAATATATTTCAAAATGATCGATAAATAGAAATATTCAAGAAAATAAACGCACACTACTTGTATGAAAATAAGCACAAAATGGCCACGCGATGACGGGCTAAGACTACATCTATACTATAATTCCTTTATCTATGGATGCGACAAATTGTTCAATATCAACATTTTATAGCCGACATCTTGAAGGAACTACAGCGAAGAATCATAAGGAAATGTACGAAATTAATTTGTGTGAATTGTGACTTATGGGAAAATGTAAGACGAGAATTCTCGGGTAGAATTACGCGTTTGTCAATTAATGCTTCTGCGCGAAAAAGAAAAGAGCACGATCTAGTATCTCTCTCTATAAAAAAATTGCAACAGATACTGGAGAGTAGACTCTCTTCTATAACAGTCCAGCTCACTTAGCACAGCCACCACACAAAGGTTTTCTTTCTACAAAAGAATAGATGAAGTAACTGATTGACAAAGGAAATCTATCATTTTGTCCACAGAGCAGCTCTACTGGGTGCTTGTCGACAATAATTGACGATAAGAGGGTACTAATAATAATTATTAGTACTGGCTTCTCGCGAGAGAGGAAAAATAACTGATTAGTCATTGACTACCACTTGCCAGTAATACCTACCTAATAAAAATAATAATATCCACAGCCGAACATATAACCTCCTCATTTTTTGGAAGTCGGTTAAAATAGCTTACATTAATTCTTCAGGCCCCGCGCGAGCACCGGTGATCGCGACAACAATAGAATACAATAGCAATTTCTGGAAATTCCGACTGAAGTAATAATGAAATCATTAACCAAGTGGGCGTTTTGTTTTTGCAACATACCTACCATGTGATAATATTGTTACTAAAACGGTGCGCAATAACGCAGATTGCGCTCAGCGTGTGGTCATTATCTGCCGTAGAAGGAACAGATGGCCTGAGTCTGTACCAAGTGTTATAAAAACCTCTGCCTACAATCTTGCGGCTACATTTTAGGAAAAAATAATTAGATTGCTAAATTAGTTCAAAAACTTTAAGCCATTTTAGCCTAGATTTACATACTAACATTTTACACAAGATTTAAGTACATCAATACAAAGAAATTAGAGTAGAAAACTTTAAGTATCTAAGCCATTTTTGCACTTTATCACCAGGGCTTTATAACGTTATCGAATAACAGAAAAAATATCGTTACGTACCGTTATTTTCATAATGGTAGCCAGATAACGTTATTTTTATAACGATATCTAGTAAAATAACGTTATATTTACCGTTATTATTATAACGTTATTTTTTCGTTATGGCATAACAAAAAAATAACGTTATAATAATAACGGTAAATATAACGCTATTTTCTGGTATCAGGTATGCGATCGTGCACGGTGCACCAAATCTCACTCATATTTAAAATGTAATAAGCGTTCTCTGTGAAAATACAAAGAAAAAAGTACACCTTAAAAGCGTGATTACGTTTAGAAAATTTTCCCGCCTGTCATGACTTTCTTGACGGACTATAACGTTCTCAAAGAACATATATTTACCGTTATAAATCCTATATAACGTTATAACATTTACCGTTATTAAATACATTTATAACGTTATTCCTAGTATCGGTTTAATTTTCATAACGTTATCTATGCCCTTGAAGCAATAACGTTATGAAAAAATAACGTTATTTGAAGCCATGTTTATCACAAGGGTTACATATTTTTACCCGACTGCCAGGAAGGGTGTTTTTAGCGCGTATCTTGTATGTATGTAATTTAGCTGTCAGATTAAACTGTTAGCCAAACAACCTATTTTTCCTAAATACTAGAAACAGTTTAGCGTCCAAACCCCTATAACATATTTTGTTCTACAACTTGTATTGGGTCCTTTATCTTCTGTGGTATACTTTCTTATCTCTACAATTAGCAGAAAAAATAAGATATTGTACTTCTACAAATAAACTTTCAATAAAATATGTTAGGTTCTAAACGTAGCTAATATTATGGCTGGCCCAGAAGTGGTGAAACTCGAGCCAATATGGTCGTCGCTGTACCGTTACCCCTGTGCGACGGTGGCGAGAAATTATTTGACCTACTCACCGTGTTAGCCGATTGCAGGCCTACTGCAATTTTATATTAATGTAGAAATAAATTATATTTATTATTGTTACTTAGTTGACCAACAAATCTTGGTAATAAGTGACATTAAGTGAAATATTACGAGCACCGGTTGATTGGTTGAATACTTACTACATACAAACTCTTTTATAAGGATGTGACTACACACATTGAAGCAGTAATTTGGAGGGGCGCGCCATGTTATCGTAGTTTATCTCTACAACTATTGCCTGTTTTAGCACTTCCAGCGCTCTGGGCGAGAATTCTTCTGCGCCCAGGATGCTGGTAGTGCTGGAAAATTTGGCGCCCCTTTTGTTTGCCCTCAGCGCCTCTTTTTATCCGGCGCCCTGGGCAGTCGCCCAGCGTCGCCCTTTCCCTAACGCCGCTACTGCTTACAAGTTTATATTTTTGATCTAATTGTTTACTGTAATAAGAATGTTGCGTTATACGCATTAACCATGAAATAAAGGAATACAATGGCACATTAGTTTGGTACAATTTAGGTTTTTACCGCTGTACTCAGAGACATTTAATTATGATTAACCTTCAATTTAATGAAGAGTTTAACAGACAATGTGTGAGACTTATGTCAAAATTTTAAATTAATATGAGTGCGGCAGTTAGTCTATGAGTTTAAACTAGTGACCGACCGAACTTTCGGTTTCGGTTTCGGCCAGTTTCGGCCAAAAAATCTAGTTTCGGCCTCAGTTTCGGTTTCGGCCAAAATATAGCCGAAACTTTCGGCCCGGCCGAAACTCATAGGTCGTTCGGTAAACTTCGCAGTTAACTCGTGCTTGCTTGCCAGCGAGGCCCCGGTGTTCGCCACCATCTATTTAATCGTGTTTTTAGATTATGTTTTCCAGATTAGTCCCAAATCAAGAGCTAGCACTTCGTTTTAACTAAATTGTCTAAACTTATTATAATCGAAATTACATTATTAAATTCTATTTCTACGACACACGCAAGCTTATTTAATATACATAACTGCTGGCTATTTTAACAATGTTTCCCAAACAAACGATTTAGTAAATGCTACGATAAATTGATTATATTATTGCGTTTGAACTATTTACTTAAGAATTTTGTTTGACTGTGAGATTATAGGATATATTAGGATATATCTTGCAAGATTTATGTAGTAAATCATCTCGCCTCACTCTTTTCCTTTTACCACGCGTTTTATTTGAATATTTAAAATTAACTTTTAACTATGGACGAGGACTTAGACCGTTCCTATCCTGCTAGAATCTTATCTAGCCCACTTCCTCGTAAGCTTCACTCTTGCAGCCCTTACACCAATCACACTTAAAACTTCGTTTTATTAAACTCATTTCTCAATGAACAATGAATGCGTTTATATGACGACGTAAATTTGTTTTGTTTTAAATAGATTTTACATTCTTCTTTTAATCGCAATTAATGAATCTAAGTTTACGTTACGTCACGCGATGATTTTTATGTTTTTATCATCTTGGAGCCTTGTCACGTTGTTTTATTAACAAAACAGCAAGAAACGATAAATAACCTAACCAAACGCATCTGTGAAATTTGTCATCTTGTCTATTAGGCTACTTGACCTATATTCAATTTCATTGAACAAATGCACATTTCTAGTATAACTTGGCCTAGGAAACCGTATTTCACCCTTACCATCAAATAAAAGCTTATGATTGATGAATAAAGTCGATTTGAAAATATGATTTGTACTGACGAAAACGCTTTTGCGGTACTTCCGATTTGGATGTGACGTCATCTTCATAGTTATTTAATATCTTTTATTTATCGCGCTCGTTATATGTAAGTTTATTTGTACATAAATAATAAGATAAGCCTAGAAAGATTTGTAAAGTATATTTTCTTGAATAATTCACTTAAAACATCTGTTTTATATATTACCTCCATTTATTGTAGACGGGAAATGAAATGGCCAAAACTTTTCTCCAAAAGTTTTCAACATTACAAATGATTTCTAATTTCTTATTAAATTCTTTTATAAGTTTTGGACACTTTTAGACTCGTACATTTAGCACATAAAAAAATG
Source organism: Lysandra bellargus (assembly GCA_905333045.1). NCBI lineage: Eukaryota > Metazoa > Arthropoda > Insecta > Lepidoptera > Lycaenidae > Lysandra > Lysandra bellargus. The sequence goes on from HG995354.1 coordinate 5,893,279, forward strand.
TTCAATAAAGAGAGTTTAAAATACAAAGCGTATGACGTCACACTATGGCGGTCAGTGTTTTCGGCGCCCATTTAAGGGCCATATTTTTCAATAAACATTTTTATGGGTTTCTACTGTGTAAGATATTCAAATTTTTTTTTTTTGTGAAAATGAATGATTAAGAAGCGATTAGCATGAAGAAAAAAAGTAGGTCAAGTAGCCTATTTTTTCGTCTATATTTTTCAATCTGTCATGACACTACACTCACAGTACCAAATGTATTTTATGAAGTTAAAACTCGAATATTGGGCGTTCAGAAGATAAAAATCGGATTTGCTGTGAACGAGTTTAGTTTAAGTTGGTAAAATGCAATTGAGTGTTATAAACGTGTTTATACGATTAAGATCCGGTTTAGTGTGCGCTAGGCGCGTAAATTTTTTTGGTGAAATCGCACCTACTTGGAATCATTTAAAAAACGGAATATAATACAAAAAAGTTTCTAGGGAACATATTCGAGTCTAAGATTAATAATATTTATTTTAAGAGCAAAAAAAGTAAAAAATTCATTGTGGTACCTTTTCTTTAGTTTAAAAAGTTGTAATATATGTTAAAAATTAATAAATTTCAGAAAATAATCGAAATTTTAAATGTTTTACCAAGTTTCGGTTTCGGTTTCGGCCGAAACTGAGAGCAAGGCCGAAAGTTCGGTTTCAGTTTCGGTTTCGGCTGAAAAACCAGTTTCGGTCGGACACTAGTTTAAACATTATGTAGTAGAATAGCTTTGAAATAGAGACCAACAGTAGACACGATACGTCATCAATATATTATTATCACTATGATTATTTTTATCCTTTTCCAGAGACCAGAGTGTTACGAATTACGATACTAATTTTCAAAACCAACCGACGAAAATTACCTTCCCAAAGTTTCCTGTAAGCGAAGGTCCACAAAAACGCTCCAAAGGGGTTATCTTATGTAATTCTTGGAACTGGAATTCGGTGCAGCATTCCATCTCGTCGTATAAGGAGTTGCCATACAACCTTTTTCGTGTCTCGTAAGATTTCTGTTCTCATTAACAGGATAAAAGTTTTATTTAATTTGAAGTGTAGAGAAAAAAGTTTCTATAATTACTTTTTTTTACATTTTACTATAAAGAAAAGTACAGTGATCGTAAACCTGAGAAGGTTATTACGATAGACGAGAGTTTAAGATATTTTACTAAATAGGACAAAATACGTTTAGAATTTATATTCTTGTAAAAGGTTTGGAATTCATAGAGTAGAGACAACAGTACCTATATTTTACTTTTGTTCCTACATATTATTATCTAGTCTACAAATATGACCTCCAAATGAATGGTAATCGGTAACTTTTACGGTCTATTATACAGTGTGTAACAAAAATAAGTGATAATACTTTAGGGTGTGTACGTGTTCCTTGTAGAGAGTTCACTGTGAGAGTAGCAGCTCTGAAAGACGATTTTTTTTTCACTTTTGTATGGGCAAGGGCCCGAGCGTCACGAGTTTTCCCATACAAAAGTGAAAAAAAAATTGTTCTTTCAGCGCTGCTACTTTCACACTCTCTCTACAAGGAACACGTACACATCCTAAAGCATTATCACTTATTTTTGTTACACCCTGTATATGTATTTCCAAAAGACTGTAATTTCATGACGCTCGTGATACGAAAAGGCACTGAAATCAGTAACAAATAGTAGTACAATAAGAGGTAATTTAGCGTGCCCTATATAGGTAACGAACATATTGTGTGGGAGTGTGTAGGTCAACCAAATTAGGGAACGACGTGTATGTGTGACCTTATTAAAGCTGCAACTTACCTACATACTATGTAGGAATAAATATTCCATATAATTTATGTAGAAACTCTTTAGAAAACTTTACATTATCTATATCTATACTCTATATATACTTATTATAAAACAAAGTCGTTTATTTTCCCTCATGTCCCTTTGTTCCCTTAATCTTTGAAACTACGCAACAGATTTTGATGATTCTTTCAGTGCTAGATAGTCCATTTATCGAGGATGGCTATAGGCTATATTTTATCACGCTAAGACTAATAGGAGCGAAGAAATAGAGGAAAATATGGAAAAAACGGGGAAAATTATTTGAAAGGGCTAACTTGAACTCGCTAATCTCAGGAACTACTAGTCCGATTTGAAAAATTCTTTCAGTGTTAGATAGCCCATTTATTGAGGAAGGCTATATGCTATATTTTATCACGCTAAGACTAATAGAAGAATGTGAAAAAACGAAAATTATTTGAAAGGGCTTATCTCGCGAACTACTGGAGCAATTCTTATGTTATTTGGCACAGATAAGAAGTAGACCACGTGAAGGATCATAGGCCTTTTTTTTTTTTTTTTTTTTTTTTTTTCACGCAGAGAAATGCATTACGCATTCGACGCAGGGGATGGGGACTCCCGCTGCGGATATGTGGGGCTCATCGTGGCGAAGATGGTATGTGCCGCGATCCTACCCACCAAAACTCTGCGACGCTCCTCTCGCCAACCAAGACGAAGCCACGGGCACGACACACCCACCGCAACAAAGGATCATAGGCCTACGATTTTAATCATTTTTTCAGTGGCTATATATTTTATACCCGTGCGACGCCGGGGCGGGTCGCTAGTGTAATATTATATTCTACTTTACGAGATTTAAAGGTAGAAGATGAGGGTAAATAAGAAACCTTTTTGTTACTAATAAATATTAATAATAATTATAATTTTTGAGTTCAAACCACGTCATATTCATTGCTCTATTATTTGTAGATTTCAAGTTTCAGCCTAGCTAGCTTCTAAGCTAAGTCCTAAATCTTGCGAATTGTAACTCGCGAAGCCAAAAAACACGATTTTTGTTCACATGTTTACGTATTTTTTGCCTTATTAGTCTCAGTTATGTGGCCATATGGTGAACGTCCTCGACCTCGCTAAATGAAGAAATGCCCGTTTCGGTGTCAGGTAGACTAAGCAAAAAATACGAATGGGCCGGCTCCACCAGAGAAATACCACGGACTCACAGAAAACTGGCGTGAAACAGCGCTTACGCTGTGTTTCGCCGAGTGAGTTTACCGGAGAGTGGAGACCCAATCCTCTACCCTTTTCCCTTCCCTACCCTCCCCTATTACTGTATTCCCTCTTATAAGGCCGGCAATGCACCTGCAGCTCTTCTGATGCTGCGAGTGTCGATGGGCGACGGATGTTGCTTTCCATCATCTTATTTCATAAAAAAAAAACTTACGCTGGGAGTGTTTGAAAAAAAAACCTAGTAGAGTTCACAACTTTTGCTCAACATACATACAACTGATGTTTCTCGCAACTTTTCGCTGCAGTTAGTTTATCGTTCGGACTTTGGAAATGGTACATTTGTCCCGGGATAAAACTAAGAATGCTAACTTTCCCCGAGACTTATTAAAGCATCTGCATGCCGATTCAGATTCAGATTGAAGCGTGAAGAACGTAGAGATCAACTACGATAACATGGCGCGCCCCTCCAAAATTCAAAATGTTTGAAGTGCGTTGTCAAAACGTTTGAAGTGCGTTGTCTTGCGCGGTCGGCTAGTTATGATTAGTTGACCGACAAATCTTGGTAATAAGTGACATTAACTGAAATATTACGTGTATTGTGATTGGTTGAATACTTACTACATACAAACTCTTTCATAAGGATGTGACTACACACATTGAAACAGTCATTTGGAGGGGCGCGCCATGTTATCGTAGTTGATCTCTACTCAAAAGTCAGACACTTTTTCGCAATATTAAAAACTTTTATTTTGACTGACAATCACGAAACTGAAAGTCACGCAAACCCTCATGTGGAGAAAAATCAAAGTTCTTCAATTGCTTTGCTATTCTTTTGATTGTTTCTGATTTCTAACTGTACGTGTATGAAGAACTCTAAATAATGCCTACATACAACATGCAATGATTTTAAAATTAACCCTTTGACCTTTGACAAGTATGTACTGAGTAAATACTACATACACAAGATGTAATCATTGTGTAAGCGCTGTATTGACCGCAAACAGTCCCCTACAAGGACACATTTAACTGCGGTTTAACTGTTATTTAAAAACAATCATCACTAACGGTCAGTTTCTGAGTTTTTGACAGAAGCATATCTACATATTTACTGTCGTTTTGGATTGGCTAGCAACGCCAGTGAAAAGATGAACTAAATAAAAATCTCAGAAAGTGAGCAAAACTCGCTAACTAGGATGGGGCTAATTCTGATGCATCGAATTTCGAATTGTAGACTGCATAGACTTACAAGACTTACGATAGAACAAAGATTAACTATACAAATGGGCTGGCACGCTTTGTATGGTAATACCAAAAGTACCTTAATAAAAAATAATGATATAAAAATCTTCACAAATACGACACTTTATTTTATAGTAACGAATCAGGCAAGGGCAAAACATTGCATAAAACAGCTATTCTAAGTAATATCTTCTTAATAATATGTCTAAGTTAATACCTAAAGCTTTAAATTACGTCAAGTTGCACTAGATAGTATGTCAGCATTGGCCTTATTGCATCCTCAGATTCGCTATTGATCCGCGGGGTCAATGACCCCCTGTCCCACTTTACCCTGCACCCTCCGTGCAATAAATTACATACAATATCGCAATTCGTGGCGTCCAATAGTCTCAATTTAGTTACCAAAATGCAGAATTTCCCTGAAAACATCTTATAAACTGAAAACAAAAAAAAAGGTTTCTGAAAATTTTAAGAAAAGTTTATCTATTCTCTACCTGTTTTGATCAGCTAATGTTGGCGAATCCAAAACTCTGTTGAGAAGATGAAATTCCAGACAAAAACTTGAGTCGGGATTAAATGAGAACTTGGTCTGGCTTTCTTAGATAATTTCAAAACTAGAAAGATCTTCAATCCTGAAAAACACGTCTTGTTTTTATAAGCTGCTCTGACGCAAGAATAAATTTTATTTTTAAAACAGCACATATGACTGAGAACCTGCGCTGTAAAGCCCCATCCCCACTCGCGCGCGAACCGCGCCGCGGAATTTCCGCGAAACGTGAGTGTGGATCCGATTCGCATATTTTTCGCACTTCGCGGCTGGTTCCCCGGCCGCATCCACACTCGCGCGCGGACCATGCGCGACGCCGCGGCGCCGCGAAATTTCTGCGAAGCATGAGTGTGGATCCGATTCGCATTTCGCACTTCGCGGCCCGTTCCCCGAATGTTGTCGGTTTTTGTCCCGTGACAAAGGGTTTTTTTTTTTTAAATCTTTATTTTAATAAAGGCTTGTCATACAAAACAAGCCAGCTGTTTAGAGAACAGTTTAGTGAATATATACAGTCTGTCAAGAAAGAGTAGACGCGCGGAGTTTTGCTGGGAATACGAAAGAGTGACGTTGTGTTTTTGTATTGTTTTACTAAAATTGTATTTTTAATGTGTAATGTTGGTAGAATATTAACCATTAAAAATTCGATGTCGTGCACAAGTGTGGGCAAGTGATACAGCTTCAAGAAACGTGCCATTTTGTGTTCCCTCCAAAACTCCGTCGAAAGTTTTAGTAAAGGGTCTACCACTTTACTAAAACAACTGACTTGACTCGTTGACTTTACTGACTACTTTTTTAGACTTTTACTAGACTTTTGACTTGACGATCATCTGGAAAAACGACTTTAAATTTTGTAAACTTTTCACGAAAAATATTTTATCCCGCCATATTTTACTTGACACTGGCCATGGTTAAAAAGCCGAGCGCCATATTATGAAAAAAAAGTAGACGCGCGGGAAATTTTTCAAAATGAACGCTTATTAAATTAATATAAAATATAATAAAGCAGCTACTGTGGTGGTTTCACTTTCCATATTATTATCTCCAACAAGCAAACTTAATTTAAATATAAAGTAAGATAAATACGGCTCAAGAGTGCGAACTACACTGCGGACATGTCGCGAACTTTGCGAGGATTTGGCAGTATGCGCGATCCGCGCCGCAACCCGCGGCGTGCTGTCGCGCGCGAGTGTGGATCAGCAGTATGACATAAGGCGTCCCATTAAAAAGCGGGAGAGATTTAAATTTAGAACACCGGTGAATATGTTTTTAATTTTTGTTTGTGGAAAAAGCTAAGAAATTCATCTTTGTAAAGCCTGTCAAAATTAAAATATTATGAGGAGGGTAAAAATACGATTTATTACAAAACTATAAAAAACCTTTTAATTAAAGTTTTATACTACTGATTTTAATACCTTACAAATTATTCTATTGAAGCTACGACATTCAGTTTTTGATTAATTTTGAAAACGAATCGATTAGTTTCATTTTCAAACTATAAGAATTCCTATTAACCTATTTATAGAAAACTTCGTAGATAATGGGTTTTAAAATAGTTGGGTTTGTGTATATTTTTTGTAAACAGCAGGTGTAGACGTGGCAGACTGGCAGGTAGCCGGTCCGGACTCGGGGTAACACTTCCTTGTTATGTTTCAATACTTTTTTTTTCATTTTGGTCACCTTTTAGACGCATAGACCAATGATTTTAGTAATAATATCTGACAGGAAGCATTAACTTTTTTCTCTATTTTTTTAATGTAGAGTTGGACTAAAATGGCTTTGGAGTTTGTTGAGTTGATAAATACTGTTATTATTTTGAAAGTGTTGTGATAGTGATGGTATAGTCGTTAACTTCGTCTATGAAATACGTTAATCTGATAAGTAGGTACTCGTATAAAGAAAAGATTGGTAATAAATAAGGAAGGCGTAATAGATAGCCGCTATTAGTTCCAGAAACCCCGCTGCTTTTCGAGAATCCTGTCGTACTTTAGAGCCAGCTCATATTCCGATTATTTCTTATTTCTTAACACCGATAAAATAACAGTATCATGTTTGAAATACCGGTTTCACTTGGCTTGCTTGTGTTGAGTAAAATTATTTTGAGCTAGTATTGCAGTTTTACCGCGCATAAAAAGTGCATTGGAACTTTTTTGTTGATTTTAGATTTTTTAAAATAATAGGCCAAGTGCGAGTCAGACTCGCGCGCGAAGGGTTCCGTACCGTTACAGAGCAAAAATAGGCCAAAATTTGTTTTTTGTATGGAAGTCCCTCTAAATGTTCATTTTATTTAAATATATTAAAGTACACATACTTATGTATAATTAAAGCAGGGATCAATCTCAATCCAAAACGATAACCTTTCACACAAGCAAAGACCAAGCGTATGCGCATCGCAATAAGATTCCTTTTAGCTTAGCATAAAACTGTAGTTACTAGGGGCGGATCTTCTCTATTTTTTATGTTTTTTTTTCAAATATCTTTGGAAATAAATATTAAGAAACAAAATTGTTCGGTTAAAGATATTTTAATATAGATTTACTAACAATTTATTCAAATAAAATGTATAATTATCCTAGTTAATACTTATATTTCGATGAATTAGATTTTTGTCGGAGGTGAGTTTGTAAATTAATTACAGCCAGAGTATTACGTTTTATAAAAATGTCTATGGTTTAAAGTCTTTTAAATATTGTGCTTTATATCTCATATTTTTTACATTTCGTTATTATATTGGAACTAGGTAAACCGGGAGTCACGGAATAACAAATTGGGGTTTATGCCCTAAGGCCTTTGTGAAAATTTCAAGTGCCTACCTGTTGCCATTATTGATATCGAGCAAAAAATAGCAAAAAAATCACGTTTGTTGTACGGGAGGAGGAGGAGTATTTAAGGAGTTAAATATTAATTTTATTTTGTTTTTAGTATTTGTTGTTATAGCGGCAACAGATTATAAACAATCTGTGAAAATTTCAAAAATATAACTATAGCGGTTCTTGAGATACTTACAGCCTGGAGACAGACAGACGGACAGACAACGAAGTCTTAGAAATAGGGTCCCGTTTTTACCCTTTGGGTACGGAACCCTAAAAAAAGCACACTGTTGGTGGGCCTTTGCTTGTTTAGATCCTTAAAAATATATCTGTCAAATTACTTCCCGTGGTCGCGCGACTGGTGTTCGATGATTAAAAACTTTAAATATGGCCGCTTAAAAACTATTTTTGGCGCTCATTTTGTATATGTTACGCTCAAAGACCGAAATCGCTCAATGAGCGAAATTCGCGTCGTGGCTCTAATGAAAACGGCCACGACGCGTTCTGGCAATCGCAAAAAGTCCATAACGCGAAATTCGTGTCGTGGCTGATATGCTATTAGTTTTTCTTGATCTTCTTGATTAATTGTCCATAGGTATGGAAGATTATATTTGAATTACCACGTGTACTAGGTTCAAAATATTTTTTCTTTTACTAAATCACTGCATATTGCATAACGTATTTTATCATTATTATTTATAAAATATCCATACTTCCATAATACCCGTACTATTATTATTACTGTCTGTCTGTCTGGCGCAACATAGTTGCGGGTATCAACTAGTAGTATTATATTTAAATTTTATATAAATAAATAAAAATTAAATACTTATTATTTATTAAGATCAGATTACCTTATATTAAAAAAAAAACAAAAACAATAGCACTTTGCGCCAGACAGACAGACAGTAATAATATTAGTACGGATATTATGGAACTATGGATATTTTACAAATAATAATGAAAAACTTGATATGCAGTAATTTTGTAAAAGAAAAAATATTTTGCAGTACGCGTGGTAATTCAAATATAATCTTCCATACCAGTGGCGAAGCGTCCATATAACCCGATTCCCATCGGCTTCCCTTAGGGCTTAGAAAAATCGAATATATGGGCCAACGACATATTTATCTAATAAATATTTTACATACCTACTTAAAAAACTTTGAATTCACAATGTTATATGCAATAAATTTTTCTCTCACTTGAAATACATAGTTTGAATTAATAACTATCGCCTATAAATTTTAAAAGGCAATGCAATGTGCGGGCGCAGAGAATCAAGCCGTGGATTAGCGGCTTATTTCTCCATACAACGACAGTTCATAGTAAGCATCTGTCCTTTTCATTCCTGTGAACTGGTCGTCATGTTCTGTCTCGTTCTAGCACGCGCGATATATACTTGGAAATAACTCGATGCCCGACGAGTTATTACGGAGAAAGGTTAATTAGCAACGCACAAGTGCAAGCGAGATAGATGAGTCATGAAGTAAAATTGTTATGATTTGAATTTAAGAATGAATGTAGCGACATTATACTTTTGCTGGCGCGTAATACATTTTATTTTGGTAGGATTTTTTGTAATACGACTTTATTAAGAATGCCTTTAGCGGTACTAAATATGACAGGCGCGTAATACATTTTTATTTTGCTGGTTTTTAGATTGACATATTAATATGGCGGATAGTGTGTTTGTAAACAACATGTCGTTTGTTTTGTTTTGTCGAATTTAAATTTTGTTTTAGCGTTAGAACTTAGAAGAGTGTCGTGAATTAAATTAATTTATATTGTGACTTGTGAATTGTGAGTCGTACGACGTAATCGTGTAGTTCGGAAAATATGGCATTAATTCAGAAAGACTGTTGTCTGACAGATTATATTTTGCTGTCGAAGGAAACTTTGTTTTCCAAACTTAGTTTTGAAAATTAAAAGCATGTCATTCAATTATAAATTACCAAAATTGGTAAGTAGATTTTTGACTCCGGCTTCCCTTCTCAAAATATTCACCCCTCGCCACTGTTCCATACCTATGGACAATTAATCAAGAATATATCAAGAAAAACGAATAGCATATCAGCCACAATACGAATTTCTCGTTATGGACTTTTTGCGATTGCCAGAATTCGCGTCGTGGCTGTTTCACTGTGACCACAACGCGTTGTAAGCCTTTTTTCGCTCACTGAGCGATTTCAGTCTTTGAGCGTAACATATATGTTATATATTAATTTGTGAATAGGAAGCTGTTCACACCTTGATGAATGACTGTGTAACGTTAAGTCTTTGATTCCGTCACGCGATTATGTGTAATTGATGACTCGGTGTATTTTAAATTGGATGTAGCGAAAGGAAGACATAATTGATTAATGCATGAAAGATTTCGTAAAATCTTCTTTTATAAATTATAATATGTGTCAGATTTAACTACGGTATTTCATAACAGAAGTCTTTAAATTCGGATAAAAGCATGTCTAATTAGAATTTAAGGTATTATACAATATCTTTGGACTGATTTCCAAGACTTTTGTTTTTTTTGCATAATTTATCGTGTGAACTTTAAGTGGGCGTTTATCAATCATAAATCACCGTTTGACTGACATATTGGCTCGTTCTGAAGATGTAATGGAAAGTAAGAGTGTCGTAATTGTCAAGTCAAAGAACCAGTGATCAAATTACCATACGGCCTTTGCCGCACCCGACCACCTAGTAAGTAAATAACAAGTACGCTTTGTTTACAAACTATGGTCTTGACATACAAATAAACTCAGACTTTGATGTATTTTAAAAGGTAGAATCTAATTTGGCCATTCTAAAAGCTTTATAGAGGCTAGAGAGAAGAGACGTGTGGAATGCTTTTCTCGCTTTGACGCTAATAACTTTTGTACCCTTATGCCCTTAGTTGGGTCTAAAGCGAGATGAAGAAGAATTAATTAGAAACTCGCATATCGTAAGTGTAATCAATTAATCATAAGTAAGTAATTGACAATTCGAAAATCCTTTGCATAAAACCACACGTCACCGCCCTAACAAATCTTAAGAACTTAACCCTTGTAGGCATTAGGAATTAGGATGCATATTATAATCCCCTACTCTACATCTTCAACAGTACTCATCATGAGTCATGACTTGCCGTCACGAAGCACGAGAGTTTTCAAGATTGAAAATCTTGCAGGGAAATAAACTCTAGATAGAATTTCAGCTAATAATAATCCTTGGACCTTGAACTTGCATTACAATGCTGCGTTATCTTAATCGCTGTTTATATTTAGTATACTGACGAGTGACGTTACTGACTGACGCGGCCACCGTTTAATTGCATTATGTCTGTCTGTCTTGTAATAGAATGTATCAAACAAATGAACAGGAGGGAAATGCCTATGATATCCAACATTCATACTAATATTATTATTTATTATCAATGCGAAAGTTTGTCTGTCAGTTACCTCTTCACGCCCAAACCGCTGAACCGATTTTGCTGAAATTTGGTATAAAGATAAAATATATAGATAGGAAGGACACTTTTTATCCTGGAAAAATGTACGGTTCCCGCGCGATAAACAAATTTTGGAGCAACGGTAGAGCGAGCGTCATCTGGTTGTACGTATATAAACGTACTTTGGACACTAGTCCCTACATTTGAATAAATGCTAAATGAATTAATAACAATATTATTGGGCGGCCATCAATATTAGTTTTTCTATAATTACAAAGATTTTATTACTATTTGCAAAGCGCTTAAACCAAGACGAGGTTTTTTATTTAGATTTAAACTTTTGTATTGAACTATTGTGCAGCAGAGGAAAGTCGGTTAGCTTATGTTCCATTGTACATGAATATTGAATTCACACTTTGACCTGGTATTTGGCCAATTTCGTGTAACTTAAAATGCTGTACCAGATACTACAATTTCAAGTTACATGACACTGTAGCAATGCTATATTAAGAGCCCGGGTTACCCTCGAAATTCTCATACATAGGTACGTAATACCAAAATCATTAGGTCATACGAAAATATTTAACATGTTTGAGTTATTTTTCAGCTTAAAATAGTAATTACCTAGGTTCCTGAACAAAAATTAACTTCAAAATATTTAAACACTAAAAAAAATTTTTTTGTGTATAATTTTTTTTTACTAAATTTACTACTAAATATTTAATCACTAAAAAATAGAGTAAAACACTAAAAAATATATAAATAGTAAATTTACTACAAAATATTTCAATACTAAAAAATATTTTTTTAATATTTTCGTATGACAAAATGATTTTGGTATTACGTATGTATGAGAATTTCGAGGGTAACCCGGGCTCTTAAGAGCCCGGGTTACCCTCGAAATTCTCATACATACGTAATACCAAAATCATTTTGTCATACGAAAATATTTAACATGTTTGAGCTATTTTTCAGCATAAAATAGTAATTACCTAGGTTCCTGAACAAAAATTAACTTCAAAATATTTAAACACTAAAAAAATTTTTTTAATGTAAAATTTTTTTTACTGAATTCACTACTAAATATTTAAACACTAAAAAATAGAGTAAAACACTAAAAAATATATAAAAAAAATAGTAAATTTACTACAAAATATTTCAAATCGAAAAAATATTTTTTAGTATTAAAATATTTTGTAGTAAATTTACTAATTATTTATAAATGTTTTAGTGTTTTACTCTATTTTTTAGTGTTTAAATATTTAGTAGTAAATTTAGTAAAAAAAATTTATACACAAAAAATTTTTTTTTAGTGTCTAAATATTTTGAAGTTAATTTTTGTTCAGGAACCTAGGTAATTACTATTTTATGCTGAAAAATAACTCAAACATGTTAAATATTTTCGTATGACAAAATTATTTTGGTATTACGTATGTATGAGAATTTCGAGGGTTACCCGGGCTCTTAAGATTTCAGCCTAATTAGTCAACTGACCCTCTGAGTTATGTCACTCGACCTACACCGCCCACTATGCGCCCACTTAGCGACCCTGTACAGATATTTGACGAACCACTGACATTAAATATTTAATTTTAACTTTGTAATAGAGGAGTGGCCTATGACACTGTATGTAAATATTACAGAAGTCTGCTTGAAGTTATTTGTAATACTTGACAGAGATCATCTTCTTCTTCTCTTATATATAAAAATGGATTTTCAAATGTTTTAGTCGCGCTATAACTCGAAAACGGCTGAAAGGATTGGGCTGATTTTAGTCTTAAAGTATTTGTAGAAGTCCAGGGAAGGTTTTAAAGTGACACAAAGTTCACCGGGACAGCTAGTAATTGATAAATTATAGTGTATTGCCAGTGAAGAAGTATGTAAATTGTAAATAATCACAAAAGTTAAACTGAGAATTATTGTTGACGGTGAATGGTGATCAGTGATCACACGAATGTACCGAAGCTTTTCCCTATTTCCCTCTGGCTTACAATTCGAATAAATATACCAGGTTTCATTAGTATACTACTGGTTTCTATACTATGTATATTTAATCAATAAACATTGGGATCGAATTCTTATAAGAGCCAAATTGAGATGCTTGTTTAAGATTTACGAAGCACCTAGAGCTATGTGGTAAGATTTTCAGCTTCGGAAAACTAATATAACATTAGTTTACGAATACGTAGCAGAAATCCATGTTGAAAATAAAATAGCGTATGACGTTGCGGATTTTTAAACCTTTTATCCTTAATTAACCGTATAGCTTACGTAAGTGCTGCAGTGGCCTGTTTCGTGCATGTAGGTCGACATCGCGACGCCATATTTATTTTATTACAGCGAGGAAACAACGACTGCTAAAATCTCTCGACAGATTAGGATCATGGCAGCTATAAACTATTTTATGGGTCCCATCAAAGCCACTCGATTTAAAAGTATCGAGAGAACAGTTATCGGTGTTTTCAAAAGGCATCTAAATTAGAAAAGCCGTGTTTTACCTAATTTATGATTTTAATCCCATATCGTACAAGACACGTAGTATGGTTTTAAATGAGGTAGGGGTTTGCTGTACAGTCTACATATTATATCCTGTCTGGTGCCTATGGCTCTGATCCAGGTGAATGTGGTATCATTGGTATTATTGAGAAAAGAATAAGTAGGTATAGGGTAAGTTTTATTGTATTGTGTGTTTATAGGTGTTTATATAACCCATGAATGTTTTGACGAAGGCTTCCATTAGTACGCTAGTATAATTATTATAATATGAATGCTTTCTATAAATAGGTGACAATAAGTATGCCCATTGCAGACACGTCTGTCACGATTCAGGAAATTGATAGCCATCGGTGAATGACGAAGCCGGGTACCTTTGATTCAATTAAGTAGTTAGGAATTAAATAAATTGGCAAGAGTCACGAAAATTACATGGCAGACTTTTTTCTAAACTTCTTTCTTGTGTTGTTTTTCAAGATTTTATTGCTATATAAGCTCGTCACTGCCCCTACTGTTAGCTGAAATAACTAAGTCTAAAGACTGCAAAAAAAGTTAATGACTTTAAAAACAATGGCATTAGACTGTTGATAAGCGGTCGTTAATCTCTCGTAGTTAGTCAAAGTACGATATCGATTTTAACTATGTTATTTGTTGAAAAAAATAAATGTACTCTGAGCATGCAATATGCTTACTACTTGGAAAAAATATAAATACAAAACCCCGTATCAAGAAACTGTTTGAAAAGTTATTACTTTGAAGATTTTTTTTTTCATTATGTACCTACTTTACCAGCCTATAGTCCAAAGTCCAAAGCACACCGTTATGCCACCCACCATTTAAAAAAGTTAAAACCAAAAAGGCAACGTCTAAATACGGTTTCTTTTGACTTCAACGTATCGTCACACGATACATCTTGCTTTCGCCATCACTAGATTTACAATCTGTTGACTTTCTCCGTCAATGTTTACGCTAATTGACAATTTGACGAGACATCAAATAATTTGTTTACACGCTAATGAGCCGAAACTTGAGTACCAAGTAACAAAATACTAGTGTTGTGCAATAGATCTTTCGATATAATTACGATTGAATATTATAACATATTATATCGAGTTACATTTTACATACAGCTTCTTAATAATTTTGTTCATTATGTTAAGCAAGTAGGTACAAAACTTATAGTTCTTATAAAGAAAATGTTGAGGTTGAGGTCTTTATATACTATGAAATATGACAACATTAACGCATTAACAACTTTGATTCTATGATAAAAGAATGTTAGTATAGATTAGTAAATTGGTAGATATTATTCATAGGCGTTTCGAAAGACTTTGATGAAATAACACCATAAGTGTTAGTCTGGCAACATATAACTAAATAGTTAGAAATTACTATAGTCTGGCCACACGGCTTGTATCGGATAAGCCGACATGTTATCGCTAATTAAACTGACAAGCCTTCAAATGTGTTTAATCAATTAAGTCAAGCGGACACGCCGCTGATAGAAAGTTATATCGATATCAATATATTAACTTTCTGTCAGTGTCTGTTTAATAAAAAATTAAAAATGTTATATTGTCTTCTAACTTCTTGCAAGTTTTTACTCCATAATGGGTACAAGAAAAAAGAACATGAGTTTAGTAGGAATCTGTACATAATTTGTTTATAGAACACCCATCACTCTCTGAGGGCTCAGGTTGAGAGAAAAAAGTACAAGTTAAGAAATATATATATATACATATATATATATATATATATATATATATATATATATATATATATATATATTTCAAGTATTGCTTGAATTAACACCAGTCCCCTAAATAGCACTATGGTTACCCTCGGGCAGAAAAGAATTTATGTATTATTTATAATTCATATTACTTGCAGAAAAAATATGTTTTTTTGAGTTTATCGATACTGCCATAAGTCGCACCTATGTTATTTACTATGTAACTCGGGTATTTGTCGTGTCCTCAAATTATTTATCAATCTAAACTCACTGCACAGTTCATATTACATAATCTAAGCACTTACTTTACCTACTTACGTTTCTAAGCTTTAGCAATCATAAGAGCTTGAAACTTTCAGTCATTACAGAAATTATTAAGACCTAATACTTATTTATTGCACTAGATACTATGTATACAGACTTAAATCCATCCATACTAATATTATAAATGCGAAAGTGTGTCTGTCTGTCTGTCTGTCCGTCTGTCTGTCTGTTACTTCTTCACGCCCAAACCACAGAATCGATTTTACTGAAATTTGGCATGGAGATACCTCGAGTCCCGGGAAAGGACATAGGATACTTTTTATCTCGGAAAAAGGTACTGTTCCCATGCGATAAACGAGTTTTGGTGCAACGGAGTTGCGGGCGTCATCTATAAAAAAGTTTGTATTTGGGAGACCGATCTTTGATCGAAGTTTGAATAGTAACTAATAATAGTAACATATTGCGGTGTATTTGGGATGAGTCGTAACTGGAACGTTTTTTCTTTAAACCTCTAATTACAAAACTTTATTGAGAAGGCTGCGTTTGCTCAGAAACCAATAGTTCATTTTACAGATTTTAAATACAAAACTGTCTTGTTTAAAGCAAAAACATAATTTTCTCACAATATCAAAACTTAACAGTCATGTTTGTCAAGAAAAACTTTACAGTAAGCTAAACCTTTACAGTACTTTACGTCTCATAGAAATTGAAAGCTGGCTCCATATTACCTATACCTATAATAATATACACGTCAGTCTGTCGATGTTAAGGTGACGCCGCGTTAAAGTAAGAAACCGTGTTGGATATGTTTTAGATTGCTTGTTTTCTATGAGAGGCCGGGCCGGCCTCTCATAGAAAACAAGCAATGGAACAGCAAAAAATACATAAGCATAAGCAACAAAATGGTTTTTGTCGCGTAATTTAAAAACCATAAATACATTTCATATAAGCTATGCACATATTAAAGTGTATGCTTCAACCAATTTATGTACAAATTTTGGAACCTTAAATCACTCTCCTCTGTTGGAAAAATAGGAATCCCTTTTTTTACAGAGGTATTTTCGATTGATAATTCTGTGTTATAAAAGTTGTCCAATCGTTTGTCCAAAATGTTTTGTGATGTGAAAAGCATGTGGAAAGCATCAGAAAAGCACTGATCTCTAATAAACAAGTACGCTGGATCGCTGATACCATTTGAAATGACAGCTATTTCTTGTGCCTATTTGAAGCGGAATCAGCGCCCCCATTATTGGGGTTGAGAACTAAATCTGACGTATAAATGACGTTTGAAAGCCGCCATATTGACGCTGATACCAGTAGTGAGAGTACTTGTTGACAACTGTTGTTATTGGTTGTGATTACGTCAAATTTAGTTCTCAGCCCCCATAATGGGGGCGCTGATTCCGCTTCAAATAGGCACAAAAAGCAGATCGGTATCATCGATCCAGCGTACTTGTATAATAGAGATCAGTGCAGAAAAGTCACCTCCCAGACAAGAAATGAACTTTGTATTTTTCAGAACATTATCGGCCAGTCGACGGCCACACTTCAATTTATGAAGAGTTTGACAGATAATAAAATGTATGGGGCTCATGTCAAAATCTTCATTAAATTTTTAATTACAGTTTTAAAGTAATTGATCTTCCTCTCACAGTGCGGCAGTAGGATTTCCTAGTATTGGCATATAAATTGCGAAATATAAAATAAACGAAATATAAAATTACTTACAAAATAAACGTTTTCGTTTTTACTTGACTGACCGCACATCAATTAGTCAAGTGTTAATGTACCACGATCTTACTAATGTTTTGTGAAAGTTTGCTGGCTTTGTATTTAAATTAAGGATGGGAAATCAACATTAGTGATTTTGATAAAATATTCATAATATTATTATAAACAGCTATCTTATGAGATTTGTTGTAAAGTTATTCATTAACAATGTATAATTTAACTTTATTCTTATGTAACATGTTTCGGTGTTGGTATTTTAACAAAGAAAGTTAAGTTAGGTCATGGTAAACAAAGTTTTTTATTTTTCCGTTCTAGCGTAAAGATGTTGTTTAAATTATAACAGTTACTAAACATTGTTGAGTAATTTTGAATCAATATTGTGGATTATTTTGGCTTGGCTTGGTTATATTTTATTTCAAAGGTTAGGGGAGCCAAAATTCTTTTTTCCATTCGCACTTTAGGACTGGAATATCTTCGAGCTTTCGCCATAAACTTTTATAATTTCTTAATATTCAACGTCTCCATACTAGCAAATGGCTTCAAATCTACATAATGGATTTCTAGATATTATGACATTGAATATGAAAATGTCATATTCATTCCAATTATGTATATTGCATTTTTTCGTCTGTAATTTGTTTCATAATTTCAACTATAAAATGGCTATGAGTTTGCTAATGACTGAAAGAAAGCAGTGAATCAAGATACAAGTATACACTATTACAAATTTACAATATTGCCAATATGTACCTATACAGAATTAAGAATATTATAATTATAGATTCGAAATAATATAGCGTCTTGGTTTTGCGTTTAAGTCTTTTGTTTGGGCGTTCCGTATTTTTAGGTTGTCTTAACTTAGTTTTTTCAGAACTTATTTGTGATTCTTCTTAAATCCAAAAGATTGCTAATGAATCACGTACACGTTTATAAATAGTACCTAGTCATGTATATGGTAAATCGTTAGAAAACTTGTTTCTCCGTTTCTTACCTTATACATTATAGCTACAAGAAACAGCGGATATCTGACAGTTTCTTAGAGCTGTACCTATCTCTTAGAATAAGATTCTCATCAAAAATCTACATGTTAGAAAATATACGAAATCAAAAACACTTTACACTTGTCATTATAAAGGCGAAAGTTTTAGGGTGTTAATTACTTATTTAGGTAAAAACTACTGAACGGATTTGGTATGGTTATTAACTTATTAGGCTAGGCTAAAAAAATGGCTCATACTCATAGGCTACTGCAGGGGTCACCAAATGGCGGACCGCGGTCCGCATCCGGACCGCCGACCCATTGTGTGCGGACCAAGCAGTATCGACTCTCGACTGATGGGTGATGAACATCTCCAGGATCAGAGAGATTATTAGCTACAAAAATTGTCACTTTTCTCATTGATTAAATACCTTTGTAATTTCTGTAATTACCATTGTTCATTAAATATATTTTTGGGGTTCCGTACCTAAAAGGTAAATGTCTATCCGACTGTCTGTGTGTCTCCAGGCTGTATCTCAAGAACCGCTATAGCTAGACTAAAATTTTCACAGATTTTGTATTTCTGTTGCCGCTATAACAATTTTTTCCTAATTTCTCTCCATAACGGCACGGAACCCTTCGTGTGCGAGTTCGACTCGCACTTGGACGATTTTTTTAATGTGCGGACCGCGAAGGTCGTTTAATTTCTTAAAATGGACCGCGAGCGAAACTAATTGGTGACCCCTGGGCTACTGTTTAGCCGCAATAGTGTTTCTATTTCATGCGACAAACAGTAATGAAGACAAAAAATCAATATTCATTGACGATTAAATATTTAATATAATATATTATAACTAGCAGCTTGAAGTAGCAACTGGTCTTAAGCAAATTAGTCTAATAGGTCTAGGATTTTAAAGCGATCAATATAATATTATATCAATATTATGGACATCTTGCAATAGGAGCATAATCCTTGCATACCACCTGCTGATTGCTAATTAATATTAATAAGATAGTATTAATGAATATTAAACAGTGATTAATATTACATCACCTTTCATAATTTAACCGATTTATACTTTCTGCCATTATTGGAAGACTAGTTTTGTGTTCTCATTTTTGGCAGAGGAATGTAGAATTTAGAGGATACATAATTTTTAACACTTTTGTTAGCTACCGTGTGAAATATTTTTAATGCAGTTTGAATTTAGAACCAATTTATTATTTTCAAAAACTTAGTACTTAGTACCAACTACTAATGTCTAATATACATATTATATTCTGTGGTATCTACATGAGTATCATAAGAATATCTCTTTGACACTATTAGTTTTACACCCCCTAATATTTTAAAGAAATAAGCCATTTAATAGCTAGTTGATCACAATTTAAGTTAATATTATGTCTGTCTATTGTTTTAGTACAATGAAACAAATCAAACTTCTCTTTTTGTCACGCATCACTAAAAAGTAACGGTCTTCGGATACTTTTAGTAAATTGAATAAATAAAATAACGTTGTAAAAATAAGATTTTTAAATAACTCCAGTTTGGGACAGCATGTCACCAGCATAATGCAATAATGTGTACAGTAGTGTAAAATAGAAAATTCCTTATTAAATATTTTGTACAAACTTGAAACTAACACAGCAATAAAAACATTACAAAGAACTACACAAAAAGGCGGTCTTATCTATTACTAAAAGTTTCTTCCAGACAACCTTTTATAAGAAACGCAATATTTGAGTAACGCGGCGACAGCAAAAATTTAATCCATGCAAGTTGCAACATAGACAAAAGTTTCACATGATACTGCATTGCTCTAGAAATATCTGAAAGCGTGCTTACGTCCATTTGATTCAGACGATGTATGAAGCTGTACTGTATATACCATTTTACTGTGTTACCAGTTTGAAATAACGTAAATCTGTCGGGCGGCGCGGCGGCGCATACGCAGGATCGCCGCCGGTCAAACCGGTCCAGATTGTCTCGACCTGACTTTCTTTGGCTAACGTCTCCCCAGTCCCCAGAATAAGTCGCGCCTAAGTCTCTGATCCAAAATGTTAACCTGAGTCTTGGCACTAACACTATTAGTACTTCTAGAAGTTGCTTGCGCCTCTGTCCCTTTAAAAACAGAATTCCAAGGTAATCATACATTTTCCAGCAATGAAAAGATAATGATATGTCGACCTTTCCTCTATGTATATGCCAAATTTCCTCAAAAATCGTCCTATTTTAAGTTTTTTAGTCTATTCGATGCAAACAATCAATCTTTTCCTCTTTATAATTTATAGATTATAAAAAATTACCTGAAACTAGTATTTTTTGTATCAAAGTATTAAATGGAACGCCAAAAAACAAAGCACGGAAGGTATACGAAAAATGTAATTAGCGTGAAATTAGTATTTTGTTCCTACCTAACTCCCATGACGGAATGGCCCGAATATTACGCACACTTAGCAATTTTTTTATTAGGTCGACATTTTGTTTTTATTTATTTATTCTGTACAATTTTTCAAAACAAGCTCAAAATAGACATATTATATATTTTGTAATGTAGCTTTGCACTTATCTCTAGAAGAGATCTCTGCCAGTAGACCTACAAGAGTCAAGAGTCAATACATTGAGAAATGCAGAGACGTTACGTTAACATTGAATTGACATAAGCCGACCAACTTCCCTGATAGTACATTTATAACGTGTTTTATACTACTAACAAAATCACCTTAGTTACTTTCAAAGGAATTTGAGCGAAAAGTTCCTTAATACTTCGCCAAATACATTTTTTTTTAGTTGATCTACTATTACTCTAATTATAACTAATGAAGTATTCTTAGCCGTGATAGTTTTCCTTTTAAATTCAGCATATTTCTTACTCCCGTTAATTTTTTCACATTTCCAGAAGCAACCGTTTAGCTGGTAGAAGGGGGGACACTAGATTTTAACGATTTTTTCCACGTTAAAACTTAATATTTCACAAACGGATCCGTAAATAGGAAAATGACCTACGAATACTCATAATATTTTTAAAAAACCTATCCAACGATACCCCACACGATGGGGTGAACGCGAAAAAAATAATTCATCCCCGCTTGATGTGTAGGGAAGGTACCATAAAAAAAAAAAATTTAAGATTTCATGTACCATTTTGTCGTCATATTAAATATGCGTATTCATGCCAGATTACAGCTTTGTAGGTCCTATAGTCTCTGAGCAAAACCGCGGACTGACAGACAGACGGACAGACAGACATACGGACAGACAGACGGACGGACAGACCGAAACTATAAGGGTTCCTTGTTGACTACGGAAGCCTAAAAATGGGTTTTCAAATGTGTTAGTCGCGCTAAATCTCGAAAACGGCTGAACGGATTGGGCTGATATTAGTCTTTAAATATTCGCAGAAGTCCAGGGAAGGTTTTAAAGTGACACGAAGTTCACCGGGACAGCTAGTACGCACTAAAATTTATTCAAGATACAGTGAGGACCGTTGGTGAGGACTAACATGAAGAAAATACATGACAAAAAATTCTTCAAATGTCATTTTTGTATGATATTTAAAGAAATTTACTGTATAAAACTATAACGTAGAAACTTTATTTTAAAACTTTTCTAATAGAAAGTTATAACGGCCACCCTAAGGTTATTGTTAGCACTTAGCAGTTGTTTTAATTGTTACTTACAATTAATGAACTAGTTATTAGAAATCGATAAGTCTAAGTGTAATTTGGAGGTCAAGATGTTATACAACACGTTATTAACCTATAATAAGCTATAATTAATTGTTAATTATTATAATTAATGATTAGGCTGAAAATAATAACGCTACAAATATAACTTGAAATTACTGAACACACAATATGAGCGTGAAATAATTCATTTAATATTATGTGATAATAATTGTTCGTTAGTAATAGTGTACACGTGAAACTATGAAATAAAAGCTAAGTTAAAGCTAGAAGTGAAGTTTTTTCAATTGTAAATCTAAAGCACTTTGATGCTATAAGGCTAAAACATAAGTGTACTAAGCAATTAGTTAACAATCTGTGCTATACAATGTAAGGTGTGCATATTGTATGTACTGTATACTACATGTGAAAAAAAATATCTAATAAACTGTATACTTAAGCTAGGTACCTATGTAATAAATTGTTAACTTAAGAGTAGTTATAAAATATGTAATCAGAACGTCTCTCCCATACGGATAAACCTCCTAGGTTTTTGTATGGGAAAGTGCATATATTTTTACTTAAAAAAAAAATGTTGCAAGACATGCTTTGTATAATAAATAAATAAATAATAAAAATAGGTCTTTTACTTAGGAATTTAAAAAATACATAAGTTACTTACTTTTTACTTAGTATAAGAATCTAAAGTCTAAACTCTAAAGTCTAAATCATCATACTTGCTATACTATAGTATACCTATGTCTTGTAGTCATAGTTTTCATGCTAAGTCATCGAGTATCATGGATATTGCAAGAATCCAAATATACACAGAATGTCGTTTATGTCCTGAAGTCGGCAGAGGAAATTCCTGTGTATTTTAGTGATGCGTTTCGCTGCGCTATTTCCGTTCAAGGTACTAACCTTTATTGATCTAACTTAACCTATAGTTAACCTTTTGAAAGGTTCACCCCATAAAAAGGGGAAAGGTTTTCCTTCCATCCCCTCGAAAAGGGGATAAGGAAAATCGTGCCCCATGAAAAGGGCAAGATTAAAATTGCGTCACACCCTCATGGGTTAAAATTGTAGGGGATGTATTCAGTTCTTGCAGCTAAGTAATTAAAATCTAATGAAAGTCTAAGTATCAGATTTTTATGGAAATGATATACTCACATTAAACTTTTTTAATGGGTGAATGTGTAGGAGACTGTTGCAACATCCGCAATATATCAATAGAAGAAATGAACTAATGAGTGGGTGCTGTTTAATGATTACCAAAATATGATACACGATATAAATTAAAGTCGTAAAGTTACAGAATAAGATTAGATCTTACTTTAATTACTAATATAAATTATAAAACAAAGTTGTCTTCCGCTGTTCCGATATTATGCTTAGATCTTTAAAACTACGCAATCAATTTTGTTTTTCAAATAGTGATTCAAGAGGAAAGTTAATATGTATGTATCTTATATCTTTAAACGAGCAATTCATTTCAGCAATGTATATATATAATTGGAGTCTCGGAATCGGCTCAAACGATTTTCGTGAAATTTAGTATATAGGGGTTTCGGGGGCGATAAATCGATCTAGCTAGGAATCGTTTTTAGAAAATGTCATTTTATTCGTGTTTTATCGAATACCGAGCAAAGTTCGGTCAAATAGCTAGTAATAATAGTATAACAAAAACGGCAAAACAATGTTTACCGGATCAGCTAGTACAAGATAATGTCGAGCATAAGATGGGGGATTATACTAGTCAAGTTAGATACAAGATGGAAGTTTGCGTCTCGTCTGGTTCTCCGTAAAGGTTTCTACGTTTACGCATGCGCAAATTTTAGGCGGGGTGGTCCTTCGAGGCCTTAACGTGGCCTTGAATGTCTCCCACAAGGACATTGTCTGACGTCTGAACTAAATAATATTACACCCGATAACACAATTTCCTATTATGCTGACACACTTTAGAGATAGGATCGGATGTCCGGTCGATTGGTTATCTTAAATGAAATGGAAATGAAATGTGCATTATTTTGTGATAATAATACATCGTTTCGAACTTTAGCGCATGATATAATGCCTGGTAACTGAACACGTAGAAATTCGGCCGTTGACTTATATCTCTGCAGTCTGCTTGTCTCTTTCATGCACACGTGAAAATATCCCTATCGCATACCAACATAAATAAGATTCGTAAGTGAGTGACAGAGACAAGTATCGATGGGTCTATTACTGAATTTCTACTCATGCTATAGATAGGTACATAGAACAACTTGGTATAGGAAGTGGGCCGTGGCAAACACATCCTACATTATAAAATATAAATGCGAAAGTCCATATATTTTGTTTGTTACCTTTTCACACCCAAACCGCTGAAACGATTTTGCCGGTTTTTGGTATGGCGATAATTTGAGTCTCAGAAAAGGACATAGGATACTTTTTATTTAAAAAAAATGTAAGGTTCCCGCGCGATAAACGAATTAAGGCGCAACGGAGTTGCGAGCGTCATCTAGTTGATAATAAACTGATTATTCAATGTCTTAAATCATAGGTTTGTGCCTATTCTTTTAGTTATTTCCCAGCTCATTGTTACAATTAATGAAAGAAAACGTTAGTCACGATATGACGGGTTTGCGGCGGTAGTCATACATTCATACCCTCAGGATGACGTGCGCTATGCTAAAATAGACCGCAGTAAACACGGCTGTTGATTAGTGGAAAAATTCCTTACATACACAGTACATACCTAAATGTACAGGATAATAATAATAATAATATCTATGGACGCTTCACACCACGTGGTAAGTACCTGAAGGACTTGTATTACAGGTACCAGACAACGGAAATATATTTAAACGCCTTTACGTTTACTTACGCCGGTTCTTCTCGCCTGGTTAGTTCCCGAACCGGTGGTAGGCAACATGTAGCTCAACGTTCTCAAAACATTTGATTCAAATTTATTCAGAAATAAAACGCTTTTTTTTTTAAACCTTTTTTTTTGTACTAAACATATATTTAAGATTTTTATTATATGATACACATATTTAATACACTGAAACTTATTATTCGGGACTTAAAAGTTTATATTTAATACACATCCATGACCCAGGAACTTTATAAACTTTTTGTTCCGTCGGCGGGACTCGAACCCGCGACCTCCGGCTTGAGCTAGCAACGCGCTCACCACTGCGCCACGGAGGTCGATAATGGATATACAATGCAGTGGTAAAGCCAGACAGGACAAGAAGATCCCATGAAGATAGCTTAAGAATATGCTCTCTCAAGTGTTCTATGCCTTGAAAATGAGTAGGCAACGGTTTTAAAGTCTTTAGTCCGGTACACATCTAAATATATAGTCCGTGCAATCTACGAAGACGCGCCCCACCACTTTTTGGGTGAACATCTTTAACTTCGATCGTGACGCTTTTTCTTAATTTGTCTATTTATTGTAGTCTGAGCGAGTACTGATCAACACTCAACATTGGCGAAAGCTTGCATACATATTATACTATAAACAATTTGGAGGAATAATGGGGTGCATCTTCGTGGATTGCACGGACTATACAGGATAATGTTTTTTTTTTTTTATTAAATAAGGGGGCAAACGAGCAAACGGGTCACCTGATGGTAAGCACCTACCGTCGGCCATGGACACTCGCAACATCAGAAGAGCTGCAGATGCGTTGCCGGCCTTTTAAGAGGGAATACGCTCTTTTCTTGAAGGTTTGCAGGTCGTATAGGTCCGGAAATACTGCTGGTGACAGTTCGTTCCAGAGTTTTACAGTGCGCGGCAGAAAGTTACGCGAAAAACGCCCTGTGGAAGACTGCAACTCATCAATGTTATGAGGATGGTATGTTTTTCGCGTGGAACAATGGCGAAAAGTTGCAGGTGGTATGATTCCGAACAACTCCTCAGAGCACCCCCCGTGATACAACCGATAGAGGATGCAGAGTGAAGCTACATCTCGGCGTAATTCCAAGGGGTCCAAGCTGTTTGAAACACTATGGCTGTCAACGATTCGAGCGGCCCTTCGTTGGATACGATCCAAAGGGAGCAGTTGGTATTTTGGCGCCCCTGCCCAGAGATGAGAACAATATTCCATATGAGGCCGAACCTGCGCCTTGTAGAGTTGTAGGCGTTGGTCCGGACTGAAGAAGCTTCTTCGAGGCTAATTTGGCCTTACCCTCTAGATGATATCGGAACTGGACTTCGCTCGATATGTTGACGCCAAGTATCTCAATGCTAGGGGAGATGGTTAAAGATGTGCCCTCGAAACGACCATTGGTGACTTTTTAGTGATGAACGCGCAGACCTGTGTCTTCGCGGGGTTGAATTGGACCAAGTTACGTCTACCCCATTCAGAGACCTTCTCCAATGAATTCACCACCTTAGACATTTCATTTTGCCGAGAAATATTGGGGGAGCCGGTATATACAGCATCACCTGTACTTTCATCCGCATAGCAATGAATGCCGCTGGTCTGCAACATGTCATTGATATACAATGCATTGCTAAAGCCAGACACAACAAGAAGATCCCATCACAAAGAATATTATACCCTATTAATTGCTCTATCCCTTGAAATTGAAATGAGTTAGATTTTGGAGCCTATATTCAAGTCTGTAATCACCAAATAAGATGACAAAGTTCTAAAACATTAGAATATTGCAAAAGCTTTTCAACTTCTACCGTGTCAATCTGAATGCAAATGAAGTCAACGACTTCAAAGAAACTCCGCTAATGAGCGTTTACTCCCCGTACGTAATTTCATTACGTACGGGGTACGTATTTCCGACCGCTGGTGCTGCTATTTCGATATTCGAATGTAGCTTTGGGCAGACTGTCATACCAATTACCATACTAAATCGTAATGCGTAAATATAAAACAGCTTTAGCGCACGCGTGTGATTAATTAGTTTCTGAGGTTTTTTGACTAAGGGCTATGCTAATTCGCAGCTTTACGTCTATGTGTGGGAGCTCTAAAGTTTATCTATTCATTAGCGCGTTTAAATGGCTTACCTACATGAAAATATTAACCAATTATCTACGCTGTTGAATGGATGAATCCTAGTCAAATAAAACCTTAGAAACCGGCCATAAAGATAACCAGCGCTCAAAGCACATTCGACTTAAGAGGATATGCCCCCTGGTTTGTTTTCTACCGTTTACGTTTTTGTCGACACATGACATAACGGGCCACGAGCCGCAAGAATGCTACTCATCAGGCGTCGGACAAGGGCCTAAAGAATCTCAGACAACGGGTAAAACAAGATCATCTTAGAAATGGTTTCTTTCTTTAACAAATTGATAAATACGTATATAAAAGATGTTATTAATGTATAGTTTTTCAAATTAAGGCTGCGCTTCCACCAGAGATGTGTTGCGAAGAATGTGTATTTAACATCCAATAGCGTCGCCGCGCTGAGCAATGTCATGGCAAGCTCACGTCAATAAAGCGATTCTATTGGTTTCCAAAAACACATTCCTCGCAAGTCGCAATACAGCTCTGGTGGAAACGCAGCCTAATTGTCAAAGTGCAGAACTGTTTCTTTGCAAATTTATTTATCTGTCATGAATCGCAAAACGCATTTTTACGGTCAGCGTTGGTATCCGAAATCTGACGCATCGGTCATCGGACACATAGGTATCCAAACCCAACCCATAACCCATCAAGCCCCGTAAGGCCCATATGTGCCGCGATAACAAAAGATTGCCAGGAATTGGTGATCGACGGAATAATAATAATCCTTCAGGCCCCGCGCGAGCACCGGTGATCGCGACAACAATAGAATACAACAGCAATTCCTGGAAATTCCGACTGAAGTAATAATATGCTAAACTCCATAATTACCGTGAAGGGTGATATATTAGGCGGAACCTTTAATGAATACTGCTAAATTAACTAGTGGATGGCGCCATCATAATGTCACTAATGGAATAAGACTTATGTAACAAAATATTGTAATACACCATTTAGGGAAGTCAATGTCAAAGACATGTTTATTGACCCTACAGATCTGTATATTATTTAACGATGATATGAAGCCTAATATTAACTTCTGTGAGTAAGGTGTCAAAACTTCATATATCATTAACTATAAGTAAATCAAGGTGTCTAAAACATAAATCAGATCCTATTAACTAGTTCAGGACCCTAACCGCTAAACCGGTGGCAAATCGCTTCCCGCCCACCGCGTAATCTATTTTAAATGGGAAGGTCAACGTGTGTTCTATACAGTTCACACGTCTACAAACAAACTGACATGTAATTAATAGATTTTTTTAAGTAGAGCTTAACTTGGAATCGAATATGGTGGAACGGAAATCCTGAGCGGATGTCGTTTTTGTGTGTCGACGTTTTGGTAACCCTTTGCCGCAAATAATTTAGCGAACTCACCGGTTCCACGCGCAAATGTAGGATGAATTTTGATTTGTGTGATTTTTTATGGTTCCGTAGCCAAATGGCAAAAAACGGAACCCTTATAGATTCGTCATGTCTGTCTGTCTGTCTGTCTGTCCGTCCGTATGTCACAGCCACTTTTCTCCGAAACTAAAAGAGCTATACTATTGAAACTTGGTAAGTAGATGTAGTCTGTGAACCGCATTAAGATTTTGATACAAAAATGGAAAAATTATTAAAAATTTTAGGGGTCCCCATAGGTACAACTGAAATAAAAAATATTTTTTTTCATCCAACCTATGCGTGTGGGGTATCTATGGATAGGTCTTTAAAAATCATGTTGAGGTTTTTAACATCATTTTTTTCTAACCTGAATAGTTTGCGAGAGAGACTCTTCCAAAGTGGTAAAATGTGTGTCCCCCTCCCCCCTCTAACTTCTAAAGTAGGGACATGATAATTCTAAAAAAAATATATGATGTACATTACTATAAAAACTAACAACGAAAATTGGTTTGAACGAGATCTAGCAAGTAGTTTTTTTATACGTCATAAATAGTAAACCTTAATTTAACTTTCATTAAATCAACTAAAATATAAAAATAAATCAAAAACCTTTTAATTTCATAGAAATAAACCTTATTGCTGCTGCGGAACCCTTCATGGGCGAGTCCAACTCGCACTTGGCCGGTTTTTTTTTTATGTCTGCATCAAGATATAAATAAATATCCCTAAACTCCGGCCGATCTTTCTGTAGGGCTTGCCACAAAATTAGTCTATCCAAAGCTCAAAGTCAAACGTGTGTTGAATTTAGATAATATAAATCAAACAATGAAATAAGTCAAATAACCTACGGTCCTCTAAAGTTTAGACTTCAAAATTCTCTCTGTTAGCAGAGAGAATTTTGAAAGAGATTATTGAGCCTCTTTAAAAAATTTTCTCCTTTAACTTTCCACACATAAACATTGTCATTTCCGTCTTTACGCAATCCTGTGGAAACAACATAGCTCTGAATACTTGAGTGAAGGAGGCAAGTAGCATTATATGCCTTAAAAATTTCTCCTCCTTCGATCGGACATTAGAAGAACCAGATTTGCAAATATGGCAAGGTTTTATAAATGGTTATCAAGGAATTGCTGAGTAATGCAGCATTCGATATGCGTGTCCATCTTACTGTCACAGACATGCTATCAAGGAGATTGTAAATTCGTCACATCACAGATTAAGTACTAATTACTGTCTGAAAAAGATTAGTGTGTTTGCATGTCGGTTTTTATTCGTGGCCTTGTGGGTTTTTCTGACGTTCATGGTTTCAAGGTATTTGGTTTATTGCTTATTAAAAGTTCAGCGGTTTAATTATAAACAAAACACATTTCGTTAGTGAGAAATAAGAATTAATATAAAATATAAATTATGTAATAGAAAATTGATTTAATTGATTATTGAATTTTGATGAAATTTGGCGCAAATATAAGTAATAATATAATAATAATAATATTTATTTGTTTCTCCCAAAATTACAATGTAGTAATTTGTGGGAGACTTGGAGCCCAAACTAAGCCTAAGCCTGTATATTGGTGCCCCAGGCCCCCCCTCACAGACTATTTTAACTTATTTAAACAATATATTTTATTTAACTTAAAAATCTATTTTACTTTTGAACTTAAAATTAAATGTTATATTTTAATCTTTTAAACGTAACTAATTATATTCGTCGCAGAAAAAGATTTTCAGTGTCTTGATAACTAAGGGTAACCAACCAGCGAGTAACTTTTTGTTTGCACTTAGTTTTGTTCTCGTGGTAAATGGATAAAATTTCATTTACTTTATTAATTATTATACATGAAACTACCTAGGAAACAGAAAAATCTTTGGGCAAAATTAGTTTTAAGTATAATACAATCTTCGTTAGGGCATATCTTTAATCTACGGCGAAGATTATGTTTTAATTCTCTATCATAGTCTAAGGAAGTGTGTTATAAGTAAAAGTGTTAATAAGTAGACGACAGGGAAGGACAATTTTTTTTTTATCTCGGGAAAATACATGGGTTTCAATCGCAGGGAATAACTACCTACCAAGAATTAATTGTACAGCATTAAAATACAACAATCATTTACATACATCAAAGACAAAGATGCTCACACAAGAATATTACTCGGTTATGCCGCGACAAACATGTCAACCGAAACGATGAAGCTTAATGGAGAAAATAACCGAAATAGCCCAGGCTCAGGTAACTGGCTAATAAAAGACACAAGACTTCCCCGCGTATACAGCTCGTCAGCGAATGTGGAGTGAATGAACCCAGGCGTAAGATTAAAATCTCATAATAACAGTCAAAATTTAGTTAGGTACATTGAGGACCAAATAAGACAGCCTAGAATTTAGTCCGTTTGGAAATATGTACAACTTGAAAGGTCTATTTACTTAGTAAACTACCAAGAAGAATTGATCAACTACTGATAGATAAATAATGCCTATGAAATGCAGATTACTGATTAATGATTTAGTATCAAAGTAGTACGTGACGTATCAAAGGAGTGAATATATTTTACCTACCGCAAAATGCCCACAATTTCTAATTCATATACCCAGGTCCTACAGACATTGAATGAGTGTGTAAAACAAGCATTGTTGTCTGCGCATCGTAATGCAACTGAATTTATGAATTTACTGTATGTCTCGCATGTGTAGGTATAGAAGCCACGTAAAATTCTGATTGCAAGTTTGTGATGCATCCTGCGTCCCAGACTTCTGTTTACACATATCTAGCAATTCTTTGAATGGAAACGATGGTTGGACTGAAGGAAATGGGGCACTATGGGAAAATGACTCAGAAAAAATTTTGCGTCAAAATTTTAACCTCTTATAACCACCCCTTTTGAGTACAATTACAGAAGGCCAAGGGCATGTAAGGGTGGTCTACCAGATCACCATAATATACTAAACGATAATTGAAAATATAGAACAGAGGAACTACCTTTTGAAATATGAGGTCTTGAATATTTTTGAATTGAACGAATTATCAAAGCACAAGTTGCGAAAATTATTCAGGTCGATGATGATAAAATAGATGTTTTAACACGTAATATTGTGGCGTTCTCGGCAGTATCGTGTTGGCGTGTTCAAGGAAACTGCGACATATGGCCGATGCGTCATGTTGTGATATTAAATTCGCCACATGTTGAGAAGATTTGTATTTAAAATTGCAACAATGTTGCAAAAAGAACCCGTAATTACTTATATGAAACAGGATAATAGGGGTCGTGACTCGTGCTCACCGTTTTAAAATGTTGCAAAAAAGAACTGCTAGGTTTTTTCGAAGCTAATAGAAAGGAAAACGAACCTTTCTTTTTTACGCAAAAAAAGATGATTACTAAACCCAATAATTTCAGAAGATAATGCCTCAGGGCTTGAACTATAAATCTCTATTAACGTTAAAAGCTTAATAATATTAGATGGTTCAGATCAAATGGGATTATCTGCTAAAGAAATCATTATTCACGAGCTAAATTGGCCTACTTACCTAAATTAAAAAACTCAGGCTTCAGAGTAAATGGTTATCGGATTTTTCGTGGGTTTAGAAAAGAACTTGACCTTATGAACACCCATGCAGTACCTTGACTGTGACAGTCATTGTCAGTCACACCTGTTAGACAATTGATGTCAACGATAAATTGTTCCATTTCGAAGGTTCATCCGTTGGTTGATGTTCATCATTCCATTGAACCGTGAAATTGATTTAAAGCGATGCTTTGTGTTTGAGTGTTTGATGACTTATTTAAAGCACTTTGAATTGTCACTAATTATGACAATTTAACATCAATAGTTAAATTGAGCCGCAATACTTTATCAAATCATGTATCTACTTTGTTTTGTTTTCCTGCCGGATTTCTGAGGTTTCTTGACAGGAGTTTATCTACTGAATAGTGATTTTGTTTTATGATAGTGATTGACTAATGTCAGTATGTAAACTAATCGACAACTCGGTGGAATATTATTTTGACGTGGGAGAGCCATGCTTCAGCAGAATGGGCCGGCTCGACCGGAGAAATACCACGTCCTCACAGAAAACCGGCGTGAAACAGCGCTTGCGCTGTGTTTCGTCGAGTGAGTGAGTTTACCGGAGACCCAATCCCCTACCCTTTTCCCTTCCCTACCCTTCCTTATTTCCTTCCCTACCCTCCCCTATTAGCCCTTAAAAGGCCGGCAACGCACCTGCAGCTCTTCTGATGCTGCGAGTGTCCATGGGCGACGGAAGTTGCTTTCCATCAGGTGACCCGTTAGCTCGTTTGTCCCCTTATTGCATTAAAAAAAACCTGTCAAGAAAACTCAGAAGAAATTTATTAGAGGCAGCAAGCAAGTCTAGAAAATCAATATGAAGATATACCTAAAGATTGCAGAAGTTTAGTGATAAAAATATTATTGTTTTTCATCACAAAACTCAAATAGCAAACTTTGTAGAGATCATTGATCTAACATTCTTCATTGATCCTTTTATGTTCTTCTGTAGTCGAGTTGGTAATCTTTAGTCAATTAAAGTTTAGAAAGCAAAGCTACCGTAGATAGCATACTGAAGAGCCCATTGAAATTGTCGCATCATGAACGACCAAAAATAGAAATCTCATATTCTAAGGGCATTCACTAGTGCTTGTGTTTAGCTACATCACACAGCTTAGCCAACGCAATAGCGTTGTTTGGTTTCTTTCTCGTCGTTGTGTTTTCAGTAGAAAAGATAAACTTCTGTCAAAAAGACCTTGGAAGCAAATAGATGAAACACTTTTGAGCACTTATTGATACTCCTTTGACAAACTTATTTACTTTCATAATACATCATATTATATTTTTATCTACAAGAACGAATAACAACAGAGTCCACGAATCATTATTTAAACAAATGACAATCAATAATAATGAACCACTGATGTCATGTTTATATTTGGAATATTAACTGATGACAGTTCTAATTTGTTAAATCAAACAAATAGGACAGTCCAATTCAAAGGGCCAAGGCATGATGGAACAAAAGCAAACAAAAGATAATGGTGTTCTAAATTTAATTATACTTTCTTGTACCTATTGAAAGTCTCATCTCTTTTTGAGATTGAGACTTTCGTTCTCAAAGATGTTAATTTATCAGCCCCATTTTGGAAAGTTTATTTGGACGCTTAAAATTTTATTTCTCAGTTGTTATAGATGTTTTAATTCTACCAAAAGTGCAGCTAGTGTATCGTTACGGAACATATAAACGAGCATTATCATTATACCTTTTAAATGATGATTAAATTGTGGTCATAATATTGGGATTTACATTATCAAGTATCTTCTGTAACAGCATTAAGTCGTGATAAATATTACGTTTCATCCGCCGCTGACTTTCTAATTCTGACCTTCGTTATGAAACCATGGGTCCATAAGGTTATTAATCCATGGGTTATATTATGGTACCATGGGTTACTTCGGTCAATAACACCATGAGAATGTAGGATTGACAGGTAAATTGTGGCAATTTGCTGCGGCGGGATCACGAATGCCCGCATGTGGGCGAGCATTCGATTAAAGAATCGATTTTATTAAGACAATTATTATTACAATATAAACTGTTGCAGTTTTTGCGACTTAGAAACTGTTATTATCTCCAGACTTTTTATAGCTATTAATTCCTATTATTATGTGGTTTTTTGATGTGGTGGTATGAAATAAAGGGGCAAACGAGCAAACGGGTCACCTGATGGAAAGCAACTTCCGTCGCCCATGGACACTCGTAGCATCAGAAGAGCTGCAAGTGCGTTGCCGACCTTTTAAGAGGGAATAGGGTAATAGGGGAGGGTAGGGAAGGGAATAAGGTAGAGGATTGGGCCTCCGGTAAACTCACTCACTCGGCGAAACACAGCGCAAGCGCTGTTTCACGCCGGTTTTCTGTGAGAACGTGGTATTTCTCCGGTCAACCCGGCCCATTCGTGCCGAATAGGGAATGCAAATCTCGCGCGATTGAGGCTCAAGCGAGATCCCGCGAGTTTATGAATACAATACCGCGAGATCTCGCCAATTTCGAGATCTCGCGAGATTAGCAGTTTGGTGGGTTTTTTTTGCAAATAATCACAATATTTTAATAAATATTATAAGTACTATAAGATCAAAATTAATTTTTACGATTTTTTTCAATAGAATTTTATGCATCAAACATTGTTTGATGTATCTGTGTATAATTTTTAAGTAGTAAACTTTGACATACGTATCTATTATTATCTATCAAATAACAAATGAAAGAAACATAATATGAAGACGCCTTTTTTCCGTCAACGATAACTTTTTAACGTGCACGTTAGAGGACATCACGATGTTTACACTTCTGAACCGCACAAAACGTCCGCGGTGCGTAAAATCAAAAGGTCATTTAACGTAGGTACACCCCGTTGGGTATGGCCGATAAAACGTTTTATATCGTATCGTAGCTGGCGTCCACGATAACATGACGTCCAGAATTATAAAAGCGAACTATCAAACCCAAATCTTTTAGTAATAAAATAATTATTTTATAACTAACAAAACAACGAGAATAGGACCTAGTTGAGAATCACAGTGCATAGTTGCTTAGGCCAGCTCCTCTTTGTTTTTACTCCGTGATCGCAACTCGGACGTTTTTATGCTCAAGTGCAATCTCGTCAAACTCGCGTGATCTCGCCTTTTTTCGTCCGAGATCAATCTCGCTAATAAAGGCCGAGATCTCGCGAGAACGAGATTGCATTCCCTAGTGCCGAAGCATGGCTCTCCCACGTAAAAAATGTGTCCAGTTTATGCCTTTCAGATTTGATAACACGAAACTGATTGGTAACTTTAGTTTTAAGCACCTTTGTTATTACCTAAATTTAATTGTAATGACTTGACATTGTTTAATTTGACTTGACAATAAACTAAGTAATAATATTGTTTCTTCTTAGATTGGAACAACAACAAGAAATGATTGTGTTGCTTATGCAGAATAATGGTATGTGGGACGTAGTTATGTTTAATGTTTCCGCACGATAACCATGCAAATTGTCACAAATTGATAAGGTGTACCATTAAGATAACGGTCTGCGAGATATTTTATTCAATATTCTTTTTAATGATTAGTAGAAGTTTTAAATTTTAATGCTTAAATGATAAACAAATTTAGTACATAATCCTTTGGCTACAAATAAAAGAAATTGGTTGTCAAAAGTTTAAGGCAGTATTTCCCAAAGTGTGGGTCGCGACCCACTGGTGGGTCGCGGATAGATTTTGGGTGGACCCTGAAACTATAGGACAAATATTGTCGTACTTACGTACGTTTCTTAATTGAAATGGGTGTGGTGACGAGCTTTAGAAAAGGCCCACCGCCCAAGCCCAGCAGTGAACGTCAGCAGGCTGACGATGATGGTATGGTGGTGAAGTGTGAACTACGATAAGAATTAAGGTGACGCCGCGTTAAAGTAAGAAACCGTGTTGGATATGTTTTAGATTGCTTGTTTTCTATGAGAGGCCGGCCCGGCCTCTCATAGAAAACAAGCAATGGAACAGCAAAAAATGGAAAGGGCATAAGCAACAAAATGGTTTTTGTCGCGTAATTTAAAAACCATAAATACATTTCATATAAGCTATGCACATATTAAAGTGTATGCTTCAACCAATTTATGTACAAATTTTGGAACCTTAAATCACTCTCCTCTTTTGGAAAAATAGGAATCCCTTTTTTTACAGAGGTCTTTTCGATTGATAATTCTGTGTTATAAAAGTTGTCCAATCGTGTTATGCTATGGGCAATTCAAAGACAAAGACATGATGAATACTGACAATGAACTTTAGTTTCTTAGCTTTAGTCATTGCTGAGAAAAATCGGCATCGCTACAGCCAAATTATCAAGGCGTCGCCTTAACATGTAAATGCTGCGGCAGCAACACACCGCTGTTTTTTTTGTATTCATGGCACAAGGTGGGCCGCGAACTTTAAACTATCTTGTAAATGGGTCGCGATCCCGACAAGTTTGGGAAACACTGGTTTAACGTCCTCAAACTATTAACTGATAAGTGATAAGTATATAATATTTGAATATGAGCTCTAAATCGTTGGCAACTCTATTTTTCGAATCAGTTGATCTAAGTAAGTCTTGATCATAATAATTATTATATTTTATTAGTAGAAGATGGTAGAAGTAATATTTTCGCTGATGAAAAAATTAGGTTTACATTACATGCAATCATCAATAACAGTAAATTGCAAGGCAGGATGTTATTGTTACAGTTCATTATTTCAAATTATATGAATTATGATTCCAAACGTTAAGTAGACTTCAAGGTTACGAAATTGCTGAAATGAAATTACACTTGGTCTTGGTAGGTGAGAAATTACGATGTAGGTACGTAGATACCTAAAATGAGATACTTAATGAAAAGTCTGAAAATGTTTCTAGACTCCTTCTTAAGCCGGGTCCAGACTAGTGTAACGTGTAATGTATGATTACGTGTAATTTAGCGTCAACACTCAACAGTGTGGCAGCGGCACACGAACTCAAAGCGAATTGTCCAAACGAGCCTTTGTGCTCGCGCGAAAACCGACAGCCGATGGATAAACCCCAAGCGTTACATGTAATGTTCGTAGTGCCGTCCACACGTAGAATTCGTTTTACATTACACGGTGAATTACATTACACGTTACACTCGTCTCGGCTTTATACAATATAATGTCTTAGTAGGCAATAGCACGTTAGGCATAGCATGGGCATCACAGATATCCTTTTATACTAACAAATAGATAACAAAATATCAGCACTGTATTTGTGTGTGTTGCCCAGTATGTTAAGATCCCACCAAAAACATAAAATATGTAAAAATGGAAAGCCAAGTTCCATGGAAAATCGAAATATGTATGTATAGAAACCAAATAACATTATGAACAAATAATGGAGTCTATTTCTTTGCTTTATTGAATATCTATAACAATTAATGTTATTTAAATAATGTGAGATCTTAAACTAGATTAGATTTGACTTGGCCAGTTTTTATTACATCAGTCATTTCATAAAGTTATTGAACATTTTAATTGTGATGAAAACTAGCCAAGTCAAATCTAATCTAGTTTAAGATGTCACATTATTTAAATAACATTAATTGTTATAGATATTCAATAAAGCAAAGAAATAGACTCCATTATTTGTTCATAATGTTATTTGGTTCCTATACATACATATTTCGATTTTCCATGGAACTTGGCTTTCCATTTTTACATATTTTATGTTTTTGGTGGGATATCATAACTTTTTGTAAAGAAAACTTTCCGAGCAAGGGTAGACAGTAGACATCTTAATCTTCCCAGTTCAAACATACATAATATTCGACTATATTCAATCGCAACCTTAAGGTGCTCTTTCACCACTTCCCGACGAGTGTCGGATATGCTATCCGCAACTTATCTGGCAGATACTTCATCTGTCAGATAAATCGTGGATAGCCTATCTGAAA
The DNA here is from genome assembly GCA_905333045.1 of Lysandra bellargus. Taxonomy (NCBI): domain Eukaryota; kingdom Metazoa; phylum Arthropoda; class Insecta; order Lepidoptera; family Lycaenidae; genus Lysandra; species Lysandra bellargus. Next base: position 5,931,067 of record HG995354.1, read on the forward strand.
CCTAACTGACAGATTCTTAATTTGTCAGATAAGTTGTGGATAGCCTATCTGAAACTTATCAGGAAGTGGGGAAACAGCCCCTAAGCCTTATTGAGTATCAGACGAATAAAACAAAGAAAATCCAAGCAGGAAAAAGCAGCTACCATCAGGAGGCATTGGAATAATACTTGTGTATACCAGTGTATTTCCAACCATTAGCTATAGGGTACAATCTTATTGTGCGGAAGTTAAGTAGCTATTACTATAGCTGTCTAATATACAGAAAGACGGACGGACGGACAGACGGACAGACGTATTAAAATAATTCTATGTCTATTCCCGGGACTCAAACTATATCTCCATACCAAATTTAAGAACAATCGGTACAAGCAATTTGGGCGTGAAGAGGTAACAGACAAACAGATATACTTCATAAAGTCACCTTCTATTAATTTCCTAAAGTTTTTTCATTTCACAAATTTTCACTCGTTTTTTTTTTCACTCGTTCAGCTCCCATACAATAAATGTGTTTTTTTGGCCTTTTTTGCTCAAAGTCAATAATGGCAGCCGGTAAATACTTGAAAGTTTCACAAAATCTTTTATTATATTTTTATTTTCATAATTTATAATAAAAGTAAAATAAAATAAATATTTAAGGGGGGTCTCCATACAAAAAACACAATTTTTGCCTAGTTTCGCTCTGTCCGACTCGCACTTGACCGATTTTTTTGTTTTCTGATTTTTCCCTACGCTTTCACACAATTACCGAGCTGGATTCCAAATTTCAGCCTTCTAGGTCATCTGGAAGTGGGTTAGAATTTTGATCTATAGGTCAGTCAGTCAGTGATAAAAATGTAGATTTTCGGACGTTAATATCTCAATAACTGTTTGAGCTGTGCTTATGAAATTTGGAGCATATAGTTATCTTGCAAGTCTCATTATATAAGCCAAATTTGAAACGTTTATGTCAAATAGTTTCTGAATTATGAGGGGGTCAAAAGTAGCTGCAATTGGTTCGTGTAATATTACACACGGTGCTGCTCGCCATTCTGTTATGCTGGAACTTGGCTTGACACGCTACCGCGTGTCTAGATACTTTTTAACGGATCAGACAAAGACAAACACTGTTTAACCATTACAACTATATTTCTGTCTTTAGCTGATATATCAGTAAGGAGGTATTTAACGCATAATATTAGAGCTGCTGCGTTCAAAGAAAAAGCGTTTACCTTTCGCAGTTTTTGACAACATGAAATATGAATCATCATTTAAAAGCCAATTTACAATTGGTTTTAGTATTCACCAGTGTGCGCTACGTGAGTCGTGTGCTATCGTTTACCGAGGGTACACCTTGAATAATATATTTTATCGATTTTGCTGCATTGCATAAGCGGTCTTGGAGAAATTGTACTTTCGATCGACTTTGTTCGTACATCTTTATCTATATTCTTTCAGATTTTATCTATTTGTAAACACTTAGATTATAATAATTCATCTGTTTTTTGACCAAATTCCAAAAAGGAGGAGGTAATACGTTCGGCTGTATGTATCTTTTTTTTTTTGTATGTTCATCGATCACTCAGCCGTTTCTTGTCCGATTTTCAAAATTATTTTTGTGTTGTATAGGGTTCAACTCTAACTCGGTACCATGTTCACAAAAGTGGTGATCTGATGATGGGATCCTTGAGGAATCGAGGGGACTCCTTGAAATTTGTATAAAAACATATAGTGATTTTATTTCTGAAGCATTCGAGGTAAATGCTACCAATAAAGTAAGATTTTGCACCAGGTTATACCCTGGATCCAAAGGTACCGAACAGAACTTTTGAATGCGTATAGGTACAGGTTCGGGGATTTCGGCGTTGTTTAAACAACTGAAATCATAAGCTAACACATCAATTTGATTGGTCATCATCATCACAACTATAATTATACCATTGGTCATCACACTATGACCCAATTATTGGTACTTTTCGTGATATTTTGCATCGAAGCAGATGTTTTTGATTTCGTTGTTTGAGGACAGATTTTCAAAATTCTCGTGTTGTTGTATGGGATATCCTATTAAATAGGATATCCTATACAAAATTAAGATTATATAATCTTAATTTTGTATACTTAACAATTACGAAAGTGGTGAGCTGATGATGGGATCTATGAGCAATCGAGGGAAATCCTTGAAATTTATCAAAACACTTATAGTGGTTAAAATGTTGTTTCTAGTAAACTAAACATAATTTTATGTTACGAATAAGAGAAATTTCAAACAAAGGTGTCTCTTGGTCCAAAAGCACTGAACAGAACTCCTGAACCTTTAAAGATAAAAGTTTGGAAATTGCAGCATCGCTTAGATAACTACAAACATTTACCACAATTTCGCTTAAAGTAACATAATGTGAATAGTTAACATTAGTATTGGTTTTTTACGCATAAAGCCTTATTTTGTAGATACTTAACTAAAAAGAGTGAAATTATTATTTTTAACAAAAAAATTAAAACCGACTTCCAAGGTAAAAACAATAGTAATATGAACTAAAAGCTATTAAATAACACTTACTCTTTAATAGTGCCTTTTTCAGAATTCGTCTAAATCTCAACTATTTCTGTACATATACAGTCTTCATTAGTTTGAAGTCGGTACCAGTTCCGAAAGTTTCAGATATTCTGACATCGACTGAACTCACGATTAAATTAGCTGGTACCGACTTCAAAGTGATGAAGACTGTATATGTACAGAAATAGTTGAGATTTAGACGAATTCTGAAAAAGGCACTATTAAAGAGTAAGAGTTATTTAATACTTATTAGTTCATATTACTATTGTTTTTACCTTGGAAGTCGGTTTTAATTTTTTTGTTAAAAATAATAATGATCGATTCATATCTTAACCAAATATAACTTATTCCCAAGTTCAGTTTCAGAAAGGTTTAATTCGTAAACCTTTTTCCTTTCTCTTCAAAACTTACTTTACTAATAAGTAGATATCGGATTATATGCATTTGCATACATGCATATGCAAATGCATATAATGGCACTTTTTAGGCGTTAGTGCATATTTTGGCAATTTTTCTTTGATAGTGCATATTTCGGTAGTACACACACCGAGGCCATAAAACAGAGGTAGAATAGATTGAAAACACTTCAAATATTATGTGTTTTTAGTATATTTTAATGTACTCTATCCCCTAAAACTAATAGAATGCAATACACCCGATAGGTACAATTAATCTTTCTAGAGACAAAATGTTTCTTTGTAGTTGGCAGCATTAGTAAAAAATTTGAATAAAGTATATATTATGTAGTTACCGATTTCTTCAACTTCCATGGGCGTTATTAGATTGCAATCGGAAAATGTTAGTAAAAAATTAAAAATCCTGGATTTGATGAAATTATAAAATTGACGCTTTTATTAACGGAAAGCTCTTCAAAAATATTATAAATTTTAATGATAAGTGACTTTTGATTGTGCATATTTTGTGCATATTTCGGCCATTTATCGTGCATACTTGCATATTTTGGCACTTAGATCGTGCATATAATCCGATGTCTACTAATAAGATTGTGTTTACAGACGTTATGTTATAGTCATACACTCATACTATATTTTGTCATTGTCCTTATAACTGTCTACAACACTTTTCTAACTAAACATTGGAAAGGTAACAAAGCATTCTACAACGTTAAAGTTGTAACGTTATACACAGTAAATCTTTTTATTAGTAAGGGTCGTAACAAAATTTTTCGCATGCCGTTATTTTATGCAAATTATACCCGGATGATCAACAAAAAGGTTTTAATATGCAGTTAGAAAAGGTGCACTCAAGATGTGTGAACATCTGCGCATGGTGCATTCGCGAATCACGACCGCAATCAGGGCAGGACACCTGCATCCTGCACCTGAAAATACGCCTCCTAATAAGAAGCAAGCGGTTCTTATCATTAAGGATGGGTTGCACCAACTTACTTTAACTATAACTGTAACTTTAACTATAGCTTTAACTGTAACTACAGTGCAAAATGTCAAATCTTCATACTTCGAAATTTTTTCGTGAAAATTTACCATGGCTCACAGTGTTGTACACATTGTCACATAATAAATATTTTTCCTGACGATTTTTACGGATATTTCAATTTTTTATACTCTCAATCCCATTAACTGTAGCTTTAATAAAAAAAATAAACGCAACAGATAATATCTGTCAAATTCTGTGGTCAAAGTTAAGGTTAAAGCTAAGTTAGCCTTAACCATAACCATAACTTTAACTTAAACCACGCCCCTGGTGCAACCTACCCTTAGTAGATGATGATTTAGGTTAATTACAATAATACCTATAAACCTCAAGACAGACAATTAGTTGAGATGAGTTATCTGAAATATTTATTTGAAATAAAAATCTATGTTGGAGATCTACCTATATTTGTGTACTTACCTAATTTAAAAATTGTAACTGTTAAAATACCTGATGCATTCTGTGTCCAAATAATATTTTTAACAAAATAGTGATATACTAGATGACGCCCGCAACTTCGTTGCGCAAAAATTCGTTTATCGCGCGGGAACCGTACATTTTTCCGGGATAAAAAGTATCCTATGTCCTTTCCCGGGACTCAAAGTATCCCCATACCAAATTTCAGCAAAATCGGTTCAGCGGTTTAGACGTGAAGAGGTAACAGACAGACAGACAGACGGACGGACAGACAGACAGACAGACAGACACACTTTCGCATTCATAATATTAGTATGGATCGGTTTGTTAATAGTCAGCGCTAGCACGACAAATAAAAACAATGATGTTTGCAATCATAAAACAAAATAAATATGAATTGATATAGAAAGCCACAAAGGAAACAACAAATCGACAATTGATAACAAATCCTTAGTAACTGGTAAGAATATCATTGGCGGAATTCCAACCCACGAGTCACGACCTCTTCAAATCACATAACCGTGACGTCAAAATATGCATGTACAGTCAAAATCTGTTTTAATGACATGCCGGGACCTTTGATTTTGGTCAATTTAACTGGTATGTTGTTCTAAACGATGTCGCCGTAAACGGTTTTGACTGTATTCTTTATTTTCGGCCTTCCATCATAGTTTATCGCTTCAGAGTATCTAGGTTAAAAGTTATCTGACGTAGAAGATAATATGGATCAGGCTAAAGACAGTAAGTCAGTATTAGCATTTTTTAGCAATGGCACTAATATATTATAATATATTATTCTGATTTCTGTAGCAATAATGGCTAAAAACGAGATGAATGCATCACGTTTTGACTGGTGTTTAGTAGTGTAAAGTGTTAAATAGTATGTCAGACTTGCGGAATAAGGAATCACACTAATTTCCTCAATTGACTGACTGGACTTCACGCTAGCCTGCGCAGCTTTCAATTGTGGCACTTGTATTTACACAATTATTATGCTAGCTAGACATTATATTATTATGCGTAATTAGAAATAAACACTCGAAATAATATTAGATGCGTAAAGGACGTTTTAGTGTCTAAACACACTAGGCCGAAGTTACGCCGGCGTATATTCCGCATGATTACGCCCGCAATGTATTTTAAATGACCGACGACACACTATTCCGTCGCACGCTGCGTAACTTCGGCCTATAAGGTGCCTATAAGTATGTTTAGACATTTAGGTAAAAGGATGCCACAATTCACAAGTTTTTTTGTTTAATTTTAATGTTATTTCAAGATCCTATATTTTGTTAGGCTTTTTGCGTCTGTTTATAAAAATTCATCTATTACAAATTATGATCTCAAACATCGTATTATAGCAGAGTCTCTGTTTATTAATTGTTATTCCAATCCCTTTGGATTCAGGTTAATTGACAAGTAAACGACAGACGTTCAGCTGTTCGCGAAATGCAAAATTTATTACAGAGTTTTTTCGCATTTGGGTCATTTGGACATCATCCAAGTGGAGTTTGACAACCAAAAATAAGGTTTTGTTTACACAAAAAGACAACGAACGGATGAATGAATGTTTTATCAGCGTTCTAAATCCGTTTTGCTTAGTAATAACATTATCAGAACAGCTATTAATCATAAATTCATAACAATTGAAGATAGGCGATAGCATTTGATTAATGATGAGAAGCTTATTCCTTGCGGCGACTAAGGTCTTCCATTTGATGCTAGATCCAATTAATGTTGATTTACAATCTAGTTATAATCACACATATTAATGAGAAAGATATTCTGTGAAATGCAAATTTTAAAGAACAATGCATCGAATGCAAACCTCCCGACTCCCGTAACGGTATCTATAAGAAAGCTCGATCTATAACAAACAATTGTGGGAACAAATTAACGTGAAAGCCAAAGACAACCAGAAAAACATGAAAAGGAAAAGTTGGAACTATCAGAGGACGTTCGTAAATATCAACAGCAATAAGTTATAAAAGAGAAATGTGTATGAAACAAGTAGGTACCTTTCCAGAAATTCCTATTTTCCCCAAGAAATATTTTGCTGATATAACAAATCTGATCTGGTATAGAGTTATTTAATATTTTATTATATTTGGGGACTGGGGTAATACAAGTTACAAGAGGAGATGAATAAGGAGACGTAAATAATAATTGTAGGAAATATTGCTCTTTAAACATTTCAATATTCGAAATAAGATAATATTAGATACATAATATTATAGTTCCATAATTTTAGTTTTCCTTTACAAATCTGAATCATTGGCGCTTCCAATAATAACATGAGTAATTATGCAATTGAAATATTAAATCACACCAACATACTACAAAAGAAGATGACACACAACAAATGATCAGCTGAATTTCAGAAGTTCAGGCTGTTCAGGGAATACCGAATCAATTATAACCCACAGTATGCGGTCAGGTGATACAATTCGGTGGTGAATATTGTTTGTGTTTGGGCTGGGTGAGGGGTGCCGGGTGATGCGTCATCTACCCTCTGACTCCCTCGCCCTCGCCGAACGTCGATCGATGAAAACTGCCATGCGCAAAGCCCGCCTTTTTTGTTTATGCCATTTTTATTCGATTTTCAAAATGTTGGTTTTGGAATTTTTACGCAGATTCTTGTTAACTCTCATTAGAAACTCTTTACCTAGATGATTTGTTTTTAATTTTTTTAGCCAATTTATACTATGACATCATCACCATCGATTCCTTACTCCTACTAGATTTATAAAAAAATTAAATGAATTTCAATTTTCAGTACTCACTGGCACTCGTTCATGATCTCCTCTTGCGAGCGAACCTGCACCGGCGCTAGTTTCTCCACACTCTCCTCGTAATTCCCGAAGCACTTGGTTATCTTCTCGTCGAAAGTATTCACCAAATCCTCCAGCGAACCCGAGAAAGTCTCAGTGAAATTGTCACCTTCGCCTTGCTGCAAATTGTCCTGTTTACACTTCACCGGCTTCGGTTCGTCGTTGTCATTAATTTTGTTGGAGTCAGTTTTCATTTTGACCATCTCGTTCTTGAGATTGTTGATGTTGTTGAGGCGGATGTCGTTGCCGTTGATGGTCTTTTGGGGGAAGTCGGAGGTGGTGATGCAGTCGTCCGCCTCCTCGACTTGCGCGAGCGGCGCCTCGAACTCGAGTTCGGCCATTCTTACAGCCGCCTCTCGCATATCCGTACGTCTGTCCGCGCCGAGCACCGCGGGAATACTGCCGAGTGCTTCGCGAAGTGGGGGCGGGCCGTGGGCCGCTCGCGCCGCGCCGGCAGATAGCACGGTCTGTGGGGTGACGGGATAGGTCGCTGGCTCTGAATTCTGATGCCGCGGCCGGCACTCTGGCACTCCTGCACAATCCACACAGGCGGCTTCAACTAGCTTAGGAAAGAGTAGGAACTGGGAGACATCGAGATTAAGAGGCCGGGGTACCCTCGAAATTCTCATACATAAGTAATACCAAAATCATTTTGTCATACGAAAATATTTAACGTGTTTGAGTTATTTTTCAGCTTAAAATAGTAATTACTTACTTAGGTTCCTGCACGAAAATTTACTACAAAATATTTAAACACAAAAAAAACCCACCTCACTCGACCGCGTTCGGGCACTGCAGACTATTATACTATGCTGGATGGTCTGCAGTGCCCGAACGCGGTCGAGTGAGGACGTCGCAGAATTTTTCGAATTTCATTCAAAATGACGAGTACGTGGTCTCAACTTCACGTTGTCCACGAGTATCGCTCGCGCCATCGGCCTCCGACACCACTACGTCCTCCACACGCTGGACCTTCGTGATGGTCCACTATGACGGGCCATCGTGTAGAGGCGCTATTACCATAACAACGAGTTCGTTCGTACTGAATACTGATTCGTTGAATCTTATTCCAGATATGAAAATTGTATTCCAGAGTGGAAGACGCTGGGAGCTGTGTCACAGTCTTAACTTGACTTAGTATTGATTTACTACTAAATATTTAAACACTAAAAAATAGAGTAAAACACTAAAAAATATATAAATAAATAGTAAATTTACTACAAAATATTTAAATACTAAAAAATATTTTTTAGAGTTGAAATATTTTGTAGTAAATTTAATATTTATGTATATATTTTTTAGTGTTTTACTCTATTTTTTAGTGTTTAAATATTTAGTAGTAAATTTAGTAAAAAAAATTATACACAAAAAAATTTTTTTAGTGTTTAAATATTTTGAAATTAATTTTTGTACAGGAACCTAGGTACCTAATTACTATTTTAATCCTTCAAGCCCCGCGCGAGCACCGGTGATCGCGACAACAATAGAATACAATAGCAATTCCTGGAACTTCCAACTGAAGTATTAAGCTGAAAAATAACTCAAACATGTTAAATATTTTCGTATGAGAAAATTATTTTGGTATTACGTACGGGCTCTTAATAGATACCAATGGTATTAACAGCAGCCATTTAAGTTATAATATTATAGAGTTCACTGTAAAAGTAGCAGTGCTGAAAGATCAAGTTTATGAAGTGAAAACTTCTTTAGCGGCGTTGAGAACTTTTGTGGGATGGGTAAAAACCATGTAAAAACTGTGAAACTCGCGTCAGATTTTCGTGTTGATCGAAAAACCATAGAAAAAGCGTAAGACGGTTGGAGAGTAGTGTTTTGTGTCGAACTCGAACGAAATGTACAGTCGGGGAAATGAGTTGTTTTTTTTTGTGCTTTTAATTTTTTTTCTGCTTTTAATTTTTTAGTTACTTAATTAAAAATTAATATTTCACCAAATAAAACCGGTCTAGAAAAAATTTTTTTTTCTTGCTCCTGTTATTTAATGATTCTTATCCGATTGTTTACGTTGATAATTAACCAAATACACAATTTTAAAAAAGGAAAGTTTGCTTTGCTAAGCTAAATACAACTATAAGGTTTTTGCAAAATTTTTAGAGATTAACGCTCGTCGTAACCAAGATAAAAGGGTTTGGGTGGATTTAAGGGTTGTAACGAAAAGTGTGTTAAACTTACTTGTTGTGCGTATTTAATTTTTAGAGAAATGATAACTTTTAAGTACAAAATAGTAAAAAATGTGTAAAATAGACCGAAAACATTTTTCTATATTTGTTGAGAATTTATTTAAGTGAGAGCTAAAACATTAAATGCATCGACAAATGAAAGACTTTTTCTAGTCCTTGAAATATATTTAAACTTCCTACTTAAAGCCAGAAAAAAAATTGGGTGCTACAAATCTCACGTACATACTAAAGACGCATGCTGCGACCTATGTTTAGAAAATGCTTAACTGAATACAAAAAATATCAGTTCTTAACCTAATTTGTATTTTTTTCCTTTAAGTATGTTTTAGCAAATATAATTAATGAAAAAAAAAATATTCTGTAAAAACCTAACCAAAAGAAATAAAATATATAGATTTTCTTCGAAATATCCGTGAAAAGTTTGTGCTACATTTTCAGAAAATTTAATAAAGTAAGAGCTAAAAAGTTATACACATTAATAAATTGAAGGCTTTGTTAAGCCTAAAAAATAATTTTAAACTTCCTATTTACCTAACACCAAAGAAAAATAGGAACGCCATTTACCTGGCGAGGCACACAACAAGCACATTTGGAGGTATGCTCATCTACATACAAAAATATTAATTTTAAATCTAAATTATATATTTTTTCAACTTATTTTCGTTCTTTGGAATATAAGCAACGATACAAATAAAAAAATATATAATATATTTTATTATTTTGCTATATATTTAAAAGAAAGAAATATGCAAATTTTCTTCAAAATTTTACAGTTTATGAGTTTACTTGAAGTGGAAGAGAATAATTTAAAAATCAAAAGCACAACTTTTCAATTATAGGTAAACTTTATTATTTATGTTATCAGCTACACATTCCTTTTTTCTTTTCAATTTTCATCCACTATTGCGAAAATCGGAGGTTTGCACGATTTTTACGCTCTGGGAACTCCACTACTTAATTTTGTTTACTTGCCTATTTGACTCCTTTGATGTGCGTCAAAAACCGACAAAGGTACATACGTGTATTTGGTATTGGTCATATTTATCAAATAGGCAAATAAGGCCAATATTTGTCAAACATACGGCATACCGTCTACACATGGTGATTGTTTGGCAAATACATCAAATACGCAAATACAAATAGCCATGTGAAGTGCCTCCATGAAACTGGCCACAATAATTGTTTTCCCGCCATTTACTCCGTTTACTCGACACTCGCCATGGCTTAAAAAAAACTTTTATCAAATGTCATTTGTCAATCATTTGACAACAGTTGACAGGTTTTTTTTGCCGGGAATGTAAAAGAGTGCTGTTGTGTTTTTGTATTATTTTCCTAAAATTGTGTTAACTGGGTTTGTAATGTGTAATATTGGTAGAATATTAACCATTAGATATTCGTGTTCATGCACAAGTGTGGGAAAGTGATGTAATATCCAGAAACGTGCTATTTTGTGTTCCCTCCAAAACTCCATCGTCAGTAGCTTTCTACCACTTTACTGAATCGACCGACTTGACTCCTTGACTGTATTGACTTTTAGTTAGACTTTGACTAGACTTTAGACCTGACGATACATGAAAACGATGATGAAAATTTTAATAGGAGGAATATGGTTTTCCCGCCATATTCCTTACCTTTTTACCTTGTCTGTGGCACAACATATACATCCTTTGTGTCAAGTTGCCAAAAAAAGAAGAAAAAAAAAACAGCTGACACTTGACAGTTCACAAGTCACAACTCACAGCTGCAAAAAGTGAAAAAGATGTTTTGGTATTCATTTTTCATATTATATCAAAATTATTGGTGTTAAATTGAAAATTATAGGATTATCTGACTGCAAAACATGAAAATACAAAAGACATAATATGCTATAATGTTTGCATTAAAACGAAGTCTTGATAAAAAATCATTATGTACTTTTTTTCGATATTCATCGTAAGTATTACTTTGTTGGTGTTCTAAAAATAAAGTGTTTTTTATCTTTTATCTTACACAAGCAAAATGTTTACAGTTTTGGGCGAAAGACGCATTATGAGACCCTCAACTTACAGAAAGACTGCAGTGATAAAGACATCAAAGATGCATTTATAAAATTGAGTAAGCAGGTGGGAACTTTCGTTTTATTGATTACGAAATACTTGAAAGTACTACGTATCACCTATGTTATTCATTCTAATAAGTACCTACTTGCTTATTTTACAACACAATATTTTGCGGGTTCTGTAAATTTGACCCTTTGTCTCTCTGCCTCTACGAATAATAAAAACAAAGGAAAAGTAACTCGTCAAAAATATGTTCTACAATACTTGTCAAAAATGTGTTCACATTTTCAATACATTTGCAATATTTAGGTAGCCTTGAGCGGTATCAGGATCAGGCTGACGTTACATGACAGTTCGAAAGGAACCAAATTTAAAACTGTAATAGTATGGGAGTTAGTTTCCTTAGTTTTTATTATTCGTAGCTCTGCCTAAATATTTGTGTGTCTTTCTGTCACGATACAGCCTGGTGTACTTTAGTCACAATTTTGTTTTGTCATTATTTAGCACTTGCTAAATGTATGTTTTCAGTACCATCCAGATAAAAACAAGGATGCAAAAGCACAAGAGAAGTTTGTTAAAGTCCTTGAAGCTTACAATGTCCTCGGAAAACCGGGCAGCCGAGCGGAATATGATAACACATCTTATGTGAGCCATAATAATTACCAATCATACAAGTAAGTTTGTTGTATTATAAAATTCTATATCAGTTGTAATAGCTCATATTATGAAGCCTTGTATACCCTTACAAAAGTTAATCCAAGCTTTTTTCTGACTAAATTAAGTATTACCGTACTTAATTTTTACAAAATTGCAAAAGTGTTTTTAAATTACAGTCTTACTTTTTATTATGAAGTCTGTGTGGATGAAAACACATCTTTTTTAAATACAGAGTGTCTTTTATTTTTAAACCTCTTATGTATTTATTTGGTTTATTTGTTAAGATAATCAGTAAAAAATATTCAAGTTTATGCTTTCTCATTTCAGTCAAACAGCGAACCAGCAGTATAATTTTTACAACGAACCACCGAGACAGTCACGGGTAGATCCAGATGCATACTACGGACTTAGAGGAATTAAGAAGGTGCCTAACTTTGCCATCATAGCACTTGCCCTTGGCATTGCCATTATAGGTGTCATCTTGCAGTATGTTGTTATAAAGTACGTACTATTTAATTACTTGAATCTTTTAAATTTGTAGGAATTCTTCAATTCACCTATAGTTGATATCTTTAGCACTTTCAGTTGCAATAAATTATCGGGAATGAGAAACATCATCATCGGTCAATTCTTCATCATTCTTGTCCCTACAAGATTTGCCAATGAACTCTATTTCTAAAAACTAAATTTAAAATCTGTTAAAATATCTACGAATTACAGACATAATATAAACAACTTCATTTTATGTCAGGTAAATACTTATTTAAAAACTTTTATACCAAAAGTTAGTTATTAAAAATCTATTGTTATTTACAGAAAATCATACTTTTTACATCAGAAGCACTTGCAAGAGAAGCAACAGAAAATATCAGAGGAATATAACAGAGTTAGAGCATCTGCACATGGGAGGACCAATGAGGTATTTATAGTTTTACTAAATTTTCATTTCTGCATGTATGCAGAATCCATCCACTTCTACAGCCCTCCAATGTAAATGCAGATTTGTCCTATGTTTGATGAAAAAAAAAGTATAATAGGGATAAAGATTAATTTCCATTAGCATTTTGTAAATAACTTCCTAAATAGTTAATTTTCTGATTTCAGATGCAAACTCAAATGATGTTAGACAAATTAGTAGCTGCAGCTGCTGAGGAGAAAAGAGGATAAATATTTTTATTATTGCCGCTAAGTGACATTACGTTGCTCCGTTGCGTCGCGTCGTTACATACCTAATAAGAGCCAGTCCAGACGGTGCGCTGCGTTGCCGCAACGCAAATATTTTGACGCATAGCCGGCCACTCGGGTGCTGCGCCATCGCAGTGTTATTACGAAACAGTCTTAAGGTACCACAGCGTTAAAGTAAAAAACCGTGTTGAATATGTTTTAGATTGCTTGTTTTGTATGAGTCGTCGGCCGCCCTCATAGAAAACAAGCAATGGAACAGCAAAAAATGGAAAGGGCGTAGCGACAAAATGGTTTTTGTCTCGTAATTTAAATACCACAAAATATACATTTCATATAAGCTATGGGCAAATTAAAGTGTATGCATGAACCAATTTTGGAAGCTTAAATCACTCTTCTCTGTTGGCAAAATAGGAATCCCTTTTTTTACAGAGGTCTTTTTGATAGAATATTCTGTGTTATAAATGTTGACCAATCGTGTTATGCTATGGGTAACTCAAAGACAAAGACATGATGAATACTGACAATGAAGTATAATTTCTTAGCTTTAGTCATTGCTGAAAAAAAATCGATACGCTACAGCCAAATTATCAAGGCGCCTTAACGTCAAGACGGCGCCCATCCCTCTTCGTCTCGGGGCTGCTGTCCGTCATGTGTGCGTTGCGACGACGGAGCGCGCCGTGTGAACATCTTGGTTATTTGTATGTAAAACAACAACGGCAGCGATGCGTCGACGCCACGCTGACGCAACGTGCCGTGTGGGCTGGCTCTTACGATGTATGCGTTGCGTTGACGCTGTGTAGACACAATAAATAGCTCGTGCTAAAATATGAAGCTTCAGTCTCGAAATCAGCGGGAAGCGCGGCGCGGCGGCCTGTGACATTGTTACATAGATTTATATGGATAAGCAGTCTTGTATTAGGCCTGTTACAAACGGCGCGAAATCAAATTCAAATCGCCGAGATATTTACCTACTATTCTGGAAAACAACCTAATTTCAACCTTTTGCAACGCTAAACGTTCATAGTACAATAACAGCTGTCTGCCGTCTCGCTTCAATCTGCCAGGGCTGTCAAGCGAGCGGCGCGGTGGTGCGGGCCGGGTACTAGGGTAAATGACTAGTAGATTGGACAATACTAGTAATTGGAAAAAGCACAAAAACACCATATTTATTAATGTTGCTTTAAAAACTGACTGTTTTTCTTTAAAAACAGGCGTTCTTTTACTTCAAAAAAAGGAAATTTTTAAAGCAACATTAATAAATATTGTGTTTTTGTGCTTTTTCCAATGACTGGTACTGTTCAATCTACTAGTCATTTACCTTATGTGCGCTGCGTGTGCGACAAGTCGAGCGAGTGCCAGCCTATCGACACTAGTCCGGTGACTGGACGCTTGCGTTTATCATACCTAAACTCGGGAGTGAAACTTCTGTACCGTAAGGTACTAATTATGTATTCTGTGCTTGTACGCTGCGCGCCGCTGATTTTGAGACTGAAGCCATAAGGTACAAGTTGGAAGGCGGCTACATGAAGCGGCAGCAAACGACGTGTCGTCGCGACACTACCGGTTCTATGTATTTATATGAAAAGTGTCGCTAGCTGCGGAGGGTATTTCATAGAAATACATAGAAACCAGTAGTGTCGCGGCAACACGTCGTCTGCAGTTGTCGTGTGTCGCTCGGTTCCAACTTGTACCTTTACTGTAACAAAACAGTAGGTCTACTCCGATACGGCATGCTCAAAATCTTCGGATCCGACCGAAGTTCAGAAATGACCTAAGTCCGAATCCCCGCACGAAAGAAGCCCCGATCTTTCGAACGAAAATAAAAAACGGCTCGTCCATTGAATGTAGTAGACCTGAAACGCCGCGTCCGTCGTCAACGCATCAATATTGTGTCGTAAAACGATAATTGTAAAACGATATTTCGTTGACGTGATGCCCCAACGAAAAGCAACGAATTGCGACTTTGCTCTTTGTGAAATTTTATATCCTTTCGGTCGTACGGTACAAAAAAAGCGAAAAGTCATTGATTAGTTTTGGAAAAAAAGTTTTGTTAAAATATATTTTTGATACCTATTGTTTACAATATTATCAAAAATTAACAATTCGAAAATGAATTTTATTTGACAAAACACTTTAGCAAATAATAATATTTAACTTTATCATATGAGCGCCTTGTTTTTATCTTTTGTTAGAAATTGTTGAGTAGTATAAATTATAATTTATTTGAATTTAACAATGTTAGTTTACTGTAGATAGATATAGTCTTTATCTACCTCAAATCTGTACATATTTGTAAATATTGTACATTGAGTTGTTGTATAATAATATTATGTATGCAGGATTTTAAAAGAAACGGACAAATAAATTATTTGTATTTTAACTCGCATTATTTTTCTAAGCACATTTCTCAACTTATTTAAGGTACGCGTAAGTTACGGGATGCATTTGAACGGGAAGGATTTTAACACATTTTTTGATGATCTAAACTTCTAAAGAATTCTAATGAAAACGCAGCCTGCTCCGGTGCACCCCGTCAAAATGTGCGCATGCACATGATAGTCTTATCATTATTATTTCCGTAATTATTATAATATTAATTATGTTATTAAAGCCTATATTTTGTTCACAACACTTTAATACCTTTGAAAAATCTATATCAAACGTTATATTGTACACAAACTACAGTGCATTTTTATGACAATTTTTGCTTCATAACGGGAACAGCTCCTTGACAAACACGCAGTCCTCCAAGTGCGGTGGTTCAGGAACTATTAGTGGTTGCCCGTCCATCTTGAGGTCTCTGTACAGAGCTCTGTATTTACAGGTATACCCGAGCCGCTTGGCCGACATGGCGGAGTATGCGCTGGATGTGTCCAATCTTATTAATCTGTAGCCGCGTTCTTTGATGGCTTTTCTGAAAAAAAAATATTATTAGAGTTCAATTTTGTGAAGAAATTGCTTTTATAACCACTAACACTTTTATGTGAGTGTACAGATTAATGAACAATATAATGCCATCCCCGCCTTAATGTTATGTTTTGGACATGTTATTAATTATATTGTTAAAAAAGACGTTATTACTGACAAGCACGTTTAACTACCAGCGCAAATGGCTTACACTAATCTTGCTTACACAACCACTAAAACCACTGTACATTGTACATCCAGTTTAGTGGTTGCACGAGCAAATTCTGTGATTTGTTCTTCTCTATTAAAAATACTTACTCTGACGTCTCTATCAGGGCATTCATGATGCCTTTTCTTCTCCATTTATTATCTGTGGCTGTCACCTTGATTTCCACCACATATTTGTCTTCTGTATACTGTTCTGCTAACCTCGCTCCGCTCTCCCGTTTCGCCAGGATGTATAGAATCTTCTGAAACTTTGGATTTGGGCATTTTTGTGCTTGGCTTAGGAGGTCGTTGCCGTTGGTATCCTGTAATGGTTATAAAATCAATTATTTAAATTCCTAAAAGTAATTAATTAATTACAATAGTTGGCAGATACAAAAATCTTTTTCAACTTTATGAGCCAAATTAGTAAAACTGTAGGTAACGTGGCTTTTCGCGTTTGGATTTCACGAGTTAACTAGAAGAATTATTATTATTTACCTCAGCCAAACGGCACACTCCGTTTATAATGACGCCAACTATATTCCCCTCGTTGTCAGTCGCTTTAAATGACAGTCCCTCGTACAAGGAGTGTGTGCAGTACTCGTCCAGCTCAGGACAAGTGTCGGTTTCTGAGCTGATCAGACCAACAGCTTGGTTCAGAGGCTCATCCACGTAGAATGTTCTGAAATTACATTATTTAATATTTTAGTAAGTATTAAGGTTGTTGTAGTTTGGTGTGAATATGCTCGCTAGAGTAAATTTTTTCTTTGGTTGTGTATAGTTTGGTAAATACTGAAAGAAGACTAAACACACTAGGCTGAATTACGCCGGCGTAAATTCCGCCGCGCTTACGCCGCGTTTTAAACTCATACAAAATACGGGCGGAACGCGAGAGACGACACTATTCCGCCGTATTTTGTATGCGTTTTGACATTTGTGGCGGAATTTACGCCGGCGTAATTCAGCTTAGTGTGTTTAGACCCTAAGGCTTATCCACATTCCACATTATATTACGTAATGGTGATTGGTGGACGAGAAAGGTTTTGCTGGAGCTCAAAGAGTAATGAAAAATTTACTATTAAAAATATTTACATACATGCAGTTAAGAACAAGACAGTCATATTTGTCTGATACTTATATTATAAAAGTCGCGTGAGAGCCGAGAGGCGAAGACAGTGGACCTTAAATGAATGGTATAATATCAAAACCCGCTAAAATCATTTTTTCGAAAAAACCGCAATTCTATTTTTCTTGTCTGGAACGTCATTAATGTCAATAAAATATATTTTTCAGTATCTTTGTCAACGTTAGAGCAGGACAATGCCAAATTTAATCCAATGTTTAAAAATAGAGGCTTATATTTTGAAATAAAAGACAAAACATTTTCATTTTAGCGGCATTTGAAACTAAACTTGAATAATAGAGGATTTTGAAATTTTACTGTCAAAACTTAGAGGGTTTTGAAACTGACTAAAGATGTCGGTTGGATGGCATTATGCACACATTAGTAGTAGTCAGTAATTACTTTATTAAAAAATTGCAACTTTAAACTTACATCAAGAAATATAAAAATAAACTTAAATTAAGACATGAGATCTTAATCAGAGTCATTTTAACCATTAGAAAAATACTAAATTAAATGAAAACTAAATGTGTCCCGTTACTTCACCAAAATTTGGTCCACATAAGTCGGAAGCAGGTTTTTCACCAGTATTGTTAAGAGGACTATCATCACCTTCATTATTGATTCTATTTTCAATGTTTTTGTAAAAGACCATATTTGTTAGCCTTTGCCATTCACTTCCAAAATGCTTTTCAAGCAGTGCCGTGACGTCAGTAAGTTGTTCGCGAAATCTTACTTGTTTTATCTTGCATAACCTCCTCATTTAACTTTTCTATTGGAATATTTGCAGTGTTTTTACTCTCCGTTCTTGCCGTTCTACTTCGCATTTCCATAGATTTTTTATAGCGTAATTTCTTCCGTGCCTTGTTGGGTTCACATTTTTTAACAAATCGGGCCAATTCCTCCATTTTTACTTAAGAAAATTGAATAAAAACTACAAACACTTGTTGTTTCACAAAGTAAAATCACCATACTGTTTTGATGATCACGTGACGTAATTCAAGCGCTGCCATTGGTCGAATACATTATAGTGGATTTTGATACTCACTGCCATGATAATAGCGGGTTTTGCTACGAAACGTGATTTAATTTATTAAATTTTGACATCTTTTAGCGTGTTTTGAAATTGAATGTACACTGCATTCTATGCAGAAATGTTTATACTTTGCTATGGTATAACTAACTCCATCAACGTCCAAAGACGTTTTAGCGGGATTTGATACTATACCATTCAAATAGTCACCTATATTATGGTGCGCTGCCTAAATTGATTATCCCACCAAAACATGAAATGTAAAAAGAGCCAAGCAAAATATTGCATAGCTATACTTCTGTCGTAAAAAGTTTTCAGATCACATTCAAGCCAAGCCTTCAACTTATTTTGTAATTTAAATCAACATTCAGAAAATGTATCAATAGACTTCTTTATTTTATAATTATTATAGTGGCTTGGCAATGAGCAGTAGAAAAATAATCAACTACTAATTAGATTTATTGGTACCATCAGCCACATGCGTCGTTACATATTAAAACACTTTACACTTGCCGTCTGTGTAAGTATATGAACTCCTCCCAATATGCAGTTTTATATTTGTTTCTATTCTGTTTAGGTGGGATTTCATTTCTTTTTTGAAGGATTTTTTTCTTTTCTTTTCATGTCACGTTATAACTTTTCTGTGCTAAGCTTAGCACCCATTCCCTATCTCCTTTAATACTTCAGTCGGAATTTCCAGGAATTGCTATTGTATTCTATTGTTGTCGCGATCACCGGTGCTCGCGCGGGGCCTGAAGGATTAATATATTTTTTCTTTGAGGCTTTGTTAGTTCTATAGGTGGTGGTGGTTCATAATATATAATTGACTCTTAAGCTAATACTTGAAGGTGGTCATTTTTAGCATTACTGTTGAATACATAGCAGCACTGTTGTAAGCGTCTCGACGTTCTCCACAGGAAAGGAGGACACACCTTATTTCTTGCGATAGCTTAAAACTCCCATATTATATCGAGCAAGTAAGGAGTGTATATCTCAGTACTGATTAGTCATTACATTTATAATATTTAAATTGAATTTAATTATTGTTTCATTATTAACGTTGTTATTATCATTTTTTATTTAATTTATATCATTTCATTAAGTTCATAACTAACTTAAAGCCTTTTGTACGTCAAACAAATATGCAGTCGAAACTCATACTGTTCTTGCAAAGTTATAAACATAAAAATTATTTATTTTATTTTATACTTAAAGTATTATTATAATATTATATTTCAATTTCAGTTTTTAGGTTTCCCTGCCCAAAGGATGAAAACGGGGCCCTATTATTAATAAGTCTTCGCTGTCTGTCCGTCGTACATCCATATGTCACTAGGCTGGATATCGATAACCGCAATAGCTAGATAGTTGTCATTTTCACAAATTATGTATTTCTGGTGTCGTTATAAAAGCTAAAAGTCTAATCAAAATAAAATAAATTATTAAAGGGGGGCCTCATACAACAAACACGATTTTTTCACTATTTTTGCTCTATGTCCATAATGGTAAGACTAAGGTTTTTGAAAATTTTAGGAAACGCTCAATTTTATGTTAACTTTAATAATTAATAATAAAAATTAAATAAACTTATTATTAAAGGGGGGCTCCCATACAAATTTACGGTACGGAACCCTATGTACGCCAGTCCGACTCGCACTTGGCCGGTTTCATAATTTTTCCTTTCATTGTAAATATCCGGGTACCAAATTTCAAGGTTCTAAGTCTGCTAGAAGTACCTTAGAATTTTGATGATCTGTCAGTCAGTGACAAAATGTAGTAACTTTGACCATCCGTAACTACTAAACTATTTATCGAAATTTCATGTAATTTGGAGGTTAAGCTAGTTTTAATACTTGCTCCTAGTGACCGAAATTTTAAATCAATAGCTTTGTTAACATCGAAGATAAAGGGGGTGTGAGATAGTCGCGAACCGCTTCGAGAAAAGTATGGTACTTTGCTAAAAAGCTTGGCTGGGGCACTGCCGTGCCCCCAGATTTAACTATTAGTAAGATCGAGTGCATAAATTGTATACAGATGATTTAGTTATACTTGCCCTAGTCTGATAAGTTAGAAAAAATCGGCCGTTGGATCGACTGCGAGTTGGATTGGAGATACCGCTACAGAGCAAAAATTAGCCAAAAATTGTGGTTTTTGTATGGAAGCCCCCCCTTAATTTTTATTTTATTTAAATATTATTATTAATGATTAAAGTACACATATTTGAGTACTCTGTGAATATTTCAAGTAGGTATCTATTTGTTGCTATTATTGATATCGAGCAAAAAATGCCAAAAAAATCTAGTTTGTTGTATGGGAGCCCCCCATAAATATTAATTTTATTTTGTTTTTAGTATTTATTGTTATGACACAATCTGTGAAAATTTCAGAAATCTAGCTATAGCCGTTATTGAGTTCCAGTCTGGAGACAGACAGACAGACGGACAGATATCGAAGTCTCAGTAATAGGGTCCCGTTTTTCCCTTTTAGGGTTTTTAACTCTTTAGGAGTCTTTAACTCTTGACAGACAAGGGCGACAAAACAATTATGTGTGCGTGATTTTTTTATTAGTACCTACTTAGTAGATAAGTGTTAACATATATCATAATATGATAATTGATAGTACTATAGATATCATATGATATACATATATAAGTTGTAACTTACTTTCTCAGCAGTTTCATTATACTTCCATCGTCTCCCGGCTCTACTGCGGAGATGGTGTACTGCGCACTCATTCTGCAATACCAATTACCAATACACGAGTAACTGGTTTGTATTTATTACAACGTGTTTACTATACTATACTAAACGTGTTAAGAGGCCGGGCTACCCTCGAAATTCTCATACATACGTAATACCAAAATCATTTTCTCATACGAAAATATTTAACATGTTTGAGTTATTTTTCAGCTTAAAATAGTAATTACCTAGGTTCCTGTACAAAAATTAACTTCAAAATATTTAAACACTAAAAAATAGAGTAAAACACTAAAAAATATGTAAATAAATTGTAAATTTACTACAAAATATTTCAACTCTAAAAAATATTTTTTAGTATTTAATTATTTTGTAGTAAAATTACTATTTATTTATGAATTTTTTAGTGTTTTACTCTATTTTTTAGTGTTTAAATATTTAGTAGTAAATTTAGTAAAAAAAATTTACACACAAAATAATTTTTTTTAGTGTTTAAATATTTTGAAGTTAACTTTTGTACAGGAACCTAGGTAATTACTATTTTAAGCTGAAAAATAACTCAAACATGTTAAATATTTTCGTATGAGAAAATGATTTTGGTATTACGTATGTATGAGAATTTCGAGGATAGCCCGGCCCCTTAACTATAAAATGCGAGTGCAACGGGTGTACGGCATTCCTATTAAATTGATTCAAATTGGTTGTTTACTTAACCTTTCTTTCGTACAGCCCTCAAACACATTTTAGCCTTACTGTAGCGGGCCACAAACAAATTTTTAATACCTACAGTTGTTTAAAATTATCTATTTATTATTATTTTTAGCTTTACGCAGGCTACTGGTAAAGTGTCGGCGGGCCGTGGTTGAATACAGCTTCTATAGTGTTCCACGTAGGTACGTCACAGCTCTATCGCGATCGCAAGAAAGTAGAAAACGTGACAGTACTATCCTATATAATATAATATTTATCTTATCTTTATATATTTAGCTTATCTATCTTATATATAAAAATGGATTTTCAAATGTGTTAGTCGCGCTAAAACTCCAAAACGGTTGAACGGATTGGGCTGATTTTAGTCTTAAAATATTCGTAGAAGTCCAGGGAAGGTTTTAAAGTGACACGAAGTTCACCAGGACAGCTAGTCTTCTTATATATAAAAATGGATTTTTAAATGTGTTAGTCGCGCTAAAACTCCAAAACGGTTGAACGGATTGGGCTGATTTTAGTCTTAAAATATTCGTAGAAGTCCAGGGAAGGTTTTAAAGTGACACGAATGTCACCGAGACAGCTAGTTATAGATAAAATAAGATAATAGATTATAGAGCCCACTTAGGTAAAACCAGTACCTACCTATCACTCTTACCCGATTTTAGGTACACACTACAGTCTACACACATAACTCTACATTCTAAAATGCCGTTCTGTTCATACAATAAATATGTAAGTAGGTAGGTATTTTTCACATGAACACTCCTTATTAGAAATGCAAATATCTATTATTACCTAAGTTTTACACACTTCACACGTTTTCAAATTCTTAGATAAAGAGTGGTTTTGTCATTATAATAAGCGTTTTTGAAAATATCAAGAATTATTGTTTTGCAAAATGGTTTAATGATGATTGCGTTCGCACTTTAGTGATGAGAGCTAAACTCTTTAAATAGTAGGTACTTATTACATAACTAGATGACGCCCGCAACTCCGTTGCGTTCGTTTATCGTGCGGAAACCGTACATTTTTCCGGGATGAAAAGTATCCTATGTCCTTTCCCGGGACTCAAATTATCTCCATACCTTTCAGCAAAATCGGTTCAGCGGTTCGGGCGTGAAGAGGTAACAGACAGACTGACAGACAGACAGACGGACAGACAGACAGACACACTTTCAAATTTATAATATTAGTATGGATGGGTACGTACCTAGTGAGTAGTAAGTAAGTGTAATATAATAAGTATTATGTTTTTACTTTTTATGTCTCATAGTACCTCTACCTACGCGTTTGCCTCTAAAGTCTTAGATGAGCCGTATTATCTCTTACAACAGAGAAAATTAACATTCTAATCTCAATAGTTCCGAGTCACCGGCTCTACCCAATGAGGCCTCACCGACAGAATACACTATAAATCTACTGTTAACTTTACGAAAATCAAAATCAGAAAATTATTTTATTTCCAAATAGGTTAACAAAGTTAACACTTTTAGAACGTCGACCACCGGTTCGGGAACTAACCCGGCGCGGCGAGACGAACCGGCGTAAGTAATAACACGGTCAATTTTTCATTAATCTGATCCATCAATCCGGTAGGTACGGATTGACGAAAATTTGATCGTGTACGACTTAGATTGATGGATTGATCGTATTTTTAATATGAACTTTTTATAACCATCGATATTCCGTCAATCAGATTGATGGATCAGATTTATGAGAATTTGACCGTGTAGCCTGTGACTAAGAAACTCGCGCGGGTCCAAAGTCCTTTTATCAAAAAGGTGGTAAATAACATTTATGATATTAATACAATATAAATTTCCCATGTTGCGGTGTTTGTTGCCACATTCTTCCGACTCGGCTGAACAGATTATGATTAAATTTTGTGTGGTAGGTAAGTACCCCGTGTACGTCTGGCTCTGAGCATCGGCTCTTGATCGGCTCACATTTTCCATGCCTGAAGTGACGTTTAGCCCAAAAAAGCGTTTGCTCGGTCAGCTAGTATTAATATTCTTTGACTTTATGTAATGTTTAAAACAAAATTACCTGAAATCCAGTATGTTTCAACCATTCGTCGTTTCGTCCAGAAATTCTTAAGAAATGTTCAATAATAGCCTAAGATTATGCCCCCTAAAGTATACGCTACACTCATTTTCACTTATTTAACCACTAAAACCATTAAACTGTTGACCGGTATATTTTATCAAACAAAACATGTACGCGCGACCAACCAGACTGCTTGTTTTTAAGTTACTTGCGCATGCGCAACGGTTAGCGATATTGTTATTCTGTTGATATAATGTTATTCGAATATTCGAATACTCGTTTTATTCGAATATTCGACGATTTTATTATTCGAATATTCGCCAAAATATTTTTCGAATAATTCGAATAGTGAAAATATTTTTTATTTTTGTTTAAAATGCTATAAAACTTCAAATTAACATGGAATAAGAACATAATTAAGTTTTTTTCAGAAAAATAATATTATTTATGAATATTCTACATCTTTGATCATAATATAAATCTGTTTTTAGTCTAACTAATGAGTATGCGACCATTCATCGTCGCCGTTGACCATGTTTAACACTGCAGTACACGCGTGGACTACCATGATAGACCAGGGTCACTTTTTCAGCAATATTTTTTGAGTCAAGGGTTCTAGAAACTTGCTATTCAAGGTAATCCTCGTTTAATAAATTTGACAAAACCTCAGTAACTCCTGCAACCACACAGTTGATCGAAATAATAGTTATTTAGCATCAAAAACGCTGGACTACCTTAGTAGTCCGCGCGAGTATTGGTGTACTAAATTCAACCATGAATATTTTTTTTATTATTGATTTATAACGTTTTTATTGTTTTTGATTAAATATTTCATGCAATAATACTAAAATACACTTATGATAAATCGATTACAAATACTAAAATTTGATTTTTTTATAAGATATAGGGACCTATATAGATTAACGTCCTGACCATATTATGACTCACCAGAAACATAGAAAATCTCACATAATTGCAAAAAAATAATTTGAAAATTGATAAAAATTAGATATTTGACTTGTGTTGAGTATTTAATTAATTAAAAAATTAAACTATTTTGCAGTTTTTACAGTGGAAACTTAGCGCCGTCAGTGCCAGATTTCTAATTTCCTCGTCAGGCTTTTTATGTAAGTTTTGAGATGGAAAATTGTTATCTAAGTTGGTTGCTGTAAATAAATAACCAATAAACAGTCATACATGTGACAAATATTGACCAGTATTGTAAACCCCAGTCTAGGAATCACACTTGTATCAAAATGAGCTAATTCGGTGACTTCTAAAGTTTAGGCTCGTTTATTCTTAGGAAACAAGAATCAAAATATAAAAATGATTGAGTTTCTAAATAGAAGAAATAACTTATAATTATTTTATGTATTTTATGTATCAGGATTTTTTAAGAATCCACCAAGATTTAGCCCCACCGATAAGACGTATGGGGCAATGTCAACGCTGCACATTAGTCCAAATTTGATCGCCAAAAAAGTGGTGATAGATTTGTCATTTCTGGTTTTATTCTGACTTGTAAGTAGGATTGAATCTCGAATAACAAAAACAAACAAAAATCTTTTTTGTTCGTTTTATGTTAAACTAAAAAACAACTTTTTTTAGTTTCACATATGGGATACACATGTTTGATTCCATTAGTACGATTTTGTCACATTTTCATAGAAATTCACAAATTTGTTGATTTTTCAGTAATTTAATAATTTATTTAATAGTTTTTGGTTTTAAAAGTAATTTAACTAATTACATTTTTAATTTTAGTTGTCATTTTAATAAAATAATATGAATTATGAAAACACTTGAGATTTTTAGATGGCCTACCATGGTAATATCATGTTATTGGCGTTATCAAACTTCAAGTTACTAAAGTCACCTCAGCTCTAGTCTAGATTGTGTCACCTTCCCCCGAGGCTTCTTTGCAATTTTTTTATTGTGGTGTTTGTTTTCTAGTGGCCCTATTTTTAATTAAATAAGGGGGCAAACGAGCAAACGGGACATATGATTGTAGTATACAGTACAGAAATAGTTGAGATTTAGACGAATTCTGAAAAAGGCACTATTAAAGAGTAAGAGTTATTTAATACTTTTTAGTTCATATTACTATTGTTTTTACCTTGGAAGTCGGTTTTAATTTTTTGTTAAATATAATAATTTCACTCTTTTTAGTTAAGTATCTACAAAATTAGGCTTTATGCGTAAATAACCAATACGAATGTTGACTATTCACATTATGTTACTGTAAGCGAAATTGTGGTAAATGCTTGCAGTTATCTAAGCGATGCTGCAATTTCCATACTTTTATCTTTAAAGGTTCAGGAGTTCTGTTCAGTGCCTTTGGACCAAGAGACACCTTCGTATAAAATTTCTATTATTCGTAACATATGTTTAACTTACTAGAAACAACATTTTAACCACTATGAGTGTTTTGATAAAATTCAAGGATTTTCCTGGATTGCTTATAGATCCCATCATCAGCTCACCACTTTCGTAATTATTATACAAAATTAAGATTATATCCTATACAACAAAATGAGAATTTTGAAAATCGGTCCACAAACAGCGAAATAATCATCAAAAACATCTGCTTCGATGCAGAATATCACGAAAAGTACCAATAATTGGGTCATAGTGTGATATAATTATGGTTGTGATGATGATGATTAATCAAATTGATGTATTAGCTTATGCTTTCAGTTGTTTAAACAACGCCGAAATCCCCGAACCTGTACCTATAAGCATTCAAAAGTTCTGATCGGTACCTTCGGATCCAGGGTATAACCTGGTGCGAAGTCTTACTTTTTGGTAGCATTTACTTCGAGTGCTTCAGAAGAAATTGAAATCACTATATGATTCCATACAAATTTCAAGAAGTCCCCTCGATTCCTCAAGGATACCATCATCAGATCACCACTTTTGTGAACATGGTACCAAATTCGAGTTAAACCCTATACAACACAAAAATAATTTTGAAAATCGGACCATAAACGGCTGAGTAATCGTGGAACATACAAAAAAAAAAGATACATACAGCCGAACATATTACCTTCTCCTTTTTGGAAGTCGGTCAAAAATAAGAACTGCTTACTTCATAGTATTAACGAAATGGTTGTACGAAGCTTTTTGTTACTTTTATTCAGAGTTGTTCAGCATTTTTCAAAAATTTTGAATTATTCGAATAATATTCGAATTATTCGAAAATTTTTGAAAAATATTCGAATTATTCGAATAGTAAATTTGTCGAATAATAACATTCCCTAGTTAGCGATAAAAATAGTATCTGTTTGGGTTACGTCATACTTAACCCAACTATGACCATGGCCCTATGTACCCCAAGGTGGTATATTACTTAAGTAAATATTTGATCATAATAATTCACAACTAGCTGCTCAACAAAAAAAAATACAGAAAATTTTTTTGGTCATGCGTAATTTTGGGGATCCAGACCCCAAAATTATGCATGACGCTTAAATAACTTAAAGGTATTGTACTCAATTAAGTACACTGTACAATACCTATAACTTAAAATTTAAACGAAATATTTACTTTTACAAAATATAAAATGCTTGTTTAGTTACCTACTGACAAGCATCCTAGCTCTACCTTACCTCTAAATAATATCAATGTAGCCAACCTAGCTTTACATATTAAAAAAAAATAACAATTTAAATATTACAAAGGAAATAAATTTACTTATATTTTTAATATCACACTATACACTACACTAAGTAGTGACTAGTAACTAGCATTTTGAAAAGCAATAACTTGATTTTTATAATGCAGTATCGAAAAGATAAGATTAATAATTTTACACTTGACTATAATTTTATTACAGTGTTTTATTAATGTTAAACATTATATTATTTTACTTCATATTATAGATCAATATTATATAAGTATCAAAAAAACGTGTGGCACTTGGGGACTGCCGCGGTAAAGCTATTGCATAACATTTTTAAGCAATAATTATAATTCGCATAAGTCTAGTTGCACGCACACAAACAACGTGACAAAGTCTGGCACCGACCGGCACATCGGTGTGGCTGCGATGCCGGTCGGAGTGGGTATGTTAGGTTTTTTCGTTACGGAATTTCTTGATTAGGTCGCTGCGCTTAGAGCCGTCGATAAAAGCTATAGTAGAGGAGGAGAGGGTGCTATTTGTATAGTCACTCGAGCGTCATGGAGACCTAGTAGGTTTTTTACATTAGGTAAAACTGATAAAAAAATAATAAGAGCGTTTTTTATTTTAGCGGTGGGTTCAGAAACTACAGCCATTTTAAAGTTTTGAAAGAGAAAATATTATATTCAGAAAATTGCTTATTTAGGTAAATTATAAATATATTTTGGACAACAAGGACTAAATCGCTACGCTTACGCTTACGCTTATAATACGCTTGCGTTGATGTCGTTTATACAGGGTGCAATTAAACCTTCCTGCCAAATTTTTTCCAGGGCTTAGGTATCATTAGGAGATTCCATTTAACCAAAAAATTGGTGTTATTTTTTTGTTAATGACACATTTTATCCCATTTAAAATCGTTGCAGAATGCTCACTCGCGGCGGTGGGTATGATCGGGGGTGACGCGGGGCGAGGCGCGCGCGCGGGGGCAAGTCACGCGCGGCCGACGCGTCGTGTCCATTAATTGTAGTATTTTTTAGGACAACTTTCGGAGGCTATTTCTCAACATTTTAGTACTGAGTGATTATAAAAGAAAAAATACGTGTATTTTTATTTTTATCAAGGATCAATATATCAAAATTTGGCAGGAAGTTTTAATTGCACTTCTTGCAATTCGGATTACGTACCTACCTCGAAGCTCAGTACGGAGTACCTAATTCTGACTTATTGGCTTAGGCATTTTAGTTTATTTAGGCCAGAGGTTCTCAAACTTATTTTTTCTACCGCCCACTTTAAGAGCAAATTATGCTTTAGCGCCCCCATAGTTTCAATTTAAAATTCATGCAGATGAAATAAATCACCTCGCAAGCCTCTACACAATGTCCCCATTTTTTTTTCTGGGTCCCACACCGCCCCCCTTCAGACCTTCAGCGCCGACAAGGGGGCGTTATCGCCCACTTTGGGAAAGGCCGATTTAGGCTATTTGTATGTGAGGTAGACCGGCCGGTCGTGGTGGGAGTCCTGTGTTAGCTGTATCCCATCCCTCCGTATACGGCTGAAGGCAAACCGCAGGTGGTTTTCGTGGGTAAACTCGAAGTCGGGAGTCCCACATACCCCCGGGGTGCTTCAGCTTAACTGAGGCACATCCTCAACCTGGTGCACTCATAAAGGGTTTCCCCTGCGCACCAAAAAAAAGGCTATTTGTATGTGCAAAGATGACCGCCTGAGAATTTAAATGCCCGAAAATGCATAGTTGCGTAAGTGTGACAATTACGCAACTATGCATTTTCGTTAATAAAAATAACTTGTAAAGGTAAAAATAAAAGAAACAGGGAGATAGTACAACTTTTAATTATAAATAAATGCTTACTAGGTACACTTATACTGTTAAATTATAAAATCATCATCGATATAAACATAAATAAGAGCTTGTAGGCATATTATACAGAAAATGTTTTGTGAATAAATTTCTTCGACGCCTTAGGTGATCTTTTGTAACGTTTTGCGTTTGCTTTTCAAATAAATCAGGCGCAAAAAAATAAGAATCGAAAATGTTGGATGTTTCAAATTACAATAATAGTTTCAATATAGGATAAAATTGATAAAAAAGACTATAATTATATTCTTTTAATATTGTTTTTAACCTTAGCGCATAGCGCTATTATTTATTACAATTTTAATTAAATAATATCTAGTGTTTGTTCCAAACCTAAATTTTATTCAATAAAATTATAAAATATATACGTAATAAATATATCACAAGCCAAAAGTATCACAAGTTTTGCAAAATACTAGTTAAGAGCTAAAAGTAGAGCAACTAATAGGTATCCTAGTTAATAGTTACTTCCTGACCTTAATTAGAAGTAATAATATTAATTACCTATTTAGTATATTTTATAATAAACTAGAATAAATACCTATATAATGCCCGCAACTTCATTGCGCCAAATCTCGTTTATCGCGCTGGAACCGTACCTTTTTCCGGAACAAAAAGTATCATATTATGTCCTTTCCTGGGACTCTAAAGTATCTCCATGCCAAATTCCAGCAAAATCGGTTCAGCGGTTTGGGCGTGAAGAGGTAACAGACAAACAGACATACAGACATACAGACGGATAGACAGACAGGCAGACGGACAGACAGACACACTTTCGCATTTATAATATTAGTATGGATTATGTCTGTATGGATAGGTTAATGGAGTCGCATTTTCTTTCTAGAAAAATATATATTTTTTCCTATTTAATGGTAGCTAGATCCATACTTCCATACTTCTATGCTAATATTATAAATGCGAAAGTGTGTCTGTCTGTCTGTCCGTCTGTCTGTCTGTCTGTCTGTCTATTTGTCTGTCTGCCTATCTATCTGTCTGTCTGTTACCTCTTCACGCCCAAACCACTGAACCGATTTTGCTGAAATTTGGCATGGAGATACTTTGAGTCCCGGGAAAGGACATTGGATGATACTTTTTGTCCCGAAAAAATGTATGGTTCCCGCGCAATAAACCAGTTTTGGCGCAACGATGTTGCGGGCGTCATCTAGTAGTAAATATCTTTCGAATTTCTGCTCTCGATAGCTACAAACTGCATCTTAATTCTTAACTTTCTTATACACTAAAGTCTTAAACTATTAGCCATCTTGACTCTATCCAGAGTAAAAAGTTTCGAACTTGTGGTCAATCACAATAAAATTTTTATCCTCATTCCCTACACGAACAAATAACTAGTAACTATTAACTATATAACAACGACAAGTTCAAAATTCCTTCCAATTTACCTTAAAATTGTCGACTTAATTAGTTTGTGTTTTATTAATACTATGATACAGCCTGAAGGCAGGAAACAAATCTAACGGCGCAGAGTCAAGAGAGGCACCTAATTAATATCATAGTTGTCGGGATTGCTATGATAAATTAAACAGGCGCTATATTCACGTTTTGCTTTTCTTTTCCTGCAGGCGTTCAAAATAATTAATCTTAAAAACTATCAGGAAATTGATTCAAAGGCAGTTGTAGGACCTACGTAAATTGGTCGCACTATGCCAAACCAAGCCAACCAAATACGACTAACTTTGACTAAACTTACTCCGCCCAAATGACGTAGGCCCTCCATTTGCCAATGATTTAATTTAATTTCTTCTATGGTACATAAGAACATTATTCTTTGTTTATATCTCTTTGATGTATACTTTGGCATCATAGTGCGGTGGCTCGGGTAGCGGAGCGTAGGGCAAGTCTGCGTACGGGACTTCGTAGATTTTCTTGTACTTCAGTCGCTCCGCTGCGGCTGCGGAAAACGCAGACGTTGTGTCCATACGCAATGCGTCCGCACCGATCTCACGCGCGATCCGTCTGAAAATTAGTTTCTTTCGTTTACATTTTGCTAATAAACAAACTGTGTATAATTATCTTCTCACACAAATATAAAATTATTGTGGAAAATAATATTTCGAGTCTACGGACATGAAAAGAAAATGTCGTAGCAAGAAGTCTGTTTCCTCTTCTTCTAACGGTTTACACTTTACATTATTCAAATCCAGTAATCCAATCCAACGCTGGATTATTACTGGAATAATGTAAATAGGCACTGGAATACACTGGATTGCAATTCAGTGCATTCCAGTGCCCATTTACATTATTCCAGTTACCAGTTGTAGCAATCTAGCATTGGAATGGATTACTGGGTTAGAATAATGTAAGCCGGCCATAAAGTCTATCTACTGGATGTAAATTCTGGTTTTTGTGCGAATTAGCACTTATGGTCATGCTGAGAAACCCTTACAATAATGTATTAAGTATACTTAAGTCTTAAAGGGTTGTCGGCTAAAAGTTTTGTCTTGACAATAAGAATAAAATTAGTTAAATTTTATCCTACACAATTTAGTTAATGTTAATTATTGTTAACCAATTGCGCATTTAATTAATTATTCTGATCTATTTTCCTCTAAGCGTGATTCCGTTTAAATGCCAATTCATTGATAAAGCAAAAAGCCCTATCCGTTTAACAATTTACCACGCTTTGAACAAACTGAGTAATTAGTGGAAAAATTATAAATAATTACGGTTAGAAATGATTTTAGCGTGCTAGAGATGACCAGTTATTAGACGATTAATTTAATATTGTGACAAGGCTGTTGGATTTAGGGTATTGGAACATTATCGGTTGCATGTTACCAAGGTTTGTGAAAAACAAAAGATCGTTTGTATTCGCACGTGGCAAATAGCCTTCAAGGGCCACTTCGTTTTAGGAAATAAGATGTTATGAATATTTGCATAATATGTGCCTAAAAAAAATTCAATGTTTAAAACGAAACTCATTTAAAATTGGCTATGAATTATGATTACTAATTAGGTCTACATAATTTCCACAAACATTGCCTGTTTGTAGGCAAGAATCACTCCTCTGTAGAGGAAAGAAGGAAGGAACATCAAAATGTTTTTTTTAAGAAACTGAGTTTAGGAATCAAGATCTTCTAGGTCTCCTACATATATAGCCTAAATGTTTATATTCACGATTAAAATGTTCTAATAATATCAACTAGAAGTACCTTTGGGTTAAACATTGTAATAATATTATGATAAAACTTTTTCTCTATATTTTTTTTTCTTCTTTTCCAATTCCAATTTAAATATAGCTAGGTACCATATATATATTGCGTTGGAAACAATTAATGCAAAATCCAACTCAACGATTTTGCGTCAATATTAAAATGTATGAACATTTTTTACTGCACGGACCTTCGAATCGCTCTGGCGTAAGCAACACACTCATTTGTTATAAAAATGTTAATAACACAGTTAACACTACATTGTTTGTGTATAGGGTTGCCAGGTCGCAACCAAAAAGCCGGACAAAGCAGTCAGCTTAGCCGGATATTTATATAAAAAGGCGGAATCTTTCGGTACATATTTAAATTCTCATTGTAGCAATACGTTTGACAGTGCGATCATCTAACTATTAATAGTTTACATATAAAATTATCGTACATTCAAAGCTTTACAAAAGCCGGACTCCCTTCAACGTCCGGATTTATCCGGACGCCTGGCAACCCTAGTTGTGTGTGTTAATAATTAACTGATACATACTTCATAACATAACTTAATAACATATTTGCTTAACTATTGTGTTTACTCCTGTCAAGGAAATTGGTATTGGACCTAGCAGCAACGATTGACTACGTACTAACTTTAACGATTGGCACTGGGCGCTGACTGCGCTGTTTCAGACTTTAAACATATCATCTGTTTATTCTGCCACTTTAACCCATACAAAAACAAAATATAGTGAAAATAATCTAAAGAGGCACCAGCGGTTATTAATGACCTCTGGTGCCACTTTAAATTACTTGATTTGACTAAAAAAGTCAATTGACTTTTCTAGTCTAGGAGCTATGTGAAGAATGCTCGCACTGTATTCTGTAAACTTAAGAAAAAAATTGAACTCTTGGTAACTCCTAGTACTTAACTCTAAATTTCATTTAATTCTAAGTTCGAACTTTCGAAGCGATATAATTACTTCATACTCAGTTCACATCCAGTATGGAAGATACGATATCGTCAGACTTGAAACATCTGTAACTTCATTGTCAATCGAGGTTTGTATAGAAACCGATGAATTATGAGTTTTTTGACAGGGGGTCAATGATCGCTACGGACAGAATTCGGCAATTTGAGAACAGTATTCTCAAACGTATAAGAGTTTATTAATAATATTTGACGTAAGTAATCAAATAAACGTCAAGCGACTGATATTCAGAGTATTGAACAATCTGAACATTTTGACATAAAATATGAGAACACCATAATGAATCAGGGTACTATTGATTAATAATATTAATGATTGTTCCTCCTTCTCGGTAGTCGGTTTAAAATATTCTATAAAAATAATACAGGCATATTTTGCACGTTTTATAGCTTTAGCGTGGGTACTGCAAAAACTTTTTTATTACCAGCAATCAATAATCAAAAAAATGTTTAATTAAAACTAAGTATTGATTAGGTACTTAACAGTGCTTTATTGCTCTGCACGTGATTCGAGTAAATCGCTTACTTGCGGTTAAAACAGTACCGATTCTGAAAAACTATACAGCTTCGATATGGTTTCGATGCCGTCTCGGAGTAATATTACTACATCAATATTATACCTCTATTTTTACAAAATGTCAAACTTACATAAATGCCTTGTTGTGATTGGTCAAAACTCAAAACTCTTCGTTGGACATTCGTTGGAAGAATATACTATTTTGGCATTTGTTTTATTTCAAGAATATTATTTTTTTTAGTAATAGGATCCAGACTGGATCTCAGTTTTTAATAATGGATTGATTTAGCAGAATCGGTTACAACCAGTAGTTTTCCTACAAAGCTAATAAAGAATTGACTACCATAAACAATCCAGCCAAAGACATAATTGTCTTCCGGGTGTATTTTTTGTGCAAACACATAGATTGGTTTTCAATCACTTAATAGTCAACATAATTGATAGTTCAGCAAAAAACACCAATGATATGAGCACTAGAACTAAAAAAGATCTAGATTCCAGTGCATAGTGCTTAAGTATGGATTAGGTGTGACATGCACAAAAACAAAATAGTTTTAAAATTGGTTTTGCATGTCACGTGCCTACGTATGTACCTAGGATTAATATTTCATTTTTAAACTTTATCCCCTCTCTTTTAAAATCTATCTACTACCTACATAATAATTTAGATTTTAGAGGTATAGATTGCTTAAATCTCGCCCGGAAAAATGGAAGGGAAAGGCGGAGAGATCAGTTTGGTAGAATCAGTGATCAGATAGGTCGTTATTCGTCATTTATCACGTCATAGATGGTGACGGTTCGTTCTGATGCCCCCTTCAGTTTCGCGGAGCAATCCTCAAGTTTTGCGTGGCCTAGACCTCCCTATTATTAAAATTGAAGTAATTAAAGTTGCACGTTTAGCGTTATATCTTTTTACTCAAGTCCTTCTCAAAATTATAGTCAAATTTCTGAATCTCCCTGCACCGGGCGATTCACGATTTCTATTCGTAATAAAATCGGAAACTTTTCTGGGCGGTCATTTGTCATTATTTCGAACGGCGAGCGTTTATTGGAAGTCGCGTGATTAATGTTCCGAATCCGAGTCGAATTGCGCATTGTGAATCAGGCCCCTGGTAATTTTGAAAAAAAAGTGAACTTACTCCGACTCCTCGCACAGCGCCTTCATCAGTCCCTTGCCCCGCCACTCGCTGTGTGTCGACACTATCCGCACCTCCAGAGCCGTGTGGCAGGACAGCGGTAGCTTGTCCCAGATGCGAGCTTCCCGCTCCAGGTGACCTAGCACCTTGAGGATCCTCTGGAACTTTGGGTTGGGGCAAGAGACTGACTTGTCTTCGGTGCTGAACTCCTGGAAAAAAGATATTGAAGTTTATGGTGATGCCAAAGCCATCGGCCGATAAACTGTCATGCAGGCGGGCTGCTTGAATTTGTTTAATGTGTTATTCGATAAAGAGTATCTTTATTGTTTTTATTTATTACTCATGATATTTATGTCTCTATTTTTATCAGTTATACGATTATAATACAAATTTAATATAGCTTGTCTTTTTCTAGGAAGTTTGTACTTCGCCGGCGCCTCTCGCTTGGGTTACTCACTTAAGGTATCTCATTATGGGCATTATTGCTAACTATATGGACTTATTCCTGACAACAGATTAAGTGCGCCTTATTACAAAATTTATTGTGCTAATAAAGAAATAAAAACATTGTATGAAGGAGGAAATCCAATTAAAATTACCCATAGAGGTGTGATAAATTCTACAACTGATTGAAATATTTCTGATATATCCCTTTTTGGTAAAGTTAGAAGGTAAACTGCCATATTATGCGTAGGGTTGGCAGGTCACCAAACTTAAGAGCCGGACAAAGCATGCCCGGCTTTAGAGGTTTTTACATGACTTTATATACATTATACATATTTTAAAGTCAGCCAAAAGCGTTAGTGAATAAATAAACTTCGTCATAGCCTCAGTATCAGCCATTTTATGAAAAGGACACCCTGGTAGGAGAACTTTGCACCACATTAGTACCGAATAAGATGTGAAATCTTCTAACATTAGCAGAATTTTTATATTATCAAACTATAGATGCAAAGCTTTACGAAGCCGAAAGCCTCCGGAATTCGATTTCAGATTCGGCCGGAAACCAAGGGCGGATCCAGGTCCTAGGTGAACCACTAAGTAAAATTGTTAAACATGCTGATTTTATATATATTTTTTAGATTTTATTTAAGTACTTTCAATTGTATGTGTTATTTAAATAAACTTGTATCTATTATAATCAAAATTAAATTATAAGTTCTTTTGTCTTGACCACGACTATGTGACCTCCTCCCCCGCCCCCCCCCCCCCTCCTGGCTCCAAAGCTGGATCCGCCCTTGCCGGAGACACCATCAAAAAGCCTGATTATATCCGGCTTTATTGCCTAGCAACCCTAGGTGTGCGGAAGGCGATATTTGACCAGTCTTCAGAAGTTGGAGGTCATATGAAATCGCGAGATGTATCACGACTTGCGAGCGTGATAAGTGATAACAATACATTGTTACTGACAAGAATATTTCCTATATCCGACTTTCGAGTTTTTATTTCCTAGACTTGATTTATTTTTCGTTGACAGCTGTATATCAAGTGTCAGGGGAATGATTTGCGATAAATTATAAATAAATTATTACGCTACTAGATTTCTGACAACTAGGCTTGAAATACAGGGATCTGACCTTAAGCAGCCCAGCCTTAGAAAAACTTGCAGCAAAGCTGTAATCAGGATTATGGCTGGTTTTTAATTACTTTTTAACTTATCATGCTAGTCGTATATCATTTTTGCCATTGTTTCAAGATATTGTTCCCTTTTAGCGAGTTCATTAGAAGCCTGTGTCAGCGCACACCTGGGCGGATGTCGTTATCAAACGTATTGTAGTTAAATTAAATGTTTGTATTTTATTGATATAAGAATAATTATTGTTAACAATAAAGTAAGAAGGTATAAACCAGTTATACTTAACCTGCGGCCCGCCGGGACTTTATTAATAATTGAAGTTATATACTACTAGCTGTTGCCCGCGACTTCGTCCGCGTGGACTTCAGTTTATAGCGCGCGGTGTCAACAAAATTGGTGTCAAATTTAAAAGCTTTTTAAAACCCTGGTACCCCTTAAGAGCCCGTCCTCTCTTTTCTACTGCTCTCTTCACACTCACACCCGTCTTTCATATGCCAGGTGAAAAAGGACGATCGCCAAGTTAGCGGGCAGATAGAGGTTTTCTGTTTTTAAAGGGTTTTTTTATATTGAAGTGGTAAAAGTAATTTCAACACTTTATAGACGACTTTCTCAACAGTACATTGTATTTTTTTCATACCGTTAAGACGTCAATACAATCCATAAAAAGGTGATATTCTAAACCTTTTACAGCAAAAATCACAAAACCATCGCGGGTTTGAGTTGGATTATTTAAAGATACTTAAAAAAAAATAAAAAATCTAGCTCCAACACTATATTATAATTGAAATGATCTTACATGTTGTGCATTAAAACTTATAGAAATACTGTATTTTAACTGTTAAATCACGTCTGTTAAATGAGCGAAATCGGCAAAATTTCGTATACGGACTCTTAAATCAAAATTGAAAATACCCAAAAACAGCAGCTGTGCAGTGTGCACATAATATTTCATTTTTTAAAATTAAACTTTATTTATACCAAATTTAAAGCTTATTTAGCCCCCATTACACAACTTTAGCTTTACCCATAAACTATAGTTTATCATTGGTATGCTTAAGGTTACGTCACTACATAGATTAAGTACTGAATAGTGAGTAGTGAGTTATTTAATAACGTGTATAACAATCGGAAGAATCGAAAATTTTGACTTAACATGGTACCATCACTTATAGAAAGACTTATGATCAAGCGATAGCGCGATGTAGGCGACTCAAAGCGCCATCTGTTATGAATTTTTGGAACTAACTTATTTTTAACATATTTACGCATTTTCACCCCCTTACAACCCCTTTTTCCAGCTAAAAAGTAGCCTATGTCCTTTCCCAGGCTTTAGACTATCTGTGTACAAAATTTCATTATAATCGGATCAGTAGTTTTGGCGTGAAAGCGAGACAGACAGACAGACAGAGACACTTTCGCATTTATAATATTAGTATAGAAGTATAGATTAAAAAAAACACCCACCGGCGAAATAGTGCAAAGTCGTCGTAACAATCGTGAAAAAAATCCACTATTAAATTCCTTATTTTAAAAAACGTTATTTTTTAAGCACCAAGATCAAATAATGTGAGCATTGTAGAAGTACCAAAGAACATACATATTCTATGATCACTTATCTATCTTCTGTAGAAAGAAACCATTTTGGTGGTCATGCTTAGAATATAATTATTATAATTTAAGGAATCCTACCTATGAATTTAATCCGACATTAAGTTTTCCTAAGTTTCGCGTTAGTACCAATTAGTCGTCTAGGTTCAGCTCAAATTCACGGTCTAAACTCTAAAATCTAAATCCAAGCTTAATTCTATGAGTCACTTCAAAACTTGTCGCTTTGTTCCGAACTCGAAGTCTAGTTTGAATTCTAGTCTAGGGTTTTAGAAAGTGAAATATTTTCAATGACCTAATACAGGTCGGTCTTAGTATTCTATCGATACGTAATTAATATAGCCTAGTGATTAATTAATCACTAAAAAGATAAAGGCAAATTGGCCCTATTTATGCAAAATGAGTCCAATCTACACTATTGCCAAAATTGAGTTAATAATGCAGAAGTATTCCAAAATGGCCCTTTTATCGACCCTATGAAGATCGTACTAATCTAACAATTTTTTCAGAACAAAACATTTTTACAACAAAGTTACCAACTAACAAATTAATGAGTATTGTTTTTTTTATATAGATCCAAACTACATATTGGTCTCTCGATTTTTTTTTTAATTAGGCAAGTAGAATCATGCGACTTGTTCGCATATTAAAAAAGGCTTAGTTCTTAATATTTTACAAAGACTCACGGGTCATTGTGACACAGGCCCGACACAAAATAGACATATCCCATTTTTTGATAGGGTAAAACGACTAGTGATTAGATAGTACCAGCTATTGGACAAAAACGCAATATTATTCATAAAGTTTGCTTTAAAAACTGCATTTTTAAAGTAATAAAACGCCTGATTTTAAAGATAAACAGGTAGCTATTAAAGCAACCTTGATAATATTATAGTGTTTTTGTGCTGTGTCCAATGACTAGTACTGACTACTGTCCAATCACTAGTCATGTTCGCCCTATGTAATATTTATATTCAAAATCAGTGACTAAGACGTTATTTTATTGCTTTCTTTATTTCTCTTTAGGCCCAGTAAGAAAAGTGCTAATACGAAGAATAAGAATCGTTATTTGCATGTTTTTTGCAATTATATTCAATATCAGTGGCTAACACTTAGAAATTATTATTTTCATACCGTGCCCAAAGAAAAACACAAAACCAAAAAAAAATATTTTGTTTACTCAGGTACATTTAAAAAGAAATCGGTCAAGTGTGAGTTGAACTCGCGCACGAAGGGTTCCGTACCATTATAGAGCAAAATTAATAAGTAGTAAAAAGTTTTATAGCGCCCGTGTAAAAAGTCGGTCGTGCACCTGATCTCTCACCAGTCATGTCAGTCTTCCGCTTCGTTGGGTTACGAGAGTAAAGAATAGTGCTCTTGTGTATTGCGCACACACTTGGGCACTATAAAATTACTCCTGCTTAACTGGCCTGGTTTTATTGAAACCAAAGTGCTCTTGTGTATTGCGTACACACTTGGGCACTATAAAATTACTCCTGCGTAACTGGCCTGGTTTTGTTGAAACCAGAGTGGTCATGTGTATTGCGCACACACGACCGTTACGACACGATCGTATAGAGGGGAAAAATCCAGGAAGAACAAGCCGAAGAACCCCATATCGAGGACAAACAGTTGCCGAGTTATAAGCACTCAAAGTTTGACATTGACAGCTCGGCAACTGTCAAACGTCAAACAAAAGCGGCCATAACTCCGCTCCCAATAGGCCTAGAGGAACGGGGTTTCTCCTAACATCAAAGGCAACATCTCGGCTATCCCCTCCCTGAATTTGAACTAAATCGGAGACATCAAATTTTGTCTCAATTCTGAGGCCAGGATCGAATAGAGGAGAAAAATCCAGGAAGAACAAGCCGAAGAACCCCATATCCAGGACAAATAGTTGCCGAGTTACAAGCATTCAAACTTTGACATTGACAGCTCGGCAACTGTCAAATGTCTTACAAAAGTAGCCATAACTCCGCTCCCAATAGGCCTAGAGGAACGGAGTTTCTTCCAACCTCAAAGGCAATACCTCGGCTACCCCCTCCCCGAATCTGGACTAAATCGGAGACATCAAAACTTTAAGGACGATTCTTCTACTATATACTTACAATACTTTTAAATGAGTAATGTAAAATTTGTCTATTACAGTAATGTAATGGACAAATTTTACATTACACATTCTTTGCATTTAATGGAAAATGAAGGTCCGATAATGGCTCATTATTTTGTAAAATGGCAATGTAAGATACTCCATTACTATTATTTTTTGTATTATTATTATTTTTTTTTACATTAAGATTTTTGCAAAGTTGCTTGAAACCATCACTACTAATGCGAATGTGTGTTTGTCTATCTGTCTGTCTATCTGTCTGTCTGTTTGGTATCTCTTCACGCCCAAACCACTGAACCGATTTTGCTGAAATTTGGTATGCAGATACTTTGAGTACCGGGAAAGAACAATTCATCCCGGAAAAATGTACGGTTCCCGCA
This sequence comes from Lysandra bellargus, assembly GCA_905333045.1. NCBI lineage: Eukaryota > Metazoa > Arthropoda > Insecta > Lepidoptera > Lycaenidae > Lysandra > Lysandra bellargus. Next base: position 5,972,065 of record HG995354.1, read on the forward strand.
CGATAAACGAGTTTTGGCGAAACGGAGTTGCAGGCATCATCTAGTTTTAAACATCCTTGTAAAAAACAGTAAAAAGTAGGAACCCCACATTATATCAGGTAGGTACTTACTGCCGAAGCATACAACAAAATATATTTAGGATATACTCACCTAGATACAAAAAAATATTAAGTTTTAAATCTAAATTATATATTTTTTTCATTTCAATCTTTTTTTTGGGAATATAAGCAACAATATAAACTAAAAAATAATGAATATATATTTAATTCTATTACTACATAACCGAAAGAAAAAAATGCCGGTTTTCTTCAAAATTTGAAAGTTCATGAGGCCTCAGTTTATTTAAAAGCAAATTTTATAAGTTAAAATCGTTGTTTCTATAACTAATTAGATGTTAGACATCCAAATCGGGTGCACAGATCTCATGCACGAAAATCCTGTTGACTTGTGTAATAAATCTAAAAAGATGGTTCGCTTTGGATTATATGTATCCAACACTAATATAGTTTTCCTAAAAGGAACCCTCCTGTTTTTGTTTAATTTTTGTTGGAAATAGTAGTAATTTTTAATATATTTATGTTTGTACGCATAGAATAAATTACCAAATATACTATTGTAAATTAACTTTACTTAAAATAACAATCAGTTTTAAAGAATACACAATTTTAATAAAAACGGCTTTTTCTCAGAACTGTCATCGTGTGAGTTGAGTCCGGTATGCATAAATAGATCCAATTGATTGTAACTTAGAACTTGATTAAGATAAAACATTAATTTAAAATATAAAAACGTTAGTTTTTCGATGCTGCTACTTTCATATTGAACTCTTTTTAAAGGTGAACGCAGATTTGGCCGCACCGCACGCACCGCAGTCTTCGCATCTTCTACATTCTTTATATGAAGAATTCCGAATGCGGCGACTGCGGTGCGTGCGGTGCGGAAAAATCTGCGTTCACCTTAAAAGACACACGTCACCAAGCAATATCACTTTCTTACCCTACCTTTGACATAATATTATCTATACTAATATTATAAAGCGGAAGAGTTTGTTAGTTAGTTAGTTTGTTTGTTTGAACGCGCTAATCTCAGGAACTACTGGTCCGATTTAAAAAATTCTTTGTGTTAGATAGCCCATTTATCGAAGAAGGCTAGAGTGATACTTTAAGACTAATAGGATCGAAGAAATAGAGGAGAATATAGGAAAAAACGGGAGGAATATATATTTGAAAGGGCTTATTTAAACGCGCTAATCTCAGGAAGTACTGATCCGATTGGAAAAATTCTTTCAGTGTTAGTTCATTTATTGAAAAAGGGTATAGGCTATATTTTATCACGCTACGACTAATAGGAGCGAAGAAATAGAGGAAAATGTGGAAAAACGAGAGGAAATTATTTGAAAGGGCTTATTTGAACGCGCTAATCTCAGGAACTACTGGTCCAATTTGAAAAATTCTTTCAGTGTTAGATAGCTCATTTATCGAGAAAGGCTATAAGTTATATTTTATCACGTTACGAATAATAGGAGTGAAAAAATAGAGGAAAATATGGAAAAAATGGGGGAAATTACTTGAAAGGGCTTATCTCACGAACTACTGGAGCAATTTTTCTGTTATTTGGCACAGATAAGAAGTAGATCACGTAAAGGATCATAGGCTATTTCTTGTGCACTAATTTGTCTGCGAAATATCAAATTTACGCGCGGAACGTCTAGTATTATATACCACTAGATGACGCCCGCAACTCCGTTGCGCCAAAATTCGTTTATCGCGCGAGAGCTGCACATTTTTCCGGAATAATCCTATGTCCTTTGCTGGGATTCAAAGTATCTCAATACCTCAGCAAATTCTTTCAACGGTTTGAGCGTAAAGAGGTTATAGACAAACACACTTATATAATATTAGTATGGAGAGCATAATATAACATTCTTCATATTCACCTCTCTCCTAGCGATCCCGTTAACGACGACGCCAACGAATTCATCATCATCATCAACCGCCGCGACCGACACGCCGTCCGACAGCGACGCGGACACGTAGTCCTCCAACTCATAACACCTGTCTTCGGGGCCGTCCAGCAGGTTGACAGCGATGTTGAGCGGCTCGTCGCGGAAGAAGAACCTGCGAGGAGAAGGTGGGTACATATCGACACTGGAAATATCACTTAACGTAAGGGACATTTTGGTGAAAATGAGTTATGTATATCATTGGATTCAGAATTTCGAGCACTATCGTTTGGCATACTTGAAATTCTTCTATCGTTAAAAAATGTCCCTTACAGTACAGTTTAGAGATTTCGGTAAGACAACAGAGCAGAGACGTGGTTTTGCAAAGTTCCACCTTGTCTAAAGGGGCTCTGGGTGTAGATGGGAACAGTCCCGGTGCCAAGGGAAATGTTTCAGTCTGCCGAAGTTCCCTTATTTTGCTAAAAATCCTATCCCTTATGTGGTAAATCAGCCAGTCGTGGTGGGTTTATTGTGTTAGATTTTAATATTTAATTATTTTGTAGTAAATTTAATATTTATGTATATATTTTTTAGTGTTTTACTCTATTTTTTAGTGTTTAAATATTTTGAAGTTAATTTTTGTACAGGAACCTAGGTAATTACTATTTTAAGCTGAAAAATAACTCAAACATGTTAAATATTTTCGTATGAGAAAATGATTTTGGTATTACGTATGTATGAGAATTTCGAGGGTAGCCCGGCCTATTAAGTAGTAGAATAAGTCGCATTAAGTCCCGATTAATAAGTTTTAATTAACCTATTTTGTTGAAAAAAGTGAAGTGTTAATAATTGCTGTTGACTGGACTAAGGTGTAATAAATAACAAGAGATTTCTGAATTATGAAGTTTTGTGCCACAATTCGCCGTTGGAGGAAATGATGATGACTTAAAATGTCTCCGTAAAAAGTTTAAAAGCGGCCGAAGTTCCGCGACTGATTTTGTAACGCGAATTCCGATGTTTTCTGATGATAGACACGGAAAAAATTGCTACGGCAGGCATAAATAGACACTCATTATATAACATTGAGTATAAAGACTAACGTAGCTAAATGATTTAAAAATAAAAATAAAAATTGTTTTATTTCTAAATAGATTTGTAACAAATGCTTTCAGAACGTTGATACTACTGGTGCCTACCACCGGTTCGGGAACTAACCCGGCGAGAAGAACCGGCGTAAGAAACTCGCACGGGGTCCCACTTTTTACCAAAAAAGTGAGAAAAAAATTAATCTTTTTAAAATAAAATTTATAATTATTGTAACTTAAAATTATACAATGTCAACATCCATACATAATTGTAAGTCATATAATAATGTAGAAGTATCCTTGCAAGCAGCCATCCTACTCCCAAGATATGCCATCGTTTATGAAATCCAAACGTTCTTTGGCTACTTTTTTAAATTTATTAATCGAAAGATTTTGAACGTTTTCTGGGATTCAAAACTGTAGAAGGATAAAATTACTTAAAAATAATATAAATGTAACAAGAAAAGTGACAAGGCTTTTTAAGATTTATACCGGAAGGTTTAATCCCGAAGTTCAAATAAACAACAGAACTTTTTAAAATTCTCAACGCGATCGGAACAGATTCAGATCTGTGACAGAAATAAACTTGTTCAAAGAAATAACTGTATAATGGAACAGGAAACGGCAATTAACTGCTATTATACAACGGCTAGACGGTAAATATATACCTGGCCGCTGGCTTGTTGGCTAAATCCTATATAAGGACTAAGATCAAGGTATACTCCTATCGAAGAAATTTAATCGGCCTTGATAGTGCCCTCCTAATATTATTATTATCAAGCTGACTTGTTATGGTAGTTTCCTAATACTTTTAATTTTAATTAAATACTTTCTCAACGTACGTATACAATCTACATTACCAATTTTCAAAATTCTTACAATGATGGGTTGGGAGCCATCACTTTGTCCATCAATAGCATTAAGCCGAGAACCTCTAAATTATTTTTCTGACTTTTCCTTTAATTCTTTTGGTTTAGGCGTAGTACAGATTCTCTTTTCTCATAAAAACTTCCTACATAGTTGTATAATTTAGGTATGTAGCCTAACCATTAAAATAGTAATCGAAAATAATTTAAAAGGAATGGATCAAGCCTAAGATTTAAAGTAATGATGCCTACACACTTAAATGCGACTAACCATATGGTTTTAAAATCTAGACTACAGCTAGAGATACAGACATACACTAAAAACATAACCCTTTTGATGCAGTCGGGTATACGTCATGCAATATTGCGTCGCAAATAATTTCGAGATCGCGATTCAAAGGTCTACGCGGCGTAGAGGCGCGTAGCTGCTACGTAGATCATGTCCCGTGTCACGTCCGCGCGGATATGGTGTTTGTCACGTTTGTCACGCTGTTAATGAGGAGTGCTTGTTTTTGTCACGTTCTATTGATTTAGATGTTTATAGCATAATTAGTCTATTTTGCGTTAAAATGTATGTAGTTTCAATTTCTTAATTGGCGCATTTATTAAACTTAAAAAAATAATAAACAGTGCGCGAGTCGGACCATAATATACAAAACGATTATATAGACTTGTTGTATGAAACTTTTAGATATTATGATGTAGAATTTCTTGTCACACAGAACTATATCTGGAACTCTAGACTAGCCAGTGTAAGTTATATTATGGGATAGTGGCAGTAACCACAATTAGCGCCATATTCCTGCATCGCGCTATCGAAGTTTTCTAAGAGTGTCGGTAATCGGTATATATACGACAGCTGAAATCTATCATGTGAGCTCCGGCCTGACCGAGCATAACATCTCGCTCGGTCGGAAGATCTTCCTTTGCGGCATCCACTCATATTCCCACATCGTTAAAAGGCCTGATAGACGTACGAACTTAAAGCACGCGGGTTTTAAGTTCGCGAACTTACTCGGCTTGCGTCGGTGACACACGAGAATCGCTCACACTGGATTACCATGCCCCCAGGCTCGCGGCTCGCGGCTCTTTGTTGTTGAGCCATAAATCCGCGTACTTACTCGCACATCTGTCACTCCTTTGATAATAAAGCCTGTTTTTTGTGTTTATGTAAGGAATCCATTTACCTGCCGAGGAAGTCCAGGACCTTTTCCCGGTCGCTGTTGGTGATGCGGCGGATGGAGTACGCGGGCCTGATGGTCAGCTCCGACAGCTGCTGCGGCAGCTTATCCGCGAGCTGGAACAGATGGAGAGGATTAGAGGTTTATCATGAGCCCATGCTGCATGAATGGACTAGCAGCAGCTGGACTTGATAATTGAAGGTATAATTTATCTTCGTAAAATGTTTATTAAGATTTCAGAAACCTAAATGGGCAGCACCAGAAGAGTAACATGCATAATTCTTTACGAGTATACATAGATGGGCCTACGTTGAGAATTCTGTGTTGAATATAAAGCTTTTAAATAAACGTTTTTGAAGATGAGCACCGTACGCGTCGAACGCACCGCATAGTATACGAAATGCGGCGCGTACAGTGTGAATGAATGTGCGAGGTTTCACATCATTTCCTACAAGAATTCTAGAATGCAGCACAACCTTCAGTAAATTTAACAGTAATGAAAGGCTTTTGAAAATAATATTTTAACATATCGAGGTGCGATGAGGAGGGCTTCGTTCTGGTGGACAGGAGGAAGAAGAGGAAGCCCACCGTCCGCAACCACCGCGGCACCGCACCTTATGTGCCTGAGCTGCGCCTGCGCAGCGAGGTGCCCGTGACGCCGCTCTACGTGTCGCGCCTGCACTGTTCCATGACGGTCGAAGACGTCGTAAACTACATCCGCGAGAAGACCACCTACAAATTGAGGGTGGAGCGGCTGCACTCTCGCCACAAAGTGAATTTCAGTTCCTTTGTGGTGAGAGTGCCGACTCAAGTTTTATCCATCTTCGAGGTGGAGGAGTTCTGGCCCATCGGTGTAGTTTACCGGAGGTTCCGCTCCCGAACGAAGCGTGCATCACGTCGCCGAAAGAGACTTAACGTGATAAACTGTTGTGTGATTGTGTGTGTGAATGTGTTAATATTATATATTAGGATAAAATTGTTCGGCGTGCATCCGTTGTCTGATTGCCATAACACAAGTTTTTACTTAGCATGGGATTAGACGGCGTGATGTACGCTACCTAGCTTTTATACTATTGTATGGTTAATAAACAATTTGAATTTGAACATCAGTCAAAACAGTACACACAGTTTCTAAGAAATTTCAAGACTTAAAAGACTATAATATTATGCTTGTGCTAGGATGCTCATGAAACTATAGACATCTTAGCAGGTGTCATTATAGCGTCATGGTATGGTGTCATACGTAACGCGACACCCTGTGAAACATCTCAGATCGGTTACATTGAATTAGTTCAATTCATGTCACGTTGTGTACACGGTGTAATGACAAGACCTAGAGTCATTAATTTGTAACCGACATTAGCTGACTGGGACCAGCTGTAACAGCTGCAAGCTTGTCGCGAAATATAAATAACTAGTGGCCCGCCCCGGCTCCGCCCATGGTACACATATAGCCTATAGCACTTAGGGACATAATATCTTAGCTGTGCATTGGTGAAATAATTTTTGAAATCGGTCCAGTAGTTCCTGAGATTACCGCGTTCAAACAAACAAACTCTTCAGCTTTAATAAGTAAAAAAGTATAGATGTGTAAATCTTCATACTAGACTACTAGACGCACACATAAACGTGATTAGAGATAGATTGAAGAAGCAAAACCGTGTATAGTATGAGGTCGCGCGTTGAGGCATTTAAAATGTGCAGCGAGTTTCATTTAACGAATACGGCGAAACACTCTACCAAAATATTATGTAAAATACTATCTTGACGTAGCATCAAAGATCTATTTATAGATGCAGGACAGACACATAATAGTATAAAGACAGACGTTTCAAAAGATCTTTATCTCGAATGGAATCTGTTTAGGTTCGTTATAATTCTACACCGAGACCTAACGAACCCTAACTCGTTGTCACCACATAATTGCCCTAAAGTGGGTCATTATTTAGCATACCTTCACTTCTGGTCCTTGCCCTTTGGTAGGGATAATAGTATTGTCCGCGATAACAATTTACATTGTTCGTACGCCTCGCTGATGACATAATTCACCGCTAAATATTGTAATGGAGCAATAACTGTCATATTCTATTGTTGGACGTATTTTAATTATATGTAAATGCAACTTTATTATCATGGAACATAAACTAGAAACATAATGTTTCGGCACAAATTGGCCCGCTCGAGTGGACTCTCACAACTCACAAGTCACAAGGCATTCGTATATGGAAGAGTTTATAAGAACCATCTTTAAAATTGGGTTATATGGGTATATTATATGAACGCAATGAGTGTCCATGGGTGGCGGCTAGTGTCCTTTATTTCCTAATCACTGTCCTGATGGTATCATCACGATAGTCTACTCAGTCCCTGGGTTCATTTTGGTTTTGTTATTAAACAATAATAATAAGTTTTCAGCAGCAACATAAATTATCTACGAATAATAAAAACTAAGGAAGAGTAACTGTGTCAATGATTTGGTCCGCAAGTCTACAAAATGAGACCCGAATACATGCACTTTATGCATGTATTCGGTACACATTTTTGTGTATATATAGAAGTGACAATTATTGTCAACGACTTTCTTTCGTAAATTTGAGTTGTGTCTAAACACACTAGGCCGAAAATACGCGGCCGAAGTTCGGCATGATTACGTCAGCAATGCGCTACGGATACAATATAACACGACGTGATTTCGGGATGGTGTGTCATCGGTAACTTTAAAATACATTGCAGGCGTAATCATGCCGAACTTCAACTGCGTATTTTTGGCCTAGTGTGTTTATAGACTGTGTTTCGTAGCCATCGTCATATTTTAGTGTGCAAAAGGAACCATATTCAAAACGGTTGAAGTATGGGAGTTACGTTTCCTTAGCTTTTATTATTCGTAGCATAATATTAACGAATAACATTTGGTTCGGTTTGAGTTTTAAGACGATATCATCAGCTTGTATTGTGCAAATGGATTCATTAAAAATTGTAAACAAAAAAACGCCATGAAAAAATATGGTATTTTGTAGATTCGAATCTACAAAATAATACGAAGTTTTGCAGAATATTATCCTGAAGTACTATTAGTAAAGAGGCGATGATTAGGGTTTCCCACCTTCCCTGCTCTATAATCTGTGTATAGTTAATCTGTGTTTACACTATTTACAGATAATAAACACAAGTGCAGTTTGTACTACGTCGTAAAATAATGCAATATTTCGTGGCCTTGACTCGTTTGCACAATATGCAGTTGGGGGACTGCCAAATGAAATAGGGATTTTCGTTACAATATTACAATATACATTTCGTTACAATATACTTGCACAATATATTTAAATACAACTGATATTTTTTGAAAATTTATGATATTTAAAACTAGATAACGCCCGCAACTCCGTTACGCCAAAATTCGTTTATCGCGCGGGAACCGTACATTTTTTCAGGATAAAAATTATCCTATGTCCTTTCCCGGGACTCAAAGCATCTCTATACCAAATTTCAACAAAATTGGTTTAGCTGTTCGGGCGTGAAGAGGTAACACACAGACAGACAGACACACTTTCGCATTTATAATATTAATATGGAAGTATGGATTAGAAAACCCCGAATGTATTTTTTAATAAGCCATCCAAAATTACAATTGACAGCCCAGCTCGAGCGGGTTGGCTGTAATTTCAATGTACTAACGTATCTTTTTGTAAAGTAAATAAGGTATTATCTATTGACAGAAATCGATATACTCAACAGCGTTGTAAAGGCGCCTATCCATTAGAGCAGCCTCAGGCCGAGCAGCCTCGACTTGAAGCAAACCGAGGCAGCAGCGCCTCCACTTGTGCGGCCTCGGGTCGAGCGGCTGCCTCACCCTGAGTTTTTTTTAATGAAATATGGGGGCAAACGAGCAAACGGGTCACCTGATGGAAAGCAACTTCCATCGCCCATAGACACTCGCAGCATCAGAAGAGCTGCAGGTGCGTTGCCGGCCTTTTAAGAGGATAATAGGGGAGGGTAGGGAAATGAATAGGGGAGGGTAAGGAACGAAATAGGGAAGGGTAGGGAAGGGAAAAGGGTATGGGATTGAGCAGGCTGAGTCTGCCTCAAATGGATACGCAGCTTAAGATTGCCACATATGGATGTGAATATGCTAGGGTTGCCAACCTCAAATTAAAAAAACCAGGATTTGAAGTTGGAAAAACCAGGACAATTCAGTATAAAAACAGGACGCATTAAGGGGGCTACTAACCCAAAATTGACGATTTTATAATTCATTTTCATACTTGAAAATAAGCCTCGAATTGTTTAATTTTCTAAACATAGATACTACATTATATTTCCAAGAATTTGATTCGAGCGAAAATACGATATCTTAAAATTTTCTCGATAGAAAAAAATCACAAAGATGCATCTAATTTTCACGATTTTTGCATATATTGCCGTAACCGTGCATTAAACTAAGTTAATATTTTAACACATTATATAAAATTCTATCATCAAGACACTGACCTGGCGCATTTTCAAAATGTTGTAGGTATATTTATCTTGTTATTAAGAAAAAACTAACTTGGCGATGATTCCGCGTCGTCGTTTTTCACCTGGCTTAAGAAAGACGGACGTGAGTGTAAAGAGAGAAGGACGATGTTTGATTTTTTGCGTTAGTCGCCCTCTTAATAGAGTTGCAATAGTTAAATAAATATCAAGATTCTAGTGAAAACAGATGAAATGGAATTCAAGTTATTAAAATAATCACATTTCACACTCGTAGCGTAAAAATTTGAAAAGAGGCGCGCGAATTTTAGAATTAAAAAACCCAGGACAACCCAGGACGCTGCTCAAAAACTATTCAGGACGTCCCAGGATACTACAAAAACCAGGGCATGTCCTGGGAAAACAGGACGGTTGGCAACCCTAGAATGTGCAGTTGCTAAAAATTCTGCTTAAGATGCTGATAACTCCCAATGGCCTTGAGGATTCGCATATCTGGCATCACTCTCGCACCACTGTCGATTTTCATGCCAAAGAGACAGAGATGTGAAATGTTCACTCGGTAGCGTGGATACATTTTTCGTTTGTTAGAGGAATAAATAAATATTATGGGAAATCTAGATGTCAGAACCGAAAATTAAATCTTACAAGCTTTGGATTTTTGTAAAAGGTATCAAATAAACAATTTTTTTAAAGCATAGCTTGTATATTATTTTAGTTAGAACTGTTTTAAGTTCCTGGAAGATGTGACTTTGGTATTTTTTTTTCATCCTGTAGGAGTACATTTTTTATTATTTAAAATAAAGAAGCTTTTCTAAATATAATCAAAAATCACATATATTTTTTTTGTGCCAATCAATGAAATACATACGTCTAGAAAATTGCACAAAGATGTCGAATTGGCTGCTGTCTTCGCCTTAAGCACCGAAATGTATGAGCAACGTATCCGAGTCAATTACATCATACATCATTTTGTAACTCGTGCTCAGTAGATTACCTCAGGGTTTGAGCTGTACTTCCTCTACACTTCCCTGTTATAACAATGGCAATTATTAGCGCTATGCTTCCTACATATTTGTGAATATGACAAAAATGCGCTGACTAGCGTTTTTGCTGGCCTTGATAATAATATTGTCTCAAAATAAATAAACAATAATTGCTTTAATAACTGTAATTTTTGATGACCGAATATGTAATACAGGTAATAATATTATTATGTAGGAAGTCGGTTAAACATAATATTATATTATGTTTGGTTAGTTATAAGTAGGCGTATGTGGGTTAGGTCTTACTTAGGTCAGATTGATGTAAATTTTACTAGAGAATTACTTTGTTTTTTTACCATGTTTTTTTTCATAATTGTTTTCTCTAAATATATTTTTTTAATATCTTAAAAGGTTTAAACATTAAAAATACCCACAGTGGCACATAGAACCACCTAATTTTAGAAGTCGGTTAAAAAGTTTAATACTTTTTAATTCAAGCTAGCAAGCATAAGGGTCGCCGCAGATATACAATTTTAAGTTGGCCGACTATCATATTTAAACCAAATTACTTACGTAATATCGCAATTTAATTGGACAACTTTCAAATTGTACGTAATAGGAAAGGAATCTAATTTAGTTGCAAAAATGTGCGAGCTCTTATAACTCGCAATAGCTATTAATTGGTATACTGTGCGACTTAGTTGACCAACTTAAAATTGTAAGTCTGCGGTCGCTCTAAAAACTTTTTACAGTCTGCTACGCGTATGGGCCACTGCTACGCCGCGCCGTAGCAGTCGCTACGAGTTCTGATTTTGTTCTTTTTATTTTTCTACTCCCTAAGTACCTACTAATAACTATAAATATGGAAGTTTGTTTGTCTGTCTATCTATCTGACTATCTGTCTGACTATTTTTATCACTGCAAAATGTAGGGTTCTCGCGAAATAAACAGTTTTTTACGCGACACCTAGAGGTGCGGGCTACATCTGGTTACAAAAAAAAAACTAATTTCTTTTTGGGTTTACTTAGAAGCGATGGAAATTAGTTTAATCGAATATTATTAGCATAAAAAATTAAATGTATTATTAAGTTAGTTGAACATGGCGGAAGTTCCGTATTCGTAAATTATAACGTGAGACCCAGATTATTGTCCCGTAATATTATTTATCTCTGTAGTGTGAAATAATGTTTTCCCCGCGAAAACATGTTAAAATTATAATATAATATAAACAAAAACATTTGTGCTGCAATTCATACATACCTATGCTTTAACCATGTTAAACGAAAATTAATTAAGTAAATATATTATTGTATGATATTAACGACTTACTTTCGCACTCAGAGAGGAATTATATGTACATTAATTTAATTTTATTATACTTTAAGTGCAATAAAATTAAATTAAGAAATTTAAAAAAACCCCCGCCAAACAACTTTAAAAAGTAATGAAATAATATTTACTGCCTTTAAGTTCAAATAATTCCTAACTTGTGTAAAGTAATATTTTAGTCCATAATTGTTGTCAAGGTGTGTCGGGGGACCGCCAAGTAAACTACAACATACAACCGCCAAGTCGCTGACTATCTCGATTCAGTTCGCTATGAATTGATTGTGAAATGAAATCAAACATCTACATTAGCGGTCCCCCGACACACCTTGACAACAATTATGGACTAAAATATTACTTTACACAAGTTAGGAATTATTTGAACTTAAAGGCAGTAAATATTATTTCTTTACTTTTTAAAGTTGTTTGGCGGGGGTTTTTAGGGTTCCGTAGCCAAAATTGAAAAAAAACGGAACAGTTATAGATTCGTCATGTCTGTCTGTCTGTCTGTCTGTCCGTCCGTATGTCACAGCCACTTTTCTCCGAAACTATAAGAGCTATACTATTGAAACTTGGTAAGTAGATGTAGTCTGTGAACCGCATTAAAATTTTGATACAAAAATGGAAAAATTATTAAAAATTTTAGGGGTCCCCATAGGTACAAATGAAACAAAAAATATTTTTTTTCATCTGGCCTATGCGTGTGGGGTATCTATGGATAGGTCTTTAAAAATCATATTGAGGTTTATATTATCATTTTTTTCTAACCTGAATAGTTTGCGAGAGAGACTCTTCCAAAGTGGCAAAATGTGTGTCCCCCCCTTCTAACTTCTAAAGTAGGGGCATGATAATTCTAAAAAAAAATACATGATGTACATTACTATAAAAACTACCAACGAAAATTAGTTTGAACGAGATCTAGCCACTAGTTTTTTTTATACGTCATAAATGATAAACCTTAATTTAACTTTCATTATATCAAAAATGAAATATTAAAATAAATCAAAAACCTTATAATTTCATAGAAACAATTCTTATTGCTGTTGCGGAACCCTTCATGGGCGAGTCCAACTTGCACTTGGCCGGTTTTTTTAATTTCTTAATTTAATTTTATTTCATACTTTCTAAACTTGTGTTGGTTATAGTGCAGAATAATTCCTAACAATAGAATAATAAGTATTCTCATGATTACCATCTATCAATGTCCTTTTCGATGAGGCTGTTAATATGAGCCCAAACATGAAACCTCAACTTTGGGTTCATTCGAAGCTCGGTTCCTATAGAATCCAGGTGATGCTGTAGCAGCAGCGTGTAAATATTTACTGTTTGTCTACTTCTTACTGGTTGTCGCAATTAAAATGAGCCCTTAACACGAAACCTCTGCTCTAAGTTGGTGAGGAGTTGGATATCTTATTGATTACCAGGTGATGGTGCAGCACCAGGCCAACTTTCCATTATTATGTGTGTATAATTATAACAATATAATTATATATTCACAAATGTCACGAACTAGAATGAAATATAAAACCCATCAAATGACTACAAGTTGCTAACGGCCTTTCATGAACCAGATAAACCCTGATTGTCCAGCGACCAGCACTGAGCAGGCTGATGATGATGAACTATAGCTAAGAACACTCCCGAATATATCAGCTTTCAAACAAAAAAAACTAGATCAAAATCGGTCCACCTGTTTGGATGCTACGATGCCACGGACATGAACCAGATAAACCCTGATTGTCCAGCACTGAGCATGCTGATGATGATGAATTATAGCTAAGAACACTCTCGATCATGTCAGCTTTCAAACAAAAAATAACTAGATCAAAATCGATCCACCCGTTTGGATGCTACGATGCCACGGACAGACACACACACAGACAAACAGACAGACAGACAGACAGACAGACAAACAGACACGTCAAACTTATAACACCCCTCTTTTTTGTCGGGGGTTAATTAAATGAAGATTTTGAAACTTATGTCAAAATTTTTGACATAAGTGTCAAATTTAAGTAATTAAGTTAAGTAATAAATTTTAAAGTTTGTATCCTTATTGTATAGAATCTATCAATCTAAATTCTAAACAGTTAACTTTAAACGGCCCATGAAATTACCACAACATTACAGAGAAATCAAATTAAACCGAGCTCAACAATACATTCGCAGTTTGTGGTTTGTTTAACTCAGTTTATTTGTCGTTTAAGATCTGTACCTGTCATGATGTTGTTTACGATAAGCTAATTAATGTTGTCCGCAATTTTTGTATCGTATTTTGCACGAAATGGTTCCATTTACATTTTGTCTTATAAAAATTACCCTGTGTCCTTTCAAAATCGGAATTTGATCAAAATTCAATCGAACAGGCATTTTATGAATATTATAATATTTTTATTACCATTATAGTAAATTCCAGTTTAAGTCTAGTTATTTAGATTTCTCGTTCGTGAACTAGGTCTTAGTAGACTTAAGAGGGCGACTAACCCAAAAATATCAAACATCGTCCTTCTCTATTCATACTCACGCCCGTGCTAGGTGAAAAAGGACGATGTGGATTCATCGCCAAATTAGTTTTTTCTCAATAACTCGATAAATTTACATCATTTTAAAAATCCGCTAGGTCGGTTTCTCAATGATAGAATTGTACATAATGTGTTAAAATATTAACTTAGTTCAATGCACGGTTATGGAAATAAATGAAAAATTCGTGAAAAATAGATGCATCTTTGTGATTTTTTTGGTGTCCAGAAAATTTTAAGATATCGTGTTTTTGCTTAGATCGAATTCTTGGAAATATATTGTGGTAAAATGAAACAATTCGGGGATTATTTTCAAGTATAAAAATGAATTATAAAATCGAAAATTTTGGGTTAGTAGCCCCCTTAACTAGATGGTTTGTATCCGGATTCCATATTAAAATGAGGTTTTTAACGTTTTTTTACACAGACATACATCAAGATAGATACCGCATGTCGCTCCATTTGTATGAAAACGAGCGTGCCACTTTTTTACTACCCACTGTGACGTACCGATGATAAGAAACGTGTCCATTATCAAGGCCAACGTTTCTATTTGAATTTCTACACCTCAATACGGCAATTTAGGCATTTTTAAAATTCCGATTGACGTCCGGTTCCGATAGCAGACTAAAGAAAACTAAAGAAAGACGAGCATTGCTCGTGGTTTGGGAACGCGATTTGGCACGCGAAGTACTTACACATGCGGTATCTATCTTGATCTATGTCTGTGTTTTTTTTTGATAAAACAGCGTAATTGTAAAGTCCATGTTGATTGTTGAATGACTTTCTTCGTCGGTCAATTAGGTTCCTTACAGTAGGTTCAGTGAAGGGACCTTGTCGCCGATCAAGGTAAAAGTTCGACGCCCGCCTTTCGTAACTGACAGCGTACAATGTAAACACTAGTGTAAATAATAACAAAGTAAATGGGTAAATAAATAGTTATTGAAAAATTTTATAGGATATTTATTGAAATCGGTTTTTGAAGAAAACTTCTAAGGTATGAATGAATGAAAATAACTATTTAGACAAGGAAAAACTGCCGATAAACTGCCATAACATACGTCATGTGCTAGGCTATAGACAATTAGCGGTAACCAGGCATGAAATGACGGCGGGCATCGACCCCGGCCTTGATCGCAGGCAAGGTCCCTTCACTTTCGCAAGGACAGCTGAATCTAGTGGCACGGTATTCGTGAATAGTTGAAGACGTGAGTGGAAGACCCACATAACTAACATTTTATAACATAAGGACAATTGCTCATTTTTTCCCATTACAATTTGAACAAACCTTGTAACTCAACTACTGCGTCATCTGGCTAATGTATCTTCCTACACATAAAACCCGCAGTTTTTTTAATTCAAATCATTTTTCTAGCCCTAAAGCCTCCATTTATGAAAAAAAACTGCATTTTTTAACTTTTACTTACCTAGTTCTTCTACTCACGTCTTCAGTTGTGTTCAAAGGTTTTACCCCTGAGAGTAGTTATGGCAACAAAACTAACTGGATGATCGAGTTCGGAGCTTAGGAACTGTACCTATAATAACAATTCTTACTTTTATAAAATAATACTAAAGTTTGTCCGTCTGTCTGTATAACTTTTTAAGCCTAACGGCTGAACCGACTTAAATAAAAATATGTAACGAATACTTTGAGAGACGGAAAAGGACTTAGAATCGTTTTTATAAAAAAATAATTCAGTTTCGGCTTGAAAAACTTTTGCAGCAACGAAGTTGTAAGGAACATCGGGTAGCGAAAAAAAAACTGATTCTTTAATAATGCAAAAGAAGGAAAAAACAAATAACTAATAAGCTCGAAGTTTCCTGGAGATATCCTACCATTTTTCTCCTCGACAATATACAAAATTAAAAAAAAAAAGATGGGTTGCACTCCGGGAGTGCCGGCAGAAGTGAAAACTTGATTATTAACGTTGTGCATTATTTTTAACCCATTTTTTATGAAAATCGATTTAAAAAAAATAAATAAAAAAACGATCGTTTTAATTATTTAATCTAAACCCTTACAATCGATTAAAAAATATCGATAATCGAAAAAAAAAGCTGCTGTCAGACAGACTGTCACACACTTCTCGCGACAGTTGTCTTGCAGGTGGAAACGCGGCCTTAATCAGCGCATCTGCTAAAGAACTCATTTCCCCGACTGTACATTTCTGCTTAGCACAATTTTCCCCGACTGTACATTCCTGTTAAACAACTCATTTCCCTGACTGTACATTTCTGCTAAACAACTCATTTCCCCGACTGTACATTTCTGCTTAGCACAATTTTCCCCGACTGTACATTTCTACTAAACAACTCATTTCCCCGACTGTACATTTCTGCTAAACAACTCATTTCCCCGACTGTACATTTCTGCTAAGCAACTCATTTCCCCGACTGTACATTTCTGCTAAGCAACTCATTTCCCCGACTGTACATTTCTGCTATACAACTTATTTCCCCGCTGTACATTTCTGCTTAGCACACGACTGTACATTTCTGCTAAACAACTCATTTCCCGACTGTACATTTCTGCTAAACAACTCATTTCTCCGAGTTTCGTTCGGGTTCGACACAAAACACTACTCTCCAACCGTCTTACGCGTTTTCTATGGTTTTTCGATCAACACGAAAATCTGGCGCGAGTTTCACAGTTTTTACCCATCCCACAAAAGTGCTCAACGCCCCTAAGGAAGTTTTCACTTCAAAAAATACATAATATGTACTTTCAGCTGTTGCCAAAAAGACGTTTAAATAAGTATGACAAAATTGTCCAATCGAATGTGTTAAAATAAAGACGTAACTAGTAACAACTAACATCTTTTACATTGAATGTATGTGCACAGTATTATAATATTATGTGCTTTGATTTGTGCAGTGTCATAATGTTATCTTATCAATGTCATTCAATTACCGATTAGCGTATGTGTGCAACACTTGATTAACATTACTGTTGTCATATTGTTTAGAAGTGAAGAACACTTTAAAATACATACTTACCTAATTAAAACTTTATACTGTTTAGTATTTGTAGAAAACTTAAGGTATATTATTATAGATTGTATAACAATGAACTAATTTATGTATACCTAAAAATTCTCCAGCTGTAAAAAGCTGAAAATTCTCAATGGAGTTGCTAGGAGGAGCTAGCGTTAAGCGTATGGACGCTCGCTAACAGCAATTTATTTAAACTTTAAAAGTTGTGAACAGGAGATAAAATTATTTTTAGGGCAAAAAAGTATTTTATTACAAGGGTTTGATATTTCTTGACGGGTTGCCGGCAACTACATATATTATATATATTATCTATGTTTTATTTGAAGGACACAACCTGGACCCTAAGTATCAATTAATAAAGGGTTGTTTTGGCATTCTCAAAGGTTAGCTAGGCATTAACGCAATTTATTTATTTATATTTATTTAAAACTAGCGACCCGCCCCGGCTTCGCACGGGTATAAAATAATAGCCACTGAAAAAATGATTAAAATCGATAGCCTGTGATCCTTCATGTGGTCTACTTCTTATCTGTGCCAAATAACATATAAATTGCTCCAGTAGTTCGCGAGATAAGTCATTTCAAATAATATCCCCCGATTTTTCCACATTCTCCTATTAGTTTTAGCGTGATAAAATATAGCCTATAGCTTCCTCAATAAATGGGCTATCTAAAACTGAAATAATTTTTCAAATCGGACCAGTAGTTCCTGAGATTAGCGCGTTCAAGTTAGCCCTTTCAAATAATTTTCCCCGTTTTTTCCACATTTTCCTCTACTTCTTCGCTCCTATTAGTCTAGAATAGAAACCGATAGAGGATGCAGAGTGAAGCTACATCTCGGCGTAATTCCAAGGGGTCCAAGCTGTTTGAAACACTATGGCAGTCAACAATTCGAGCGGCCCTTCGTTGGATACGATCCAGAGGGAGCAGTTGCGATTTTGGCGCCTCTGCCCAGAGATGAGAACAATATTCCATATGAGGCCGAACCTGCGCCTTGTAGAGTTGTAGGCGTTGGTCCGGACTGAAGTACTGTCTCGCTCTGTTAAGAACACCAAGCTTCTTCGAGGCTAATTTGGCCTTACCCTCTAGATGATATCGGAACTGGACTTCGCTCGATATGTTGACGCCAAGTATCTCAATGCTAGGGGTGATAAAATATAGCCTATAGCCTTCCTCAATAAATGGGCTATCTAACACTGAAAGAATTTTTCAAATCGGACCAGTAGTTCCTGAGATTAGCGCGTTCAAGTTAGCCCTTTCTAATAATTTTCCTTGTTTTTTCCACATTTTCCTCTATTTCTTAGCTCAGGGGACTATTAGTCTTAGCGTAATAAAATATAGCCTATAACCATCCTCGATAAATGGGATATCTAACACTGAAAGAATCATCAACATACGTTGCGTAGTTTTAAAGATTAAAGGGAACAAAGGGACATGACGGAAAAACAAAGCGACTTTGTTTTATAATAAGTAGGTATAGCTGTTGCGTGTTAGATTATATTGTACACATTGTATAGTTTATTTGCGCCGCCACATGTATGAAATCTGCCGCCACCCATAGGACGCTGCCGCCCCTAGGCCGCGGCCTATACGGCCTATTTATAAATAGTTCGAGCAAAAACCATGTATCTGTAGCAATAATTAATATGAACAGTTGATAGCTTACAATAGTTAATGACTAGTATTAGCTCGTTTTATCTAACCGACTGACGTAAGAGGTAATAACTCTATTTAGTTAAATAACTAGGCAACAAATCATTGCAATATGGTTATGTCTCCTAGCAATTAGATTAACCTTTTTGTCCTTAAGGTCAAAGATTTACTGCCGGATATAGCGAGCGATCCCGTTGCACATTCTAGGAAACAAACTAGTTTTCTATAGATATTCAGGTTGATGTACCCAACAGGAATCGATTTCACACAAAATGTTCTAGTCTTTCAGGTATTTCTAAAATGTATGAAAAATATTTGAATGCCTTAAATACGAGTATGTCGCGGACGGCAGTCAGATAAGTGCCGTTATAAGTCTATGGTCCAGACGTAGTTTTTTGAAAATACTAAAGCTGTCTCTTTTCAATTATGCCAAAATTAATGCGACAGATGTTTGAAAATCCATACTAATATTGTAAATGCGAAAATGTCTGTCTGTCTGTCTGTCTGTTACCTCTTTACGACCATACCGCTGGACCGATTTTGCTGAAATTTGGTACGGAGAATGGAGATACCCTGAGTCCCGGGAAAAGACATAGGATACGTTTTATCCCGGAAAAATGTACGGTTCCCGCGCGATAAACTAATTTTGGCGCAACGGAGTTGCGGGCATCATCAGCTATAATGAATATGTCTTCAAGCGCGAGACCCGTAGCACGAAGTACATAATATTATTGTGATTTAAGTAAGTAATTATAAGAAATTATTATATTAATCTAATCCTGAGATACTTGCGAAGTAAGCCTTTGAAATGTAACCCTTCTTTTAATTACGATTTTTTTGTAATTGTTAAAGTATTTTAAGTATTATAGTTGTTACCTGAAATGGTCGCGCTGGTCGCACTTAACGTAACTTGAATAAATAAATAAACAAAATATATTTATAAATAGCAAAATCGGTTCAGCGGCTTAAGCGTGAAGAGGTAACAGACAGACAGACAGACAGACAGACAGAGAGAACGACAGACAGACAGACACACTTTCGAGTTTATAATATTAAGTATGGAAGTATGGATAACAGCTGGTATAGCTTATAAATTCACGGAACAATTTTTGCACTGCTAACAAGCTATTTGGATTGATGGACGGCCGCATAAATCGCCGATAATATAGGAAGGAAATCGCGAGCTTTCGAGACTTTGCTAATAAGTATACATAATGAGGTTGCAATAATTTATTTTTTTCGGAAGTACAAGACAATAATTTCATATAAAATGCAATTACAATCTTGTTTAATAAATTTTACAGATCAGGAAGTTATAACGAGTGCCGATTTGATTTTTTGCAATAGCTGGTGCTTGCGAGGTTTAAATAGGCTACTTGACCTATATTCAATTTCATTGAACAAATGCATATTTCTAGTAGAACTTGGCCTAGGAAACCGTATTTCACCCTTATCATCAAATAAAAGCTTATGATTGATAAATAAAGTCGATTTGAAAATATGATTTTATGAAAATATGAACTGTACTGACGAAAACGCTTTTGCGGTACTTCCGATTTGGATGTGACGTCATCCCATTTGTAATTTAATATCTTTTATTTATCGCGCTCGTCATATGTAAGTTTATTTGTACATAAATAATATGAATAAGCCTAGAAAGATTTATAAAATATATTTTCTTGAATAATTCAAATAAAACATCAGTTTTATATATTATCTCCATTTATTGTAGTTAGAAAATGAAATGGCCAAAACTTTTCTACAAAAGTGTTCAACATTACAAATTATTTCTAAATTCTTTTCTAATTTTTTGCCACTCTTAGACTCGTACGCTTAGCATATAAAACTTTTTTCAATAAAGAATGTATAAAATACAAAAACATGACGTCACACTATGGCGGTACAATGGCGGACAGTGTTTTCGGCGCCATTTAAGAGGCATGCTTTTCATCAACATTTTTATGGGTTTCCACTGTGTAAAATATTAAAATATTAGTTTTTTTGGTGAAAATGAATGATTAAGAAGCGATTAGAATGAAGAAAAAAAATAGCCAAGTAGCCTATTGTGTACCGTTCGCGCCATTTCGAAAACGGCTACGAATAACAAAACCTAAGGAAACTAACTCCCATACTAATACAGTTTTAAATTTGGTTCCATTCGAACTGTCATGTAACGTCAGCCTTTATACCGCTCAAGGTCACCTAAATATTGCAAATGTATGAAAAGTGAACCTAAGGTGCACTTTTTTGACAAGTATTTTGGAGCATGTTTTTTGACGAAGTTACTCTTTCTTAGTTTTTATTATTCGTAGGAAAACGGTAACCAATTCCTTTTTCAAAATTATTCCAAGTTCAAAAAAAAATTCCTTTTTTTTTTCTTTTGTTTTAAATGACTGGAGGACTACAGCCTAAAGCCTTTATAAATATTTTTTTTATAAATGTGCCTACTGTACTTATCTATTTTGCCCTTATAATAATTTATTAATACTTCGTTCTGACATCAGTTTTATCCAAAGGGCCGTGTCCTTCGAGGCTGAATTGAAATCAGTGATTGTCTGTTCCTTTGTACCCATTGTTTGTTGTTTCTTGAAATATTTACACAAGTACAACTGGTTTCAAGATTTAACGTGGACAACCATTCAGTTAGTTATTTTATTGCCCTTAAATAACACACAACCTACAAAATAATTACTAGAGTAAGTTAAAGTACCTAACTATTGTTATTTATTTACCATTACAGTGTGGTATGCGCCTACCGGTAAATTCTTAACATTTACCTAGTAGCTGATGATACTCACAAACGTTTTTTCAGAAAGGAAAGATCTAGGTAACTAATATTATTATTTGAAATGTATTTAATTTATTTTAGTACGTCTCTTTATCTGGTACCTATTTATTTACTTTACCAATTTCGACTAAAGAAATTTCTCAAACTAAATGTATGTATAAACCGGCTGTTATATTTACATAGATACTTACTTATTTAGTAATCGAGTTTTGCTGTTGTTAAAGGTGCATTTCAAATAAATACGTTGTTAGTTGCAACTTACAACCCACAATCAAACAATAATAAATACCTACCTACTTACGATTATTGTTTCTAAACAACGTTTTAACAATAAAATAAGACAGTAAACTAGATAAAATAAATAATAATGTACACAGCGCATTTTAAGGTGTTTGTTGGAAGCGGGCGACATGAAGCAACCGCAGACGACGCGACGTGTCGCAACGACACTAGGTTTGTATGTATTTCTATGAAACACCCTCCGCGGCTAGCGACGCGACACGAAGCTAGCGACACGACACTTATTCATAGAAATACATAGAAACTAGTGTCGCGACGACACGTTGTCTGCTGCAACTTCATGTAGCCGGCTTCCAACTTGTACCTTTAGTCAGGTGTTCTGGCCATCAATTGTAAGGCGTCATCGAGGATCATCAATTAGTATAACCTAGAAACACAACGGCTCTTGTTAAAGGGCCAATGTAGTTAGCACGATCTGTGATGATTTATCGATCAATTACACAAACTTTAATAGGTTTAGAATCGATACAAATATCGATACAAGAGACGTGTCTTGTACCAAGTTGTGATATGGCACATGGCCTGCCAAAGTCTACGTACCTAATACCTATACTGTACTCGGCGAAACATGGCGGTAGCGGTCATTGACCCCTGTCAAAAACTTGTCATTTTCTATATTATACAGCTCAACAAGGCTTTAAATTTTAAATGAACGTGGCGAGAAAAGGAACTTACGCTTCTATCATACAAAAACGTCATTTTTGACATTTCTCCTTTACCAGCAGCGCCCTATCCACATTCATAAAGAGCCTTGAAGCGCTTTAAATCGCGATTGACAATGAAGAGTCAGATGTTGTCAATTGTGGCTTTGTATAGATAATGACAAGTTTTTGACGGGGCGTCAATGACCGCTACCGCCATTTTGCCGCACTCATAGACATTTAATGATGATTCAATTTATTTTGACAAATAATGTCAAAATCTTCATTTAATTACAGTGAAGTAATTAATATTTATCTCTGACCTGAAATTTTTTAACGAGTATTGACGCCGCGCAGGGACGTTACGGTCAAACTTTAGTAATTTTGTGCATAATAAAATGCAAAAGTACGTCTATTCTTTTTTATTCACGCTACCGCTGAACCGATTTATATGAATATACAGGCTGTAACAAAACTAAGTGATAATACTTTAGGGTATATGTGTTCCTTGTAGAGAATTCAATGTGGAAGTAGCAGCTCTGAAAAACTCTCTCTACAAAGGACACGTATTTACGTACTCTGAAGTATTATCACAGTTTAGTTTTATTACACCTTCTTAAATGAGTCCCAAGAAAGGACAGTTTTTTTTTCTGAAAAACAAAAAAGTTACTACTACGTCTAACAACTAACTACATACCAACATCTAATGGTTTCTTGTACTACTATTTTACAACATTGTTATGTTTATGTCATCGACCTTACCGGTTAAGTTGGCTTTAACAAAGACTTAATATTAGATATTAGATAATATTATTATGTTAAAGGCGATCGGGATATACCTAATTACGAAAAAAGTAGTCCTTTAGTAAAAGAGAAAGAAAGGGCATGTGCAAAGTGACCGTAGACGTTTATCTATGGATTAAAAAATACCCCCAGAAATATAACCAAACCTCTACCTTCAAAACTTTTAGGCTACGAATGCACCTCTTCCGTGGAAATTTTGTTAAATGAACGGGTAATGCCAATACAAACTATTACGCAAAAGATCGGAGCAGAGGGCGCTACTAGCACATTCAGCAAATAATCCGACCAAAATCCTACATGTTGCACACGTCCTAATTTCATAATATTGACATTAACATTGTTTAACTAGGAACAAAACTTTTCGTTTATTGTCTAAGCTGGTGCTGCCTCTAGCGTGAAAATATTGCACTAATATTATCCTATTCTACGCGTTTGTAGGTCTATGTAAAACCCATACAAGTTATGTGCAAAGGTCTTTCAATATTATGTTATCGGGCAATGACTTGATTTACTTTCATAATAATTAGAAAATCTGTTCATCACACGGTAATCGTACATTTTCCAGATTAGAAACTTTGAAATACTTTTATAGGAGGTACAATATATAGTAAGACTTCTATGACACCGATTTTTTAAAATATAAGTTTGAGTCGTGGGCTTTTCGCCCATATCCTCTTTTAGTAAAATAGTTTACATCAAGTTAAAATTTATATAAATCTCGTTTTAGTCCATCATACTAATGGCCGGTTTTCGTTATTCCAATCCAGTGCTGGATTAATGCTACTGGATAACTCAAACAGGCACTGGAATGCATTGGAAAGCACCGCTTGCATTCCAGTGACCGTTTACATTGGAATTATATAAAACATAATAAGTAGTAAATTCATTAACGATAAATTATAATAAGAATGTAATGATTTTAGAACGTTTTAAAAACAATGCATATATTTTTAGCATGTTTAGTTTCCTTAAACGTGATTTAAATTGTTAGGGTCGAGGTTGCATTACTTCCTGTACTTATTGTCCTACATGCGAGGTCCTTACTGTTGCCTGCAACTTTTGTTCGCGAAATTACCACGCGGGAACTGTACATTTTGCCGCAAAAAACTACACTGTGTCTTTCCTTAGGAATCAAAGTATACTCAGACAATACGAAAATGAACTTAAATTCATAGTCCATACTAATATTATAAATGCGAAAGTGTGTCTGTCTGTCTGTCTGTCTGTCTGAATGTTACCTCTTCACGCTCAAATCGCTGAACCGATTTTGCTGAAATTTGGCATGTAGATACTTTTAGTCCCGGGAAAATGTATGGTTCCTGCGCGATAAACGATTTTTGGCGCAACGAAGTTGCGGGCGTCATCTAGTAGGATATACTACTGAAATATTTTCACGTTAGAGGCAGCACCAGCACAGACAGTAAACAAAAAGTTGTGTTATATTTTAGTCAGATAATTTGCGGTATGTGCTAGTAGCGCCCTCTGCCCCGATCTTTACGTAATATTCAATATTTAATTAAGATTTTGGCATTAGCTCCATGTTACATGTACATTTTAATTAAAATTTTTCTATTTGGGCTTTTTTGCCCATTTCTAAGCTATTTTTCTTATAAATAGATGAATTCGATAAACAAACGTGGACTAAGGCCGTAATCGACTTAGATAATATGCAAAAGCATCTTTGATAATGATTAAACACGATTTCAATGGGAAAGTGTACACATAACACCGTTATCACTCGGCCTTGTATTGTTCATGTGGAGCGCGG
Organism: Lysandra bellargus; assembly: GCA_905333045.1. Classification (NCBI taxonomy): domain Eukaryota; kingdom Metazoa; phylum Arthropoda; class Insecta; order Lepidoptera; family Lycaenidae; genus Lysandra; species Lysandra bellargus. Next base: position 5,997,384 of record HG995354.1, read on the forward strand.
AAATCATTATTATTTCACGTCAAATTATTATTTAACTATGATGACGTCAAAATACTTGATCTCGTCAGTTTGGCGATACAGAGATGGGTGAATAAGGGTCAGTTGAGATTTATGTTTTTTTTTATAAAATTAGTCAAACGAGCAAACCTGTCGCCTGATTAAAGCAACTACCGTCGCCCACAGTCACTCTCAACATCAAAAGAGAGGTCTGTTACCGGCCTTTTAGCGGGAATACGCTCTCTTCTTGAAGGTTTGCAGGTTATATTGGTCCGGAAATACTGCTGGCGACAGTTCGTTCCAGAGTTTTACTGTTGAGTGTAAGCTTTACTGTAGTACTAGATAAACGAACGATTCAAAATTGGAATCCACAGTGGCGCGAGTGGCATTTGTTAATTCAAAATTATTTTTATATAATAGGTGTAAATAAAGTTCAGTTATGAATGTCTCATTTAAATCATCAATCGTCGTGTCACGTTGCAAAGAAATTCTAAAGTAGGTACCGTATCTGTAACATTGGTACATTATCGTTGAAGGAGTAAATTAAACATAGAATACTGTATCACTGAACGCTCTAGTCTCGGCGGTGGCTCGGTAAGAAGTGGACGACAGCTCTGACGTCTGGCGGCCATATTCTCCAAGCCCCCACTCATAGGTAGTGCGGCCATCTTTATTTATCAATACACTACATCTACCTTTTACAAAAATATTTTTTTTCAACAAAGTTAACATTTTAGAATGTTGTCTACATGAGGCCTACCACCGGTTCGGGAACTAACCCGGCGAGAAGAACCGGCGTAAGAAACTCGCACGCTTAGCTTAGCTTAGCTAAATTACACATAGTATGTTTAAATGTGGTACATTTATATGGAAGCGGCTTATGGTTTGTCAGCTTATTTTTCCAAGATGTGCTATCATTAAGAAAATCAATTACCTTATAGAAAGCCTTAGCACACAAACATTTTCTGGGATTTTATTGTATATAGGCGTATACAAATTAAATTAATTGAGCTAAAATATCAAAAACTCAAAATATGCATTGCAATTTGCAATCAATTACAAGTTAACAGCTTCTAAACCATCACATCCTCTCTTAATTAATAATGTATCTTTTATTTCTTCACCAAGTTCTATAATATCAATTATTATATATATTATATTGATGACAATTTATCTCCAAGCAGCTGACACCTGTAAAACAATTCTACACTCATAGGTAGTGCGGCCATCTTTATTTATCAATACGCTACAGTATCTAATAGTATCTAACTTTCCGTCAAAAGTTCCAGAAAAGTAATTTAGATAACGTTACAATAACTTTTTGTACCGTAACTCATAATACCGACAGAAATATAATAATATGATTATGGGGGCCTGGTACACAATTTAGTAGCAGTACCTAAGTAATAGTGAGGGAGCCCTAGAACATATTTTTTTGTGATTACTAACAAGATACTTTTTTGTGAGCTACATTTTGATTAGACGAACAACATTTTTATTTTCGAAAAATCTCGAAAGTGGTAGTTAACAGGAATAGAATGGATTTTATACTTTGACTTGATGGTCCTAAAATATGGATTGTTTTATTTGTAGGCCAAGGTTACTCTTAAATTGTATAACTATTAACCTACCAATATACAAAAAATCTGCTGGTTAAGTTTTGTTGATTACAGAACCCTAAAACGGAACTCTAACCAGCTGATTTTTTGTATATTGGTAGGTTAATACATAGTTATATAATTTGAGAGTTACAACAAAAAATTAGCTTGTTAGCAATCACAAAATGAATAGTTCTAGGGCTCCCGTACTGTAAGGGACGGGTGGTTAAAAAAAGTAAATAGGTAACGCAATTTATGGAAGAGCCAAACAAAATTTTTGGCAATTAATTGGGAGCCATTTCATAATATTCGATATATTTAGTTTTGTTTTAAATACATAACTCAGTTGCGCCAAAAATCGTTTATCGCAGAAGAACCGTACATTTTTCTGGGATGAAAAGTATTCTATTTTTTTTTCCCAGGACTTCAAGTATCTCCATGCTTTTCAGAAAAATCAGTTTCTGCGGTTTGGGCTTGAAGAGGTAACAAACTAACAGACAGACAGATACACTTTCGCATTTATAATATTAGTATGGATTAGTTTTTAGTCTAGATAAAAAATACTGGTCCAATATCCATATTATATCAGAAAGGTTTGGTAAACCTTTCCATATCGTGTTATTAATTAAATTAAGGTTTGTTTGAAAGCTGTTTGTTTTGAAAACCAAATACAGGGCTGCCGGCTGAAGTAAGTTTTAATAATAAAAATATTGCTGCAGTTACTTATTAAAAATTGTAACTGGTTTATTAGTCTACAATTTTAATAACTTAATTATAGATGATTTTAAAAATACGTGCTTCATTTTCATTTTAATCAGAAAGTATGTAAAATTCCTACGAATGATAAATAGTTTTTATTATTCGTAGTAAAATTCGCAGTAACTTGCTGCAGCTGCTGTTCATGAAAACTTCATAAAGCCTTTCCATTTTAAAACAGGTGGACGAAATTCCCGAACAAAAAAAAATTGGGTTCCAAATTTAAACGTAGCAACTGTACCCAATCAGATAATCTGTGCAAGGTCGACTGTGATTGGCTGATAAAAAAGACCATAGAGAATATAAACTACATGAGAAAAAAGACGAAGAAGGAGTTTAAAATTCAAAGTTCGATTTTCATTTTGTGAAAATTATTTTGTAGCAACTCATACAAAAATTGTAAATTAAGTGGATTAATTAATGAAAAACGAAAGGTAAGCCATTGTAAAATGTAAATGTAACCGTAAATTGATAAATTGAAGCAAAACATAACTATGTCATACCATGTTCTAATACAAAGTATGTCGCAGTATTATTTGCATATTTGTACAATAATTTACAACATAAACTATATTAATATGAAAACGATAGATTATTATTTCATAGAAAATATTATAATGTATATCAGTATGCAGTTAATTTGGAAAATGTTAAAATGTGTATATTGTTTTATTGTAATAATACATAAGGTTGATAAGTATACTTAATAATTTATGTAAACTGTATGGAAATGTAGTAAAAATGTAGTAAAAAATGTTTCATTAATTTCAGATTTTTAGGTCCCTATACTAGTTTGCAACATTTTAGTCTGCAAGACATAGCTGGAGAAGGAAGGTATGGATTATGAGTGGTACGGCCACCAAGGAAAAATCCTCTGATCAAGACGTGAGGTGGTATGCAGCTGGCCTGAGCCCACGCGATAGATTTCAGCTGTCGTATACAGGGTGTAACAAAACAAAGTAATGATACTTAAGTGTGTTACATGTATAAAGGTGCGCGTCTACTGGATCGGGATCGGAGCATACTGCGTAGGTATGCAGCGGACGGATTTGTTGCTTTGTATGTATGGTACTGACTACTGTGAACTGCACTAGAAGTACTGGAACGTCATTCTGCGCCTAACAAAATATATATGACGACACGACGCGCAGTCCGCACCGTACGCCCCGATTCTGACCTGGTGGACGCGCAGCTTTAATCCCCTCCCTATATAGAGTTTACTGTGTAAGCCAATCAAGTAGTTAGTAGAGTAGCATAGACAACTATTCTATTATATTTATAAATAAAATACATAAAACTGTACTGTAATATTATAATATTGAGTAATAGAAATCAACAAAAGCTTGTGGATTAAATATGTTTTATTGTTTAATTTACCTTATTAGCCTATTTATTTAGCTGTGTACAATAATTTTTATTGAAATAAAACATTTATTTGAGCTTATTTATTTTTTATTTTATTTTTTTTAATTTTTGGTATGTTTAGAGTGAAAGGTTTTGCACTTAAAAATTTTAACTTCAGTTTCAAATTAAAAAAATAACGGATGTTTATTTTTTTTCTTCTAAGTCCGACCTCTTGTTACGTAGTATACAGTTTACATCCTCTTTGTTTTAAAAATGGAACAAAGGAAAGCTGCATCAAAGAGAATGTTTTTAATTAAATTTTGGAGGCCATCGTCAATTCAAAAAGCTGCACTTTTAAAGAACTGTATTATATTTTACACAATAAGATGACATTCCTTTATCAACAACAATTATAATAGTAGTACCTACACAATATAAAATTAATTACTTACTTAATTGCAATTTGCATATAATTACTAATGTACTTAAACCACATAAAATATACCTGAGTAGGAAATGATTTAGTAGTTTAATAATAGTACTAACCAATACCTAAGGGTTTTCAATAAAAATAATATTTTGCAAAGCAGGTCATAGCGGTAAATATTATTAATAGTATTAATAATAAGATAGAAAATCAACCCCTTATAATATTTTATTTTTCTGAAGCTGGTACTATTGTAATTTTTATTGTTTTTCACTTTAAAAATTTCCTAGTATCTTTTATCTCGTAAAGAAAATATAAACTTACAGTGTATTTATCAATTCTCGTGTTTTCATGCTTGAAGTGTGTTTTTTCTTTGATATCCAAAATATTTCTTGCACTAGTGAACGCCATTGCAACGAAATACGGTTATTGTAAAAAAAACAACTTCGAAAATCGAACTGTCACTTTTCGCGCGTTCTCCCGACGGGATCGCGACGAGACTTGAAATTGGAATGATTACGAGATCGCGCTTCGTTTATATAAAAGCTGTAACGACGCCGAGCCGCCCCTCGCGCGTTCCTTTCATATCCGTGTGCCAACTGCACCCACATAATATATAGGTTACAAGTTTTTTTCTCAGAGCGGGACATCTACGGATCCCCCCCCCCCCCCCAAATAAATTTCATTTTCATTTTATTATTAATTATGAATGTATAGAGGTAAATACAATTGATTGAGTTTTTGTGAATGTCTAATGTCTATGCCTATCTGTATAAGCAAAATATGGCAGAATAACCTAATAAAAAAATAATTAAATTTTTGGAAAGTATTTGACAAAATAATACCGTTATTATTTTTCCCATACTTCTAGTAGGCGGAAAAAGTGCTGCCATACTTGAAATACTTATTTATTTGATACGTTTTAAAAATACGACTATAAGATACGTAAAATCCTTTTTTTACATCATGGCATCATTGTAGTCTCGTCATTTGACAATTGTACCAAAAAAAAAATTGTTACATATTGTAACCATGGGGCGGTATGACTATTGGACTTGAGCAAAAAAGTGATAAAAATTGGACGATTTGTACCAGTACGGCATTTGGATTTTTGGAAATTATACGATACAATGTGACTATTATTATATTTGTCATACTTGTAGTAGACGGAAAAAGTGGCGCCATACTTGAAAAACCGTTTGAATTACATATGAAATTTTTTCGCCAAACGATTTGTACCATACAAATCGTTTGGCGAAAAAAAAAAACTTACACCTTTGCAGTGGTATGGCGGCCATTGGGAGCTGTCGGAAAAGTATGGCAAGGTGATTTTCGTGAATGGCTACTCGACGATGATTAGTTATGCAAAAATTAGCCTGGTACAAATGGTTCAATTTTTTTATTATAATTAACGTATTCGCGTCGGTATGGCGGGCTGTAAGCCGCACCCGACAAGTATGGCATTATGCTTTCGCCTACTTATTTTTTTCGCCTATCTGAAAATACAAGCATTTTTGTGGAACAAATTGTTCGACACTCGTTATTTATCCGACACGTTTGATTAACGCCCACGCGTTTGGGCTGCCAGTGCGAGCGCTATGACCATCATTTTCCTTTTCGCCTTTACGTAATTATACCCCTGTAAAACCGCCATACTGGAACAAATCACCAAGAATTTTGTGTCACTATCTCCAGGCCTAACAGGCATTTCAAACATGAAAATACTTTTTAATTGTCGTTTGGTCTGTTTGCAAAGGCGGGACAGTTTCGGCATCGCGGGGGACAGCGGGACAGACTGCCTGAAAGCGGGACTGTCCAGTGTCCCGCCCAAAGCGGGACGTATGGTCACGTCAGGTATACAGCTACTTTTGAATAAATTGATAAGGTAATATTTGGATACAAGCGTAAACTAAGTAAATTAAAGGTTGATTTACTGCCAATTCTTGAGCCTTGACGCCTCCTTGCGTCTACAGCTCACGATTCGTAAGTCGTAGGTCGTGGGTTCGATTCCTATTTCCGACACCAATCGTTTCCTTATCTGTACCAACCCCGGGGGTTGAGCGCACGAGCAAATAAGTAGCTTGACTTTACTCGAAGACTAAACGGTAAGTTCATTCCCAGCGTGGCTATTAGGTGCATAGAAAACAACATATTCGGTGATTTATTAGATATTTCGTTGACCAATTAATAGCTGGATTACACGTATTAAGTAGATAAGTAGTACTTAACTAAATTCTAATTGTCATCTAGTTTAGTACTTACTAAATTTTAACTTGCTTCTTGCTACTAAATTTTGTGTTTACATGCAAATAACAACTTAAAATGAACTTAAAATTTAGTTAACTACATACTACTTATCTACTTAATACGTGTAAACCAGCCCTAAGTGATTGTTATTTTTAATATACAGTAATATTATTTCAATGTTTTCACGCTAAAATGCAACACCAGCATAGACAGTAAACACAAAATTTTGTTCAACGTTTGACGTTTCTGTCAATATTCTGATATGACATGTGCAACATGTCGGATTTTAGTCGTTTTATTGTATGTGCTAGTAGCGCCATTTGCTCTTTGCGTAATATTTCCTATTCCAAATTCTAATATATAATTTTCTAAACATAATTTGAAATATTAGTCATCGAAATCTTTTATGTCACGAAGATCAGCTTATCTCAAGGTGCCGAGATACTAGTGCACTAGTCTAGATCGTGTTTGGAGTGCTAATCGATGGCTGATATAACGCGTGACCCGATTATAATGAACAGTTCGACCTTAAGTTATTGTTCTAGCCTCAGTAAGGTCTAGTCTTTAGCCTAATTTGAGATTAAGAAAAAAGTTAACTCTTTGTCTATGGTCGCAGGAGAATTTGAATTTAGAATCGAAACCTCGAATTTTGCGAGCCGTTAGTTCTTAACCCTCTCATTGCAAAACATTGCCGACCTAACAGGGCAGTGGGCACACTTGAAAACTTCAGACTTTAATTATTTTTATTTTATTTTATATGCTTAAGATCTCCAAACAAATGCTAACAATAACTATAAAACCATAATCGATAAAAATCTTTCCTATCCCCATTATGCATTAACACATTATTAATGAACCTTAACTATGGGTTTCCCATGCATTATTGGTAATTGTAACCACTGGAATCTTGTCCATCAACTGGTTGCCGACTGCAGTGGAATATTTTCGTGTTTCTAGGGATGCTGTACTCGTTAATTACCAACAGGGCTGGTTCTTTGACGTCATCAGTTTCCAAGTAATGAAAGCAGCTAGAATTATTTGTACTCTGAAAGTAGGAACTGTAAAGTATGTTAGGTACTTCTCGTAAAAATTTTCGTTGCGTTGTGACTTGTTGTTACTTGTTGCGTTGAAATTTCTCCTATAAGGGCCGATTCACATCGGAATGGTAGCGCGGCGGCGAGCATTTTCAGTGTCATATGATTTAAATTTTAAACTTTATCTTCATTATTGTAAATTGTAATACATAGTATCGCTCGAGAAACTTTGAAAGTCTCGCTGAGAATGCTCGCCGCTGCGCTGCCATTCCAGTGTGATTCGGCCCTTAGTATTGTATTTTAGATTCCAAAGCTGCTTCTGCCCAAATTACATATTACGTCGAAACATCTATTGGTTTGTAACTTGCACAAAATGTTATAAATTGTGCGCAGACGCGTCTTGCACTGAGTTTACATTGCATGTTCGTAAGTATGTTACTGTCAATGACGTAAACTTGAACTCCACAGCGTACATTCATAACGCCACGTACATTTCGTAGTATGAAGATACTATACTAATTATACTATAATATTAATTAGTAATCATAAAAGCCGCATATTAATTGAAAATTGCTTGCCAAAAATAAATCGGCGCATGTGTACCAATAACCTACTGGTTATTTATTTTGTACTAGACGACGCCCGCAACTCTGTTGCGCCAAAATCGTTAAATCCCGCGGGAAATGTACATGTTTCCGGGATGAAAATTGTCATCCTATGTCCTTTACCGGGACTCAAAGTATCTCTATACCTACCAAATTTCAGCAAAATCGGTTCAGCGGTTTTGACATAAAGAGGTAACAGACAGACATACAGACAGAGCCATTTTCGCATTTATAATAATATTAGTAAGGATGATGAACACATTTTACTACCATCTTCCGAAAGATGACACCGGAGTTTCTAATTATTAAAAAAACTAGGCGTTTGCATCTGTTGTGTATGATTTATACAGTATTTTCAGAGCGAAGTAGCCACTCCTCAAATACTGCGGGGCTAAAATGGTCGCTTTGAAGAATCATGATATGAATCATAATATGATTCATTTTTTATAAAATCGCAAGATGCAACTCTGCTTGCAATTCATTTCTGTATTTTCGTACTGATTTGACATTTGTCAGTTTGACAGTTTTGACAATTCATTTGCTGAATTGATTGAGAGGAATTGCTAAATGTGACCATTTTAGCCCCACTTTAGTGTCTGGGACAAGATTTTTTGCCCATTGCCCAAGCACATACGGCATTCTCGCAACATAGTCGGCCTAGTCCAGAGGAAAGAACTAGTCAATACGTCTGGGACCAACTATGTGCGGGTTTCCTCACGATGTTTTCCTTCACCGTATGAGCGTCCGTATTATGTACTTGAGATCAGAAAATGTCTCATTGATACACGCCTCCACCCGGGATCGAACCTGCACCCTCTGCGAGTGCGAACCAAAGGTCTACCCATTGGGTTATTTGGGCCACGGACGCCCTAATTATTAAAGCCTCTGCAAAATTACTTTGTAACATGTCATTATAATAAACGAAAAAAATATTTTAATCAGCTTATTAAATAGTAATTAATCGTAGATAATGTGGCACGTTACATTATTCCTGAGTTTACCTGGTAACGTTTTTTCCTAGTGTCTAGTTAAAGATAATTCGTTTTTTTACTATATATTTAATTGCGAAGGCGTGAACAATTTAGTATTTGATAATAATTACGAGTGTTCCGGTAAGTGCCAACGACTATATTAAGCAAATTCTGGTTGTTTTCGACGGCCCACAGTGTTTTAGAAATCCCCAAAATCGGACATGACTAAGTTAATGCAATGAGTCGATGGCGTCTTATGTTTCAAATGCAAGAGTAGAACTCCCGTGTGCGCATTTTACTTCGTTTTTGAGAAAATCAATTTTTAAATTGGTCATTTTTTGACTCCCTAAAAACGAAATTATTTTATTTAAATTATTTACGAGGGTTTGTAAACTTGCTACCCAGCTGATTAGATTAATCATTAAGAGACACAAACTTTGTACTTTATTTCATTCCTACAATTCAAGTAGTTCCTGAGATTTTAGTGTTTTAAAATATTTAGACTTTATTTTTTTTCTCCTTTACTATATGATTTCCGCACCTTTTGTCCATACGGAAAAATACTTTGGTTAAGTATTTACACTACAGTATTTTTATTTTTTGTGAATCGCGTCTCTACTACTACGCGTACTATTTTTTTTTTAATAATCAGTTAAATAAAAAAACATTTTATACGTAAATTTTTTTTTATTTAAGTGATTATTAAAAAAAAATATATTTGATGGAACTTTGCTCTTAAATTTTTTAAGGCGCGAATAAAAATTTGAAATTCGTAAATCTCTGGTATGAGACACGATTCACAAAAAATAAAAATATTGTAGTGTAAATACTTAACCAAAGTATTTTTCAGTATGGACAAAAGTGCGGAAATCATATAGGAAAGGAGAAAAAAAATAAAGTCTAAATATTTTAAAACATTAAAATCTCAGGAACTACTTGAACTGTAGGAATGAAATAAAGTACAAAATTTGTGTCTCTTAATGATTAATCTAACCAGCTGGGTAGCAAGTTTACAAACCCTCGTAATTAATTTAAATAAAATAATTTCGTTTTTAGGGAGTTCAAAAATGAGCAATTTCAAAATTAATTTTCTCAAAAACCAAGTAAAATGCGCACTCGGGAGTTCTACTCTTGCATTTGAAATATAAGACGCTATCGACTATTGCATTAACTTAGTCATGTCCGATTTTGGGCGTTTCTAAAACACTGTGCGGCCGTCTTGTTTTTGACCTAGTGACAGCGGGTGGCCATTTCATGAGGATGCTACCGGCTACATACTACCGGCAATAAGTAATAATTAATTATGCTTACTGTACTCGGCGAAACATGGCGGTAGCGGTCATTGACTCCCTGTCAAAAACTTGTCATTTTCTATATATACGATTGGCAATAAAGTGTCAGATGTTGTCAATCGCGGCTTTGTATAGAACAATGTAAATATATGTACTCAAATACATATTTCGAAAAAAATACAGCAGTTTAGACTCTAGCTATAGCGGTTATTGAGATACAGCCTGGAGACAGACAGACGGACACACATCGAAGTCTCAGAAATGGGGTCTCGTTTTTACCTTTTGGGTACGAAACCTTAAAAACCATCAGATTCCATTCCATTTTCATCATTCGAACGAGAAGTTACTTAATCAAAGTTACTGAAGTGGAATGTTTTCAATATGCAGTCTGAAAACACAATTGTGAACTAGAGCGGAGAATGCGCCTCGTGTACAAAAACCACCCTTACCACCCTTACCACCCTTACCCTTACCACCCCTTTTCACCTCCATCCACTAACCACTTTATCATCCTCATACCAAGTGTACAGTTACGTAAACATTTGCTCATATACTTTTCAGTATCATTTTACTCAATCTGTTTTTGTTTATTCTGTAAATACTGTGATAGAATAACTTAGAAAGGTTTTAACGCGCTATATCGAAAGTAATTTTACCGCAAGAGCAATTTTATACTTAATTTGTATGAGTCGTGAATACGCTGCGGCCAGAAGCTATCGGCTCGCTCGGAAAACATGCGAAAAAACGTAATTATAATCATTTAAAAATAACTAGGAGCATTTAAGCAAAATGCTTCTATACGATTTTGAGTAGCATAGATGTCTATCAATTAGATTAATTTCCTACAATACATATATTTTCGTTTAAAAATAATCTTCAAATTTCGTATTTTTAAGAGGTCATTTCCAAAATTAAATGTATCGAGGCAAAATACATTAATCGTGTTTCTAGTTCTTCTCAAACCTAGATAAGGCTATGAAGATAATTATGTATATCTCATCATTACCAGATTTGTAACATTTCTGAGGGTCCTATAGTATTACGTCAAAAAGGACAGTTTTTTCAATATAGCGCCTTAAATAGGTACTTATGTATAAATATTTGCGATTTTAAAGGTAAGTTATTAAAATAAATAAACGGAATCAAATGAGTAGTAATTATTAGGGATTGCAATCCGGATACTTCGAAATCCGAAAAATCCGGATAATCCGGATTTTTTGGGCCTTTGAAAAATCCGGATTTTTATTTTTCAAAATCCGGATTTTCGGTTTTTTCGAATAGTAGATAAAATTATGAAAAAGAAGCTTAAGTATACGTAATATAAAATTAATTTGAATGTATCGTGTAATATCCGACATACAAATTCACATTTGATTAAAGGCGCTATCACAACTTTGCGTGGTCTACACGTAACAAAGTCAGAATTTCGTATGTCTAACATTCCATTGTGTAGTTATTTGGTGGTTGTAATTACATTTCTTTACATTTTATTTTTCTATAAAATATGTTGTTTTTGTTTTTTATATTGAGGTTATATTATAAATTATAATTGCTTACGTAACGAATGCCGATTTGTGATTTTGTCTTAGTAATCCTTCAGGCCCCGTGCGAGCACCGGTGATCGTGACAACAATAGAATACAATAGCAATTCCTGGAAATTCCGACTGAAGTATTAAATAAAGGCATACAGTAAGTTTATAATATATCTAAATGTTGGTTTAAAGTTTAATATTCTGTGCAATAGCCTAAATGTAAATATACTATCCAACTGCTGGGCAAAGTGATGAGTTAAAAAAAATAGACTCCTTGCCAGAAGCCTAACTGGACAATGTAAACTCAACAAGCACCTTTACAGGATAACAGGTGTTATTAGCATTACGACCTGCAGATTCTGTGACACAACTATTCACTTTCTACTTGATTCTACTATTTACTAAAGAGGAAATTTGTGGCACCAATCTTAATCACATAGTTAAATTTATGAGCCGTACTAGGTTGGGGACGGTACTCTAATACGAAGGAGTCACAAAAGATCCTCAAAGATCGTCTTAACGTAAGATTTCAGTGCACTGCAGGAAAAATTCCTCCAGAGCATAGCGCTATCTTTTCTTAGGCCTAGATACCCACTCAGTCGATATCCAGCATAGATGTATGCGGCTAGCGTCACCAACCCAATGCCACTTTAGCTTGGCCGTCTTGATTCCTACGTCGCGTCTGTGATTCTAGTTTGCGAGCACATATGTTTTTTTGATTTGTTGAGATTTGAGCTCTATTGCTCTTTGGCAGACCCTGAGTTAGAACTTTTGTAAATCGTAAATCGGTCAATCACTTTGCGCATCGTTGGTTATGACGAGCGAAATACACAGCGAGTCTGCGCTTCAGTGAGATTGGTAAGTCACCATTCTTCATGGACCAGTTTTTCTGCCTTTCTGTTATCATAAGAAGCTACTTGGTCCAAGTACAGCTACTTGTTGACATAGTGAATTCCTTGCTAGTCTACTTCGACCCTACGTCTCGTACTGTTGATAATAATTATCATTACTTGGAACGGAACTTACAAAAAATAGGACAAGACGATTATTGTTCTTGTCCCATTTTTTGTAAATTCCACCTCTAGGCTTACAGATTTTGGAGCATAATTTGATGATGTGTGGCTGACGGCTGTAGGTGTTAAAATGACGAAGGAGTTGATAAAGCGGAGATTGCTTAGGATTGTCTTGTCAACTAAAATTTCACATTTTAAAATAGTTCTAAATAGTTTTAAATATGTATGTAGTTTAAAAAAATCAGGGTATTTTAAGTTCTTAATAAAATTGAAAGTACCAGATACTGTTATTTTAATCTCTTGCTTTTTACACCCATGCTAACGTTTTTTTTTTTAAGAAAAATATAATTTTTTTAAGACGTTTTATTTTGCACTTTTAAAAATAATGTTAAATAAAGAAATAATAAGAAAATAACTCATATTTAAAGCTGTTTATCAACAATATTTAAAAAATTACAAAAAATCCGGATTATCCGGATAATTCGGATTTGAGGATGAAAAAATCCGTAAATCCGGATTTTTATAAAAATCCGTTTTTTGCAATCCCTAGTAATTATCTACTAAAACTCTTAAAATTTCGCTTTATCCGTCAATACTCTGTCCGTGAGGTAGGTATTTAAAATTGGTGAAATTTTATACAGTATAGTTATTTCGATTGTAAGTCGTAACGACGTCGAAGGGACCATGTTAATGTCGTCGCTATATCCGGAGGTCTCAATATCCGAGATAATAAAAAAAACAAATACAATATGTATTTACTTATTATTTAAGTATACTTTACATGGATCTTATTGAAAAAAGTGTTATAGTGCACTGTTTAAGTTTAGTTTTTTGTGCACGCTGTAAGGTGTATTCCATTTTCACAATCTATATCCATACTAATATTATAAATCGAAAATGTGTCTGTCTGTCTGTCTGTTACCTCTTCACGCCCAAACCGCTGAACCGATTTTGCTGAAATTTGGCATGTAGATACTTTGAGTCCCGGGAAATTACATAGGATACTTTTTGTCCCGGGAAAATGTACGATTCCCGCGCGATAAACGAGTTTTGGCGCAACGGAGTTGCGGGCATCATCTAGTTCCTTCTAAATCCAAATTATTTTGGCCTGCACTTCATTTATGTCAATATTCACATAACTTTTCCAATCCGTAACTATTGCTTCCGCTGATAATCATTGTAATTGGTTGTAAATTTACGTCTAGGAGTCATATATTTACTAGTTAAAGAAACACTGTTTACTCATTGGAATTCGTTGTCTTACTGATTCATTTTTAACAAAATGCACATGCTTAAAATTTGTTTGAACATCTGTGAACGTAAACAAAGGATAAGAAAGCTTAAGAGCCCGGGTTACCCTCGAAATTCTCATTCATACGTAATACCAAAATCATTTTGTCATACGAAAATATTTAACATGTTTGAGTTATTTTTCAGCTTAAAATAGTAATTGCCTAGGTTCCTGAACAAAAATTAACTTCAAAATATTTAAACACTAAAAAAATTTTTTTTGTGTATAATTTTTTTTACTAAATTTACTACTAAATATTTAAACACTAAAAAATAGAGTAAAACACTAAAAAATATATACATAAATATTAAATTTACTACAAAATATTTCAACTCTAAAAAATATTTTTTAGTATTTAAATATTTTGTAGTAAATTTACTATTTATTTTTATATTTTTTTGTGTTTTACTCTATTTTTTAGTGTTTAAATATTTAGTGGTAAATTTAGTAAAAAAAAATTATATACAAAAAAATTTTTTTAGTGTTTAAATATTTTGAAGTTAATTTTTGTTCAGGAACCTAGGTAATTACTATTTTAAGCTGAAAAATAACTCAAACATGTTAAATATTTTCGTACGACAAAATGATTTTGGTATTACGTATGTATGCGAATTTCGAGGGTAACCCGGGCTCTTAATGGTTTTATTAACGAGTCTTTGCGCCTTTGTCGACTGAGTCGCAATGTCCGCATGCGATTTCTAGGAACCAGTCATAAAGGGTTCATAAAAAAGTCACTACACCCGAAATCGTCGCTACATCCGAAGTCGCTATTACCGAAAGAATTTCTTACGAAAGTATGCTCTAAATTCAAGGGGCGTAAGTTTGGCGTCGCTATAACCAAAATGTCGTTACAACCGAGGTCGTTACTAACGAAATCCAGTGTACTTATAGCTGACTAGAAGACGCCCGCAACTTCGTTGCGCCAAAATTCGTTTATCGCGCGTCAGCCGTACAATTTTCCGGGATAAAAATTATCCTATGTCCTTTCCTGGGACTCAAAGTATCCCCATACCAAATTTCATCAAAATCGGTTCAGCGGTTTAGGCTGAAGAGGTAACAGACAGACAGACAGACGGACAGACAGACAGACACACTTTCGCATTTATAATATTATATTAGTATAGATTGAACTTGGCTTTGATACGCTGCCGCTTGTCTAGATCCTGATGAGCTCTTGGTTTACTTCCTTAAATTATTTTAAATTTAACAAACATTTTACATTTAAATTTAAGTAAAATGTTTGTTAAATTTGCCATTTAAATTTAAGTAGGTACTAAGTAAGAGCCTGCGACCGCCAGACATTCCTCATTTTATAAAAGCTGAAAGCTTACACTATATCTGTTTGTAACCTTAAGAGATGTAAGAACGACCAGCAACTATGGAGATGTCTCACCAGTCATGCAGTATATTATCTGATATTAATAGTGAATTGCTGAAGTAGAATTTGTCACCCTTACAGAACATACTGTGGTAATTACATTCCTAACTGTGTGGTATGTGCCTGTAATATCCATACTACCGTCTACACTAAGATTAATAAATGCGAAACTGTGTCAGTCTATGTGTCTGTTACCTCTACACGCTCAAACCGTTGAATCGATTTTGCTGAAATTTGGTATGGAGATACTTTTAGTTCCGGGAAAGGACATAGCATAGTTCTTATCACGAAAAAATAATAATTAGTGGTTACCAATTGTAATACATATTTTAATTCAAGATTGATGCAGATTCGTTCTATTGGTGTTCTCGTGAAAATATATAAACCTGAAATGCGTTTAAATAGGCAATAAGTCGGAGCAGAGGGCGGTACAGCTAGCATATAAACAGTAAGTACAATACCCGGCAATAAATATTGCACATCGACCTTTGGAAAGAGACATTCGGCTAATTTCGGTTTCATAGAGCGTTATCTTTGTAGCACACACCTATTTGACATTCGTTGTTCAAATTCAATAGAGTGCAGTCGCGTCCAGTTCAAAATATATATCTAGAGTTGTTAACACCCCTAAATTTGCTACAGCTGTAATTTTCCAAAAGAATTTTAAATACGTAAACATAATTTGAACACCCTTTTTTATTTTATTTTACCCGAATATAAAGCCATAACTTATAGAAAATTTGGTGTATTTTATATAAAGAATAATAAAATTGTCAAAAGAAGCAAACCTAAATTGTTTTAACAGCTCCTAAAATATACCGGACTTTTTGTATTTCGTGCGTAAGAGATAACGCTCTACAAAACCGAAATTAGCCGACTGTCACTTTCCAAAGGTCGATGTGCAATATTTATTGCCGGGTACTGTAAAATATAATCTGACCAAAATTGACAGAATCGTTGTCAAAGACCGAACAAAACTTTTTGCTTGTTCGTCTGTCATGCTGGTGCTGCTTCTAGCGTGAAAACATTGCAGTAACTAATATATCCTATTGGTCAAAACTCAGAAATTCATTAAAACAATACTAAGTAACCGTAAAACCATGTAAAACCTTGTATTAGTACTTGTACTGCAGTTAAAATGACAAAAATCTTAACTCAGGTATTCGGAAGTGTTTACAAGAAGTTGATTAATGTCATGTTGTCGACATGTGCAGTTTCAGATGTTTTAATTATAGTCTAATTTTCAAACAAAAGAGTTTTAAATTGTTTTTTTAAATTTAGACTTTCTTTTGAATATTTAAGCACGTACTATATTAGTAATTACATTTTTCAATACCCTATACTTATGTAAATTTTAAATCTTTTTTTTTAACAAATTAAAATTATTTTTTGTTCAAAATCTGCACATTTTGGCCAATGTCATTCGTTCTCAGTTCTCACCATCATATTGAATAAAAATTGAATAAAAACAATCGTACGAGGAAGTTTCTTATCGTTAAATAGAATAATTAAAAATAGTTTAATGATAAACTGATAAAAATCGCCTAATCAAAAAATAATGAGCAGTTTAACGTATTGTTTAACTTGTAAATTGTTATAGTATCCTTAAACAAACGATATACACTTTTATAACAAATATAATTTAAATAATTAACATGTTTGACAATGAAACGACGGAATTTATCGTCGAAATTTTTTTGCACACTTTTTATATTATTTTTAAAATTGTGGCGGCGGCCCGCGGCACGTGTCGGCGGCAGTCGACGGCACGTCGTGTCCACGGCAGTCGAGGGCAGCCGTTGACAGCTTATGACGCCTGCAGGGGGCCTACGACATTTCCTAAAACTATTATGTTTCCAGAATACTTAAGATTACAACAATAATACCGTACCTACTCACTTTTTAAATATATTTTACTAAAAAAAAAAAACAGTAAAAAGTGCAAAACATTGTTAAATCCGCTGTGAAATATCAACTTTTTTAAGATCGCTAGCTTGACGTTAAAGTATGTAATATTGCTTATCTGTCAAACGGTGTCGCTTAGTAGAGGTTGTGGCTCATGGTGGTAGGCCCTCAGTTGTGATGTGCCGCCTAAAGGTAAGCGCCCACAGGTCGGCATCGTACGCAACGGACGTCTCGCATCAAACGGATATTTTTTTTACAGTACGTCCGCTGAATCGGCAGCGTACGGATTACCGACTAGCCTAGTAAATGAATGCTCAAAAGGGGGGTGTGGATGGAAAAGTCGAAAGCAGTTTTGACTTAGGAACTTTGTTTGGACTAATTTGACATACAAACATACTGGCTAGTCGGTAATCCGTACGCTGCCTCGACACAGTGGACGTACTGTAAAAAAATTATCCATTTAATGCGAGACGTCAGTTACGTACGATACCGACCTGTGGACGCTTACCTTTACGCGGTACGCCACAACTGCAAGCGTGATAAACTGTCGACGGCTGCCGTCGACTGCTACCGACTGCCGCCGACACGTGCCGTTCATCTGTAAGCGCTCTAAGCGCTCTTATATTATATATAATGGTTCTTATGCTGCACAGTGCACTCGACGAAACTTGGCGGTAGCGGCCATTGACTTCCTGTCAAAAACATGTCATTTTCTACACATATAAACCGCGATTGACAATGAAGTGTCAGACGTTGTCAATCGCGGCTTTGTATAGAAAGTGACAAGTTTTTGACAGGTAGTCAATGACCGCTACCGCCATGTTTCGCCGAGTACTGCAGTATAAAAACAATTATATTAGAGTGCTTACAGATGAACGGCACGTGTCGGCGACACGCGTCGGCGGCAGTCGACGGCAGACGATGGCACGTATCGGCGGCAGTCGACGGCAGTCGGCGGCACGTGTCGGCGGCAGTCGGTATGTTAAATGATTACATGACATAGCAATGTTACAATGACCATCGTTTTTATTTTGTTTCTATTTTTGTACACTTAAACAAATAATCGGCCAAGTGCGAGTCGGACTCGCGCACGAAGAGTTCCGTACCATTATAGAGCAAAAATAGGCCAAAATTGTGTTTTTTGTATGGGAGCCCCCCTTAAACATTAACTTTATTTTAATTTTATTATTAAATATTAAAGTACAAATATAATTAAGGATTTTGTGAAAATTTCAAGTGCCTAACTGTTACCATTATTGATAACGAGCAAAAAAGGCCAAAAAAATGACGTTTCTTGTATGGGAGCCCCCCTTTAATATTAACTTTACTTTATTTTTAGTATTTTTTGTTATAGCGACAACAGATATACACAATCTGTGAAAATTTCAGAAGTCTAGCTATAGCGGTTCTTGAGTTACAGCCTGGAGACAGACAGACGGACAGACAGACGGACAGACATCCAAGTCTCATGAATAGGGTCCCGTTTTTACTCTTTGGGTACGGAACCCTAAAAATGGTTTCTAAAAATAAACGTATTTGAAGCTATGTACTTAATTACGGATATAATATAGTTTATTATGATATTTTATTAAACATTGCAGGTAAATTATAAATATCTTGTTGAAAAGCCTGTTGTAGCGCTGCGGAAATCTAAAATTGCCAACATTGTCCGACATCAATTTTTTAAAAGTTATTATAACGGGTTTGCATTCAATAGCAACTAGCAGGGCAAGACCTAAATCTGATGCGGGCAAGTTACATTCTGCCGGGAACCCTGACGGACGACGCAAAAGGACGGATTTTTTGGGAGAGAAAAAATTGAGATAAGTACTCAAATTTTTATTTTATAAAATATTGAGTATTAAAATTCGTAAATCCTATAAAAATCCTTAGCTATGGACGCAAATATTATATGCATATTATTGAGAACAGCTTTATTCAATAATATTATGTTATATTATGTGCCGCGTAGCATCGAAATTTCGAATGCAGTTTACATCTAGTAAAAAAATTTTTTTGGCAAAAAAACCTTTTTTTTTTTTAAATTAAAGCCCAAATCAAAAGTCAAAATAAGAATGTGAACCAAAATCTGCCAGTGGGGGCTTATGCTCGAAAGGGAATTCGCAAGGCTGCGCCTTTGTGACCTTTATTTACGTTTAATTGAGTTCCGGATAAGACAATCTGCATCTCAGAACTAGATCTTTTTAAGGTTTCGCATTAACATAGGTCATTTTTGGGTTGAGAGTTGAGAGTGATAAGCGTGTGTGTGAACATTGTATTGCATTAGTTGCCATGGGCGCCGGCAGAAATAATTACCAAGGGGTGCAGATTTTAGTTTTATTTCTTTTCTTTTTACTTTTTACGAACAGCAGTGACTTTACGAAAGCATAGTAAGCAGTAGTAATGTTTCGTTCTTAGAAAAATAATTTCTAATTGACGGCTTTTTATTTTAATAATTCCTGTTGATCCCGAGATTCCCAAGGGGTGCAAGTGCACCACCTGGCATCCCTCTGCCGACGCCCATGTTAGTTACATTACCTATTTAGCCTCTAGCTAGAGTCTAGACTCTAGACTCTTGAGGGTCTGCTCCAATGATATTCTATGTATATTTGCGTTTCATATTTAATTTTCATATTTAAATATCATTGGTCTGCTCCGATTTAAAACAATTAACTCCGGACAAAAATTACTTTTCTTACGCGATCCCGCGCCCTGCCCTGTGGA
Organism: Lysandra bellargus; assembly: GCA_905333045.1. Lineage (NCBI taxonomy): Eukaryota > Metazoa > Arthropoda > Insecta > Lepidoptera > Lycaenidae > Lysandra > Lysandra bellargus. The sequence continues at coordinate 6,017,499 of HG995354.1, forward strand.
ATGGAGTGGAGTAATTACTGAGTTTTTGATAGACATTGCTAGCATTTGGCATTTGCCAGCATCTGTTTAGATGCAACTTTGGACGCTGCAGACTCCCACATAATTAAGGGTCGGTCCCCAATCCTCCGTAAGATGCTTCAACACTTTTTTAATCAAGTATCAGCGGTATTGTCAACTATTACAATTATTACGGACTAGCTGCGTTGCCCGCGACTTCGTCCGCGTGGACTTCAGTTTATAGTTGATCCCGTACGTCGATTGAATAGTTTACGCGCAAATCACAAAGTTACATTTTGTGTGTACATTTCTCTGCGACAAAATATATCCTATGTTCTTTCCCGGGACTCAAAGTATCTTTCTCTTTTAGTAACCAAATTTCAGCAAAATTGATTGAATACCTTAGGCGAAAATCATAAAAGTTTATTGTGCGGGAGCCGTACATTTTTTGGGACGAAATGTATCCCTTGTCCTTCCTGAGACTGAAAGTATTTCCATTCTCCATACCAAAATTCATCAAAATCGATTGAATAGTTTACACGCAAATCATAAAAGTATATTGTGCGGTAACCGTCCATTTTTCTGGGACAAAATGTATCCTATGTCCTTTTCCGGGACTCAAAGTACATATATCTATACCAAATTTCAGCAAAATCGGTCCAGCTGTTTAGGCGTGATGTCGTAACCAAGGGGATTCATTTTTATTATTAATATGGCTTCGCCCGCGTAAATTAGATATTTTACAGACAAATTAGTCCACAAGAAATAACCTATGATCCTTCACGTGCTCTACTTCCTATCTGACCCAAGTAACAGAAAAATTGCTCTAGTAGTTCGTAAGATAAGCCCTTTCAAATAATTTCCCCTGTTTTTTCCCATTTTCCTCTATTCCTTCGCTTCTATTAGTTTTAGCGTGATAAAATATAGCCCCAAAGCCTTTCTCAATTAATGGGCTATTTAACACTGAAAAAAAATTTCAAATCGGACCAGTAGTTCCTGAGATTAGCGCGTTCAAACAAACAAACAAACTAACTAACTAACAAACTCTTCCGCTTTATAATATTAGTATTGTTACGTGCTAGGGTTCGTTGGATTCGGAGAGAAAGACCTGGTGACTCTCTTGAAGACTTTATTCACAAACACTAGCTCACACAAATCACTAAGTCCAAACACTAAGCACTATCACTGTCACTCACTATTGATCACTTGTTCTCACTTCGAAGTCGCCTTGATGATCGCTTGTATCAAACTGAATTCCGGCTGGACTGTCTGCGACTATTTATACGGGCTGGATCGAATCTCAGAAAATTCCGGAACGTCCCAGAATAAACCCGATATGCGTAAACAAGCATGAGATATTTCTAGAAATTACTCGTAGGTACACCTAGCGCCATCTAGTATCGAGTAGGGGATTTACGTTGTCTGTGTTCCCTTGGTAAGTTCGCTGGTCCGATGCTAGATGGCACCACGTGTCCGTATCCGCAACAGTATAGATACGTTGTACTGTCGTAACTAAGGTAACTAAACTACTTTGTCCACACTTGATCATTTTCGCGTATCAGATCTCCATCGTGAATTCGTGAAGCATCGAAGCGTATCATGTTCGCTAGTGTGGACGCAAAATGATCACGATCATGCTATACTTCGTATCATGATACACCCCGATCGCTATAAACCGCGTATCTGATACGTGTCATATTGGATAAGCGTATCATGATCGGCAGGATGATGTGGACGCATTTTTATGTCTGCACTCTGGGAGTTCATGAATAAAAGATCGATACGAGGATCGGCGAGACGATACGTGATCAAGATATAACAGCTTATCTATAAGTGGGGACGTGGTTTTTGGCCGAACTGGTGGTGGTGGTGGCTCATGCGATAAAAGATACGCTATGGTCAAAATAGGCGTCCACACGTCTTAGGATATGAATACTCGATACGATACGCCTGATACGGATACGACTACTTGATACAAACGTGGATAAAGCCTAATACAATTATTACTCGCCTTTATCTGCGTAGCGACAATACAATTATTTAATTATAATTGTTTGCATTACTCTACATAAATCTACTTCATTATATTCTACAGAACACCGCTCGTGCGAGCCGTTTGTTACAATGCACAGTGTATTGTGACAACAGAGATTACTGAGCTACAAGATTAACACCATTGAATTCTAAAATGATAAATGGCGATTATTTATCAAAGCCAATATGTATATCTTGGCTAGAAAATCATAATTTATCTTTGTGTTGTAGTTAGTTCTAAATTCCAAGTAAAGTAAGGTAATACTAAGATACGACTAATTTAATATTTTAGGCCGAAAAGTTTTACTTTTGCGTGATACGACATAATTTATTACTGAACCAAAATGCATACTTATTTATTGTTTGGCCTCTCGCTAGTATTGTAGAGCCCAAAAGCTCTGGCGGTATTGCATTGAAGTACTATCGGAGAAGTTGATTCCTAGGCATATGGCGGACCGTAATATATTGAATTGACACAAGCCGACCACAATATGACGTAGGTTATTCAACTGCCTAGGAAACAATTTCCACGATAATAAACCGTAAAAGGCGCTAAGTAAAGTTTTGAATTAATTTAACAAGCTTCAAAATCACACTCCAAAGTCAAAACTGCATCAATTACTGAAAGAAAGTCACTGGAATAAATATTGGCTGCAAAGACATTAAATCAAAATAAGTATAAAATTAAGAGTATAAGGTCAAGTGGAAGGTCAGCGATCTCCAGACTCCAATCTGATGCTGTGAAGGTCTGGCTTGCAATGTCGAGCACAAAACGACACTAAAAATAATATGATAATTGTTTGCCCTCGAAAACTTAAAAGAGAAAAATTACGAGATAAAAGAATAAAGTTTAAAAAACCAAAACTCGACTACTAAAACGTGCTCTAAAAAGTACGAAACAAGAAAATAGTTTATAGGGATATGGAAAATGTTTAAAGGATAGCCGTGGTCGTATGTATGCCCATTTATTATCTATTATGAATCTGTTTTGCTTTAATAGTAGGTGGCATACGACCAAGGCTATCCTTTAAACATTAATTCCATATCCCTATAAACTATTTTCTTGTTTCGTACTTTTTAGAGCACGTTTTAGTAGTCGGGTTTTGGATTTTTTAAACTTTATTTTTATTTCAATTATTTTGGGGCTAAGATTCGCTCGATAAATTTCTTAACCTTCCCAACTCCTCAAATGATCGACGACCATAAGGGTTTTTTACAATTTATTTGATTCTAGTGAGCAAATGAATTATAGTTATTTACTGTTTTACTAGCTGTTGCCCGCGATTTCGTCCGTGTTAGCATAGCATAATAACGGAGATGGTTAATTTTCTCCTTTTTATGGTCCCTTACTCAAAGGGTAAAAACGGGACCCGATCACAAAGATAAAATATCAGCCTGTCCGTTCCAGCCGAGAGTGCAGGTACCATATAGCGGAGTGTAGGGTACAATAATTTCACTTTCAATTTATAACTTTGTTCCCTATTTGTTATGTGCAAATTAAAACTCAACACTAACGACGTGATTTCGATTTTCAGGAGAGGCGGGGGGGTTTGGGGGGGCCTCGCCCCCTCAAGTTTCTAGCGAGAGTGCAGGTACCACATGGTAATCAAATGATACTCAAAAAGTATATATTTAGTTTAGGGTACAATAATTTCACTTTCAATTTTCAGTTCAGTTCCAGCCGAGAGTGCAGGTACCACATGGTAATCAAATGACACTCAAAAAGTATATATTTAGTTTAGGGTACAATAATGTCACTTTCAATTTATAACTTTATTCCTAAAACAGGCGAATTAAAACTCAACACTTACGACGTGATTTCGATTTTCAGGAGGGAGGGGGGGGGGGGGTTTCGCCCCCCCCCCCCCCCATTTCAGGCGAGAGTGCAGGTACCACATGGTAATCAAATGATACTCAAACAGCATATGTTTAGTTTAGGGTACAATAATTTCACTTTCAATTTTCAGTTCAGTTCCAGCCGAGAGTGCAGGTGCCACATAGTGGAGTGTAGGGTACAATAATTTCACTATTAATTTATAATTTTGTTCCTAAAACAGGCGAATAAAAACTCAACACTTACCACGTGATTTCGATTTCCAGGAGGGAGGGGGGGTTTGGGGGGTTTGGGGAGCGAAGCCCCGCCAAGTTCCAGGCGAGAGTGCAGGTACCACATGGTAATCAAATTATACTCAAAAAGTATATGTTTAGTTTAGAGTACAATAATTTCACTTTCAATTTATAACTTTGTTCCTAAAACAGGTGAATTAAAACTCAACACTAACGACGCGATTTCGAGCTGGGCCCCATTGTCCAAGTTCCGGACGATTCTCATAATATCAGTGAGAGTAATGAGTAATTTTTATTAGTTCATGCAAATATCAAGTAATTGCAAGCAAAGCCGTACACCATATTATATAGTAATGTAGTGCCCGACAGCACATTTAACTGATTTTAGAGTTACTTTGAATTGGTGTTGCTATAGATAATTAGTTATTGTTTCATATTGTAAGCAAACCCGTGGGAAATAGCTAATAAAATTTATATATTTGAAATGTGCTAACAAAGTTCTTTCATTTGATACCCCACACAACATAGTCAGGTAATTTTTTTTTGTTCTATACTTTAAGTGCCCTAGATGGCGCTATAGTCAATTTTACGTAAAGTCATGTAGCCTATAACCAGCGGACAATCAAGACGCTTCCAATAACACCTCATTTGTCTAAATAGGTTAAGTAGTTTTAAAGTTACGAGGGAACAGACAAACATCCATACCCACATACATACATACATACATACAGGTCAAAATCATAACCCTCCTTTTTGCTTCGCCGTAGTCGGGTAAAAAGCATATGTTTAGTTTAGGGTACAATAGTTTCACTTTCAATTTGATAACTTTGTTCATAAAACAGGAGAATTAAGGGCCAACCCACACGTACCACAACCACACGACAAACACACGACGTGGTTGGGCGTATATTTCGTATTGTAAATGAACTGGACCATTCACACGTACCACATTTTGCAGTCGTTGTCGACCACTTGTAAATTACCGACCACATCGCAACCACGTCGCAACCACGTCGCAACCACGTTGCAACCACGTCGCAACCACATCGCAATCACATCGCAACCACAACGTTGCGTCGATGCAACGACACGCCGCCCGCGCCCCCCCCCCCCCCTCATTCATTTCTTCAAGGGGGCGAAACTTTAACGAAAAAGGAAGAAAAAATTCCGAATAACATTTTAATTTGCGAAAAATCTCGAAAGTGGTAGCTATCATCAGTCAAGGTTTTTTATGTGTAGATATTGTGTTTTCATAATTCCTTAGAGCTGTAGCAAAAGTTGGTACTGAGTAACGGGTACGCGCGTACCGAGGGGGGGAAAATAAACGTCATTTTTCATGGAAAGTGGGAATTCAAAACGTGTTATCTACTCTGCGTAAAATGAAACAAAGTATCTTTTAAGGCCAGGCCAGTTCGAAAAGACTGATTTTTAAGCTTCTAGTCTGAAGAAATTATGTGGAATTCTCTTACACCAAAATTGATATAGGCTCAAAAAGAAACAAAGTAAAAAAATAATACATAATATGTAATACATAATACATAAACACTAATACACAAGTGTACTGTATACTTATGTAATACATACATAATACATAAGCACTTCATTGTTGCTATCCTTGATATATTATATCATGGATAGCAACAATAAAGTATCCTCTTCGAAATCCATGACTTTGGACAAGACGTGTTTCCGCTATAAAAGCCGGAGTCGAACTACAATAGTTCGACTTGCACATGACGCAACCACGTCGCAACCACATCGCAACCACTGGCCGTCGTCATTTTGTCGGTACCACAACGCAACCACAAAATGCTGCAGCGACACCATTCACACGTAACCACTGCTCGACGACATTTTGTCGTTGCGATGTCGTGTGGTTGTGGTACGTGTGGGTTGGCCCTAATGGTAATTAAATGACACACCATTTTAGAAATTCGAAAAAGCGATTTATGAATTCTTGCAATTATAAGGTGATTGCTCGCAAACCCGTGAGAAATAGCCAATAATGTTTACATATTTGATATGTGCTAATGAAGCTCTTTCAAATGATACTAAACACGGCATATTTGTCTTAACTTTATTTTTTTACTCTGTATGTTTTGTCCGCTAGAGGGCGCCACATTAGATTTTGTGAAACCCCATATAGCCTATAACCAGCGGACAATTAAGACGCTTCTAATGATATGTCATTTGTCGAATTCTGATCAGTAGTTTATAAGTTACGAGGGAACCGATAAACATACATACATACATACATACATAGCCTGTCAAAATCATAATCCTCCTTTTGCTTCGCCGTAGTCGGGTAAAAAGTGGAAAGACTAAGCTTCCATGTTAAAATTAAATGTAAGTACTATCAGGGAAGTTGATTCCTATGCGGATGGCGGACCTAAGTCATGTGGTCGGCTTATGTCAATTCAATGTTAGCTGTGATAGATGGGTTTGACTTAACGCGACCAAATTACTTAGGTCCGCCATATGCATAGCAATCAACTTCTCTGATAGGACATAATGTGTAAGACCAATGTTTCACATATTGAATCCCATTTTGTAAATTCAAACTCATAACTCAAATTCATTTTTTTTTATTCAGAACAATTTTTTTTAAATATAACGGGAACTACCCCGGCGAGAAGAACCGGCGTAAAAAACTCGTACGGGGCCATCTTTTACTAAAAACAAAAAAAATATACAGTGTCATTATGACTAAATAAAATACCGTACAGCGAGTGTACAATTATACATATTATTCAGAAACAGCAAAAGGAACGAAGTTGCATTCATATTGGATTAAAATTATTGTAGAACTGGAAAAGGTTTTTCAGTCGAAATAAACTTGTAACTTGTAAGTTGTATGTGAAATGGGAGGCACATTAATTTACTCGAGTTTAAATTTTTTGTTTACATTAGGATTAAATGAAACAGAAAACAGGAATTGTTCGGAATCATACCACCTGCAACCTTTCGCCATCGTCCCACGCGAAAAACATACCATCCTCATCACCTTGATGAGTGACAGTCTTCCACCGTGCGTTTCTCACGTAACTTTCTACCGTGCACTGTAAAACCCTGGAACGAACTGTTCCGGACCTATACGACCTGCAAACCTTCAAGAAAAGAGCGTACTCCCTCTTAAAAGGCCGGCAACGCACCTGCAGCTCTTCTGATGTTGCGAGTGTTCATGGGCGACGGTAGTTGCTTACCAGCATGTGGCCCGTTTGCTCGTTTGCCCCCTTATTTAATAAAAAAAAGAAGTGTTTATTGTTATGTTAATGAACTGTTAACGAGCAAGAGCAACTGACTACTAGCAACACACGACTCGTCATGTCACGATCGTATCGGAATGTATCAATAAATTAGATTCATTGAATATTTCCGATAGTCGTGGCTACATTGTAGATCTAATCGCAGACCATGTCCGGTTATATAACAGCTTGTTATAGTAGAATGATTTACTTGATTTTGTAGCGCGGATTAGCTAGGATTGTTAAAAGTGGACAACTAATTTTAACTTTTGTCTTTTACGTTAAAATTTAGATTGGGAAGTTTATTTCGTAAATAACTACTTCTCTGTATTGTTTGACTATATTGTACAATGAAAACCTTAACAAAAAAAAAACTTTAGAGCTTCTAAACTTTCTACTCTATTATAATGCTCGGAAAAAGGCTCGAAAGTTTGCACCCTACAGGTTCTTTGTTAAATTTTTAACCACTGTAGTTGAATATTTGTTGATTGATTTACTTTTTATTTAACCCATTTCTTTTAACCAATTATCCTTACTATTGATGGACATGGGGTTGAAAAATTTACAGGATTGAATTTAAAAATTAAATTACACATTGTATTGTTCGGAAGTAGGTTCGGAAATTAAAACAATCATAAGTCGTGATCTGTCAACTGTTTCGCGACAGGAAGTAATTATCGTGAATCAACCGTCTAGGATTACTTAAGGACATGTTCTTAGGACTAGCTACTTGGGAATACCCAATACGTAAAGGTCCTACTGACGTAGTACCTATAAGTAGTTACGGAACCAAAAAGTATGTTTATTTATGAGCACCCGGATGGAAAAGTTGGATGTAATAAATAAAGATCGGCATTTAAAAACTTTTTAGTTTACTAGTCTCTTAGAGGTACTTAATTGCTTTTAGTTTTTTAAGTTTTCATAGGGGGGCTACCAAAGCTCACTGCAGATATTACAATTTCCTTTCTATAAAAAAATTTTATATCATACAAAATTCTTTATTCTGAAGTGTGTACCTATCTTTCTATTAATACATACACAAGATAATTTGTAACAACTCGTGGCGTATTTCATGATATCTTACAGACGATCTTGAAGGGTAAGGCTGTAAGATGTAAGGCTGCGTTTCCACCGAAGCTGAGCTAAGCACGTTGCGACTTGCTAGTAATGACGTGTTTTTGAGATCCAATAGTTTATCCTTGCCCTGAGCAAGGTTATGCAAATGGAGCAATTCGATTGGTTCTCAAAAACACATTCCTCGCAACACACTTAGCTCAGCTCCGGTGGAAATGCACCCTCAAAATCCTCAAAAAAACATTTTTCATAATAATTATACAAGTATTATAATTATTTGTGGACGCTCCCGAACAAAGCTGGATCAATGGTCAATAATTAATTATAATATTTCCTAAATTCCTAACGTAGTTTTTCCTTAACTAATTTTGATTTGACGTAGCAACATAGTTAAAGTAAGTAGTACATAGTACAATATTTTTTTTTGTACAGTAGTAACTGTTAATGATTACTTAATTGCTAATTACCTGATACAGTTACGCGTATCTAAATAGATCATATCAGTGAAGATAACTATTAATGTGAGAACTATGTTTTTATAAACTATAATGTTATAACATACAAATTACAATTTAATATAGTAATCGCCCTAAACCTTCGTTGGTACATGGTCAAGTTCATATTATATTATTATGTAACTATAGCTAACAGCTATGTAACAAGCTATTATACCATAATAACATCATTTAACATACTAATACCTATAACTGATTGGTATGAAAACACGTCTATATGATATCTCATTGCATAGCATCCGTAAAGAGGAAGAGTTTATGTGTTACATAGAATAAGCTCCGAAACTACTGAACTTATTTTGGTGAGATTGGTTTCGGCATCGGGGACTTATTTTTAATTCGGGAAAATGGAAGATTGCGCTAAAATTCATTTGCGCCAATGTTGTCACGGAAAATATCGAGATCTAGTTTCTCCCCAAGTAGCAACCAAACGTAATGAAATATAAAAAGCAGCCAATATAGCACTTAACGCTGTTTTACAGCTGTATAAAAACGTTGAAGAGATGTTGTAGTGTTATAATGTCGGTTTAGGAGTAATTATTCATCTCTAGCTGTATTAAGTCTGTATTAAGAGGTCAAAGTACGCTTAAAGTTCTAAATCAGTGTATCGACACTGTCATGTACAGCTTTAAGTTTCCTGTAACGCTTTGACCCTCATTTTATTATTAAAGCTGCATTTTGCATAACGTCACTTACTTATTACAGCTTAGAGCTATATTATGGTGGTCCTCAAATCTTATTTCTGTATTATGAAGTGGGCTATAGTTACTAGCGGTCTTACTACAAAAGATTTAAACAACCATTGAATAGCTGATTAGAGAAAAATTCAGTACAAAAATATGGTCTCAAAACAACTGTTCAACACAGTCATGTTTAATCTTTTGTGGTAAGACCGTTAAAGTTGATTCAGACCGCAACGCGACGCTTATGACTGGTTTACACGTATTAAGTAGATAAGTAGTAACTAAATTCTAATTGTCATCTAGCTTAGGACTTACTAAATTTTAACTTGCTACTTGCTACTAAATTTTGTGTTTTCACGCAATCAACAACTTAAAATTTAGTTAATTACTTATCTACTTAATACGTGTAAATCAGCCCTTAGATGCATTCCTAAATTTATATGGATTTGACAGATTCGCAACACGTCTCACGCAATTGAAATCTGTCAAATCCATACAAATTTATACCACGCGCGCCGTGGCCCGCGCCTCGCCTCGCCTTGTCGCGTTGCGGTCTGATGTGACCTTAAGTGTTTAAGGCGCTATATTGAAAATAATTTTACCGCAAGGGCAATTTTATACTTAATTTGTATGACTATAAAGTCGTGAATACGCCGCGTCCAGAAGCTATCGACTCGCTCGGAAAACATGCGAAAAAACGTAATTTTAATTATTTAAAAAATAACTAGGAGCATTTAAGCAAAATACTTCTATACGATTTTGAGTTGCAAAGGTTTTTATCAATTAGACTAATTTCCTACAATACATCTATTTTCGTTTAAAAATAATCTTCAAATTTCGTATTTTTAAGAGGTCATTTCGATCGAGAAATGTATCGAGGCAAAATACATTAATCGTGTTTCTGGTTCTTCTCAAACCTAGATAAGGCTATGAAGATATGTATATCTCATTACCAGATTTGTAACATTTCTGAGGGTCCTATAGTACTACGTCAAAAAGGACAGTTTTTTCAATATAGCGCCTTAACAGTAGATCATAGATGCTAGTTTGTTGAGGGTTATTATAGTTTTGACCACTCGTCAAAACAGCCTTTATCAGAAGCGTAGCGTGATTTAGCGGGGTCCCATATAAAATTTGTTTATTATGGTTTCCTTTTTCACTTTTGGCTTTTGCCATGTTTTGTTATTTAATAAAGAAATAGAATGTTTCTATTAATTTTTGCTAAAGCATTTTGGGGACCCTTCTGGCCCGGGGGCCCCGTATAATTAGTACGGCATATACGGTGGTAGCTACGCCCCTGGCCTTTATAAACTTTTAAAAAATATACTTACTTAAAATATTAATACACAGGAATATAATAATAATATTATTTCTTACAAGTTTAAAGCAGCCAATTTAAATTTATACTTAGCTGTAACTTACAAAAATCCCTTAGTAACGAGATGTAAGAAACTTTTTTTTGTAATAATTTTAAGTTCAATTGTAACTGTAAAATGATATCTCAAATTTTTTGTTTATAGTTCCGTTAATCGTTATCCTTAAAAACAATTTTTTTTTGGCTGTAAAGTTTTTCTTCATTTTCCGGCCTGTTTTTCTGTTAGGCTTATATTTAACTGTTATGTGATTAACTTTATATAATATTATCTACATATAATATTATACTTTAATCTGAATGATTTACTACTATTATTCTTAAAATGACTACTTATTTATTACTATATCTAGTAATTTTAAGAAGCCATCAAATGGTAGCAACTCCCAAGTGAGTCCCTAGGGCCTAGATCAGGGGTCACCAAATGGCGGACCGCGGTCCGCATCCGGACCGCCGACTCATTGTGTGCGGACCAAGCATGTTCTAAGATGAACTTCGTTAAAAATAATTTCGGTCTTGACATACTGATGAACATTAGGTACCAACAAAAATTGGCACTTTTCTCATTGATACAAATAAATTTGTAATTTCCTTAATTACATTTGTTTCATTTTTTTTAATGTGCGGACCGCGAAGGTCATTTTATTTCTCAAAACGGACCCTGAGCGAAACTAATTGGTGACCCCTGGCCTAGATCAATCAATCACTCAGTGTTCTGTAAACGGTAAACGGTGTGCCGCGGAACACTGGTGTACCGTGGCCAGTAGTTGGTGTGCCACAGAAAATGACAATAATTTACCTACATATTCCTAGTTTATAAGAACTAAAAAAGGCAATCATCTCAGGACGATCGACGCAAGAAATGGGAATCGGCAACAGAGCACCCCCGTACATGCTGGTTAATTTGTGGTGTACCGTGTACCTCCAAACATTTTCATTTTCCTAGCTGTACCTTGAACACAAAAAGTTTGCGGAGCACTGCCCTGAATAATAGACAGTAGCCTCGTTATCGAAATATCAGAATAACCTAAATTTGACCACAGAGTAGGCATATTATTCAAAAATTATTCAAAGGACTGGATAAAGTCTAGATTATTCAAGACTTTAGGATGAAATTGGAACCAGGTAGAGTAGCAAATGTCAAGGTTATTATAACCTAATAATAAACTGGAGGTGTATTTTTAAACTCGTGAATTCAATTATCAATAACTACCTGTCCATTTCTGGTTTCATTTTGCTTACTTGCCTTCGTGATTTCCTTTTGTTAAAATATATTTTTTAATTAATAGCCAATTCCAAATAGGTCGCTAGAGAGATGTAGGTAGGAAGATTCGGAACTTTGGAAGCTAGTTAAATTAGAAGTTGCCAGAACTAAAGTCTAAAACTACGTATTATAATCTATATCACTTTATCTGAATTATTGTTCGCGAATTATTGGTTACGAGTTACGACCTACTTAAATATACATACTAGGTATCTTGTAGTAAGCATCGCAAGTAAGTAGGATTTTTTGTTTTCGAATTAAAAGCTATGAAAAGCTTTTGTTTAATAATAACGCCTGATGTAAGCTATTAGCAAAGCGACAGATTACAGCTTTACAAAGTTTTCCAACATTATCAGTTATCACGTCATAATTATAGCAAAGATTACGAATTAAGTATTCATGAAACTTTATGAGATCTTTAGCTCTATGTACCATCGAGGAAATTGATTCCTATGCAGTTGATATACCAACGTTATTTGGTCGAATATGTCAATTCAATGTTAATTGTGATCTGTCGGCTGGGTTTGACGTTAAAATCAACCAAACTACGTAGGTCCCCGATCTGCATAGGAATCAACTTCTCTGATAGTACCTACTTAATCCTATCATACTTAAATGTTATGCCCCTGGACCCTGAGAAATATTGATAAAATTCAATATCGTAACAAATCATTATTAATATAAAAGGTTGACTCCTCTCCCTCTCCTATTACAAATTACAATGTCGGCTAAATCAATATTAGGATCGCCACGTGTATGTTTTCCGAGGTAGATACCTATTGCAAATTCTAAGGAAAAATAAATATCTTCTGTCAAAAGCATTAGGGCCAACCACAGGGGCCAACCCACACGTACCACAACCACACGACATCGCAATTCGCAACGACAAATTAATGTCGTCGGGCAGTTGTTACATGTGAATGGTGTCGCTGCAGCTTTTCGTAGTTGCGTTGAAGGGGCGCCGAAGGCAGACAAAAAGGGGCGGACTTGACTGATAATATATTTTGTGAGTGTGAGTTGTGACTCTTAACAAATTGTAATAAGATACGTAAAATATACGTGATGGTTTACCTATTAGTCTAACTAAAAAGAGTGAAATTATAATTTTTAACAAAAAATTAAAACCGACTTCCAAGATGCCAGAACTCCAAAAGTTTCAAATATTCTGTCAGAGAACTGAAGATTCAGCTATCTGGAACCGACTTCAAAATAATGAAGATTGAATACAGAAATAGTTGAGGTTTAGCCGAATTCGGAAAAAGGCACTATTAGATAGGAAAAATTATTTAATACTTTTTAGTTCATATTAAAATGTTATTATTGTTTTTATATTGGAAGTCGGTTTTAATTTTTTGTTAAAAATAATAAATGTAATAATTAATATATATTTTTTTTAGTCTAATAAGGGGAAAAACCTAATAATATTTCTGTAGTGAACGTTTGCAATTTCGTATTCATCGGCAAAATTTCGTATACTTACGGACTCTTAAGTCCCTATTTCTCGTTGTTCTCACTTCTCAAACGTGCTCGATCGAAAGCCTTTCTTCAACCTCATGGCTTTTCTAAAAAAAGTGTTCTACCAGTTTAAAAAATTTGCACTGGGGCGTCTAAAAGAAGGCAATGGATCTGCAAAACTAAGCTGAACTATTATAGTTCAGCTTAGTTTTGCAGTCGTTGCGATTGAAACGTCGCGGACGCTCCTCTCCAGAATTCAACGGCGCTGCTAAGCAATCTCCTTGCCTTGAGCTTTGTGTGGAAACTTAGCAGTGCTGGATTTATAACTATTTTGTTTAGAATTCGCTTGTTGTATGGATAATGGTAGGCGCCAAATAATTACACCATAATATCAATTTCAACAGTATAATGTTGACATCGAGGAGCTTATTATGAATAATATTTAAGGAGAATACAAATCGAGGGCGAAACGTCATTATTTGATTTTAATATTTAGAACCAGTCCTAAAAGGAGTCCTAAAAGGTTCTAAACATACCCCCGGACGTTGAAAAGCTTGTCTTTCAACCACTTTAGGCAGATACCGGCAATGGGCTTATTCCGTTAAAAGCCTTCGGATAATTCCAGAAAATGTCCGTAGATCCGCCACATGGACTATTTTATTATGTCCAGTGTAAACACCAATAAGTCCCCCAAAATGAGGAGTATATTCATCGGCGATAGCCCCACTCAAGGAGTTGCAATTGTTTCTTAGAAACGTCGAAAGATCTCTGGACGCTTCCGTAAAAGAAGTGCCATTATCTGAGTAGATATTAATAGGTGTTCCCCTTCGCGAAATGAACCTTCGTGAAGCTAATAAATACCTATTGCTCGTTAAATCACCAACAAGCTCTAAATATCTTACCTTAGTAGAAAACAAATAAATAAATAGCGATATACGCTTTTATCAGTCTGCACCCACGTCCTTGACGACTAGCGCACGTAATTGGGCCAGCATACTCTACACCCGTATTTTCAAAAAGCCCCGCCAGGCGCCACTCTTTGACTGGGCAAGTGACGCATTAGAGGACTCACTACATTACCCCTAAATCGACAACACCTTACACAGTTACGGTATGCAGTCTTTGCCAAATTACAGTCACCTATAGACCAATCTCTCATCGAAGCCAATAATAATTGAGGCCCCACGTGCATTAGTCGCTTATACTCGAATTCGAATAGTAGTTTTGTAAATCTATGAAATGAGTTAATTAATATTGGGTGCCTTTTATCGTATGAAAATCCTGAATTTTCAAGACGCCCTCCAACTCGCGTTAACTTACTATGATCTAAGAACACGTTAAACTTTAATAGATACCTCTTCTTTGGTATGTTTTCATTCCTCAAAAGTAACTGATATTCGGGAAACGATTGTTGCTGACGAACTTGATAACGAATTATGGCACTTAAAGCATCTTTGAGCTCACTGTCATTCAAATAAGTAGAAGATGCATAGTCCTTACGACAGGCCCAAATGAAACGTAATACGTAAGCTATAGTTCTCACAAGCCTAGAATAATTCGAGAACCGATTAAAATCGACAACCATGTTATCATACTTCACGGCTAAACTTATTGAAGTTACAGGTTTGAGTTCAGGCACTTCCTGATTGGTACTACTAACGTGAACACAAGCACCGTATGCACGTACTGATGCGTCCGTAAGAATGTAAAGTTCTAACTTAGTATAAAGATCGCACATGACACGCCTCGGAACTCGAACATCATTCAATACAGGGATATTTTTAGTTACATTACTCCAATAATTATGAATTTCTGGAGGTAAAGGTTCATCCCATGATAATTTTAGCAACCATAGCCTCTGCAACAATAAACAATGCTTAGCACGAAAATATGATTCTACTAATTCGTTAGGACTTTGTTTAAATAGAATGCGTACACAAAATCTCCCATCCGCAAGACGAACCGTATTTTTAAGGAAATGCTCTTCACATAGCTTTTTCTCCGGCCTATAATGAGGAGAATTATAATCTATTTCTTCCGACTGCGAAACTCGGCTAAACTGAGTATGCACATCTTTAAAATTAAACTTACTAGAACAACAGCTGTTTACCTCACTATTATAAATATCACGAGTCAGTAATGACACAAAGTGATTAACCGGTACCGAATCTGCGACTATCCACCCTAATCTAGTTTCATACAGTATCGGTTTGTCTTTGCCTAATTTAACTTTCTGCGATCCTAGTATCTCCCAGAATAAGTTGGCCCCGATCAGCATATCAATCCGTGAGGGCTCATAAAACCTAGGATCAGCCAAACTAACATGAGCTGGAATATCGAAGTTGTTGTCGAAATAGCGTTCTGGTATATTACTTGTGATAGATGGCAAAACGTGGCAACTAACACTCGTGGCAAAATTGCCATCTAGAGATTCAATATTAATCGTGCACGTTATGCTAGCGCGGGTAATCGCGTTACTAATACCTAGTATCGACTGATCGACATTCCTAGTTTGCAAATTTAGTTTATCACAAATATTTTCTATAATTATGCACGAGGTGCTACCGCTGTCTAACAGTGCACGAGCGACGTGCTCAGCATTGTTGCTGTCGCGCAGCCTAACCAAAGCCGTTGACAATAGGACCTCCCGTGCCCTTCCCGGCAAGCGAGGCGAGCTGACACTTGTTGTCAGTGAGATTTGACGGCTATTTGAAGCATCGGAGGAAGACGAGGACGGGTTCAAAGACTGCGGCGAAGTAGAGTCCTTACGACTATAATAATCATTATAAATATTCGCACGCACCTGATGGTCGGCCAAATGTAGCAATGTATGATGCCGCCGTTTACAAACCTTACAAGCCGGTCTCCTCTTACATGAATTGGCTACATGTCCTTTATTAAGACAATTATAGCATACTTTGTAACTTGGTATGGACATAAGTCTTTCTTCAATAGACATAGAAAGAAAACTCTCACATATACTGAGCTTATGATCGCCCTTACATTTGGGACATTCAACAGCTGACGACTCTTCATATTTATTACTCGCTACCGAGACCATTGACCATACCTTATAATTTTTATTATAATTCTTAGCAGCACTACGGGAACAAACTAAATTATTATTATGTGACAGCTCTAAAGTTTCCACTAACTCGGCGCGGTTGCGCAAAAACTTAAGAAATAAATCAAACTTAATGAAACTATTTTTATCAACAGTACCTTTATATTCCTTCCACTGACGGTACGTTTTACTGTCTAACTTTTGTGTCATAATATAAATTAAAAGTGTATCTCATGACCTAACAGGCTCATTTAATGCCTCAAGTGCTCTAAGGTTCTTATTTAACTGGTCAATTAAACGTTTAATAGCAGCAGAGGACTCTTTACCTAGAGTA
The DNA here is from genome assembly GCA_905333045.1 of Lysandra bellargus. Lineage (NCBI taxonomy): Eukaryota > Metazoa > Arthropoda > Insecta > Lepidoptera > Lycaenidae > Lysandra > Lysandra bellargus. The sequence goes on from HG995354.1 coordinate 6,034,603, forward strand.
TCAATATTAAATAATGCCGCTACATGATTTTGAACTAGCAACCTTTTATTATCAAACCTCTCGCACAGCATCTCCCACGCGACACTATAATTCTCAGCTGAGAACTGAACCGAGCGAATGACAGTCGCAGCTAATCCCTCCAGAGTCGTTCGTAAATAAAAAAAATTGTTGATATCGTCAATATCGTCATTGAAATGGATCAGACTGGTAAAAGTGTCGCGGTATTCGAGCCAATTCTCATATGACCCGCTGAACTTAGGAAGTTGAATTATCGGCAATTTAACGAGCTTATGATTATTAGAATGCTTACCACTATTACTCACACCATCGTTCTTATTTAAATTGGTAAACTCTTCTAATAATCCCTGCGCGTGTGACAGACACTTATAATACAGCGACTCAAAGCTGTCGCGCTCGGCGAGCTGGGCCGCCGCATCATCGGTTGCGCACTCCAGCTGAACCTGCATCTCATCGTACTGCTCATACAAAGATTCAACCTTACCAATACGCAATTGCAACTCCCTGAATGTATTGCTGTCGATGGGTTTGATCAATGCCGCTAAATAGTTCCAGAATGAAGTTAAACGGCCTTTGTAGCTACCTCTCCGCTTAATTAACTGCGTCTCACTCATTTTGGTGGACCTAAAACTTAACAAAATTGATTAAAAATAGCCTACCTAAATACAAACAAACGGTTTCCTAATTATTTACAAATTACAAATTAACAAGTAATAATCTTCGGTGGACTGAGGAGAATACGCTGATGAAGTTCAGGCTTCTCAATATGCTGCTGACAAGACCCCCAGCTTCCTCGCGCAGATGATGAGATATACGCCTTATCAATGATGCGCTGACGAAGAACGACTCTACTCTTACTAATCCAGGGCTGATGAAGGTCAATCTCGGTAACTCTTGTGGAATACGACGCTAAAACTATCTTCTTGCGTCTTCCAAAACTAGCGCTGAGGAGGAGTCAGGCGCGGGTGATCCACTTCGTAGACTATTATTGCAGGACCATGAATCTTATAGGTCGCTGGCTCGTAGACGGACCGTGAATCTCATAGGTCGCTGGTTCATTTTCTTTGTCGAAGGACCATGTTTAGAATCCGCTTGTTGTATGGATAATGGTAGGCGCCAAATAATTACACCATAATATCAATTTCAACAGTATAATGTTTACATCGAGGAGCTTATTATGAACAATTAAAAGAGCAGTGACAATACAAATCGAGGGCGAAACGTCATTATTATTTGATTTCAATATTTAGAACCAGTCCTAAAAGGAGTCCTAAAAGGTTCTAAACAATTTTTATGAGTGTAGGTCACTTTATTGCTGCCGCCCCCGGCCCCATGTACTAATTCTAGACTTCCGCCCCCTAGGACACTGCCGCCCTAGGCCGCGGCCTATACGGCCTTTTTATAAGCCCAGGGCTGAAACGTTGTAATCATAAAACTTACCTTGTCTCCCGTTTGTGACATTTCAACACCTGTGTAGTGGGAAGCTGTGATCATGCCCTTCCCGCGCCGCGATTGCCGTGTAACTACATGTGGGGAACTACGGATGTTTCCTCTCTGTTATATTTCACTACTTAATGTAGGGTCCACAAACATAAATAAGAGAGAGTTTTCCTTCGTAAATTGCTAAAGAGCTAAATAAGTTTGATATAAAATATTATATTATAAGAAGTGGATGAATCATTTAAGATTTTAAGGAGAGGTGAAAGATTGTGACTAGATTTTATAGAGTTGTGACTAGTGAGTTGTGACCTTAGCTCCGCCGCAACTAAATTATTCTTTTATTACAATATCCCATGGGATGTCGTAATTTTTCCTGATAGTAGAAAGCTTCTGTGGACGCTTAGGACGCCTTTATATGATCAAAAACCATTTTTACCCGACTACGGCGAAGTAAAAGGAGGGTTATGATTTTGACAGGCTATGTATGTATGTATGTATGTATGTTCATCGGTTCCCTCGTAACTTCTAAACTACTTATCAGAATTCGACAAATGACATATCATTAGAAGCGTCTTAATTGTCCGCTGGTTATATGCTATATGGGGTTTCACAAAATCTAATGTGGCGCCCTCTAGCGGACAAAACATGCAGAGTAAAAAAATAAAGTTAAGATAAATATGCCGTGTTTGGTATCATTTGAAAGAGCTTCATTAGCACATATCAAATATGTAAACATTATTAGCTATTTCTCACGGGTTTGCGAGCAATCACCTTATAATTGCAAGAATTCATAAATCGCTTTTTCGAATTTCTAAAATGGTGTGTCATTTAATTACCATGTGGTACCTTCATCCTACCCTCCAAACCCCCCCCCCCCCCCCTCCTGAAAATGTAGTCGCGTCGATATTGAGTTTTAATTCTCCTGTTTTATGAACAAAGTTATCAAATTGAAAGTGAAATTATTGTACCCTAAACTAAACATATGCTTTTTACCCGACTACGGCGAAGCAAAAAGGAGGGTTATGATTTTGACCTGTATGTATGTCGACACCGGAAATATCACTTAAAGCCGTGTATTCCCAGAAACGGACGATTTTCAAGATTTAAAAGTGACAGGAGAGATAGAAATATAGTAATTTAAATTCTGAAAAAAATAGATGTGTTAGTTAAGGATCTAACACAGTGGAACGTATATTCCATTACACAATATCATGAACTTCACTCGATAGAAAAAAATTCTAAAGTTACCTCTTCTTTGAACGAAATTGCCATACTATGTCCAAATTACTTGGAATTTTCAGGTAATTTTTGTACTACTAAACTAAACATATACTTTTTGAGTATCATTTGATTACCATGTGGTACCTGCACTCTCGCCTGGAAGCCCCCCCAAACCCAGGGGGTTGACCACGGCTATCCTTTAAACATTAATTCCATATCTCTATAAACTATAAACTTCTTGTTTCGTACTTTTTAGAGCACGTTTTAGTAGTCGGGTTTTGGTTTTTTAAACTTTATACCACATACATAAATTTTCCCCTTTATACTAAAAAGTATTGATGAGATATATTTAGTGATACTCAATAACTCATCTAAAATATTTGCTACTTTTATAGCAATAAATAACCACTGCAATGCATCAAATTAAGCTATAAACTGGAGTGCCACCCCGAAGTAAAAATAAAGAACTCACTCCGCCCCAGTTACTGCGAGCTCGGAGTTTTTAATACATTAACATGATATTTATGTAGCTTTTTTTCAAACCATTTTATGTAGCTTAAAAATATGTGTGTGTGCTTTAAAAAGGGAATAAAAATACTTTGTGAGACTGGAAAAATACATAAATTATAGGTACCTAGATATGTACGTGATTACGTCATAAAAACTGGAAAAATAAATAATATCCTTGTTTTAAAATTCGAGCTTTACTGAATTATAGCTCAGTACTGTTTAATAATTTTTACACACCTACGCACGTTTCAGCCTAATATAATATTTTGGTATTTGGTATGGATATCATTAATTGAATTTGTACTCAAGTTTTATCCATCTTCGAGGAGGAGGAGTTCTGGCCCGCCGGTGTAGTTTACCGGAGGTTCCGGGGGAGGCTCCCGAACGAAGCGCGCATCACGTCGCCGAAAGAGACTTTACGTGAGTGTAATGTGATTGTGTGTGTGTGAATGTGTGAATATTGTGTAAATAATATATATATTAGGATTTAGGATGAAATTGTTGGGCGTGCATCCGTTGTCTGATTGCCATAACACAAGTTTTTACTTAGCATGGGATTAGACGACGTGATGTACGCTACTTAGCTTTTATACTATTGTATGCTTATTACTTAGTAAAGAATTTGAATTTGAAGAATTATCATACCTAAGTCCCGGAAAAAGACATGGGATAGTCTTTATCCCAAAAGTATCTTAAACAATTTATGATAACAATAGATACTTTAATGGATATATGTTGTACTGTACCTACCTACCTAACTAAAATAAAATATAGTAGGTACTTGGTAAGAAATGATTGTCCTCAACTTTCCTTGCTGGCGGTACCCACTCCCTGTAATCACAGCTCAAAAATCACACCAATTGGTGCCAATCACGCCGACCTTGCTAGTTGCTCCTCCAAATGTCCTGTTATTCTATCACCTGTTATCAATCAATTAGATCACGCTGTGGGCAGCACCGGGGTGTCAAGGATAATAATTGGGAAGTATTTGGTAGCGCTAAATATAGATTTAGCAATTAGCGCCAACCAAATACTAATATTATAAATGTGAAAGTGAGTCTGTCCGTCTATCTGACATCTGTCTGTCTGTTACCTCTTCACGCCCAAATCACTGAGCCGATTCGTCTGAAATTTGGTATGGAGATCCTTTGAGTCCCGGGAAAGGACGTAATATAATACTTTTTATCTCGGAATATAAAAAAGAGCAATAGAAGTGAATATGCTTTGGCAAAAGCTAATTTTTCGTGAGTAGCTTAATTTTAATAAGACAAACAACTTTTTTATCTGCAAAAAATCTCGAAAGTGGTAGCTAACAGAGATAGAAAGTATTTAATATTTCGATTTGATGGTCCTAAAATATGATTAGATAAGATAAGATAAATATTCTTTATTGTGCGCCCAAAATAATATAACAATTTAAGGACATTTTTTTTAAAACACAAGTATACCACAATGGCGGCCTTATTACTAATTAGTAATTTCTTCCAGGCAACCACGGATAGAGGAAACATAATATATGGGTGAGGCCGTGGATTTTGCCACTTTGTAACGTATAGTAACGCAGAATATTCTACGTTACAGTAACACTAAAGTAACGCGAAAGTAACGGTGTTGCTTTGTTAAGCTTATGTCATACTGACGCGATAAAAAAAACGAATGGGTACAGTGATAAAAAAATATTTTTTTAAATTGTAACAAATTGTGTGTTTTTTGATTATTGTCGATCAGAATAATCAAGGAGACAATTATGTAAATATTTAAAAAGTTATGGAAATTTTTAATTTTATTGAAATAAGAAGTGTTTTTTATTGTTCATATTAAGAAATTAACGCATGTAAATACTAATCAATTACTTACAGAACATTTCTTTATGAGATTTCCAAAAAAAAAAAGGCATGGCCAATTTTTTAATAAAAAATACTATGTGTATAGTAAACAGCGAAATTGACAATATGCATTCGTCTTTACAATGCTTCTACGTTACGTAACATAGAATATTTGTTACCAGTAACATAGAAGTAACGTTTAAGTAACGTAGAAGCTCGGTTTTCAAGGCTATTGCAGGTTATAATTTCTAAATTAAGCCAAATTTGGAATAAATCTATAAACTATCATCTACATTATCCATTTCGACACATAGTTTTACGTAAACAATAGTTAAAAAGTCGATATTTACCTTTAATTTCACCAAAAAACTCTTTTGATTTTGAGCTGCTGAAACACGCGTCATAAACTTGTCACAAATTTTAACAAAGATGGTGACTTTTCACTTTTTTTCTTAGCTCAATAACTCGGTGTTTTCATAATAATTCCGAATTTCTACTTAAAATTACATTTATATGCTTGTGTCTCGAAATACTGGTAACGAAGAAAACAGTAACGTAGAAGTGAAAAAAATTAGACAAATGTTTAAATGTTTATAAATCACTGATTAATGCATGTTTTCAATAGTTTAAAACCACTTTATTGTGTCTCAACTATCAGACAATTAGATTCAATTAAATTTGGTCAGTAGACGCATAAAAAAAAAAGTTAAATAGCGACAAGTAAGTAACCTACCATCGAAGACATCGCTTTTTTATCTAAAATTAGGGCTCTGAAATATTCAGATTGGCGTTTTAACATCATAATTTACCAAAATCCGCTTATAACTATCCTAAAAGAGATAAAATATAACTGAAAGAAGTTATATATGAGATTAGTGTTACAGTTTAACTGGTATTTTCTGTTTTATTTTATGATGAACATATGAGACACTTTTCTTTAAAAAAAAGTGGCAAAATCCACAGCCTCGCCCATATATTAGATAAGGTGAATGTGCCATAAAAAATATATAATAAATCAAATGTAACATAATACATATAAATAAATACACACATACATATACATAAATAAATACACACATTCATACATAATAAATATTAATCTAAAATACATACATAATAAACGAACATAAATAATTTATAACAAAGTATGGAACATTTTTTAAAGTAAATCGATAGCCAGGAAATTTAGGTTGAGCAATTATCATTATTTAGCAATTAGTAAGAAAGTGTTGCTTGACCAAGGTCTTAAACCGACTTAAAGTTTTGGTCATTCTTATATCTCTAGGTAAAGCATTCCATAGTTTAATTCCAGTAATAGTGAAGGAGGAACCATAGAACTTGGTGTTAAGTACAGGCATTTCTAAGAGTAAATTAGACACCGACCGTAAACCCGTCGAAATAAGAAAATATTTTTATGGATTGTTCTATTTGTACGACAATGTTACTATAAATTATAACTATTAACCTATCAATATACAAAAAATTCGCTGGCTCCGTAGTCAACGATGACTTGTCGACAGAACCCTAAAACGGAACCCTAACCAGCAGATTTTTTGTATATTGATATTATAAAAATTATGCGAGTAAAATATAATTTTCACTGTTTTCACGAACCTTTATTTAATTTTGCCCTATCAACTAAATAACACTTACATAGGTTATAAGTATCAATACAATAAAAGCACACACACACTAGAATACACTTTATTACTTCCACGTGACATCATAATGGTAGTAGTTACACTCGAGTTTGTTGGCGCACGCCTTGCCGTAGCGGCACGGCTTGGGGTGATAGTATTGACAGGCGGAGTTCGCGCACCCCGGGTAGAACTTGCACAGGTTGGGCACTGTTGATATGGACTTGTAATTCGCCGCTGGGACCACGTGGGACGCTGTAACAAGTAATGTTGTTTAGCTTCTTAGCTTATTAATCCTTCAGGCCCGCGCGAGCACCGGTGATCGCGACAACAATAGAATACAATAGCAATTCCTGGAAATTCCGACTGAAGTATTAATATTGAGACGATAGTTGGATGGATATACCTAGTGTTACACATTCATCACTGTTTATTTTATCCTTTAGGTTAATATGCAGCTCTGGATTTATGTATAGGCAGTAGAGGCCATGGCCTATAGGCGGCAGCGTCCTGGGATGGCCGCAGAGTTCGTACATAGGGACGGAAAAATTAAAGTGGCCTATACTCATAAAAATATAAATCCGGCCTTGTTAATAAGTACCTAAAGGTATCCATATCATATGTTTTCTTTTTTAACCGACTTCCAAAAACGAGGAGGTTATATGTTCGGCTGTGGATTTTTTTTTTTTTTATTTTTTTTTTGTATGTTCAACGATTACTCCGCCGTTTGTGAACCGATTTTCGAAATTTTTGTTTTGTTGTATTAGGTTTCACTCCAATTTGGTACCATGTTCACAAAAGTGGTGACCTGATGATGGGATCCAGGAGTAATCGAGGGAACTCCTCGAAATTTATATGGAAACATATGGTGATTTTGGTTTTATGTGAAGTGTACTAAGAATATGCTACCAAAAAGTCAAATATTGGGTCAAGGTATACCATGGTTTCGAAGATGCTGAGAGAACTCCTGACTCTTTATAGATACACGTTTGGGAGTTTCGGCGTTGTTTTAAGAACAGAAAGCATATGCTACCATGCAATTTAAATTCATCATCATCATCATCGTCATCATCATCATTACCACGTCGTGTTAAGGTCACCAATGTCTCATGGCACAAAATAGATAATAGTACAAGGCATAAGTATGGATACAATAATAATAATTATGTACATAACAACACCAATTATTATAGGCTGTTTAATATACACGGCGGTCGGCGCCGCAGAGGCAACGGCGTCGCCGCAGAGGCAACGGCGTCGCCGCGCGGTGCGCGGCGGTGCGCGGCGACGCGTACGTAAACATCGTATTCAAGTTCTAACTGGAATGTCAGGGCATGCGGCATGCCGCTAGAGTAGACAGAATGATAGAGTATGCCGACTTAGAACTGATGTAATTATTTTAAGTTTGACGTATTATGACAAAAGTCGTCGCTAGGGTCGTAACCTACAAATTTAGTTGTTTATATTTTGGCACATGCAAAGAAAACTGTCAGAATTCAATTTCAAAATCTTATTTTTAAAATTAAATTATACCAGCCAGCGCGCCATCCTTTAACTTATCCTGGCGAAACCCGAAAGAAACGACAGATATTAATACTCGTCAGTCTCTTAGCAGTCGAAGTACTGGTAGTTATGTCTATTGTGATGCCGCGCTGCGAGCATTTTGCAGCACGTGTTCACTTAGATCTTTTTAAATGTATTGTTTAAATTTATCTATCTACCTGATATTTGGGCCTTGGGGTATGCCGTACTCGTATCAGTCTTAACAAATTGTAATAAGATACGTAGAATATACGCAGTACCACCGACGACCACTTATAAATTCGCGGACTATGACGGAGGTCAACTTAAGGTGAACGCAGATTTGGCCGCACCGCACGCACCGCAGTCGCCGCATTCGGAATTCTTTATATGAAGTTATAGGCAAGCTCGCATACCTACCTACCCGCGCCGCAGTCTTCGCAACTTCATAATAATATGAAGAATTGCGAATGCGGCGACTGCGGTGCGTGCGGTGCGGCCAAATCTGCGTTCACCTTTAATAACAATTATACGAGATCAATTACCACTCAATATTATGATTTATGTTGTCAATTCAATGCTCACTGCTCACACCAAGCTCACTGTTGAGTTGTCAGACGTCAGTTGCTTACAAACTTTCAACAACACAACGAAAATCTGTTACAAGTTACAACTACCTATATAAAACTTCTACGTACAAGCGATAGCGCGACACAGGAGCGCCTCAGTGACATCTAGTGAAGACAATATGAAACTATTTTTTAAACAATTTGAATTGGCACTAACAGTTTACCTACTAGGTAACTAAAAAGAGTGAAATTATTATTTTTAACAAAAAATTAAAACCGACTTCCAAGGTAAAAACAATATTAATAGCATCCTTATAATATGAACTAAAAAGTATTAAATAATTTTTCCTATCTAATATGTAGTGCCTTTTCCCGAATTCGGCTAAACTTCAACTATTTCTGTACTCAATCTTCATAATTTTGAAGTCGGTGCCAGTTCCAAAAGTTTCAAATTTTCTGTCAAAGAAATAAAGATTCAGCTATATCTGGTACCGACTTCAAAATGATGAAGATTGAGTACAGAAATAGTTGAAGTTTAGCCGAATTCGGGAAAAGGCACTACATATTAGATAGGAAAAATTATTTAATACTTTTTAGTTCATATTATAAGGATGCTATTAATATTGTTTTTACCTTGGAAGTCGGTTTTAATTTTTTGTTAAAAATAATAATTTATAATACTTATATTAGCGTGCAAATACGGGGTGGTCAAAGGGTTGATGATTTGTGAATCGAGGAGAACGTGGAAATTCGTACATCAACCAATCGGTACTTGAGTTACGCGCGAGTACGATAGAAGTGCAAAGATTGTTTTCGAGTATGCGAGAAAGAGATAACTAGACTCTATAAATATTATTAAACTTATAACAAGCGCTTGCTCAGAATTCACATATCATTTTCTTGTGGTTTAATAAGCTTTGTTGCTTATTGTTAGTTACAGTTTTTTAAATTTATGTAGCTTATTTCAAGTCAAATTATGTTGTTTGTCATGATTTGATGCTTGGTATGTTAGATTTAACTAGTGGAAACGTCTTCTAATTGGCATATCGCTGTGTAAGTATCTCACTGTTGTCTTAAAATGCTGTAAGTTTTCCTAAGAAAATAAAATAAATAAAACCCCTTACCTATCTGCGGGGGCGGGGCTTGCGCGAGGGGCGGGGCGTGCGGCGCGTGCGAGTACGGGCAGGCGCGGCGTGTGCAGGCGGCCGCGAACTTGCAGCGCGGGTGGGCGAACGCGCACGCCGCACCGAACCGGCACAGCGGGAACGCTCGGCACCATGACTTCTCGGTGACCACTGTGGCTGCTGATACTGGATATATATTTTTTTTATTTTTCAGACGTTTTACGAAGCTTTGACATTTGATACCAATTTTGTTTATTTAAAGCAATGAAATATCAAATATGCGTATAGTGCGTTTCATCGAATAGTTCATCTGCCGTCATGTTGGCATTCCTGTCTGTCAATAATTTGTAATAACAAGGTTGACATGCTCTGCGAGTTTTCATAAGTTTTACTGTGATTTCGTGAAAAATCATGCCGAAAACATTAAAGAGTGGTGAAAAAATGATGGTGCTAAGAGTGAAAGAGTTTTGTGAACGTGAAAAACGTAACTAGGCCCCAATAATTCCATTAAACTCGGGTTGCCGCCATTACGGCTTAGTGAAATAGGGTTACCAGCGTCAGTTTAATCAGTAATCACCCTTAAACACAGTAAAACTTATGAATACTTGCAGAGCGTGTCTATCGTGTTTACGTTAGTAACAGAGAATGCCAACATGATGGCAAAGGAACTATTTGATGAAACGCACTTCGAAAGGCGTGGGTAAAAGCTAGTACAATAATATTATCAGGGCGAGCGAAGCGAGCCCTAGTACTTCTCACAACCTGTACATTTTGTGGTACACTTTACGGACAAACTATCACACCTATTGATTTGTGCTTTAGCATAGTATTTACATGTAAATGTGTTATAATCAGTCAGTGAAGGTGTGATGACGCGAGCCCTCACAAAGCTCGGCTTTTAGCTAGTAAATGCGAAAGGTTAATGACTTTGGTTATTACGCATTCACACATAAAGTACTAAACGGATCATCATAAAACTTGCATAGGTACACGTTGTCTGGAGTATGGAGAAGGACATAGGGTACCTTTTATCCCGGGAAAAAGAACGGTCCCCGAGGGATAGACGTTAACGTAGGCAGAGCCGCGGGCGAAAGCTGTTAGAATTATATACAATTTTCTTTAAGTGCATTTTGTGATAACATAACATAATCTCCCTTAATTTAAGGTAGCACAGTAAGGATAATGTGGCAACATTAATTTGCATTAGTGCTAACATGACGGCAAAGGAACTATTTGATGAAACGCACTATACCGCGGAAGTAAACTTTGCAGTAATGCTGGCTACATTTTATCCCGGCATATCCTCGGCACGAAAACAACGCGCGCTATAAACTGAAGTTCACGCGGACGGTGTCGCGGGCAACAGCTAGTACGTTATAATACATAATATTTTCAATATCAAAGCGCAAGCCTTCTTAAGATACACCTAGATAGAGGTTATTTTTTAAAGATTAGATTACACCCAAACTGTATTTTTAATGTTGTTCACGTTGTTGTTGTTGTTGTTCGTTTTTATTTTTATTCAAATTTTTCTAACACTAGTTTCTGCATTATTGGAGCAATGGTTTTGCTCCAAAGAGAGACAGTAAATCTGTTTTTTGCGTTAAGCGGCGTAAGAATATTTAAATGATACTTACGCGGCGGTATGGCATCATATTTGTGTGGGTTGGGCGGAGTCGTGAGCACAACATGACTGTCACTGCTGGCACTTATCGTCCTTTCTCTAACACTAGCTTTCTCATCTTTTTTCTCTTTCCCTGTTTCTTCATTATCTCTCTTCTCTTTCTTATCAACATCGAATACAATCGGCGATGCTTTTCTTTTTTTCTGCGGCGGAGTTTTATCTTCCACTTTTAATTCATCCTTCTTTACTTCCACACTTTTTCTTTTCTCCGCAAACTTCTGTTTGTCTTGATCAATTATGACCTGAGTTGCACTATCTTCGCTAGTGTCGCTCAATCGTTTCTGAGTACCTATTGGTTCATTTTTATTTTCTTTAGCCTCATCTTTCTCTTTGGCTGATTGTTCATCTTTTCCCACCTCTTTTTCTACTTTACTCTCATTTTCTTTTCTGCTTTCCTTATCTCTTTTACTCTCCTTATCTTTCTTACCGTCCTTTTCTTTGCTCTCTTTCTTTTGTTTGGATTCATCAGCATCTTCATCTAGGAGTCCTTCCGTCATGAGTTTTTTGGCTAGGAATGTGTTTGGATGGTATCCGTCCATCGTTACTATGAATTGTGTGTCTTTGCTTTTGTCTACTGTCGTATTATGAATGTTTCTAAAAAAAATATACAAGATTTTAAAATACATATTTGTATTTTTACACATCAAATTATACAATATATATTTTATATTAAGCTTAAACACCCCAAAGAGATCTATGAATTGTTTTCCTGTGAAAACTTTCAAAAGTGATTTTGTTTTTAACGGTTTAGAAACTACTACAGTCAAAACTTTGCTTACTCACATAGTCTCAATAATATCATCATCGCGCTGTATATTGTTGGGCACGTATTCTGTATTTGTTATAACTTTGGTGATGGACCGTAGTGGCTTGTCTCGCTCTGTGATGTCACTCGCTAGTCTAAAACAAACATACACTATGTTAACACCAATGTCCTATATTATACTTTCCTATCAAATCTCCTACCTAAAAAGTTGAAAATTCTGTTTCCCACTACTAAATTATCAAGAAGAAAAAGCTTTTCTTTATTCCAGCAACTCCAAAACCTTTAATTTGATTGGCTAGCTAGAGATAGCATTACAGATATTTCAATTTAGTTTAACAATAATCTGTTTTATATTACCAAGTCGATTTATTATTGAATGCTTTTCGTTTTTTTTTACTTATAACTCTTCAAAAGAGTCAGCAGGTCTTTCTCTCCAAATCATTCCAACCCTAGCCACAGAATATATATTAGTTGTACCAACAGAATTCCCACTGGCGAAACCCGTTTAAAGAATTAACGACTCATGCCACGATACTATAAAGTTCAAATTCCGACCGCGCAGTGCTAGGTGCCTACAATTATATTTACCTACATCTCCGCTCTCTTTCTATCGCATAACTCGTACCTTTTCTGAAGAAATCAGGGTTGTCTGTTTTTTAAAATAATATTATAATATTTATATTTAATGAACTACATTTTATTTAACTCGAAATAATCTAAGATATTATGTCTTAGTACTGTGTAGATTTAATTATCATAAATTCGCGTGTAACTAGTTACGCGTACTTAGATTCGATACGTACCGTATTTTAATTATTGAAACCTGTCTTATATGTTTTTTTTTTATGAAATAAGGGGGCAAACGAGCAAACGGGTCACCTGATGGAAAGCAACTTCCGTCGCCCATGGACACTCGCAGCATCAGAAGAGCTGCAGGTGCGTTGCCGGCCTTTTAAGAGGGAATAGGGTAATAGGGGAGGGTAGGGATGGGAAGGGAAGGGAATAGGGGAGGGAAGGGAAGGGAATAGGGTAGGGGATTGGGCCTCCGGTAAATTCACTCACTCGGCGAAACACAGCGCAAGCGCTGCTTCACGCCGGTTTTCTGTGAAAACGTGGTATTTCTCCGGTCGAGCCGGCCCATTCGTGCCGAAGTATGGTTCTCCCATGTAAAGTGTTTGTATAACTTAGTTATTTTTGTAAACACACGAAATATAATAGCAAAGACGCGACACCAACCTACGATCTTACTATTAGTAATAATTAATACCTAACCTTATTAATTAATGTGTTTTTTTTTTCAATGATATACCTTTATTAATTATACGTCTACGAAGGTAACCCAACCCAAAGACAGTTAAACACTGCGCAATATTTCTTTGCCCTTTTTTTATTGTCCATTGTGATCAGATGAATTTATCAATTCTGTGACAGCGAATGAAAAAGTACGCAGGTAGGCATGCAACGATCAACTAAAAACTCGTGCGCGCGCGTCACCGCTCGCCTGTGAGTCCCTACTGAAGTGCCCCCCTAGGGGGGTACTTACAGTTCGATGCCTACAGGCGCGAGTGGGACAGGCCTGCCCTAGCACGTAACAACTGGTGTCAGAAGTGGGATACTGGTTGACGCTAGATGACACTAGTTTCTTTTCGTAATACTATAAACAAAATTTTCTTACTTGGAACTAATCTCGGAGTCGCTGTCCGGGTCGCCGAGACTGATGGTGTCGCCATGGCTGTCGCCGCGACTGTCGCCGCGACTGTCACTGCGACTGTCGCCGCGACTGTCAGCTGTCGCGTCGCCGGGCACCTGTATGACTATCTTCTGGGGGTCCACGCACCGCCGCATTGGCAGCACTAGAGCGCGCTTCACCGTTTGCGGCTCAGGCTCAACTTTCGGTGGTATCTGAAATAAAATTAGATGACAAAATACGACAATCCATATAATTTTACTGATAATTAAGAATAATAATGATCATCATAGTAATGCTTAATATATTATGCTCTTTAGCAATTAACCGGTTGTCTGATTTCTTGAAATCGGTTTTAAAAATAATATTTTTAAAAACCAATTTTTTTTTGCTTCCTTATGTTATCTGCAGTTTTGCTTTCCAATGTCTCTAGATTGTCATAGCGACACACTCACATTCAGCAGGCTCTTGTGTGCGTCGGCGACGGCTCGCAGCAGCAGGCTGTTGGCGGGCGCGACGCGCGGTCGCGGCCGCACACGCACCACGGACGCGCAGCTGCGGCCGCGCGGCAACGACACCGATACTCTGTAAAAAGCAAGTATAAAGGTTAGGGGCCGTCCGTGGTGAGTACATGATTGATACTTCCGTTATTCCCTCTCCCAGCTGCCCCCTTCAAGCCTCACGTAATTAGTGGACAATCTTTTATGCGATGAATCAGGACATGCGTTTTATTACACATTAAATTGACGAACTTGCTGACTGCGATGTTGGGCTGCATATTCCAATTGCTTTAAAAATGCAATCGCCTCGTCACGTTGTGGAGTGAACTGACCTATAACTTAACCCAGAAGGCTTAATGACTGTAGCAGAAATGCGAAAGAATATACTGACAGACTTACATTTTCTTTTAAGAAATAAATCTGTCTTTTCATCTATTTTTCCTCATGAAGAAATCCTTATTGCTTTCTATGGTGACCATGTCAAGTGTGCTAGAAGTCAAATAACCTTAGTCGGCGAACAATTTACTTACTTTGAGGTGAGTTTCTTGGGTTCACTCTTGTCACTCTCATCTGAAACTGAAGTTTTCCGTGGCGGTTCAACATGACTGCCAAGCCGGCTCCTAGCTGACTTACTCGGTCGAAACTCTGGTTCCTTCTCAGGAGTCAACCTGCAAAGTTTGGGGTTATTATTTAAGCTATGGATTACTAAATATATCATGTTTTGTATAGTAACTATTTAGTTACTGTTTAGCGACCCAAATTCGACAACTAAGTAACAAAACAGTATGATGTTCTAGCTCAAATTAGAAGTATCAAGATGTCACTATATAATGGTAGGTTTTTGGTAACATTTTAAAATCCATACAGCATGACAAACACGCAATGACATACACTAAACACCAATTATATAGATTTTTACAAAACCATCAAGCGAACAATGCCTCTAATTTCAATAGCTGCTATTTTTTTATTTCATTTTTGCACATTGCACAAATATTCAACATGCGAGAAAACAATATGAAAATATTATACTTATTGTGAATGAATTACAGGTATTTTAAACCATTATGTGTCTGATTAATCTTTTTACCTACATACCTAATATAGATTTGATAACTAACATCTGAACATCAACACTTATGTAACTCACTAAGGCATGCAATAAATATAAACAAATTAATTTACCCCGAAAGTCATAATAATGTAAAAAAAACATTTTTCCTTACTAACTTTATACACATTTTTTAATTAACAACCTTTCTGGACTCTCAACAACTTTGGTGGGTTTTTCTTTTTCTGGCGCTTTAGTCGCTTCTCGGGCGCCCAGCCTTTCTCGGATGGGTCTTTTAGGCAGATTCAGTTCAATTTGTGGTAGCGTTTCCGGGGTAATGGTTTCTTGGGGTTTTTGGGGTTGGACCACGAGAGTTTTTACTGGAGCTGGCGTGGGTTTGGGGAGGATAGGAGGTGTAGCAGGTGGGGGTTGAGAGATTTCCTAAAACAAAGGAAAAGCAATTATTTTTCCAATTTCAATACATCACAAAAGTCATAATAACCAAGATTGCTAAGTTGCCTATAGCTTCCATCCATCAACATAGACTATAGAGAATCATAGATGCCTCTCTACTCTATTGCTTGTATTAGCTCATTATAATGGACCAATGTGGAAAGGTTTCATTAGGTTTTGTAAGGTTAATATTTTTCATATAAAATAGATAAACATAATACCTGAAAAACATCTTCTGCAAAGTCGTTCATTAGCTCCTCTGCCTCTGTTCTTATATTTAAAAAGTCTTCATCATCCGACATTGAGTCTAATTGTTCAGCTAGTTTTTGCTTTAGTCCCTGCATCTTAGCTTCTATTGCGTCTATCTCTTTTAGCTGCTCCTCTCTATTTGGAGGTATGGCTGTTTTCTGACTCTCATCTGCTACTTCAGACTGTGAAGGAATTGTTGCCGGGTCAATTATAGGAACTATTGGTCTTTTAACATCTTCATTTCTTATCTTAACATCTAGTTTGTTTGTATCTTCAAATGGTTCAAGTGTAACACCATGGTTCTTCAGAATCTGTCCAGCGAAGACATCTGTGATGGATGGCTCAGGTTTCTCCATATTCATTAGTAGAGGTGGTATATTAGGTCTAAGAATTTCCTGATGCTTTGACTTCTTTTTACTTTTATGAGTTTTCTTTTCCAATTTTTTACGAGCCTTTTCTTTCTCTTTCTTTTTTGCTTTTTTTGCATCACCCTTTTTGGATTTTTCCTTTTTCTCCTTTACTTTACTTTCTTTCTTGGACTTTTCCTCTGGTCCTGGAAGATTTTTTATTTATTATTAAATGGGAAACAACAATAGTTTACAGTATTCAAATTCAAATTCTTTATTAACCATACAGTAATATACAATAGTATAAAAAGCTAGGTAGCGTACATCATGTCGTCTAATCCCATGCTAAGTAAAAACTTGTGTTATGGCAATCAGACAACGGATGCACGCCGAACAGTTTTATCCTAAAATATATTATTTACACATTCACACACACACAATCACACTACACTTTATCACGTAATGTATCTTTCAGCGACGTGATGCGCGCTTCGTTCGGGAGCCTCCCCCGGAACCTCCGGTAAACTACACCGGCGGGCCAGAACTCCTCCACCTCGAAGATGGATAAAACTTGAGTCGGCACTCTCACCACAAAGGAGCTGAAATTCACTTTGTGGCAAGAGTGCAGACGCTCCACCCTCAAGGTGTAGGTGGTCTTCTCGCGGATGTAGTTTACGACGTCTTCGACCGTCATGGACCAGTGCAGGCGCGACACGTAGAGCGGAGTCGTGGGCACCTCGCTGCGCAGGCGCAGCTCGGGCACATAAGGTGCGGTGCCGCGGTGGTTGCGGACGGTGAGCTTCCTCTTCTTCCTCCTCTCCACCAGAACGAAGCCCTCCTCATCGCACCTCCTGCTCTCGTCCTTGTCGAGTCGAAGATGTTCAGCCTTGCGGCCCTCCTTTGCCCCCCTCGCCTTTACCCGCGGGGACGGTGCGGGGCAAGCAGCGACGCTTGCATAATTTTTCTATTGAGTCGATGTCTTTATCTTCGTGTCGACGTCACGCGGTGACGGCGAGCTGACGGCGGCGGCTGTTGCCCACTCGGTTTCGCTGACGTGCAAAACGGCGAGTCGCGCTGAGCTCCGCGACGCATATTTATCGAGTCGATCGGATGCTCGGGTGACCTACATAATGAATTATTACTTTTTAATTGTAATAGTTCACTACGTAACTCACTGATGGTGGATTCCGAGGCATACAATCTACCTCGCATCTCGTCCAGCTCTGCCCTCATGATGTTGATCTTCTGGAGCAGGCTGGAGACGTTGACATGGTCCGTCGATACCGCCGGCAGTTTGTGGAGCTGCTTGGCCACAAACACCGGCAATTCCGCAGGATTAGTCTGCTTGAGCAGGGAGATGATGTCCTGCAAGCTTCGTTCGCTTCCGTCTCTCCTCCGGGACGTTATCTGCGCGGTCTTGCCGAGCGCATCGTAAAGCATCAGCCTGCCCTTGCAGATCTCCGCGCTGGTGTAGGTTGACCTGCACAGCTGCACGATGCTATCTTCGTCCATGGTGTTGACGACGTGTTGTACGAACGCCAGCAGCTCGTTGGATACGAGCGCCATGGTGTCGGTGCAGCGGCTGTGAGCCGCGCGACTCGCGAAATATTAATTAATTTTATTAATATTTGCTACGTGTGTTGTTGAGCGGAACGCGACCGTTCGCTACCGCGATCAAAACAACACTGTAGTTAGTAATATAGTAATATTGATATATTACTAACATACTTACTATACATTTTTTATAATATAAGATAGTAGTCAGCCCTAGAACAATTTTTTTTATTACTATCATGCAAATTTTTGTGAGTAGCTTCATTTTGATAAGACAAGCAACATTTTTATCTGCGAAAAATCTTGAAAGTGGTAGCTAACAGAGATAGAAAGGATTTCATGCTTTGATTTGATGGTCTTAAGATTCAAAGATTCAAAGACTTTATTAGCATCCAAAAATGATGCTGAGCTTTTACTTACGCAACAAAAACTTGACGTTCTGCTAATATCTGAAGCGCACTGCACCGCCACAACTAGCTTGAAATTTAAAAATTTTGAATGCTACATCACCCTGCATCCTGATGGCACTGGACACGCTGGCACAGCAATAATTATTAGGAAATCTTTAAAATATCACATTATGCCAGAATACAAAACACCTCACCTTCAAGCCACGACAGTAGCCATTGCAGATAACAAGGGCTACATCAATGTATCTTCAGTGTATTGCCCCCCAAAACATAAAATCACAGAACAATCATTTAATGATTTCTTTAAAACACTTGGAAACAGATTTCTGGCAGGGGGTGACTGGAACGCCAAAAATACACACTGGGGATTAAGAATAATGACTATCTAGCACAAGAGGAAGACAACTAAAACTCTGTATTGATAGTAATAAACTAACATCAGTCTATACTGTGAACACACTTACTGGCCAACTGACACATCCAAGATCCCCGACCTAATGGACTTTTTTGTTGTGAAGGGTATTGGTGGACACTACATAAAATGTGAATCTTGTCACGATAGCTCTTCGGATCATACTCCTGTTATACTGACCCTTAGCGATAAGATTATCGAATATCAGGGACCAGAAAAACTATATAACAAGAGAACGGACTGGGATGGTTTCAGAAACTATATAGAAGAAAATATAAACCTTAATGTCCCATTGAAAACTGAGGACCATATAGACAGTACTATTAAATACATAACGCAATTAATACAAGAAGCCTGTTGGAAGAACACTCCACTTCTAGATCACAAAAAAAGTAGTAATGACTTTCCTCTTGAAATAAAAAAAGCAAAAAAGAAAGACGGAGGCTAAGACGTGTTTGGCAGCTTAGTAGACTTACCGTAGATAAATATGCATTTAACAAACAAGCCTCGCATCTAAGAAAAATTTTAAAGGACTGGCAGGACATGACTCTTGAAGATCAACTCGAATCACTGACAGCTACTGCAAAGACTGACTACTCCTTATGGAAATTCACAAAGGCGTATAATAGACCTCAGATAACTAAACCCCCACTTCGAACGCCAAATGGCTGGGCCCGTTCTTCACAAGAAAAAGCAGACCACTTTGCCAACCATCTAAAGAATGTTTTCCACCCAAATGAAACGAATGTAGAAACTGATGACGACATAGATTCTTATCTCGCGCAACCCTTCCAGATGTCGAAACCTCCTAAGCCGACAACAGTACGTGAAGTGTGGAGTACCATTAAGGGGCTAGAAGCCAAAAAGGCTCCCAGCTATGACCTCGTTACAATGGAAGTCCTGCGGGAATTACCGAAAAAAGCCGTTGTATTCCTGAAATCTCTTTTCATAATGTTACGTAAAAACAATAGAATTACTACAAGTGTCACCTCACTACCAACTTCGAGTAGCAAGATATCGACAATTGCAGCACTTATATCAGCGTCTTGTTGGCCCAGCGGGACAAGCTAGATATAACAGCGCCAAGTTCCAGGTACGCGTACACGCGGCGGCAATACTTACTTTTCGCTTTCTTTAAAATATAAGCATCTCTCACTCAAGTAGGACTTAGGAGAGAGACGGATGTCGAACGTTGCCGAATTGTGCTTCCTTGTCGCTCGTTCCGCGCTCTCGCTTGCACTTCAAGCCTTATATGGAACGCCTCAGAGCGAAGTAACGACGCATGAACTGTCATGTTTTTCGGGCGCGCACCCCATATCGAATTATAAGACGTTATCACGTCAATAAAATAAAATAAAAATTTAAGGGGGGCCTCCCATACAATATCACAACTTTTGGCCTATTTTTTCTCTATAACGGTACGGAACCCTCCGTGCGCGAGTCCGTCTCGCACTTGGCCGATTTTTATATTATTGGAAAGCAATAACACCATCCCTAACCACCAATTTGGATTTAGACAGAAACACTCCACTATTGAGCAGGTTCAGCGGGTTGCTCAACTAATTAGAAAGGCGCTAAAAAACAAGGAATATGTTTTCTCAGCATTCCTAGACATTCAACAGGCATTCAACAAGGTCTGGCACAAAGGCTTGCTCAGCAAAATAAAACAGTATCTACCACATAGTTTCTTTCTGCTTCTAAAATCTTATTTAACAGTCCGGTGTTTTCAAGTGAAAGAAGCTGATTCCACCTGTGATTTCTATGAAATACTGTCAGGTGTACCTTAGGGCTCAGTGCTGGGGCCAATCCTGTATAATTTATAAACATCAGACCTCCCAACATCAGAAGAGGTAGAGACCGCCACCTACGCTGACGACACAGCTATTCTAGCGACCAACACAAACCCAGTGACCGCATCTGAGCAGCTGCAACTTGGTCTAAACTCCATTCAAAAGTAAATTCATGGCTTCAAAAGTGGCTTCAAAAGCCAGCACCACAAAATCTGTGCACGTAACTTTTACTCTGCGAAGGGAAGATTGTCCGCCTGTCTCCCTAGAAAACTGCATACTACCTCACAAAAATAGTGTTAAATATCTGGGATTACACTTGGACAGACGCCTCACCTGGAATAAACACATAACCAGCAAGAGAGAGGAGTTAAGAATCAAATATAAACAACTAAACTGGACTTTAGGCAGAAACAGTAGACTCTCACTGGAAAACAATACACTGATATATAAAAATATAAATCCTAAAACCTGTATGGATGTACGGAATTCAACTATTCTCGCACACCTGAGTAACTCCAACATCTCAATCCTACAAAGAATGCAGAACATCATACTAAAAACGATTTCAAAATCCCCGTGGCTCATCACGAACACGGAGGTTCATAAAAATCTAGGCATACCCACCATAAAAGAAGAGATACTGAGGTCCACAGAAAAATACAAAAAAAGGCTGGAGGTCCACCCGAATACCTTAGCTTCTGGCTTCGTCAGCCGTAATTATAACAAGCGCCTGAAAAGGAAGGACATCTTTTAATTGAAAGAACTATATAGTAAACCATGAGTAATGCGATCTACATTGGTAGAAGCACTCTACCTGCCATGCGTAGTACATCTCACCTGCTTATAGTTAAATACTGATTGCAGATTAGAAGAGGGGAAAAAAAAAAATTGGATGTAGACTCCATAATAAAATGCACAAATACGGTACAAAAATATGTGCCTACAACAAAATGGCGAAAGAGTGCGCGGGGCGGTCAAAAACAATATGTGTAGTACTTAAGACATCTAACTCTAGCACTAGAATGTGGCAGCGGGGCTGCGGAAGTAATTTGTGAGGGGGAAGGTAGGTCTTTCGGATTATAGAGGTTTTTGGATTAGTTGGGGTTCGGACTATCGAGGCCACTTGGAATTATTTTCAATCCAAAAAATCACAATAATGCACTTACTGACAGGTGCTACAGTGACCTCCTGGAGTTTCTTCAGCACCTGATGGAGCCAATTTACGAACAGCTCCGTATTGTCACCGAGGAACAACTGCAAGTCATCCTCCATCTGCGATCGTGTCCTCTTGTTAGCGACCATTACCATCACATAGTCCGGGAGCTCATCATCTGAAATTTGACAAATTCTATATAATATCACACCTTCTTTATTTTCATAGTTTAGGTAAAAATCAATTGTAATGACTAATGAATTTAAACCAATAAATTGTGGTCATTGCAGTGTCATTTTAATTATTTTAACTTACCAACATAGCAACCCAACTCCATCAGTTTGGCTTTGATAGCAGACTGTAACAAAAGACAGTTATATTTTTAAAATACAAATAATATTTAATTGATGACTTTCCTCAGTAGGTACATTATAATGGTTTTAGTGACAAGTTATTAAAAATGGACCACTGAAAGAAATGCACATAATAATTGAGGTCATACAGTAAGGCTGATTTACATTGATACAGTAGCTGGCGCCAGCATCACTGGATTGAAACATGTTTACATTGATAGAGTGCTGATCCAGCGACGGAATCCAGTGATGCTGGCCCCAGCTACTGTATCAATGTAAATCAGCCTTTAAAGAATATTGATTTGTAACAGTCGATACGGGTTATAGAACTAATGGCTGGCACAAATGAAGTATATTCAGCAGGTATACAAAAATACACAAAATAACAATAGAAGTAGGTACTTACTTCATACCCAGAACCGCAATCTTAGTATAACGAAGGCATGTATATTATTGATTTAATAACAGATGTATTTAATGTTTTAATCAAGTGAAATACATTTGAAAGTATTAAATTGTGACTTACTCGCATCTTCTGCCCGATCTCGCTGCCGACAACATCCATTTTTGATGATGATTTGTGTACTGTTTAGGTACAACGAAACTATTCTTCACCTGGTCAAAATTTTACCACATAAACAACAAAAAGCACGTTGTGGACATTTTCTATAAATCCTGGTTTTTCATTTTTAGTTACAAGAAATAAGAATTGATCCACAAATTGATCACAATTCACAAAATGACAAATGTGAAATGTAGAGATAAGAGAACTGTCAAGTGACAGCTGACAACTGACAGCTAATAAGTCTAGTAGTCGTGTTCGTTTGGTTTTTCAACTGCACTATGCACATGCGCGGCTTTTTTTGTTTTCATTACGTTATAATTTTCATTACGTTTTGAGTCGGAGACACTAGACATTTCGCAAAGAAAAAGAAAACCAGTAGAATAATTCTCAGCGTGCCACTGAAAGGGACAACAAGAAAGTAGTTAGTGTTACCAGTAATAAGAGATATGAAAAAATTACCCACGGTGGTAATATTATAACCTAATACCTAGTTAAAAACTTTCAGTAAATATAAATATTTCAGTTAATATTAATGTAAATTTAATAAAACATTTATATGTACTGAAATTTTTATATAAATTTGACACTTAAAATGTTATAATATTATTGTGACATTTTTCCGGTCGTAAACTACATAGCTTCAGAGTTCAAAGTACATATTAATTAGATATAATCTATATCTATATATATAAAAATGGATTTTCAAATGTGTTAGTCGCGCTAAAACTCGAAAACGGCTGAACGGATTGGACTGATTTTAGTCTTAAAATATTCGTAGAAGTCTAGGGAAGGTTTTACACGAAGTTCACCGGGACAGCTAGTCTATATATATATATATATATATATATATATATATATATATATATGTATATAGAAATGGATTTTCAAATGTTTTAGTTACACTATAACTCAATAACGGCTGAACCGATTCTGCTAATTTTAGCCTTAAAATAATCCTTGAAGTCCAGGGAAGGTTTTTGAGTGACACGAAGTTCACCGGGACAGCTAGTAAATTATATTTATGATTTATTGCATTAAAGCCCAGCAATCTATTAGAATTATACGCGGGCAAACCCGCGGGTAAAATCTGGCATTAGCCATTAGTTTATTTAAAAAAACACAATTCAATCATTAAAATATTTATTTAACGTAGTACATTAATTGATATGTTCTTAACCCCATACAATATCTGTCAAACTGTTCATTTATTTGAAGTTTAATAATCATTAAATATTTCTGAGTACGGCAGTAATTATTTAAATTTTAAGAAAGTATTTTTTATCGAGCTTTGGCCCACCATACTTTCCACCATTGTGTCTCCTGTGTCACCAGAATCGACAGCGGTATCCAAGCTTCGCTTTTGGAATCTAGGAGCTGTAATAAAGATATTAATTAAATTTCTGTACCTAGATAAGATGTAATTTATCCATACTTCCATGCTAGTCCATACTAATATATTATTATATAATAAGTATTATAAATGCGAAAGTGTGTCTGTCTGTTACCTCTTCACGAATCACGTCCAAACCGCTGAAGCCGATTTTGCTGAAATTGGGTATGGAGATACTTTGAGTCCCGGGAAAGGACAATAGGATACTTTTTGTCTCAGAAAAATGTACGGTTCTCGCGGGATAAACAAGTTTTGGCGCAACAGAATTGCGGGCATCATCTAGATTCTAGTTATAAATAAATTACGTTGATAGGCACACCTCGGTTTAAGAAATGTTTTCTTTCCAACATTTAATACATCTTCCTTATTAAAATATTTACTGCATATTCTTGAACTAAGACGCGGTGGGGCCCAATTTTTTTATTTGTTGCAGTTATCCATCATTTACGGATTTCAGGGTCATTAGGAAATCTGAAATATTTTTTCGGATACATAATTGTGTTGAAAAAAACAACTAAAATATGTTAAAAAAAACATATTTACATAAATTTCCCCATTAGCAGGGTAATTAATGTAAGCAACATCTGGCAACACTGACATTTGAGGTTATATAAACAAAATACTAAAAATACGATAAATCAAATGCTAATTTTAGTAAAACATACGCTTAATGTGCACGATATTAATAATATAAGAAAGTTAATTTATAAAAACTGTGATGCTAATAAAATATAACGAAATTTTTGATAACTTACGTATGAAAAGATATTCCCTCAATTTTCCTTGAAGTGTTGCTTTTACAGCCCATAACACTACATCCCACCATTATTTTAATTTACTGCACATACATAGCTTATAAGAAAAACACAACACCACTACTTCTAACGTTACAATTAATAGTTAAATCAAACAAAATTCGTAAATCCAGCTGTTTGTTTACGAAACGTCAAACTTTGTTTTGCTCTTAATATGAGTATCACACATAAAGTTAATATACCTATCGGAATAGAGAAACAAAGGCCTGAGCAAGCGAGATGTCACTATCAGTAACACTGCGTGGTAGAAAGAGAAGCGTGATTTGAGGTTGCATAGCCTTTTTTTCATCTGTTTGACAGTCTGTCTGACCCTGTGCCGATCGTTGTCAATTTGGGCTCTCAGAAAAATTGTGATTTTAAGTTAAATAATGAATAGTTTTTAGAAATACTGCTCTAGAAACATGGATATAAGTTGGAAGATTGACTGTGATACCACACATCGAAAAAACCCGGACAAATATTCATTTCACAGGCATTGAGATCAGGGCTTCAAATAACGTTATTTTTTCATAACGTTATTGCTTCAAGGGCATAGATAACGTTATGAAAATTTAACCGATACTAGAAATAACGTTATAAATGTATTTAATAACGGTAAATGTTATAACGTTATATAGGATTTATAACGGTAAATATATGTTCTTTGATAACGTTATAGTCCGTCAAGAAAGTCATGACAGGCGGGAAAATTTTCTAAACGTAATCGCGCTTTTAAGGTGTATTTTTTTCTATGTATTTTCACAGAGAACGCATAATACATTTTAAATATGAGTGAGATTTGGTGCACCGTGCACGATCGCATACCTGATACCAGAAAATAACGTTATACTTACCGTTATTATTATAACGTTATTTTTTTGTTATGCCATAACGAAAAAATAACGTTATAATAATAACGGTAAATATAACGTTATTTTACTAGATATCGTTAAAAAAATAACGTTATCTGGCTACCATTATGAAAATAACGGTACGTAACGATATTTTTTCTGTTATTCGATAACGTTATGAAGCCCTGATTGAGATGTATGGAGTTGACACCGCAACGCAGTGCTTGGTCACATTCAAGAGACGCTATATAGCCGCAGTGAACTTAGTCGGCCGCGAGCTCTTCTGCGCACTTGACGTATGACAATTATAAAAAAAACAAAATAAAAGTCACAAAAATGCCTTGGTGTGTCTTAGGATATTGTAAAAATAATTCCAAAAACACTTCCAAATGCGACGGCATAACATTTTATCGGTTAGTAAATAGTATTCTTATTTAATTATTTTCGATTAAAATACGAACATTCAATTACTAGGCGAAGACGCGCGCCATTTCGCATTGTCATAGAGTAGTAGAATCAGAGGGGAATGTAGGCAGAATACAGATATCTATGATGAGACGACGATGAATGAAGTATTCACGTAGACGAGTTTGTATTTTGGTAATAATATAAATACGGTATTACGTATACATTAAACATGCGTACATTATAATTGTATTTATAAATATATAAGTAATTTGAATTTAGTATGTAGTGGACTTTGGATCCATACTTATTATAATATAATTATTATAAATGCGAAAGTGTTTCTGTCTGTCTGTCTATCCGTCCGTCTGTCGGTTTGTCCGTCCATCTGTCTGTCTGTCCGTCTGTCTGACCGTCCGTCTATCTGTCTGTCTCTCTGTGTCTGTTACCTCTTCACGCCTAAGCCGCTGTAACGGCTTTGCAAAATTTTGGTATGTAATTCTTTAGTTTTTGACCGACTTCCAAAAAAGGAGGTAATACGTTTGGCTATATGCATCCTCTATCAGTTGTATCACGGGGAGTGCTCTGAGGACCATCCCATCATATTGTGGCGGTCTTCCACCGTGCATTTTTCGCGTAATTTTCTTCCGCGCACTGCAAAACTGTGGAACGAACTATCGCCAGAAGCATTTTAAGAAGGCATATCCCCACGCATCTGCAGCTCTTCTGACGTTACGCGTGCCCATGGGCGACGGTTGTTGCTTTCCATCAGGTGACCCGTTTGCCCCGTTATTTTATACTAGATATTCCGCGCGGCTTCGCCCGCGTAATTTAAGAATTTCATGGAAGCCGTACATTTTTCCGCAAAAAAGAAACTTTTGTCCTTTCTCGTGGTCTATTCTTCATGTGTGCTAAATAACATAAAATTGCTCCAGTGGTTCGTGAGATAAGCCCTATAAAATAATTTCCCCCGTTTTTTCACATTTTCCTCTATTTCTTCGCTCCTATTAGGTTTAGCGTGATAAAATATAGCCTATAGCCTTTTTGGATAAATGGGCTATCTAACGCTGAAATAATTTTTCAAATCAGACCAGTAGTTCCTGAGATTAGCGCGTTCAAATAAGTCCTTTCAAATAATTTAGCCCGTTTTTTCAACATTTTCCTGTATTTCTTCGTTCCTATTAGTCTTATCGTAATAAAATATAGCCTATAGCCTTCCTCGATCAATGGGCTATATAAAACTGAAATATTTTTAAAATCGGATCAGTAGTTCTGAGATTAGCGCGTTCAAACAAACAAACAAACTCTTCCGCTTTATAATATTAGTATAGATAAAAAATCTAATTAACTTCTATGTCCTTGAGAAATCGTACTTGATGTTGATTAGTGAAAAAACCGTGCCTATATTTAGCGACTTGTAGTTGACTTAAAAGTTGGATTTCACTTAACTATTTTTAACTGAAATCCAATTCTTTAGTCATGCAGAAATAAACGAAACTTTGTTTGTATTCCCCTATTTTAGATGAGCCGCCATATTGGATGTAGAATGACATTACATTCGTTTTCGAGTTATTCTCAAAAAGTTCTTTCATTTAATATCCATACTGTTACTATAGGACGGCATAGAAAATAACTATTCCGCTATCTTGGATGGTCGGCCGTTTTATATATTATTTATAGTGATGTCACATACTGTATCGTGCATTGTCATTCAAACCAAACGTGAATACAAAATTTCAGCTCAATCGGTTAAAATATTATATGTATAATGTACATACAAACTTACTTCGAAATTGAGTTCATAAATCCCACCCGAACTTACATAATAATGTAAATAACTAAATAATAATAATAATAAAGCAAGTTAAATAAAAGCTTTTAATAATGTTTAGTAAAAATATTTCTTTTATTTTATCCACTTTCAAATAGTAGTCTGCGTTCATTCGAGTGTAGGCATAAAACTTTGTCACTTCTGCGGTACTGATCATTCTTCAAGTGCGACATGTTTTTTGTCGGCAATAGCAACTCCATACATCTCAATGCCTGTGAAATGTATATTTTTCAGGATTACTCCTATGATTTACACTGCAATCACTCACATAACAAGTTACTATTGTTATATGTAATAGTATTTGTCGAAAATAATAAAGGATTTAAACAATAAATTGCAAATACCGAAAGGGCATAAAAACGATTGACGACTTTTGGCCGACCTGTCAAATGAAAGTGGTTAAAGTTTTCATTAGACTGCCTCTCTCTTTTCATCTTGTTATAATTCCATAAAGGATTTTCTTCTCTCTCGCACTCTTTGTTGGTCTTTAGCATCATACGTTTATGAGAGAAACAATCCCGAGCTGTCAAGCTTAACCAAAATTTGATTTACATCTGTGTATACAATTATATTTACGTGTGCGTGCCAGTGATGTACAAACATCTTGTAATTCGACAAAATATCGATCATGGAATAATAATTGTAAGATTGTAAAAATAATAAAATGGGATAAAATAAAATTGCATAGATATATAATAAAATTGTAATTTTGAAGTAAAATGTGACTTTTCTTCAAAATGCTTGCTGTACAATTAAGTATGCATGAATTTTTCTTCGGAGTCCAGTTTGGACGCTTAATCATTTTAAGCCATGAATTTCTGGTATCCGGGTCAGCAGGAAATCTGAAAAATTGGCCAAGCGTGAGTTGGACCTCTTCGGACTTCTAAAACCCGGCACGATACGACACGACATGTCATGACACCATTCGACACGACAGGTTACGTCACGTCACATCAGTTCACGACACGACACGACTTCACTAGACCCTATTAATTTTCAATTCACTCTCAATGAGCCCTTTTATTTGATGCCCATATTGCAGAAGTGCTTTCAACTATTCCCCTATCTTGGATGAGCAGCCATATTGGATGTAGAATGACATTACATCTGTGGAAGTTTCAGAAGTCTATTACTCATTAATGCGTTAGCATTCTATATAGTTTGTGCTATTACTATAGCGGTTCTTGTTATACAGCCTGGAGACAGACAGACGGACGGGCGGATGGACAGACGGATAGGCAACGAAGTCTTAGTAGTAGAGCGGGCTGCGGGACCCCACTACTAGGATTTTTTACCCTTTGGGTGCGGAACCTTAAAAACGATAAATTATGTATGATTGTATATTAATATACTTAAACTAATTATAAACTACGGATGAGCATGTTATTATTTTAACATTCCTAGATAATTAGTACTTATACTTAACTAAAAAATATTTTCATATCGATACAACTTATCGATAACTTGATGCAGCCCTAGTGTAAAATAGATGAAAATTGTTTACACAAAATATCATTAAATAGTGCACCATGGCTAGTCAAGTTATGTTTTCCATATAATTAAACATATATAGAAGTGAATTATCAAAATCAATACCAATAACTCGTAGGGAATTGGCAAAAATAAACTTAAAAGTAGGTCCTGTCGATGTAGAATAATTCACCTGTGAAATGAATATTTGTCCGGGTTTTTTTCGATGTGTGGATCCAGAATCATTCCACAAACATATAACATTGTTTCTAGAGCAGTATTTCTATAAATTATTCATTATTTCACTTAAAATCACAATTTTTCTGAGAGCCCAAATTGACAACGATCGGCACAGGGTCAGACAGACTGTCAAACAGATGAAAAAAAACCGGCCAAGTGCGAGTCGGACTCGCGCACCGAGGGTTCCGTACAAACCTGCAAGGTTTACAAAGTTCGTCATAGAAGTTTGATTTTGTTACAGCTTAAAGGTATTATAGACCTGAGTATTTGGTATGAATTTCAATTTAATACCTCTACGCGTTTATGAGGAAATGGGTAGTAAGTTTAAAATTAAAAAAAATATAATTATATATTATGTGATGTAACTAAAAATTTATGGTTTTCGTAATTTTTCCTTTATCTATGCTATAAGACGTTGCTTCGTACCAAATTTCAAGATTCTGAGTTCACGGGAAGCACCCTACAGGTTTTGATTCCCTTGCAAGTGTCGAAAATTTGCGGCATAAACGGCTGTATCTTTTGATTGCGTTGGCTTAGAAGTTTGATTTTTTCACAGCTTCAAGGGACAGTAGACCTGAGTAATTGATATAAATTTCAGCTTCATACCTCCACGCGTTCCTGAGAAAAAGGGTCTTGACAGACGGACGGACGGACAGACGGACAACAAAGTGATCCTATAAGGGTTCCGTTTTTTCCTTTTGAGGTACGGAACCCTAAAAAGCTATGCAACCTCAAATCACGCTTCTCTTTCTACCACGCAGTGTTAACTGATAGTGACATCTCGCTTGCTCAGGCCTTTGTTTCTCTATTCCGATAGGTATATTAACTTTATGGGTTTGAATCAAACCGTTTGACAATCTCACCGACCACACCACCACATTAAAAACCGAAATAACACAATTGTATGAAAATAATACAAAAACACAACGTCACTATTTTGTATTCCCGGCAAAACTCCTAAAGTATATATTTTGACATTGACACCTTTTTTAAGCAGCAAAGAGACATTAAAGATCGTCTTCTTAGTATAAAATAAAAATATAGAACTATAAATTAAAATACTTTAATGTTATAATCTGAGGTTATAATATTGTAGTCTTGATGTAATGACTAGTAGCTAAGATTATATTTTTTATAATATTAAAAAATAAAAGAAAAAAAAACACCTTTTATATTTTAAACGTTATGTGCTTCTGGTACTGAGGTAAATCAAATGGGCTACGGTACAAATACGGTCCTTGGCCCTACCCCCCGGTGTAAAATAATATGGCCTAATAGTCGGCTTTACCGACTAGTCGGCACATCTCTAGTTTAAAACAAATGGGATTCCTCTATTAGTTATAATTACGGTACCCCTATTGAGTAGTCACAAGAAAAATCTTAGAATTAGTGGGTAGGTTGAATAAATTGAACGCAAACACCTCTTCATACGTCATGCACTACTGGTACTTCATAGTTACAACTGGGCAACCCCTTGAATTTTTGCTTTAGTACAAAGCTCAATATTTTTTCTTTGGGCTAACTAGAGTTGGGATCTCATCTTCCACCGTTGGACACGTCTTATAAAAGTTGCTTCTAACTGCCAGAAATCCATAAAGAAAGAAGAAAGAAAGGCTTTAAGTTAGTGCTTACAATCTTTATAAGGATCGATTTCTATAATCTTTAATAAAAATAATTATTAATATAATAGTTATAGACAAAGATCGTGTATCAATAAAACCAGTAAGTATAATGTAAAAGATTTGGCATTTATTCAAAATTCGTGCAATAATTCTACTACAATCTCTTTTGTATTATTTTTAAAACCTTACGTAATAAAGTTATATTAAATAAATAATAAATATTTAGCTTACAATTAATTTAAATTACTAATATCATACAGTACAGAAAAATCAACAAACTTATAAATACCTTCGTCTTTTGGAATTTAAAATTTTATTGTTACTTAAACTCATAACTCATTTTTTAAATCTTTGGCAAGTCGGTAAGCCTTGTGTTATTAAAATGTTTATGACATTAAAAACTCGGTGATGATCATTAAGATGCCATCATGGTGCCATTTACTTATGGCTCATTTTCATTGGTCGATAGGGCCCGCATGCGGGGTGCGGGAGATTTCTGAAACGCATGCCACAGGGCCCGCATTCGGGGAACCGTTTTCATTAGTCGATAGGGCCCGGATGCGGGGTGCGGGAGATTTCTGGAACGCGTGCCACAGGGCCCGCATTCGGGGAACCGTTTTCATTAGTCGATAGGGCCCGGAGGGCTGGGCAGAACCTCTGTGTTCGTCGCCAGTTACAGACGTTCTTGCCATGGAACAACAATTGATGTTACGCGGAGCAATTTTGACTGTCTGTGACTTATTGAAGAGAAAAAGATTTTGGGTGCAAACTTTACTGAAAAATAGAAACAGGCATGGCGCGTCAGAAACATTGTGTAAGGAGTTACAATTGCAACTCAGTCAAAACCGAACATAACAAATCAAACCTTAACTCCAAATCGTTAACGCACACATTACATCTAGAATTAAAATTTAACAAACGTAATTTCGGCCAAGTAATTTACGCCGGCGTAATTCAGCCTAGTGTGTTTAGACCCTTAGGCATCATTGTATTCAGTTCATTTGGATAAAATTCAACTTTAAAAAAAGTATGTAACCACCTATAACTATGGGGTGGAATGGAAGACATCTTGAGAAATCTTTCGAGCGGTGGGAGCCGCAGAATATTATACAACATAACATCTGCTTTGACGAGATTGCTGCCACCTAGGCGTTTGAAACTTTGTATTTATATATTTTGTTAAACCTCAAACTTACAGAAAAATTAGTGCCATACTGTTACAAATCGTTCGAATTACGAATGAAATCTTAGGATTTTGAAAAAATATTGTTCACATTCACGACCTCCCACAGGTATGGCATTATCAGACTTCTATTTATGATCATACAGGGAACTGTTAAAAAAAGTTTCAGGGTGGTACAAATAAAAAAAAAAAAACTCCTTTGCAGTAGTATGGCGGCCATTGGGAACTGTCGGAAACGTGGCAACTCGCGTCCCGCAAGCTGTATATCGACCGATGAATTTCATTGGTCGATATCACGGTCGGTATAAAGCATGCGGGCAATCCCCGCAGGCGGTGTAACAAACACGTATCGACTTGTAACTTTCATTGGTCGTTATCTCGGCTGCGGGGACTGCCCGCATGCTGTATAACGAACGAGTTAACGACCAATGAAAATGAGCCATTACGCTACCTACTAGAGTCACAACTTTACAAGCAAACGAAAGCCTTGAATAAATGACTTCTATTTATAATATTTTATTGTTTTAATTTTTTTTATCATGAATGATTATTTTTATCCACAATTTTACAATAAGAATAATTATTATTTTGTAAGCAAAATCTCAAGCTAGATTTTAACCCGTGCCCGCCGCGGTAGAATCTCTCTCTCAATAATTTTATTTCACTGCTACAAGCATACAATGTGCACGTTTCACAAAACGTACATGTTAGGACGAGTGCACACTGCACATGTATGCTTGTAGTAGGTACTTAATGCAGATAACGTTTTTACTTTGTATCGGCGCGGCGTGGCGGGTAAATATCATATATTGTAAGAACTTAGCTTGAAAAAAGGTATCAATAACTTTTATCCAAATAAAAATAAATTACTTAACATAAATTGAAGGTCGAGTGTAACCACTTATAATAGGTCTACCAGAATCTGATGGCTGACGGCAGATTTTCAAAAAATATCCTTGATCATTGGATAAATTTACATATTTGCATGTTATCAGGCGCTATAAGGAAAAAAAGGATCAAAATGATTTTATTCCAATTACCCCGGTATTGCTAGAGTCAATTTATTTTCTCATTTTTTGCCATCAGATCCTGGTAGACCTATAATTTCTGAGAAACGGCCAGCGGATGCGTTTATTAATTATTACCTACTTATTAGTGTACAATAAACATTGAAATATTATTCATATTTGGAATGTCTTAGGTAATTATACATTATTACTACCTTCTATAGGCGTACTTATAATAAGTTTGGAATGTCGAAAATTTCATTATGCAGACAATTATTAGTAAGAAAATCTCATGACGTATCGACGAAGTTGTAGCTTGAACAACTTAAGGATGTATATAACATTTATAAATTCAAAGATTTTGAGCTAAATTAGAAATATATTATTAATTAGAAATATATAGTAGAATAATACATCCTGCATTGATTGATACCAAAAAATCAATACCTTACCGACAAGTTATGTGAAATAATTCATTTTAAAATTTCTATGTATCGTACGTAATTTTTGCCGGAAGTGTTATAATTTTTGAGAATTCGTCAAAATTAGGAGCTTTGTGTCAAAGACAAAGAGCTAAAAAACTGCTATCAGTTTCTTTGTACGATTTGCGATTTTTAAGGCCAAAAAACAGTGGGGTCGCCGGTAATTCTGAGGAAATATTTCAAATTAAAATTTACGAAAACTTTCTTTGGAAAAGTAATGGCGATACAGCTCACAGCTGTTAGATTAGACATATTTCTGTTATTTTCAATGCGCATGACGTGCAGCTTTCGCGCATGTGCAATAATAGAAATTATCATCAATTTCTGTCAGATTTTGGCACATGGCACTAACACTGACACTAATTTTTTACTTTACGCATGCGAAACGAACACGGCCATACGTAGTGATTATATTATGCTCTTTGACGACCATTGGTCAAATTGCATCTCAATTTTTTTCAATAATATTATATCGAATAATTACTTAAAAATCTATCATAAATAATTATTATTATTAATAATATGTGTCTGGGTGTCCAATTTTTTACATATTTAGTACTTTCATAATTTAATTGGATGTACTACGGAATTTGACCTTATATACATCCTTAAGTGCGTCAACAACGAGAGCACATACACAAACACACATTTCCATTCAAAATTCAACAAATAAAATTCAATAATTATAATAAAGAACTCTAGAGCAACTCTTTTAATGGCTGGTCGAGTAAAAACTTTGTAAAACTTGTAACTATTGATTGCAATACTGAGCGTTGTTGAAATTCTATTTGCCACCAGGTGCCGCGATGTAGCCGTCAGGTCTAGCGTGTCAAACTGCCGTCACATGTCACGTTACATGTGTCAAAATATGTGACACATGAAAACCATATTATTGTGACATATTATGACGGCAGTTTGACACGCTAGACCTGACGGCTACATCGCGGCACCTGGTGGCAAAGAGAATTTCAACAACACTCATTAAGCAGAAAATATATTTTTTCTAAGTAATTAGAGCGCATGTTCACTAGTCGATAGGGCCCGCATGCGGGGTGCGGGAGATTTCTGAAACGCATGCCTCGACCAATCAAAATGCGCCATTAGTTGTCATAGACTCCCCGTATGCCGTATACCGCACGAGTTAACGACTAATGAAAATGCGCCCTAATGGTGACAATTAATGTGCAAAAGTTACTTGCATTATTACATTATAATGTACAATGTACACTGTACATCCAGAATACATAATTTACACTGAAATTATATAAGAGGTAACTTATCTAGATGTATCTTAGATTTATTTTCTATCATGCTTATCTACTCTTTACAATTTTGCATTAGATTCGTAAGTAGTACTCACAGTAAAAATTAACAATAAATAAATTAGTGAGATAGTAAATATTCGAGCCATTCAAAATTCATTTCAATTGTCTAATTTTTAAAAATAAGTTACACTAATAAGGCACTTAAAATTATTTACAAACGTACAAAATACTAACATGCCGCTAAAGCAGGACGGATGCAAATTAAGAGTAGGTATCTATTGCAAATGCAAAATAAATAAAAAAAATCTCTTTAAAAAGTTAAAATAAAAAAAAAATCTTTGGTGTCGTCATGCGTTAGCGGCATGTCAGCATCTGTGGGAGTCTTGGTCCATTTCGAACCTGGTAAACTTGGAGAGATTCTTCTCTATGCCGGTGGTGACCGTCTCCGTGCGCAGCTCGATGTGTGAGCTGGGTCCTTGGGACCCTATTCCTATCTTCCCGGTCCTGACGTCGAGCCCCGAGGGTCTGCCCTGGACTCGCCCAGGGACACCTGACTGAGCACCGTTCGTGTGTTGCTGAAGCTGTACCCGTGACGCTCGTTCCATTTCTCTAAAAGAATTGAGAACTAGTT
Organism: Lysandra bellargus; assembly: GCA_905333045.1. Lineage (NCBI taxonomy): Eukaryota > Metazoa > Arthropoda > Insecta > Lepidoptera > Lycaenidae > Lysandra > Lysandra bellargus. The sequence continues at coordinate 6,070,614 of HG995354.1, forward strand.
AATTGAAATTAAGTAAATGGGAAGGATGTTAGAAATGTTTTGTCATGGATTAATAATGGTATTATATACTACATAGATAGATCATAGCAGCCATGCGAAGACGAATTATTAAGCGATGTTAAACACTGAATGTTATACTCTCGAAGAAATTGATCACAGGTAGAAGGCGGTTATTGGATCAGCCGGCCGATTCTGTATTGTATTGTGAGTTAATTACTGATCATGAGTTCTGTTCGCGCCAAATTCTAGCGCGACGTTGGCAACACTGCAGCGCGTGAGTTTGCTCTGTGCTGTCGACGTCATACGCTAAACACGCGAGTGACAATATAAGACTTCCACCTTGAACCGTTAACGGAGCGCGCTCGTTAAACATACGAAAATCTCCTCTCGACTGGCCATATCCCGTGTCGCGATCAGCTCAGTGAATACAGTGAAATAAACTAATAGACCACAGTGACAGTGTGAATATCAGCTCGTCTCATCTCAGCGCAGCCGCCAGCATATATCATCAACAGGTACCCATTTTTGTCTTCCTTCATTATATATCCTTTCTACAACCGTCGTAGGGCTTTCGCCCCTACAAGTTCAATGAGTTCATTCAACTAATCACTGAGTTAGTAACTAAAACGGAGGAGTGAATAACGGAAAGACTTTTGTATGCAAGTGAATACAAAAGTGAGACTTTCCGTTGCTCACTCCTCCGTTTTAGTTACTAACTCAGTGATTAACTCACAAATGTACGATACAGAATCGGTCTGCTGGTTACGTCAAATCAATGTTAAAGGTATGATCAGTCGGCTGGGCTAGACGTAACGCGACCAATAAATATCTTTGTTGGTACATAATGAATAATGATACCTAGCTTATTATTTATGACACGTTTTAAGTACACGAGGAGTTGGGAAAGGTGCGAAAAGCAGAAAAACATGTATGATTTTTAACTAATAACTTGATTAGCCATATCAGTATAATAATTACCATTAGCCATTTGTGGCTTAAGGGTCAATTCAAACAGCAACGTGACGCGTAGACGCATTTCTAAATATTTTGTATGCATTTGACAGATTTGCAAGACGTCTCACGCAATTGAAATTTGTCAATTCAGTACACATTTAGAATTGCATATCCACGCGTCACGTTGCAGTCTGAATTAACTCTAACTCGGACAAACAAAACCCATAGATCCTATCACCACGTGATACGGTTGTGATACCTTCATGTTCGTATGTAGGAGGCGAGCGAGCGTGTGGGACGGCATGCGGGCGACGTGGGATACGCACCGCTGGTGAGGCCGGGAATGCGCGGGCAGCACAGCGCGGCGGCGTACGCGGCGCGGTACTGTGCGTTCATGATGACGTAGATGATGGGGTTCACGCACGCGCTCGCGTACAGCAGCAGGTAGCCGGCCACGTGGAACACTGGAAAAAAATTTGAGACAATAAGTACTTGGCCATATTTAAATTTGTACCATCGAAGAAATTGATTCCTAGGCAGTTGACAGACCCACGTCATTTGGCCGACTTTAAATATCAATTTAATGTTAGCTGCGATCTATCGGATATGTTTGACGTAACGCGGTCATAAGTCCTCCATCTGCCTAGGAATCAACTTCTCTGATAGTAGAAGTACAATACAGTTTGCTGTTGCGTTTTATGTGATGAACAAAAAATTTAATTTTATTCATAATTAATAGTTATGTAAGAAGTTGTGGAGAAGATGTATTTGGAGCTTGTGGCACGGAAAATTGTTGATGTGCGCGCATCGTTAATTATTATTTTTAACCTTTAAGTACACGCGTTGTTTTGGGTAACGTTCCGTCACGCGTGGGGTCTAGAGGTACCCCAATATAAATATACGTATAAATTCAGAATGGTTTAATAATTTTTAAAACCCGTTTTATATTATAAGAATAGATATTATTTTATTTATGAAAAGCATTTATTAATAATAAACTAACCATTATTTAGACAGTAAAGAAAATTTTTATGAACTAACCAATCTCGTGCATAGAATTTGTAGGGCACATGTTTAATGTACTAAAATTCAACAAAAATGTATACTTCTGACTAACTCATTGTCTTTTTCTCATAAAACAAGACTTAGAAATAAATAATCAAAATAAAAATTAACACTAAAATTTACAGAAAAATAATTAACAATCCTTGAAAGGATTGAGGAATAATCTTAGTTTAGGGTCGTACCCCTAAACTAAGATTATTCCTTGAGTAAGCTAGGTAAGTAATAAATAATTTTACTGAATCAGACTTGCAAATAGTTTTATAATAAGGCTTACGCGCAATAATAATTAGTTCTGGGACAATAATAGTATCTTCGCCTCATTTTTGGTGCACTAGGTCTAGCACTAGGTTAGAGGTATCTAACTCTTTCAAAATGTTTCCAAAAACTTTCAGAGACATTAAATTGCATAATATGATTTGAGCAATTTGATTTTCTGTTAGTCAGCAACAAATTTTCCATTTATACATAGACAATTAAAAAAAACAAACAAATAAACACATAACCAATGTGAAAAAAGTACATACGTTAAATCACGGGTGGGGTCTGCAGGTATCCCCACATAAGCAAAAATGTAACTTCTCTTATCAGAGGAGTGATTTACTTTTACTCACTGAAAAACCTCGCGTTGCATTGAGATTAGCCGAAAACATGCGATCGTAACTTGCCAATTAAAAAAATATCGTCAAAAAACAGCGCGTGGGGTCTGCGTAGACCCCGCCCGTGACGTTAAAGGTTAACAAAACATTAAAACCGACTTCCAAGGTAAAAACAATAAATATTATGAACTAAAAAGTATTAAATAACTCTTACTCTTTAATAGTGCCTTTTTCAGAATTCGTCTAAATCTCAATTATATTTTCTGTACATACTACAGTCTTCATTACTTCGAAGTACCAGCTAATTTAATCGTGAGTTCGTAGTATCTATCTATACGTATCTATTCGTAGTATACTATCGAGTAGTATGTACAGAAATAGTTGAGATTTAGACGAATTCTGAAAAAGGCACTATTAAAGAGTAAGAGTTATTTAATACTTTTTAGTTCATAATATTACTATTGTTTTTACCTTGGAAGTCGGTTTTAATTTTTTTGTTAAAAATAATAATTTCACTCTTTTTAGTTAAGTATCTACAAAATAAGGCTTTATGCGTAAATAACCAATATGAATGTTAACTATTCACATTGTTACTGTAAGCGAAATTGTGGTAAATGCTTGCAGTTATCTAAGCGATGCTGCAATTTCCAAACTTTTATCTTTAAAGGTTCAGGAGTTCTGTTCAGTGCTTTTGGACCAAGAGAGACCTTTGTATGAAATTTCTCTTATTCGTAACATAATATTATGTTTAATTTGCTAGAAACAACATTTTTACCACTATGAGTGTTTTGATAAATATCAAGGATTTCCCTCGATTGCTCATAGATCCCATCATCAGCTCACCACTTTCGTAATTGTTAAGTATACAAAATTAAGATTATATCCTATACAACAACACGAGAAATTTGAAAATCTGCGAAATCATCATCAAAAACATCTGCTTCGATGCAAAATATCACGAAAAGTACCAATAATTGGGTCATAGTGTGATGACCAATGGTATGATTATGGTTGTGATGTTGATGACCAATCAAATTGATGTGTTAGCTTATGCTTTTAGTTGTTTAAACAACTCCGAAATCCCCGAACCTGTACCTATAAGCATTCAAAAGTTCTGTTCGGTACCTTCGGATCCAGGGTATGACCTGGTACGAAATCTTACTTTTTGGTAGCATTTACCTCGAATGCTTCAGAAAAAATCAAAATCACTATATGTTTCCATACAAATTCCAAGGAGTTCCCTCGATTCCTCAAGGATCCCATCATCAGATCACCACTTTTGTGAACATGATACCAAATTCGAGTTGAACCCTATACAACACAAAAAGAATTTTGAAAATCGGACGACAAACGGCTGAGTGATCGGTGAACATACATAAAAAAAATACATACAGCCGAACGTATTACCTCCTCCTTTTTGGAAGTCGGTCAAAAATTTACTTTATATTTTTCTAAGCGAATCAAGGAAATATTAAAACAATGCAGTCGTGGTAATTGAAAGTGACAGCTGTCAACGTCAAATCTTACCGGGAAAGTGCACGTGGCTGTCTGCGACCTTCGCAATAGTGATAGGTAGGTAGCACACGAGGAATGACAGGAAGATGGCCAGCACCATCTTAGTGATTCTCCACTCGTTCCGTCGCGCCTTCGTCTCCCGAGTGTCCTTGATAGTTGATCTCTTCTCAACGCCATTGTTGAGGGTGCCAGAGCTAGCGTGCTGGGTCCGTTGGTGCTCTCGCATGCGAACTTCTGAACTGGAAAGTGAAGAAGATAATGAGCGTTTATGTGTAACACGCAGAAGTAGGAACGTTCTCAGGAAATGCAATATGCAAGCAGTGGATGTCATTTTGTGCTTATTGTACTCATTTTCGGACTCCGAGTTCCGACTAATGCTATAGATTGTTTAGCTATTAGTTCGTACCTCGTTGTCTAACACTTTTGGTACAATAATAATTTTCTTATATTATACAGTAACACAGAATTCTCGTATCTTTTCACATAGCGCCAAAAACCATAAACTTACATTAGAATAAACATGTTTACGGCTTCTTTTATTTAAAAAACTCTGTCCTCTAAATGAAATCTTATAACGACGTTGACTCGAAGTAAAGCCATAAGATTTTATGTCCTCAAGCATAAAAACCATAAAGCCCGCTTATTTACATCGTCTTTCGCACAGAATGTCCGTACGCAAGAAATTTATAAGAAAATTAGCAGGTCGTGTTACGAGCTGCCGAATTGTCTTGTTGTCGGATGAGGGATTCGATTTCGTACGTCGAAGGATCATCAAAATATTATGGCACCTGCCGCGTCAACAGAACTCATTTCATGGTAGGAATGAACTATCTGCGTAACATTTTCCATAATATGGATATTTCCAAACCAGGTTATGTTCGTACTTTAACAGACCACAATGTTTGTCTTCCAAATCAGAATTCGCAAAAAATTACTATTACAACGAAAATCAGGGACTTTAGGGATTTCTATATTCGACCATTGCGAAATAATCCTGGTTGCTAAGCTGTTTTAAGAGCGACCTATCAAATTTTGCTGTTTTCTATTATGTAATAACTAACAAGTATTACGATCCCGGAAGACGATTGACTTAAATGAAATCGAGACTTATTTAATCATTGTATATTTATCAATTATCTCATATTAGCCTAACGGATAACACGATTCACTTATTTTGACTCGATAGTTATATTTTTCGAAATTATGAATATTTCTGGGCTTTTCAACAAAAATCTGTTTCACTTATTCAGTTACTATCATTATATGACTTGCATTACTACCATCATACACTTTGTAAAATAGTAGCTAAAGGAAATATAAGTATTGTATTTAGCTTTTAAGTAATTACCAAAAAACAGTTTTGAGACTTACGACCTTTACTTTCGTGCTATAATGCAGGAACCTTGTTACGCGATATAATTGTTCACTATTGGCTGCGGCGCATGCGGGCACGATTGGTGGATATCGGGGTGTGTAGGCGGGGCTAGCGTGTTTTGATATTTTTGGCAGCCCGGTCTTAAGGTGACGCCGCGTTAAAGTAAGAAACCGTGTTGGATATGTTTTAGATTGCTTGTTTTCTACGAGAGGCCGGGCCGGCCTCTCATAGAAAACAAGCAATGGAACAGCAAAAAATGGAAAGGGCGTAAGCAACAAAATGGTTTTTGTCGCGTAATTTAAAAACCATAAATACATTTCATATAAGCTATGCACATATTAAAGTGTATGCTTCAACCAATTTATGTACAAATTTTGGAACCTTAAATCACTCTCCTGTGTTGGAAAAATAGGAATCCCTTTTTTTACAGAGGTCTTTTCGATTGATAATTCTGTGTTATAAAAGTTGTCCAATCGTGTTATGCTATGGGCAATTCAAAGACAAAGACATGATGAATACTGACAATGAACTTTAGTTTCTTAGCTTTAGTCATTGCTGAGAAAAATCGGCATCGCTACAGCCAAATTATCAAGGCGTCGCCTTAACAACACAATCCGTAATCGCTTGTTGGCCAACGTGACGGCCGACGGCGCAACATACCTAGTATGTTGCGCCGTCACGTTATCACGTCATATATGGGAAAAAATAATTACCTGTGTACCACCCAGAATATCCTGGCGTAGCATATAAATATGAGCAGAGCGGGCACTATGAAGGCGATGACGAAGAGTGCCGTTTTCGCTGATCTGCCGTTCTCATCTGGGACTATGGAGCAAGTGCCCAGTTCCGCGTCGTAGTCGAATTTACCTGCAAAGAATAAGTGCTTGAACAACTCTTGCTACAACTTTCAATCGTTTTTAGGATAAACATAAGCTAAATCTTTATTATTTAATACTTACCTAAAATTAAATACCTAAGCTTTAAAATATAAAGTTGTGTTATTACTTTAGAGTTTAGAGCCACAAGGGATTAAAGTAATTATTATTTGCTGAGCAATAATTACGGTTTAAGTGTAAGTAGCTATAATAATAATAATTAATGCCGACGCTTCATCTTCACGTAAAGTGTTTTCGAGATTTTCTCTAGCATTTCGAAGGATTAATTTGAAATGTTTACGTTCCTTTAATAAATGCCAACAAATAATATTATAATCAGGAAAATATTTCATATTAAGTAGTAGGAAAAAATTCGGGGAAACGATTTATTAGAATTCCACGTGAAATGCCAAATAATATCAAATGTACGGCCAGCAGCAACATAATTTGGCGATAAATAAGTAATTAACCCTGTGTTCAGACAACACTTCGAAATGAAATGGAATGAAACCAACCATGATACCAACCAAACCTAACGTAATTTGAGGGGAAGTTTATACTGGACGATCACGCATCGAGACCCGAGAGTTGAGTTGGAATCGTGATCACTAAATAGTAAAGCAAATATTACTTTGTACATTACAAAACCGGCTAAGTGCGTGTCGGGCCACGCGCAATATAGGGTTCCGTAGTACTGCTAGTTTTTGAAAAATTTTGTATGGTCAATGAATGTACATTTATAACAATATGTTTTAGACTACTAACAACATCATCTCAGTTACTTTCAAAGGAATTTGAACGAAAAGTTCCTTTATACTTCGCCGAATACATATTTTTTTTGTTGATCGACTATTACTCAATAACTTATGAAGTCTTCTTAACCGTGATAGTTTTCCTTTTAATTTCAGGATATTTCCTACTCACCTGAATTTTTTTCACATTTCCAGAAGCAACCGTTTAGCTGGTAGAAGGGGAGGACACTGGCCTAACGATTTTTTCCACTTTAAAACTTAATATTTCACAAGCAGATCCCTAAATCGGAAAATGATCTATGAACACTCATAATAGTTTTAAAAAACCTATCCAACGACACCCCACGCGATGGGGTGAACGCGAAAAAAAATTTCATCCCCGCTTGATGTGTATGTAAGGTACCATAAAAAAATATTTTTTTAAGATTTCATGTACCATTTTGTTGCCATCATTAAAATGTGCATTCATGCCAAATTACAGCTTTGTAGGTCGTATAGTCTCTGAGCAAATCCGCGGACAGACAGACAGACGGACAGACAGACGGACGGACAGACCGAAACTATAAGGGTTCCTTGTTGACTACGGAACCCTAAAAATTAATTTGCAATTATTTGCACTTATGTATGCGGCACTAATTTTGCATTTTGTTAATTCAATAGCTTTACTGTCTGTAGGAGTAGGATTAGTAGGAAGTAGGAACTCGAAACCAAAAATAGTTTTTTGAGTTAGGACTTAGGACGCGCTTAGACGTGCGCGTTTTCTGTTTGCGCGGATTCAAATTGCTATAGCGTTTGGGAAAATACACGACACGCGCTAAATCCGCGCTAGCAGAAAACGCGTACGTTCGAACGCGCCAGGCGTTTTTGCATTGTTGATCGATTTTTATGCTGTTTATTATTTATAAGTTGTGATCAACATAGTTTCCATCTAAAACTCATTATCAGCCCTACTAGACAAGTGGCAAGCGATTATCGTAAACGCCAACAAAATGTACGCGATTTCACATAAGTCATCGCTTCGCTAGCGAATACTAATGTCAAATCCCATACATTTTGTTGGCGTTTACGATCGCTTGCCACTTGTATAAGTCCTCTGGTCGCTCACTGATTAAGAGCCCGGGTAACCCTCGAAATTCTCATATATACGTAATACCAAAATCGTTTTGTCATACGAAAATATTTAACATGTTTGAGTTATTTTTCTGTTTAAAATAGTAATTACCTAGGTTCCTGAACAAAAATTAACTTCAAAATATTTAAACACAATTTTTTTTTTGTGTATAATTTTTTTTTACTAAATTTACTACTAAATATTTAAACACTAAAAAATAGAGCAAAACACTAAAAAATATATAAATAAATATTAAATTTACTACAAAATATTTCAACTCTAAAAAATATTTTTTAGTATTAAAATATTTTATAGTAAATTTACTATTTATTTATATATTGTTTAGCATTTTACTCTATTTTTTAGTGCTTAAATATTTAGTAGTAAATTTAGTAAAAAAAATTTATACACAAATTTTTTTTTTAGTGTTTAAATATTTTGAAGTTAATTTTTGTTCAGGAACTTAGGTAATTACTATTTTAAGCTGAAAAATAACTCAAACATGTTAAATATTTTCGTATGACAAAATGATTTTGGTATTACGTATGTATGAGAATTTCAAGGGTTACCCGGGCTCTTAATTACGTTGGAAGACAAAATTTGGGGAATACGGCGTTGATTTAAGAACGGAAATCATATTATTATGCTACTGTGCAAATTATATTCATCATCATCATCATCACTACCATTACAACAAGCTTTATCTGAATATGGCCCTTATTCATTGTTTTTGCTGACTATACACGACATACATCCCTGTGGACTACAAGCAATTTCGATATTTGATAATGTTATGCGGGCGTCTGGCAAGTTTAGATCACCTGTGTCAATACTCAATAGCTATAAATAAGCTGATTAGGATATAGTGGGGCCAATTTTGACGGGCTGGGGGCCGATAGATTTGTTCTTTCGAAATAAACCTATATTATGGGTTAGAATTTTAATTTAAACTTAGTTACTTTTTTTTAGAATTAATTATAATGATCAACCACTTACACGAATTACTTATTGTATTGATTAAGGTGCTGTTGTCTGTCAGCAAAGTAGACCAGTCATACCGCATATTATGGTTAAATGGCTTAACAGCGCAGTTAAAAAATGCAATCGCATTTATTAACGTGAATGTGGTTATGTCACAAAAATATCAAGTTCAATTAGAAATGTATACATTAATGCCATCAAAATATATAATAAATTGCCAAACCATTTTAAAGACCTTAATAACCTAGTCTTCAAAAGAGAAATTACAAAGTGGTTAGCAGAAAAAAGTTTTTATAGTATTCAAGAATATATGAATTATAATTGAAAATAGCTTTATCATTATTTTAATTAATTGAATTTATTACTGTAACTTTGACATTTTGACACAATACTATTTTACCCATTTTTATGAATTTTACTTATTTTGACTTTTATTGGATATTTTAAGACTAATTTAATAATAATTAAGTATGGACTTTGTTTTGTAATAGATTATAATTTTGTAATTCTATAAATTATTAAGTTTCAATTAAGTATATTTTTATGTTTACTTTGACTTTTGCACGCCACCTGGATGGCAGAATGTTTAGAACAATATTTTATAATTTGAAGACCTACGCAGCTAAGTTATGCACTACATTCTTGCAATAAATATATTTCATTTAATTTCATTTCATTAGATCAAGTCTTCGCGGTCACCGCCCATTTACATTATTTTTAGAATTTAGAGTGTTCCGTGCATAGGCTTATAATATTATAAGCTGTTTAAACAGAAATGTTGTCGATATAATTAAACTCGAATAAAAATGTTTGTGATGCTATTTATAACTGAAAAGTTTGATTGTTTACGATAAAACCTACTTTTCAAGGGATGCTTATGTTTTTTGTTTACTTGGGAACCCTTAGGAGCGGGAAAATTCCCCGGTACGGAAACTTTGGAAAATAGCTCGTGTTGTAAAGTTAGTTCGAGAGGAGTTTTATACGGAACTGTTATTTTTACTTGATGACTCCGGATGATGGGTTTCCAAACATTGCCATCATCACGAATTCTATCAATTCATCCAGCATTAGTTGGTACTTGGTGCTAAAAGAATCAATGTCTATGTAAATGACTACTCTGATATTACGATTTGCGATCCATGGATGTTGGACAACCAGCTTTGTTGTGGATCAGCTTTTTTTAAATTTAAAAACAGGTGTTAAGCCTATGTCCGTAGTTTACCTAATATATGAAAAAAAAAGTTTAAAAGAAAAAAAAAGATCGGTTAAAAAGTTTTCCCGTTGAAGCGTAGAGATCAACTACGATAACATGGCGCGCCCTTCCAAAATTCTAAACGTTTGAAGTGCGTTGTCTTGAGCGGTCGGCTAGTTATGATTAGTTGACCAACTAAGTGACATTCACTGAAATATGACGTGTACTGTGATTGGCTGAATACTTACTACATACAAACTCTTTCATAAGGATGTGACTACACACATTGAAACAGTCAATGAAGGGGCGCGCCATGTTATCGTAGTTGATCTCTACATACATCCATACCACAATAGACATAACTACTCCATACTAACTATTACTACTAACATTATAATGGCGAAACCGTTGAAGTTTGAACCGATTTTGCTGTAAGATATGGGAGATACTTCGAGTCTCGGGAAAGGATATAGCCCATAGGATACTTTTTATCTCGAAAAAATGTACGGTCCCCCGCGATAAACAAATTTTGGGGCAAAGGAGTTGCGGGCGTCATCTAGTACACATATATTTTACTAGATGACCCACATAAACATGTAAATTTTTCCGGGATAAAAGTCTCCTATGTCCTTTCCTGAGACTCAAAGTTTCTCCATACCCAGAAAAGCTGGTTCAGCGGTTTGGGTGTAAAGAGATAACAGACAGACACACTTTCCCGTTTATAATATTAGTATTGACTATGGTATACTAAGTATATTTACCCCATATCCCAATAAGCGTGGGTATCTGCATGCCGTATGAGAACATCCACGAGAAGACGATCATGAGCGCGATGTTGTGCTTCCTGTACACGCGGCCGTACCAGCTGTGGTGCGCGATCATGATGTACCTGGAAATTGATGGTGACCACGTTGAGTATATTGATAAAGATCATGAATTACATAATATGTAAGTATTTATTGTGAACTAGATGACGCCCGCAGCTCTGTTGCGCCAAAATCGTTTATCGTGCGGGAACCGTTAATTTTCCCGGTAAAAAAGTATCCTATGTCCTTTCCCGGGACTCAAAGTATGTCCATACCAAATTTCAGCCAAATCGGTTCAGCGGTATATTAACAATGATCATACAAAAAAAAATTGTTTGTATTAAAAATTATTATCTTGAACGTAGGGTCTACAACGATGTCTACTACATGTTAAAAAAACCAATTTAAATTGTTGTGCTCATTCACTTGAAAGTTGATGGTGACCACGTTGAGCATTGACAACGATCACAGATAAAGCGATTTGATGACAACCACGATACGATACCACGACTGTTGTGAGCGCGCTGGTGTTAATGACTTGATGCTGAATATTTGATTCCGAAGACATTGATTGTGACCACGACATCCAAACAACTTTTTTGAATTTTTTTACAACTGATTACATTTCTATGATATAATGATATTTGATAATGACCATGATAGGTTATAATTTATTCTCTACATTCTCTGGAGATGGATAACCACACTAATAATAATATTATGTATTTATTACAAGTTCTCCCATCTTAACCCTTGCTAGCCGCAGCCGTTGCTGATCTAGGCAACTTAAACCCTCCCTAGGGGTCAAATATAACCAGGCCAATGATTAATTACAGTCTGAACTGATTAAAACTTCTCAGTATAATTTTGCTCCAGGTCCATAATTGAAAACGTAAGTGGATAAATTGGGTAAATAACAGTTTGAAAACATTAAATTTTGCATCAAATATGTAGGCTTTAGGACCGGGAAAATGATTTGAAATAAAAAAATGTGATTTCTATGTATAGCTGGATAATGGATATATTATCCAGATTCAACGCAAAGTAGGTAAGTTAGTAGATTTGTTCAGATTATAAGGGAAAAATGCGTAAATGCTCGTATTAAAATGTCAGTTACCAACTTCTTCCACACATGTCTTCAATTGGCACTTTGGAAGAGGTTGATTTATGTACGTAGGGTTTAATTAGGGGAAGACTGGCTATGGAGTTACTGACACATTTTCATACTTTTGAACTCTCATAATTTGGAACTAATCAACTAAAATGGTCCTAGCTAATTTTGTTTGTGGGTTAACAAACTTTGATGTCGGTCTTAATATTTTGTAAGTATATTAATAATTTTCTTACGCCCTTTAATAATATAAAAACCTGTGTATAGAGTTTTTTATCCATAGTCCATACTAATATAGTAATATTATTATAAATGCGAAAGTGTGTCTGTTTGTCTGTTACCTCTTCACGCCCAATCGATTTTGCTTGGTGTGGAGATACCCTGAGTCCCGGGAAGCCACATAGAAAAATGTACGGTTCCTGCGCGATAAACAAATTTTGGCGCAACGGAGTTACGAGCGTCATCCAGACAGATATGACAGATTTCTTGTCTGTCAAACGATTCTCCTAACATGTAGACAGATACAAATTATTTTGATTTTTAGGGTTCCGTAGTCAACAAGGAACCCTTATAGTTTCGGTCTGTCCGTCCGTCTGTCTGTCCGTTTGTCTGTTTGTCCGCAGTTTTGCTCAGAGACTATAGGACCTACAAAGCTGTAATTTGTTTTAATACACATATTAATGATGCCGACAAAATCCATACCCGTACTTATCCATACTAATATTATAAATGCGAAAGTGTGTCTGTCTGTCTGTCTGTCTGTTACCTCTTCACGCCCAAACCGCTGAACCGATTTTGCTGAAATTTTGCATGGAGATACTTTGAGACCCGGGAAAGGACATAGGGTACTTTTTATCCCGAAAAAATATACGGTTCCCCCGCGATAAACGAGTTTTGGCGCAACGGAGTCATCTAGTGGTACATAAAATATTTTAAAAAATTATGGTGCCTCCCCTACTCATCAAGCGGGGTTGATGCGGACCCCATCGCGTCTTGTGTCGTTGGACAGGTTTTTTAAAAATATTATGAGTATTCATCTTTATTATTATCCATCATTATATTATATTATATATCACCATATTCATGATATATCATCCATTTGCGAAATATTAAGTTTTAAAGTGAAAAATATCGCCCAGCCCCTTCTACCAGCTAAACGGTTGCTTCTAGAAAATATGCGAAAAAATTCACGGGAGTAGGAAATATGCTGAATTTAAAAGGAAAACTATCAAGGCTAAGAAGACTTCATAAGTTATTGAGTAATAGTCGATCAACTAAAAAAATGTATTCGGCGAAGTATAAAGGAACTTTTCATTCAAATTTCTTTGAAAGTAACTGAGATGATGTTGTTACTAGTGTAAAACATGTTGTAAATGTACATTCATTGACCATACAAAAATTTTCAAAAACTACGGATTACGGAACCCTATATTGCGCGTGGCCCGACACTCACTTGGCCAGTTTTTATCTGGGGGGAAAATATTAACCAAATATAATTTAAATTAAACATTAAAGACGTATATGTTCTTATTGTACTACAGTTAATATCTCAAGTTTGAAATCTTAAAAGCTGTCCACTAGGGGTGCAATATTGCAATATTGCAATATTGTAAATTCCTTATTCAAGTGCATTCAACTGTGGAAGGAGCAACAGAAAAATACTTTTAAACTGAACTATTCGAGTTCTTATCGCTGTATATTAAAAACATCACTAGGTAAGAATATGTCAAGGATATTTTGTTTGTGATTTCAAATGTTGTATACTTTTCTGAAATTTTTAAATAGTTAGTGGACGTTCTATTTTTAAGGATGCGTATCTTGAAAGGGAAAACGGAATATATTAGGATTACTGTGTAGAACACCTAAAGAATGACCGTTTTGCATAAATGTAGTTGTCCGTCTGTTTGTCTATCTGTCAATATACTTTTTATGAAGTTAGGTTGGTCTTGAGTATCATGATTTGGGGATCCAGATTCTACTATTGTCCTCCATAATATTATGTTATCTAACTCCCTAGGTATAACAATACTGTTTCGATTTAGTTAGGATCCAATCGAACAGAAAAATAGTACTTACAACGTCAAATAAACTTCAAACCATTGTTTTTTGGGCTTAGACCAATCAGAACAGAATCAGTTCAATTACTTAATTTAAAAAATGACATTTAATGAGAATACTGAAGTTTTTGATATTATACTATACTGTATTTAGCGGAATCGACCTACAAGTTTTTACATCCATCAATGATTTTAATTCAAGCGTTTTTTCTCACCCATTAGCTATATCCATACTATGCGCTTTCGTCTTTAATTTTCGTCCTCTTCTTTCATTCAACTTTCCTTTTGGCGCATTCAATAATTGAACGCGTCAACGAACGCAACGCCTACATTGTCATTTTTGTTTTTTGGATACTGTCAGAGGGCATGCGTCGCGGGCATGCCTCACGTGCGCTGTTGACTGCGCTATAACGCATGCCGTTGACGAACGAAAAAGGCACAGTGTGGATAAAGCTATTCTACCAAGCCACGCACTCTCTTGATTAAGGCTCCACGTTTCAGGCTTCAGGCTTTCAAATTGCAACTATGACGATTGATAAATGTAGGTTACATGAGGCATTACCTTTTATTGTCTCCGGCATGAATAGAAGATTCATTACTCCTCCTTGACCCAGATAGCTGGCGGCTCACCACAGTATTACCACAGTGTAAGTAGCATACGGTAGGGTAACTCAGCCGCGTCCTTGATCAAACGAGATCCATACAGATGATATCGATTCTACTGATCTAATGTAACGTTAATACGACTTCAGTTCAGTAAATCAAGCTTGTTTTATATCTTATAAAATATTTTGTTTACAGCATGTACAGTATATACATACAGTATGAGAAAACTGTTTTGATGTATAATATGAAACGGATTGAATCGAACAAGGAATAAAGCTGTATTTATATTTCACAAGAAGTTGCGTGCGGCTCTGCCCGCTAAAAACTGTAGCCTGCAGTACTCATTCATTTTCTCCACGATAATTATTATCCCACGTAATTTTTCCCGTGGTCTACTATATGAGTTATGTTTCTATGCCACCAAAATCGTCCCAGTAGTATCATAGCACAGCCTAAACGGTGCAAACAAACAAAAAATTCTCCTTTAGTTTGGGAAAGTTTTCTGCTCGTGCGACGTTATACTTTCAAGCATTTAGAAACCTTAAGTTTAAGTGCGTGTACCCGCATCGGGCAGCCTAGAACAAAGATGATGTACTATTTAAAGTTTTTATTGTGGCATTAGTATGATCAGCACGTAGGCCATTTACATTTTTACAACATAAATTAATATAATACGTCCCTTGTGGAAATTGCTCTGAATCACCTGTAAGTTAAGCCTTATACCAAATTGCTCATTATCTAGATTATAGGCGATAGAGGTTGAATAAGCCTGAGATATTTTCTATGTAAAAGCATCTAACTAATATGTAACAGCGAATTATTTTGTTGATGTTTCTAAAATCAGAGCTCTTTGGAGAGGGATAAAGTTCGAACTGTTGTAGGATATTTAGAAAGTAAGATGCACGATTCCCATGGCCTCGATTGTTTTCCCCCCCAAGATTCCCCGAAATACTTAATTTCTCAAAGCTGCATTTGCCCAAAAACCGATTATCTTTTCGTAAATCAAAACTATTGTCTCACTACAGCATAAGATTAGACATACATAGAAAAATATAAAACGGGTTGCCTTCCGGGGCTGCCATTAGAAGTACATACAAAACAGTAGGAGCAGTGTACATTTCCGCGGTATAACGAAGGATGTCGACCTACGCTACAGTGTACGGTACACCTTGTACAGTGTACACTCCCTCCATATTCAGGCCATTTAATTTAGCCGCAACTTTTTCGTTTTCGCTTCGTTATAGAATCGCCGATCAAAATGTATGGAATTGACATAAGACGAGTCGAACATCAACGTATGTCAATTCCATACATTTTCATCGGCGATTCTATAACGAAGCGAAAACGTTTTGGCACACCCCCCTGGTCCTTTAGTCAAAACGTTTTCTTTCTGCTTCTTAGTAGAATCACCGATTCGATCGCTATAAATAACGATAAAAGAAAACGTCTTGGCTACAGGCTCTGACGCGAGTTTGCAACTTTTACCCATTATAAGTGTACGAAGCTGCTATGGAAGATTTTTTAAAATTAAATAAGGGGGCAAACGAGCAAACGGGTCACCTGATGGTGAGCAACTACCGTCGCCCATGGACACTCGCAATATCAGAAGAGCTGCAGGTGCGTTGCCAGCCTTTTAAGAGGGAATACGCTCTCTTCTTGAAGGTTTGCAGGTCGTATAGGTCCGGAAATACGAGTACTTGCTGGTGACAGTTCGTTCCAGAGTTTAACAGTGCGCGGCAGAAAGTTACGCGAGAAACGGTGGAAGACTGCCACTCATCAAGGTGATGAGGATGGTATGTTTTTCGCATGGGACGATGCCGAAAAGTTGCAGGTGGTATGATTCCGAACAATTCCTCAGCGCACTTCCCGTGATATAACCGATAGAGGATGCAGTGTGAAGCTACACCTCGTAGTTTTCAATTCAACGGTGAAAACTTACTAGTCATTACATTGTACGTCCATAACGTTTAAAAATGCGGACGGAGTCCCACCGTACACAAATGACAAAACTGTATACTTCAGAGTTCAGAGTCGGCCAGCTGACTGCATGTACACGGTTCGCACGCACACATTGTTACGCTAGTCCATACCATTTGACAGGCGTAAGAATGTGTGCGTGGCCGACTCTGAAGACACAGTTCTGTGTATAATAATACTCCGTCCACCTTTTTTTCTATATTCATGATTGTATGATGTATCGTTATATTTTGTGTGCGGAATTCCGTAATATTTTGAGATCTGTCGCGACTCGCCCTTGCGACGATATTGATGCGATGTCTGGCACGTCGAACAGGCCGCACGGTAGCGACCAGTACAAGTCTACGTGACATGTAAATATTAAAGGATTCCACAAACCTACGCGACCAAAGCGACTGCGAAGCGGTAGCGTCTACCGCGCGGCGGACGCTGCCCATGTAATCTTATGGCGCGGGCACCGTGCACACCTGCACGACCGCGACGCGAAATGTTCGCGTCGGCAAGCGAAACATGCGCGTCAAATTGTCAGACGCGTGTTTTAAAGTGTACATAACTAGACTTCTTTTTTAAAACCTTTTTTTATATTATTATCTACAACTCTTTAGTTTTGATAGATTGTGTCATGATATTAACGTTTGACGGTTCGCACCGTAGTCGCGCAGGTGTGCACGGCCAGTTTCGCGTTGCAGACGCTTCCGTATCGCGTACCACATCCCCTGTCACTGACGCTTAGGTTTGTTTTCAGCTTAAATGCGAATAAAAAGAAACGATTAATTATGTAACAATATACATACGTTCATCGTTCATTTTAAGAATTAATAAGATGAAGGGGGTTACATATTATAGTAATTTGATGGGGCAGGTCCTATTTATGTGGATATTGTGAAAGTATTTTAACAAGCTAATACTAGGTATTATACAGGTACATATTAAGTGTTAACCCATCAATCTCCAACCGGCACATGGCTGTCGCATAACAATTAAAATTTTATTGTGTCTGCGATTCCCTCGGGACACGATCGAGTTATTATAGAAACGCTACCATACGAATACCAATATATGTATAACACCAATATAGGTATAATTCTTTTTTCCTACAATTAGATGCAACTAGTATTTGAGACGAGACTTTAAAGAAAAAATCTTAAAATTCTGTGTATGTGTACACTGTACAGTTAAGACTGTTTTACCTAAAATCTACTGATCTTAGGTTGTTACTACAACGCTGATAAAGAAGTATAAAGATTAGTCAAAGTGTTCAAACTTGTTAAAAACATTATTAATGCTTCAAGCCCCAAACGACAATACAAATCTATTGTGTATCGTTTTTTCCAGGATCGAGGGATTAATTGATTGCGTTGGCAATCAATCATTAATACAACTATTTCATAAAGTATAAACAGACTTGTCCGTTCACACCTCTAGACGTTCTGCAATCTATATCTATTTCGGACACGATACAGCTGTTCCCAGTACGTTACTATGACGAGTTAAGAGATAAACAAATTATTTAGGATTGACATTTTCGCTGTGTATAACTTTTTATATTCGTTCGTTCGTTTATTCACACGTGTCATGAAAAGTCTTTCCACGAGTTTTTTTTCGATAGAGAAACCACAGCAGACAGAACGACCAAGTGGGCCGACGAAGAGTTCTCGATACGTTTGACGTAGTATGTCATATTATCAGTAGTTGCTCAGCCGTTCGTAGCATGCTCATCAGTGGACAACAGTAGTACCCGCGCAGATTCGTCAGTTTGAATTCGGCCTACTTGTTAGTTTTTATTGCGCCGAATTTTCATGTAAAGTGTACATAAAAAATTACAAACATCAATCTTTCAAGAAAAACATTATTTTTAAAAACATGATTTCCTCTGTCAATTATTGTTCGGCGAATTCGTCGGAATCGGTTATTAGCTCGTAAAATTTTAGGACCCCGATGAAAGAAAATCGGAGAGAAACTCTTCGTAGACAGAAAATGTCGAGTTCAGAGAGATTTGGTACGAATCGTTTGTATTTATCAATTTTGTAGATATTTTTTTGGTCCACATTAAACATTTCTACAACTGATACTAATCAAAAGGTCAGAACCTTTTGATTAGTACCAGAACCATATTTCAGAAAGAGTACCGGTTGGAACAGCATATCCAGAAACAAGAAGTAACATAAGAACTAACCTGTTCAAAGTGATTAGCGCTATGCTTAACAAGGATACTCCGACGTTGCCATATCTCAGGAATGGGACCAGCTTGCACAGCACGTCCCCATGGGGCCAGGTTCGGGTCCAGAAGCCGGATATGGCGAATGGGAGCACCATGGCGCAGAACAGGAAGTCAGCTACGCATAAACTGAAAGGTAACGGTGGTATTAATATTGAGGTATTGACATAATATTGCCGTTGGAAAAAATATTGTCTTACTGCCCCATTCAGTGAATATTAATTATAGGTCTACCAGAATCTGATGGCAAAAAGTGAGAAAATAAATTGACTCTAGCAATACCGGAGTAATAGGAATAAAACATTTTCATCCTTTTTTTATTCCTTTAGCGGCTTATTTTGTGTGTGAAACATGCAAATAAATATAAAAAATTATCCAATGATCAAGGATATTTTTTGAAAATCTGCTGTCAAAAATTGCCATCAGATTCTGGTAGACCTATACTTAACTGCAATTAATTACTTAATGAAGATTTTGACATAAGCCTCATACATTATTTATTCTGCCAAACTCTTCATTAAACTGAAGGTTAATCATAAATGTCTTAAATGTGCGGCAGCTAGACATTTAATACCCATACTTTATTTGTCAAATTTTCATTAAATTCAAGCTTAATCATCATTAATAATAATCAATGTCCATGAGTGCAGCAGTTTGTGTATTATTTTGTAAGAATCGGGTATTCTTTTGTAATCTATACTTATTATAAAACAAAGTCACTTTTTTTCCCTCATGTCCCTTTGTTCCCTTTAATCTTTAAAACTGCTCAACAGATTTTGATGATTCTTTCAGTGTTAGATAGCCCATTTATCGAGGATGGTTATAGGCTATATTTTATCACGCTAAGATTAATAGGAGCGAAGAAATAGAGGAAAATGTGGAAAAATCGGGGAAAATGATTTGAAAGGGCTAACTTGAACGCGCTAATCTCAGGAACTACTGGTCCGATTTGAAAAATTCTTTCTGTGTTAGATAGCCCATTTATTGAGGAAGGCTATAGGTTATATTTTATCACGCTAAGACTAATAGGAGAATGTGGAAAAACGGGGGAAATCATTTGAAATGGCTTATCACGCGAACTACTGGAGCAATTTTTATGTTATTTGGCACAGATAAGAAGTAGACCACGTGAAGGATTATAGGCTATCGACTTTAATCATTTTTAGTGGCTATATATTTTATACCCGTGCGACGCCGGGGTGGGTCGCTAGTAATATATAAATCCAAACAGATTAGCTTCCTCGATTGCTTTTCAATGTACGGTCTATTGTAAATTGTAATAAATCTATTCTCACTGCTTGTGACCATAGACAATGATGAGATGCCAATTGACAGAAGGCCCAATAATTGCTGTCTTAGCCAAGTTGCTAATCGCCAATAATATATTATAACTACATAGATGATGCCCGTAACTCCGTTAACAGAAATAAGTAAGTTACATACTATAATATTATTATGACGTAATATCTGGGGACACCGCAGTTCCCCCGCCAAGTCGAGCAAGAAAGCGGCACGGCCGTAGCGCGTACCATACACTATACAGGGTGCAATTAAACCTTCCTGCCAATTTTTTTCCAGGGCTTAGGTATCATTAAGAGAGTCCATTTAACCAAAAAGAAATTGGGTGTTATTTTTTTTTTCCAATGACATTTTATCCCATTTAAAATCGTTGCAGAACGGTCACTCGCGGCGTGGGGAAATGAGATGGGGTGACGCGGGATGAGACGCACGCGCGGGGGCACGTCACGCGCGGCCGACGCATTGTGTCCATTAACTGTGATGTTTTTTAGAATAACTTTAGGAAGCTATTTCTCAACATTTTAGTACTGAGTGACTATAAAAGAAAAAATACATATTTTACTTAAACAAACATGGCGTCAAAAAGCTCGCGCAGCAGATAGCACTGTGTTGATATTTTGTCTATTAAATTTAGTTTAAAGTGCTTTAAATGACTTAATAAAAATATGAAAGCGAGATTTTATCTATTACAACCACGTCAACGGCGAGTTAAAAAAGTGATAGCATCCCATTTAACAACTTCACTATAATATTATGACTTCTAGTCAAAACGTTAAACGTCACAGTCAACGTCTTGACGAGTTGTCCTTTAGTCATTCGATTGAATGGTGTCATTCAATGAATGCGCTAGTAACTAGTTATTCAATCGAATCGCAGATTAAACCAGATGACTGCGACATATATACTCTTTAGTTTTTACCCTCCTTTCAAAATCTTCAAACTAAAGCGACAATAATATGTACCTTATAATAAACGCAGCGGCTACATTTCTCACTTTGGGGCATTTGAGGAGAGCTACCACGGTGAGCAGGTTGCCGAAAAGCCCGATAGACATTATTACGCCGGTCGTCACCGCCGCGAAAGTCAGCAGACCGGGAGAGAACCTGGGAAGGAGAGAAGGTGAACTTTATAATATGCTAGAATATCTTGGTGACAAGGTTTCCTGACACAGTGTAGACTAAAAAGTTTTGCGCCACTCCAATCTAACTGATCCAATAGACCAAAAACCAGTTCCTTTTGGATGCGCGCATCAGTAGCCCAAAGCGATTTCTTCAGTCGAAGACCGAAGTGTTGTCAGTTCTTCGTGAATCGTGTGCCTATGAAATCATGATATCAAAGGGTTGGTTACAACTGCTAATCGTGGCGAGTGTCAACACGGCAGATGAAGGCGGGCAAATGCCAGTTTTTA
Source organism: Lysandra bellargus (assembly GCA_905333045.1). Lineage (NCBI taxonomy): Eukaryota > Metazoa > Arthropoda > Insecta > Lepidoptera > Lycaenidae > Lysandra > Lysandra bellargus. Next base: position 6,092,512 of record HG995354.1, read on the forward strand.
ACCGACTTCCGAAAAACGAGGAGGTTATATGTTCGGCTGTGGATATTTTTTTTATTTTTTTTGTATGTTTAACGATTACTCCGCCGTTTGTGAACCGATTTTCGAAATTTTTGTTCTGTTGTATTAGGTTTCACTCCAATTTGGTACCATGCTCACAAAAGTGGTGACCTGATGATGGGATCCAGGAGTAATCGAGGGAACTCCTCGAAATTTATATGGAAACATATGGTGATTTTGGTTTTATGTGAAGTGTAATAAGAATATGCTACCAAAAAGTCAAATATGAGATATTAGTTATTACATTTTAGAGCTGATCTTTCTATCTTCTGATAACCTCTATGGAAAAGTTAGTCATATTACAAAAAAAAAAGAATATTATACAATATTATGATCGAAATACATAAAAATTATAAGCTTCTTGTATTATTACATATAGTAAGGATAAATCTACGAATAATAAAAAACCTTAAAATACTCTATAAATAAAATATACAAACATATGCAAACTTAGAATATAAAATTGGGTCAAGGTATACCATTGTTTCGAAGATGCTGAGAGAACTCCTGACTCTTTATAGATACACGTTTGGGAGTTTCGGCGTTGTTTTAAGAACAGAAAACATATGCTACCATGCAACTCAAAATCATCATCATCATCATTACTACGTCGTGTTAATGTCACCAATGTCTCATGGCACAAAATAGATAATATGTAGTAGGTACAAGGCATAGGTATGGATACAATAATAATAATTATGTACATAACAACACCAATTATTATAGGCTGTTTAATATACACGGCGGTCGGCGCCGCAGAGGCAACGGCGTCGCCGCGAGCAGCCGCGCGCCGCGCGGCGCGTGCGTAAACATCGTATTCAAATTCTAACCGGAATGTCAGGGCGCACATGCGGCATGCCGCACTGCGAGCATTTTGCAGCACGTGTTCACTTAGATTTTTTAAAATGTATTGTTTAAATTTATCTATCTACCTGATATTTGAGTCTTGGGGTATGCCGTATGACTCATAACAGTCTTAACAAATTGTAATAAGATACGTAGAATATACGTAGTACCACCGACAACCACTTATAAATTCGCGGACTATGACGGAGGTCAACTTAAGGATGTATATAACATTTATAAATTCAAAGATTTTGACCTGAATTCGAAATATGTAGTAGAATAAAACATCCTGCATTGATTGATACCAAAAAATCAATACCTTACCGACAAGTTATGTGAAATAATTCATTTTAAAATTTCCATGTATCATACGTAAACGTGCCGGAAGTGGTACAATTTTTGAGAATTTGGGAACTTTGTAACAAAGAGAAATGCGTGAAAAACTGCTATCAGTTACTTTGTACGATTTGCGATTTTTTAAGCCCACAAAAAAGTGGGTTCACCGGTAATTCTGGTTAAATATTTCAAATTGAAATTGATAAAAACTTTCCTTCGAAAAGTAATGGCGATACAGCTGTTAGATTAGACTGTATTTTTCTTTCATTTTCAATGCGCCAGTGTGCCACTTCCAAAAGTTTCAAATTTTCTGTCAAAGAAATAAAGATTCAGCTATATCTGGTACCGACTTCAAAATGATGAAGATTGAGTATAGAAATAGTTGAGGTTTAGCCGAATTCGGGAAAAGGCTCTACATATTAGATAGGAAAAATTATTTAATACTTTTTAGTTCATATTATAAGGATGCTATTAATATTGTTTTACCTTGGAAGTCGGTTTTACTTTTTTGTTAAAAATAATAATATTATATCGAGTATTTTGCGGAAACGTGTTCAAATAAAGAGCCCCTTTATGTGACAATGTATTAGCGAGAAATAATTATGCACTAACAATGAAAAATAAAATATGCAATAACACCATAAAAATAGGAGTACATTTGCATAATACATATAATATATAAATGTATATTGCCAACAAGTAACAGGTAGAATAGTTTTAGTATCACACACACATTCCTATGCAATTACCGAAGGTGTTAGTTCTACCAAAGACTAACGCAATCAAGTATATGTTTAAGTACGAACATAAATATTCAACTCGCGATCATCACGGTCAGACCTACCAACTTGACGGTGACTCGGGGTGGCCAACCTTTTCAAGTGAACTACCGTACTGGGACAATTGGTAAGCCAATACTGATGATAAGTGAGGACTGAGGGTATTATTCTTTTAGCTGTTTTTTTTTTCCAAAATGACAGATTACACTTGATAGCTGATTAAGGCGCTATATTGAAAAAACTGTCCTTTTTGACGTAATACTATAGGACCCTCAGAAATTTTACAAATCTGGTAATGAGATATACATATCTTCATAGCCTTATCTAGGTTTGAGAAGAACCAGAAACACGATTAATGTATTTTGCCTCAATACATTTCTCGATCGAAATGACCTCTTAAAAATACGAAATTTGAAGATTATTTTTAAACGGTAATAGATGTATTGTAGGAAATTAGTCTAATTGATAGACACCTTTGCAACTCAAAATCGTACAGAAGCATTTTGCTTAAATGCTCCTAGTTATTTTTTAAATAATTAAAATTACGTTTTTCGCATGTTTTCCGAGCGAGCCGATAGCTTCTGGCCGCAGCGTATTCACGACTTTATAGTTATACAAATTAAGTATAAAATTGGCCTTGCGGTAAAATTACTTTCAATATAGCGCCTTAACGACAATATTTGTATGTTTCGATGTTCGACTATGTTTCGATTCCACACAAAATAATAGTACTTTCGGAGAAGTTGATTCCTAGGCATCTGCCTATCTGGCGGACCTAAGTAATTTGGTCGCGTTGTCAGACCCATCCGACCGATCACAGCTAACATTGAATTGAGATTAAGGCCGCGTTTCCACTGATGCTCGAAATCTTCGCTGTCATTCCGCTGGAATAGCACGATTGGTCAATTCGGGCACCGCTACACTCCGCTCCACTTCAGTGGAAACGCACCCTTAAAGCCAACCGTACATGACGTAGGTCCGTCAACTGCCTAGGAATTAATTTCCTCGATGATACATGTCCTCACAATGAACAGTGAAAATTAAGAATTTATTAGGTACGCTTAGCGCATGGTAAGAAATTATATTATCGTGAAAAAAGCGATCGTATTTTGTCATAATAGGTAACTCATAGGTAATACTACTAATACTAAAGTTTTACATATTCAAAACTGTTTAGTAACGAACTAGATAAACAAAGAATAACGGCCGTATGAATAAAAACTTTGCGAGGGTTTTAACTACGTTTTTACTATGTAAAACTTTCGTAAGACTTTAACTGTAAGACTTTCGAGCGCAGCCCGCAAAAAAAAAAAAAACAGTAGCACCTAGAATTTTTGTTGAGTGCCTCAGGTTGAGTATTTCTGAGTATAGTTTTTCCGTAATATTGGCGCTAGCGATGCGTCATGAGTACTGTCCGTAATTGAGTATATCCGGTACACCGCCAGAGACATAATATTATGTGGATGTAACCTTGCACAATACACATGGTAATGGCCATGGGAAATTATGTAGATACAGGTAGATATCAATGGTGATTTTTTTGTACAATGTTACAATAGTCCAGGATTTTTAGTATGAAAAGATTGATAACGGTACTCAAATGCTTACATTTATTAACCCATCAAGCCCCATAAGCTCACCGGTGAGCGAGACACAATAGAATAACAATATATTTCCAAGAATCCACGATCGAAGGATTAAAGAAGTTGGTCAGGTTATTAGCGAAAAATTGAAAAAAAAATTGAGATTTCAAATCGTTCAACTTTAACTTGTCTAGATAAAAATCTGTCGAAAGACAAAAGACTCCAACAATATCCTGATTCAGAATTCTGTTATTTTAAGCCAATATCAAAAGCTTACACATATCGCCCGTTTAGAATACTAATTAATGTGTTGTTTTTTTTTTAATTTAACTACCTATTGACCTATTCAGAACGTTTTTAACAATTGACATTCAGAACCGTGTTCTGAATAAATTCCTGTCAAGGACAATTCAATTCTTCATGCCGAATTGAGTGAATGAGCGTTAAATTACAGAAATTGGAGAACATTATACGGCTAAAGACAAAACAAAGGTTTGAAAGGAAAGTCTAGAAACAATAAGTGTTTTAGGCTTTTGAAATTCAAGGTCCAGTCCATGTATTAAAAATAGCAGGAAACCCATTATACGCTTCTCAGCTTTAATATTGTTAATTCAATTCCAGGCTTTTATTTTTTATGAAATCCTTTTACCCTCATATAATTTTAGTATGGCATTTTATTTACATCGTCCGGAAGGCTTTTGTTGCTTTGTCTTTGTTGATAATTAAATTATAGACCATTAGTGGAAAATACAATGTTAAGTGAAAATATTAAAGAACTTTTTTAAACATAGTTCATTTGTTTTTTATAATATTTTGTATTTAAAGGACTTTTAACGTTACATGAAATAAAAGGTCGTGATTACAATGGCGTTTTGATGGTAGGTGTAAAATACTTGAAACTTACTTGGACAGCTCACTCTGTTGCACTAGTGCGTCTATGTCCTCTGTTATGTTGACGAGGTCCAAATCCGCCATCTTGTAATCTGTAACAAAATAGATACTTAGAAACTTTTAAAATAAGTTGTTACAATCTGAACCGTACAGCTAATTGAAAAAAACTTTGTTTAGTTGATCGAATAGTGAATCCTAAGCTATTCTCAGTTCGAAGTGTCTGTGTACGCTTAAATATTCAGGAGTTTCACCCAAATCGGTCCATCCGTTAAGGAGTTTGAACAGCAGATTTTATAGAAATTCCTTCCTAGTTAACAGCTGGTTTTCGTTCAAAAATATGTTCTTTCACAAAATATACGGCTTAGTTCGAATTATTTTCAAAACATTTGTATAACTTCATATTTTTAAATGTGTTAAGAGCTGAAACTGAATAAATTGAATGGAATATTGTTATTTTTAAATCCTCCTAAGCCTGAGGAAATGGACTGTTATTTTCTCGTAGCATTCTTCTAGTTGAGCATCCCACGCCCACTTATGGGCTTGAAGCCTACGCCAATAAACTATAGGGACCGTGCAGAACGATGGCACTGCCACTAGTGGCGAGTTGCCGAAACTTTTGCGAAAATTTTATTGTCAAGCTCTTGACTTTGCTACGGAAAATTTTTGAAAATACTCAAAAGTAATTTGAGTATTTTCAAGAATTGAAATGCATTGTTGCGTTCCCGGATGTTCTAAAATCTAAAACAAACAAGAAAAATAAAGGCGTATCGAACGATGCAAAATTTTACTATTTTCCTGCCAAAAGTATTCACATGCCTTGGCTTGTTGAAAAACGAAATAAATGGATAAAATCCGGTAAAAACATATGTAAGTATTTAAAAAAGTTCCATGAATGTTATGTGTAGACTCGTAAAAACACTGAATTTTGTAGATTATAACCGTAAATTCATTTTTGATGAACACCTAATGAACCTAAATAACCGTTGCTTCTTTCAGTAAACATCCAAACTGGCTTCCATCTAAATTGATATACATACCTCCGCGGCGGTGAGGTATGCCGGCGGTTTTGCCGTTGTTGTTGCTGCCAGGAATTCAACACTGTAGATAGTATTGAACTTGAACTATCTTGTCAAAGTGCTGGTTCTCAAAAGGATGATTCTTCAAGTGGGAAAAAGATTAATAGTGCAGTCTTTGTGTGTTTGTTTGCACTGATGAGGTCCAGGTCGATCGAATCGCAAAAAGTTGATGAAATAAAAGCATTTATTTTAGTGAACTTGTTTTATTTTATTAATCCACAAGCATTTTCAGTAAAATTTATAAGCATTTTTTGCATCTTCATTATTTTATTGCAATATTTATCAAGTTTTTACTTTATATGCTGATGGATGCTACTAATTACTTTTTCAGATATTTTCTTAGTCAACTAGATAAGCTTTAGGTATACATTTTTATTCATGCTTTCGATCTTTTTTTTCCGGGCTTTTCCGGGTAGAAATCCATCCATACTTATTATTATAAATTCGAAAGTGTGTCTGTCTGTTAGCACTTCACGCCCAAACCACTGAACCAATTCTGCTGAAATTTGGCATGGATTTACTTTGAGCCCCGGGAAAGGACATAGGATACTTTTTGTCCCGGGAAAATGTATGGTTCTCGCGCGATAAATGATTTTTGGCGCAACAGAGTTGCGGGCGTCATCTAGTCTTTTACTTTAATCCTTCGATCGCGGATTCTTGGAAATCTGTTGTTGTTCTTGCGGCCACATGTGGCCACTTGGAAGTGTCAGTATTAAATCATTTTATAGTCTAAAACATAAAAAAAAATCATTTATAAACTAGCCGGGGTCAAAGAGAATGCGAAGCCAGTCACAAGTTACTTCTTTTACTCGCATCGTGTCGCTGCTGTCGAATTACGACGCCCTCTATAGTTGCACGGTCCCTTTTGTGTCTGTCTGTCTGTCACCTTCTCACGCTCAAACCGCTGAACCGATTTTGCTGAAACTTGGCACGGAGATACTTTGTGTCCCGAGAAAGGACATAAGACTTGTGTTACATTATTATAATATAATTATGTATAGCTATACATTATTTAAGATTTTTATTGATATATTTAATAGACATCCGTGATCCGGGAACTTCGAAAACTTTTTGTTCCCTTGGCGGGATTCGAATCCGCGACCCCCGGCTTGAGCTAAAGATAAACATGGCGCGCCCCTCTAAATGACTGTTTCAATGTATGTAGTGACATCCATATGAAAGAGTTTGTATTTAGTCGTACGTATTCAATCAATCAACCACTACTCGTAATATCTATGTGCTATCAGAGAAGTTGATTCCTATGCAGGTCGGGGACCTACGTAGTTTAGTTGCGTTACGTCAAACCCAGCTGACAGATCACAATTATTAACATTGATATTCGACCAAATAACGTTGGTCTATCATCTGCATCGGAATCAATTTCCTCGATGGTACATATTTTCACAAAATATACTAACTTTCAAACGTTTTGAATTTTGGAGGGGCGCGCCATGTTATCGTAGTTTATCTCTATCAGCGCGCTCATCCACCGAGCCACATAATATTATAGTAGCAAAATAGTTAAAGTTATACTAGCAGCTTTTCAGTCGTGATATTGTAATTTTATTCAGAGCTTTATACTCAGTGCAGTCAAAATGCAGTCTTAAAATAGTCTTAAACGAGATATCCTCCTCATCAGGAGCAATTGTAGAGTTCAGATGTCCCAGTGACCTTGTGATGTAATCCGTCCTGGTATGTCAATTGAACATAAGTATTCCTGTCGTCTACCGAATGCATACGAAATCATAATATGAGACGACTCTTGGTCATTTGAAAAAAAATATTCAAGCCATGGTTAGGTACAAAATAGGACAGATAACGTGCATTTCAGGAAAAAATCTTAATACGAAAAAAGTATCATATGAATATTACAAATGTTTTAAGAAAATCAAATCCCACCAAAACATTAAATGTAAAAGGAGCCAAGCAAAATATTGCATAGATATGCAATACTTCTGTCGTAAAAAGTTTTCAGATCACATTCAAGCCAAGCCTTCAACTTATTTTGTAATTGAAATCAACATTCAGTGAATGTATCAATAGTTTTCTTTATTTTAAAATTATTATATGCCTCGGCAATGAACACATAATTATTAAGAAACGAATAAAAACTGCATATTTGGAGGAGTTCATACTTACACAGACGGCAAGAGTAAAGTGTTTTTTTAGTTTATCGTAACGACGCATCTGGTCGATGCAGGTGCCCATATAAATCCAATTAGTCGCTGATTATTTCTCTAGTGCTCATTGCCAAGCCACTATAATAATTTTAAAATAAAGAAAACTATTGATACATTCACTGAATGTTGATTTCAATTACAAAATAAGTTGAAGGCTTGGCTTGAATGTGATCTGAAAACTTTTTACGACAGAAGTATTGCATAGCCATGCAATATTTTGCTTGGCTCCTTTTACATTTAATGTTTTGGTGGGATTTCATTTCTTTTTTTAAGGTTTTTTTCTTTTCAGGTCACGTTAAAACTATTCTACCATATTAACAAAGTCTTAAGACTTCGCTGTCTGTCTGTCACCAGGCTGGATCTCGAGAACCGCAATAGCTAGTTGAATTTTTCATAAATTATGTATTTTTGTTGTCAGTATAAAATAGAATAGTCCTATTAAAATAAAATAATTTAGGAATGGCGGGTCTCGTACAACAAACACGTTTTTTTTTAATTTTTTTTGCTCTATCTTCATAATGGTAACAGTAAGGTTTTTGGAAATTTCAGAAAATACTCAATTGTATTTCAACTTTAATAATAAATAATAAAAATTAAATAAACCTTTTATTTAAGGGGGGCTCCCATACAAATTTACGGTACAGAACCCTATCTACGCCAGTACGACTCGAACTTGGCCGGTTTCATAATTTTTCCTTTCATTGTGAATAAAGACCTATCCGGGTACCAAATTTCAAGATTCTCAGTCTGCTAGAAGTACCTTAGAATTTTGATGATCTGTCAGTCAGTGACAAAACGTAGTAACTTTGACCGTCCGTAACTAGTAAACTATTAATCAGAATATAATGTAATTTGGAGGTTAAGCTAGTTTTAATATTTGCTTCTAGTCATCGAAATTCTAAATCTCTAGCTTTGTTAACATCGAAGATAAGGAGGGTGTGAAATAGCCGCGAACCGCTTCGAGAAAAGTATGGTACGGCCGTGCCTTTGCTAAAAAGCTTGGCTGGGGCACTGCCGTGCCCCCAGATATTGAGATAAATCCGTTTTAAATGACGCGGGGCAGTTTAGATAGACATCCACTTAAATTTATAACATTTTATTCAGAAATACGTCTAAGATTTTAATATAACATACAACCAGACACGTGCAAGAAATAAGAATATATTCAACCATATTAAAACGTGTAGGCAAAAGCTTGTGGGAGTACACAGAATAATGAATATCTACTTTCTGTCTGTATGTGGACTGTTCAGAATTATTTCATATATATATATAATCCTTCAAGCCCCGCGCGAGCACCGGTGATCGCGACAACAATAGAATACAATAGCACTTCCGACTGAAGTAATATATATATATATATATATATATATATATATATATATATATATATATATATATATATATATATATATATATATATATATTGGCATTTTCACTTTGCATCTTTCGCCCCAAGATTGTAGTGACTAATGACACAACGCGAACACAAAATGAAAATTTGTTCCGAATCAATTTTTGAGTGATCCGATCTTCAAATTTTTTTCACTCTCACTTCGATTGAACGAAAAATGAACGAGATATTCTCGTATATTTTGTGGAGTCCGGTATAATTGAAGACGACGTGAGTGAAAGAATCGAACAATTAGTAACATTTTATAACACACGGACAATAGCTCATTTTTTCTTTAATTATTTTAATAAAACTTGTAACTTTAATCTACTTCATAACCTAGCTAATATATCTGGCAGCACATATAATCCATAGTTTTTCTATTTTTAATAATTTTTCCGGCCCTAAAGCCTCCATTTAAGCGAAAAAACGGGAAGTTTTTTCATGTTACCTTATTCTTCCACTCACGTCTTGAATTATAATTTATAAAGGACAGTACCTACACGACTTCACCCGAGCAATAATTACTAATGAAAATAATTATAATTAACTTTCTTTATGTTTCCTTATCACCGAGTGAACGTTTCCGTGTCTTTTTAGGGTTCCGTACCCAAAGGGTAAAAACGGGACCACAGATTGTGTGTATCTGTTGCCGTTATAATAACAAATACTCAAAACAAAATAATATTCATATTTGAGGGGGCCCATACAAAAAACGTGATTTTTTGGCCTTTTTTGCTCGATATCAATAATGGCAACAGGTAGGCACTTGCAATTTTCACAAAGGCCTTAAATATATTTGTAGTTCAATAATTAACAATAATATTTAGACATGAATAAAATAAAATATATAAAATAAATAAAATAAAAACTTAAGGCTCCGTGCGCGAGTGCGATTCGCACTTGGCCGATTATTTTTCATACCTGAAAGAATCATTCTCTCGGTTGCCAATTTTTACCCAAGTAAACCGCGTAGCTAAACGGATTTTACCGCGCAAAGGAAATGTAGAAACGATTTTCTTTTACGTTTGTTCGCTCTACGCATTAAACATAAACGATATTTTTGTACTTGATTTGTTTTACATAAAAACTAATGATCTCGGAAAATTATAAGAGCATCCGTTATAGTTTCCCTATATGTACTTTCTACGATCCTACTATGGGATTTTGAACTCTACAACATGCCATTGTTAAAGTTGCAAATCGTGTGTGTTAAATCTTAACGCATGGTGTACCATTGGTGATGTATATTTACACAATGGATTAACATGAATAGTTGTGTTAATTTGTTACAAGAGAGAATGCACAACGTATTACTGGCCATTCAAAGACATATTACCGCCGACAGGACCTCTATCTCAACGATATAAAGAACATTATCCCAGGAAATTAAAGATAAAACTGTTTGTGGATCCGCGATCACGCTATTTGAGTTCTTGTGGTACTCCTAATCTGTAAGGTGATCCCCTATTTTCTAGTTTTACTAAGAAATCTTACCAGTATCTCACAGATTAGTCTCATTGAGCTTACGGTAAACTATTTACCGATTAAATGAATATTAAGTATGAATTTCATAATGATAATTTTAATTTTTGTCTCTGTTTTAAGAATAATTACTGGCAATTACCTATTAGGCACTGGCAAGTGGCAACAAGGCCAGTTGAGTTTTTCTAGACTATTTGCAACTCTAGTTCCTTACTAAATTTTTGATCGTAATCACTTGTCGCATTTATGTAGGATCTGCTTTATTTGGTCGACTAACGCGAACAAATGACGTTGGTTCTTCTTCATAATTTTGAGTGAATTAATTTATTTATAAAATGGAGATTGGAGGTTATGTTTTCGACTCGTAGATTTTTTTATTACTTGTGTGAGGTCACAGGATACAATTCGCATGGCACTCCTACACGCACCACTCCCACGTCGTGTCAACGACGTATAATAAAAGTCGATTAGCATGAATTGCTCCTTATTGTGCTGATTATACAACGGACCCAGTGATGCGAGCTACCGTGTGCCAGCTTTATATTATAGCCACTGATAGGTTAGAATATAAATCAATTTAAAAAATCCTTACTACAATCACTACATACTTATAATAATTATTATGAAGCAAAAACTTTTTTTAGATTTACGAGAAAGGTTATATTATACTAGATGATGTCCGCAACTTCGTTGCGCCAAATCTCGTTTATCGCGCGGGAACCGTACATTTTTCCGGGGACTTAAAGTATCTCCATACCAAATTTCAGCAAAATCGGTTAAGCGGTTTGGGCGTGAAGAGGTAACAGACAGACAGACAGACAGACGGACGGACGGACGGACGGAGGGACGGACGAACAGACGGACGGATGGACGGACGGACGGACAGACAGACAGATAGACAGACGGACAGACAGACACACTTTCGCTTTTATAATATTAGTATGGATATGGAAGTATGGATATAATCAATACATCCATAATAATAATTATATGCATACCTAGTAGAAAAAAAAAATTGCACTGATGCGAAGCCAGATTCAGTATTCGCTAGCGAAAAAGCGAATGCGAAAGTGTGCCTTACCCATGGAGCTTATAAAGGTCTTACCTCTCAATGTTTAAGCAGCTGAATCTTATTTACTATGGATATACTTTGAGCCCTCCGAAAAGGTTCTATTATCAAAAGTTTTTATCGAGTTAATATGCATGGTTGGTAAGTCGTAACAAATGCACAATTAGCAATCTCCACCCTATTATCTTATTCAGTAGAGGGATATTTGCATGTAAGAAGCTTATGAAGTTCTCTATGAAAAGGCCGGTAATTACAGTTGGAAATTCATTGATCACTCATAAATTTCTAGATGCTGCTGATAATTTATGTAAAGTAACATAATGCTTACAAAAAATATTTTAAAGGCCTATTCTTTCATGTTTTCTTGTCAACTCTGTAATCCACGTTGGAAAAGGTTTAAAGTATAATATACAGGGTGCAATTAAACCTTCCTGCCAAAATTTTTCCAGGGCTTAGGTATCTTTAGGAGAGTCCATTTAACCAAAAAAAAAATGGTGTTATTTTTTTTTCAATGATATATTTTATCCCATTTCAAATCGTTGCAGAATGGTCAATCGCGGCACGGGGGAATTATCGGGGGTGACGCGGGATAGGGCGCGCGCGCGGGGGCACGTCACGCCGCACGCGCGACCGGCGCATCGTGTCCATTAATTGTAGTGTTTTTTAGGATAACTTGCGGAAGCTATTTCTCAACATTTTAGTACTGAGTGACTACAAAAGAAAAAACACGTGTATTTTTATTTTTCACAAAGATCAATATATCAAAATTTGGCAGGAAGGTTTAATTGCACCCTGTATTACCTATTTCCCAAACATGTATCATGGTTTGTTTTCTGGCTTTTTTAGCCGTGTACTAATTACATAAAAAGTTATAAGAGTAATCTACCAATATTATGAAACGGTATTTAAGGGTTTGTGACTACGAATAATAAAAACTAAGGAAAAGTAACTCCGTCAAAAAATATGTTCTACAATACGTCTTGTACCTTAGGAATATGTACACATTTCAATACATTTGCAATATTTAGGTGGCCTTGAGCGGTATCAAGCTGACGTTACATGACAGTTCGAAAGGAACCAAATTTAAAACGGTAATAGTACACCCCAGTAGAATTAGATTTTTTTTTGAATTAATTATATTCAGAAATTTTTTTGCACCAATGTTTAGAGGAGGTCACAAATAGCTTAAATTCGAAAACTCGACCAACCTCGACGTGTGAGTTAGCCGCCATATTGGTTTGAAGGTTCAATCTTTTTTTAGCTATATCTCCTTTATTTTTTATTTTTTTAAGAAAATGATAAGAATCAAAATTGTCGAAAATTTGATTTTCTATAACTTTATTCTTTATAATTTTTATTGTAAAATCAATATTTACGGATATAACTGCAAAAAACAAGTCAAAGTATAATTTCGACCTGTTCGACCTGTATCGCGATTATTGTCAAATACGGAAAAAAAAAGAAATAAATTTGTAGCTCTATAACTAACTACAATTAAAATTAAGACTTCGCTGTCTGTCCGTCTGTCTGTCTCCAGGCTTCAAGAACGGTGATAGGTAGAGACTTGAAATTTTCAGATATTATGTATTTTGTTTCCCTCTATAACAACAAATGCTAAAAAACATATTATATTTAATATTTAATGAAGCTCCCATATAACAAACAGGATTTTAGTGGCCTTTTTTGCTCTTTATCAAAAATAGCAGCACTAAGACAGTTAAAATATGCATAAAATATTTAATTATATTTGTACTTTAATAATTAATAATAAAATTAAAATAAAATAAATAATTAGGGGGTGCTCCCATACAAAAAGCACAAATTTTTGTCTATCTTTGCCTTGTAATGGTACGGAACCCTCATGAGCGAGTCCGACTCGCACTTGGCAATTTTTTAAATTATTATTCAGGTGTAGGTTGTGCCATAATTGTTAAAAGGTCTAATTCATGATCACAAATATTCAGTTTTATCAATCGCTTGGGTTCCGGTACATTTACCATCATAGGTGTAGGAGCTTAAATAGGTATTGATTTCTAAAAAAATTTATAAGGATCAAATTTGTAGGAAATTTAATGATCTATCACCTACAACTTTGTTTCTACAATTATTTTCGCTAAGTTCGATAATAATTGACATACAAGCGAAATTATACTTTGACTTGTTTTTTGCATTTATCTCCGTAAATATTGATTTTACAATGAAAATCATTAGAACAACTCAAAATGTAGAAAATTAAATTTACAACAAATTTAGTTCGTATCGTTTTCGTAAAAAAATAAAAAATAAAGGAGATATGTCTAAAAAAAGATTTTGAATTAAGCTATTCATGACTTAATACATACAATAAACACAGGTGCAAAAAATTTCTGACTATAATTAATTTCAACTTCCCATTATACAAGGCTGAACTAACCCTACTGGGCTAGCATGGGAGTTACGTTTCCTTAGTTTATTCGTAGGTTTGTAACGTGTTACCTTGCAGGAAAGTCACATTATTATAAGCATTGCACAAGCACAAGCATTATTTCACTGGGCATTTCAATAAGGGATCAGTGTACCAGGAAAATGCAAATTGTTTGACAGATACATTATGGGGCTTATGTAATGTCATAATTTTCATATTTTAATTAGAGTTAACGAGGAGTTAACTGTTATGTAAATTAATTATTATAGTCTCTGAGTGCGGAAGTTAGTGACTTATTCTTAGTTTTAAAATTGTTTTATCTATATTTTCCGCATCGTTGCACTGTAAGTTGTACAGTATTCAAATTGGTTGAAATGTTTCTCATTCTGTGTTTAATAGGTCACGGAGAGAGAACGATTAAACATACCTTCATAACTTTCTTCGTTTCATAACCTATTGTGTATGTATTGTATTGTTTATTATGATGGATTAAAACAATTATTGGTTTAAAATTTAAAGTTGTTTTTATTATTAAACAAAATATTAATGTTGGTATTGATAATTTTACCTAATCTCTTATTTAAATACTTACTGCACGAATTACTAGAAACTAATACAAGTCCATATTGTGATTATTACAGTATCTACTTTCTCACTAAAATGATATATTGTTTCAGAATCAAAAGTAGCCTATGTAGGAGCTGTGTGTGCAGAGGCCAGAGCCTTTGACAATTTAATTAGTTCCGTTGCTTTTCCAATAACGCACGTCTTCATAATATAAATTATCAACTTTTGTTGTAAAAATTTGTAGTAATAGTACATTTTTACGCAGAGAAATGCTGTGACGCATTCGACGCAGGGGGGTGGGGACTCCCGTTGCGGATATGTGGGGCTCGCCGCGGCGAAGATGGTAGGTGCCGCGGCCCTGCCCACTAAAACCTTCCTTCTCTTGCTGCTGACGGATGCACGGGTCCCGTGGAACATTACTCCGCAGTTCCGACAGCGCAACGCCTACTTAACGCAGGCCCCTCTCTATGTCGGAGGTTTTAACCTCCTAGGCCAAACGAAGGCCCCAAACGGGGGGCTTGTTTATGGTAGGAACAGACGCCCCGATTTGGTTGGGCCGATTTGGTCGGCCCCGACCAAATCGGGGCGTCTGTTCCTACTATTAGGCCATCCTCCTCCGATTGTGCCGTGATGCGCAGGAACATGAGGCGCATTACGACCTTCTCGGGACTCGGTGCAATGGACGGCGGCGTCCCCACACCAACACCCCGAGTTCCCCTGCTAAGACAGGACGTTTCGGCCATTGTGGTCGTTTCGTCTTCGAGTACATAACGCACCTAGGGCAGGAAAATAAGAAATGTCTCAGATCACATGTAACATGTGATCTGAGGCTTTCTTATTTACTGCCCGCGGTGCGTATACTATTTTTCTCATCGAAGGAGGCGGAAAACGGCAACATCGGTAAGCTCAGCGGGAAGAAAGTTGACGCTTTCCGCCCGAAGGTGAGAAAAATAGTTTTAACCTCTAATGCTAAGTACTCACATACGGTTTACTCCAAATCAAGTAAAAATTACCGTGTGGACCGCAAAACTCACAGCTCCTTCGAACTTACTCGACGCGAGCCGTCGAGCTTTACTCGAGCCATTCTAAAGCGTGTGAATTTTGCAGTCCACACGATAATTTTTACTCGATTTGGAGTAAAACTATCGAGTAATGCTGAATGTGTGGACGAAAGCCCGAGTCGTGGGTTTCACTCTACGTGATTGCTCGATCGAGTAAAACCGTATGTGAGTACTTAGCATAAGGTTAATTTAATTGGTCACTTAGTTGCATTTATTTTTATTTTGCGCAGGCATTTAAAGGTACAGTTCTGACCTGAGGCGGAGTACTATTATATATTCTGTGCTTGAGGTGAGTGAAACAAAAATGCTCGTTTTCATGGAAGTACTGGAAATCAGCTGGATTGCCAAATATTTTTGGCAAGCGACCGGCCGCGACACTCATTATATCGGCTGCACTATTTGTGGATACGATAGACGACGTCTGCGAATGCACACTTTCGTATATTTGATCCAGAGACATTATCAAAAGCTGTAAGAATCGGCAATGGAAATCTTTGCAAGTTATCGGCATTTAAGATTTTAGCTTTCCACAAACTCTTACGGCCGCACTCAGAGACGTAATTTTATTCAATTTGATGAAGATTTTGACAGATGATGTAAAGGGCTTGTGTGTAATTTTTTTAGGCATCCATTACACGGTAGGTTCCTCGTCAGTCAATTCCATCAATCATGAATTATGCTTGACTGATGGTGACTGATGGACTGACAAATGTATCCAGATTTTCGTCAATCACCATCAGTCACGCTCTTACACGGTAGGTTATCCGTCAGTCACAGTCATGACTGTGGTAAAACTGACAGCAAAACCTACCGTCTAATGGATGCCTTCGGCTCTGAGTGCGGCAGCCAGGGCGCTTTTCCTGTCATTCCTGTTGTAGTGGCTGAAGAAATTAAAACTAAAAATCTATTTTATTTAGTCACTTACATACATTATACCAATTACCAATGTCGCACGCGGATCTGGTCCGCATGCTGTTGACAACATGCTCCTGGCCGTGCGTGCGCGTGTCACCCGCTTGACAGGATAAACATCTATGAAAGAGGATGCGGGCAACTTTCATGCGGACTAGATCCGCGCGCGGGCAATGCGCACGACAGAAAATACTTCTGCCAGGATCAACAGTGGTAACTACCACAAATGCCTTTGATATTATTTCACAGGTGTAGAAATAACATTTAGGATATTATATTTATCCAATAATTTCAACCACACCGTTAGATCTTTAGACATCCCTAAATCCTAATTTATAATTATTATCTGCTACCTAAACTTTCGGGTTACCTCAAATTTCATTTTAAACGTTTTGTTATGATAATTTAGATACTTTACGTTAAAACTTTGTGTAACGTAAATTCATGAATTTTTCTCCTATATTTTTATTGGAATAGTGTTGTAAAATTTTATGAGATTTTTATCGATATTATTAACTACCGGAGAAATAGGGTTCTAATATTGATAAACAGATAGACTTTTGTAATAAAAGTACCTAGTTTATGAATATTCGGAAATAGCTAATTGAGTGAAACGTATAAGTACAGTTTGTTTTTACTTATAATCTGGGGGCACGGCAGTGCCCCAGCCAAGCTTTTTAGCAAAGGCACGGCCGTACCATACATTTCTCGAAGCGGTTCGCGGCTATTTCACACCCCCTTTATCTTCGATGTTAACAAAGCTAGGGATTTCAAATTTTGGTCATTAGGAGCAAGTATAAAAACTAGCTTAACCTCCAAATTACATGAAATTTCGATAAATAGTTTAATAGTTACGGATGGTCAAAGTTACTACATTTTGTCACTCACTGACTTATAGATCATCAAAATTCTAAGGTACTTCTAGCAGACTTAGAACCTTGAAATTTGGTACCCGGATAGGTATTTATTCACAATGAAAGGAAAAATTATGAAACCAGCCAAATGCGAGTCGGACTGGCGTACATAGGGTTCCGTACATTTGTATGGGAGCCCCCCTTTAATAATAAGTTTATTTATTTTTTAAAGTTAACATAAAATTGAAGGTTTCCTGAAATTTTCAAAAACCTTAGTCTTACCATTATGGACATAGAGCAGAAATAGGGATATAAATCGTGATTGTTGTATGAGTATACCCTTTAATAATTTATTTTATTTTTATTAGACTATTAGCTTTTATAACGACACCAGAAATATATAATTTGTGAAAATCGCAACTATCTAGCTATTGCGGCTCTCGAGATCCAGCCTAGTGACATACGGATGTACGACGGACAGACAGCGAAGACTTATTAATAATAGGGCCCCATCCTTTCATCCTTTGGGCAGGGCAAACCTAAAAACTGAAATTGAAAAATAATAGTATAATACTTTAAGTATTAAATAAAATAAAATATTTTTATGTTTGTAACTTTGCAAGAACAGTATGAGTTTCGACTGCATATTTGTTTGACGTACAAAAGGCTTTAAGTTAGTTATGAACTTAATGAAATGGTATTAATTAAATAAAAAATAATATTAACAACGTTAATAATAAAACAATAATTAAATTCGATTTAAATATTATAAATGTAATCACTAATCAGTACTGAGGTATACACTCCTTACTTGCTCGATATAATATGGGAGTTTTAAGTTATAGCATTTTATCGAGTTTTTACGTGGTAGAGCCATGCTTCGGTACGAATGGGCCGACTCGACCGGTGAAATACCACGGGCTCACAGAAAACCGGCGTGAAACAGCGCTTGCGCTATGTTTCGCCGAGTGAGTGAGTTTACCGGAGGCCCAATCCCCTACCCTATTCCCTTCCCTAACCTACCCTATTCTCTTTCTTACCCTCTCCTACCCTATTACCCTATTCCCTTTTAAAAGGCCGGCAACGCACTTGCAGCTCTTCTGAGTGAGTTGTGAGTGTCCATGGGCGACAGAGGTTGCTTTCCATCAGGTGACTCGTTTGCTCGTTTGCCCCCTTATTTCATAAAAAAAAATATTATCGCATGAAATAAGGTGTGCTCCTTTCTGCGAAGAACGTCAAGACGCTTACAACAGTGCTGCTATGTATTCAACGGTAATGCTAAAAATGACCACCTTCAAGTATTAGCTTAAGGTCAATTACATATTATGAACTCAGAACTCAGAAGTATTTACGTTACGTTGTCCACTTATAGAACTAACGAAGCCTCAAAGAAAAATATAAAGGAGATAGGGAATGGGTGCTAAGCTAAGTACAGAAAAGTTATATAACGTGACCTGAAAAGAAAAGGAAAAAAACCTTCAAAAAAGAAATGAAATCCTACCAAAACATGAAATGTAAAAGGAGCCAAGCAAAATATTGCATATCTATTCAATTCAATACTTCTGTCGTAAAAAGTTTTCAGATCACATTCAAGCCAAGCCTTCAACTTATTTTGTAATTTAAATCAACATTCAGTAAATGTATCAATAGATTTATTTATTTTATAATTATTATAGTAGCTTGGCAATGAGCACAATAGAAAGAAATATAAAACTGCATATTGGGAGGAGTTCATACTTACACAGACGGCAAGCGTAAAGTGTTTTAATATAATATAACGACGCATGTGGCTGATGGTACCCAATAAATCCAATTAGTAGTTATTTCTCTAGTGCTCATTGCCAAGCCACTATAATAATTATAAAATTAAGAAATCTATTGATGCATTTACTGAATGTTGATTTAAATTACAAAATAAGTTGAAGGCTTGGCTTGAATGTGATCTGAAAACTTTTTACGACAGAAGTATTGAATTGAATAGCTATGCAATATTTTGCTTGGCTCCTTTTACATTTCATGTTTTGGTGGGATATTATTAACTTTATTAATATATAATTATTATACAATGCCATAAGAAGAAAAAACAATCAAGTATGAAAAACTCCGATTAGACAATAATTATACTATTTCACATACTATTAAATGAAATAATAAATAATATTATAAATTTGTGTTTATCTATTTGTTTCCGCTTAACGATTTAAGCCACATAACTGATTTTCATGAATTTTAATATGGAGATACATTTAGTAGTTTTTATCCGAGTGAACACGGTTACCGTTCGATAACAATTAACGAATAACGCGGGCAACTGCATCTAGTATGTACAAAAATAAAGTCGTATCAACTATTGAAACATTTGAAACTATCGACAAATTAATCGTTTTTGGCCACCACTAGTGCAGTCTGGCGACAATACCTTGTTTTGTATCGTAATTTGTATATTGGTCGCCGCAACTGAATTTAAATGACAGTTTAGATGTAATACCCACCACTTGGCGCCGCGCCGGCTTGTCACAACTATATCCCCTAAATTAATAAATTGTAAATAATTAATTTTGCTTATAAACTTTGGCGTTTGGTTACGATTTAAGAAGACACTAGGTGTTAGGTCTTGTATGGTGAAAGCGAAGGCTGTAAAACTAGAAGCTCTTCTTGTGATATTCTAGGTTTTGGGAGGTAAGTCAATAGTTATTTAGGTTAGGTTAGGTGAAGTACTATTATTATACTGTAACCTGTAACGAATCTTGTCAATAATAATTGTTATATTCAACTTCTTTCGACGCCTTTTCATGCACTTTATTGGGAATTTCAATTTATTTGGTATATTTCTGGTTTTTTACTTTAACTAGATATGCCTGAAGAAACCGCGCATTTATAATAATACTTAATAAAAATGTTTTGTTTCTGAGTGAATCAAATCTTTTCAGAAAGTTATATGTGTTGCCTACGGTTCGGGAAATTACCCGGCGGGAAATTCGTACGGGGACACTTTATTAATTTTTTTTTGAAAAAAAATTTGAATTACAAAAATAAAAAATTCACATTATTGACAATGAATAATATTATTCTCTACAATAAACGTCAGAACTCGAGTTAAGCCCCACAATTTGAGAGTATGTAGTAAAACATGAGAGCTCATCACGGTCTCGCGGACAATAGGCGTATTAATTTTGTTCCTTTTGTTCGCAATAATTACCCTCGCACCCGCCCTAAGTCCCGTTACAAGTTTACAGCTTATCTTGAGGTTCATGAGGCAGGATGATTCATTGTGTAACATATTATTATATTATTCAAGGGAAAATAATGTTTTACTTTATACAGAATGTATGTATGTGTCCTTTACATTGAGATCACTGTGAAAGTAGCAGTGGTAAAGAGCATTTTTTGTGATTTATAATATTACTAGCTTTTGCGATTAATTAGGTGTGATTAAGTAAACTAAATTGTGTTGTAATAGGTAAATAGTATTAGAGACAAAATAAATTGAGTTCGATCATCGGAAACTTCAATTTTGATGACTGAGAGATGGAAGTTTGATAGACACTGATTTGTGATAAGCAGCACTCCTAGGATTTGGTAGAAGATGGGACGAAAATTAATCAAATGACAATCGAAATCTGTATGTTTAGGTTCGAATACATTCACTTTTATAAAAATAACTTAGTTGTTTCTAAAAAGGATAATTAAGATTCAGCACTAATGACGCTACACTGTTTCGTTAAAAGCAACACTACCAGTAGGGGGATGGGGGGTTTGGGGGGGCGCAGCCCCCGAAGTAGGAGACGGCAAAATTATGAAAATCGAATTTTGTTTTATGTAACACTTCTAGGAGAGGGGGCTTGGAGGTACAGCTACAGGAACAGGAACAGGAAAATAGGAGACGGGACGAAAGCCTATGAATCAAATGACACTCGATATTATCTGTATGTTTCGTTTAGGTTAGAATAAATTCACTTTTATAATTAATAACTTAGTTTGTTCCTAAAAAGGAGAATCAAAACTCAGCACTAACGACGCGACAATGTTTCGTTAAAAGCAACACAGGAAGAGCGTGGGAGGGGTTTGGGGGGCGCAGCCTTCCCCCCCCCCCCCCCCCAATATAAGACGGCAAAATTTTGAAAATCGGTTCACAAACGGCGGAGTCATCGTTGAACATATATAATTAAAAAAATGAACATAACACCTCCTCCGTTACGGAAGTCGGTTAAAAATGTAGCCTATGTCTTAATCCAGGATGACAGCTACCTCCTTGTAAAATTTTGTCGAAATCGCTCCAGCCGATTAAGCGTGAAGAAGTAACAAACATACAAACTCACAAACTCACATACTTTCACCTTTATAATATTAGTAGGAAGTAGGATTATACTGATAGATCCTATCACCTATGGGCTATCAAATGTCAAATTCAATAGAAGAAATTATGACAAATTGTGCCTAAACAAAGGATCGGGACGCATAGTGGGTGTTTCCTATTTAAGACGTTTGTAATTGTCAGTGCATGTCAGTGAATCAACCAATTAAACTCGTTAACTCGTCATTGTTTCAGCCCGGGTCAGCTTACTACCCAGAACCACTAAACTTATAATTGAGTGCATTATACTTTACTGACATCACTAGAATTATGAATCCAGAAGTCTGTCTGTCTGTCATTTTCATGATTGAACTGCTATACTAGTGCTCCAAGACTTTTAGTGAATGTGGACGGGACGCTGCTGGTAAAGGAGAACTGTCAATCACATGGTAAAAAATGACGTCTTTGTATGATAGAAGCGTTAGTTCCTTTTCTCACCACGTTCATTCAAAGCCTTGTCGAACAGTAAAGCGATTGTAATAATATAAATTGTTATAAAGATACTTCGAGTTCAAGAAAGGACATCAGGACAGCTTTTTCAGGAAAAAATAATGACAAATAAATTTCTACGCGGACGATGTTGCCCACACAATATAGTCCTTCAGTCTCCCACGATTCTTTGCGATTAATGAAATTAGTTATACTTAAATACATAATTTATTGTAATTGGGCCTCATTTGGCCTCAGTCTTGTGGTTCTCAAATAATAATTACTGAACGATACAGAATATTATCTTTTTAGTAAAGTTTTATACCAGCTATAAATTGGGACACTCTGTAGTAACAGGTAGTTAGTTTTCCGAGAGGTGAGATGATGACGAAAGGTATTTTTCTAGAAAATGACATTCGGACCATGACCAATCAACAAAAAATGTTGCTCACTAGCTTTGTCCACACTGTATCTTTTTCTGTTCGTCAAGGGCATGCGTTAAAACTTATAGCGCAGTCAACAGCGAACGTGATGCATGCCCGCGCCCCGCGACGTAGACTGACCGTCCAAAACTTTCACTTTGTTATTAAAAATGACAGTTGGAGTTGCGTTTCTTGACGCATTCAGTTATTGAATGCGCTAAAACGAAAGTTGAATGAAAGAAGATGACGAAAATTAAGACGAAAGCGCTTTGTGGATATAGCTAATGACGTCTATTCGTCAGCGAAAGGTAAAATGTCACAATTGATAAAAATATAACGCAATTATAATATTAGAGATTAACTACGATAACTTGGCGCGCCCCTCCAAATTTTGAAGTGCGTTGTCAAAACGTTTGAATTGCGTTGTCTTGCGCGGTAGGCTAGTTATGATTAGTTGACCAACAAATCTTGGTAATAAGTGACATTAACTGAAATATTACGTGTACTGTGATTGGTTGAATACTTACTACATATTTGTCTTTCATTAGGGTGTGACATAGATATCAGAAAGTGACTACACACATTGAAACAGTCATAGTTAACGTATGGCGAACTCCTCAATGAACCAAGTAACTGAGCAAGTAACAGTAGTTTGGCGATTTCGTGTTTACTTTGAAGGCTGTTGCGGTGACTCATGGAGAATTGAGTCAGGGATGACTCAAATCATTGTCAGTGTACTTACATCAGTGACGCCGGTTCTTTGCGATATCTGTGAAAAAAATGTCTGAATTAAACTCAGGTTTCCAGTTTCCTACTGATATAATTATTATTAAGAGTTTGTTAAGTTGGAAAGGCTTTTATGCTACTGGACAGATTTTGATAAAATTTTTGCGTACGGTATCTCGGTTTTCATGCATACTTCCATACTAATATCATAAATGCGAAAGTGTGTATGTCTGTCTGTCTGTCTGTTACCTCTTCACGCCCAAACCGCTGGACCGATTTTGCTGAAATTTAGCATGGAGATACTTTGAGTCCCGGGAAAGGACATATATTATATACGGTTCCCGCGCGATAAACGAATTTTGGCGCAATGGAGTAGCGGGCGTCATCTAGTTCAGAATAAATGTTGTGACAATGAATAGATATTTCCTACTTTTTGTCTTGCAGAAAAAAGAAAGGGCAAATGGAAAATTTTTAATTAAGCGACAGTTTGACTTTAGAGAATAAATCGTATATTGTATCAGTTTCACAAATCTGAAAAATGTATGGTTTCTGTAGATTGTGAGATTATAATTTAGTGTTTTTTTTTTAGTTATTTTCAATAATGTAAAAATAGCAAAATTACAAAAATTAAGCACCATTTTCATGTGTTACTTGCAAGCAATTCCCAAAGAACATTTTGACGAAAACAGTCGTCCTAACGTCCTAACTTTGGACGTAAAATTTTATCTTTTTGAATTCATAAGAGATTTTTTAAGAAAAACTCGTAAAACTGAGGTAGGTAGCCGTACGTTTTATAAGTTCAATGTTAATGGCGAAAATCTGTTGTCAAATAAAATGCTTACTGCTGATTGAGCATTCAAAGTAATGGATCTACCAGACAAGGTGTTTTTAAAATTAGACTATTTTTAAGAAAATGTTTTTTGTTTTTTCTTTTGATTCTGAGATTTATTGACAGAAAATCTATTTAATGGAGTTGAAAACATTGACTCCTATACCTCGATCGTGGGAAGCGAAGACACAATAGATTTTCTATTGTTATGCGACAGCCGGGTGCCGCTTGAGGATTGATGGGTTAAAAACCTTAGAAACCGGAAATAACAGAGGTAAAGTAAGAGGTAAAGTATTAGTATGATTTTTAACACTAGATGAAAAATGTTAGGTAATAGGTTAGAGGACAGACCCTCTTTAAAATATAAGTATAACCACTGAACAGTAACTTGTTTCATATTTTAAATGTCAATAAAGGCTATAATGCTATCAATTAAAATTTCAACTGTTGAACAATTACAATTAAAAAATACTTGGTAGGCAGAGATCAACTACGATAACATGGCGCGCCTCTCCAAAATTCAAAACGTTTGAAGTGCGTTGTCAAAACGTTTGAAGTGCGTTGTCTTGCGCGGTAGGCTTGTTATGATTAGTTGACCAATAAATCTTGGTAATAAGTGACATTAACTGAAATATTACGTGTACTGTGATTGTTTGAATACTTACTACATACAAACTCTTTCATAAGGATGTGACTACACACATTGAAACAGTCATTTGGAGGGGCGCGCCATGTTATCGTAGTTGATCTCTGCACATTATTACAATGACACATTAATTTAGTTGAGTTACATTTTTTTTGTGTTTACGAGTAAACAAAAAGTTAAAAGTCGACAAACTGTATCATGTATAAAACGATGTGTATCTAATTGTTAAAAAAATACTAAGATGAACTTAAAATTTATAGGCTTTTTTGTAATCATTTCTTAATACGAGTGATGAAATGTTATATTTTCATACCTGGTCTAGTGTTTATCCAACATTAACTAAACAAATCATTGACGCGTAACTTCACACTTTTCACCACACAAATGTTAATAACTCCATTATTACACCATAAAACTTTTAAATAAGAGCATTCATATAATATTATTTATTTAGAAAAGTTAAATAATACTCAATATTAAATACAATTTAAATATTAAGTGACCACACGCGCGCGTTTAATTCGTTTGAGTGAGTGCTTCTCACAGCACGACTCACGCGCAGCGCTTTTCGCGTGCGTCTGAGTGATTACTGATTGTCTTTGTCACGCGTCATTAAACAATGATATTTATCGCTCGCTTATAACCTTATTTACTATACTATCACTTGTTTAAACTTTAGAGAGTTAGAAGATTATTAAAATAAGAAAATAAGCAGAAAATTCGTCCTAATGGCTTAATAATGGTCGATTATTGGGGGATTCTTGGAAATGCTATCCTATTCTACTGTTGCAGTTGTCGCGATCACCGGTGCTCGTATGGGGCTTGATGGGCTAACATTATACTGTTGCTTGTGAATTTTGATGTAGCGGTGTAGCGGCCAAAACGCGCGTTCGCGCGGTTGCTGAAATAAATCCAGCCTAAAGTTGGTACAACTAAAATAATATTATATTCTGTGCCTAAAGTATGATACTGAGCATGACGTTTGTCGAAGTAGCGTAAATTTATTATATTAAGTAGCGTAAATAATATTACTTATTAATATACATATTATGATATTCCGATAACATAATATAATTAACACCATAACCACATTATCGTCAGCGTTATCTAATATCTATTCTATAATATTGGCGTTACATTTCGATTTAGGTCGTGTTGGTTTTACCTGGATACCTAAATTGAACAAACACTAAATATTTTCTTTTAATATTACGCTGATGTTAATATTTATTCTTTGGAAGTGGCATTTTTTATACAAATAAAAATAACGGTTGTTATGGACAATACTTTTTTAGGCCAAACGGTTAATTACTGCAACAGGTAATGTTAAAAGAGACTAGACTTTGCCATC
The DNA here is from genome assembly GCA_905333045.1 of Lysandra bellargus. Lineage (NCBI taxonomy): Eukaryota > Metazoa > Arthropoda > Insecta > Lepidoptera > Lycaenidae > Lysandra > Lysandra bellargus. Next base: position 6,118,762 of record HG995354.1, read on the forward strand.
TTAACTTTTTACGCGGAAACCGTACGTACAGCTTTCTGCTTTAGGGATAAAGTACGACGGGTCAATTCAGACCGCAACGCGACGAGACGAGGCGAGGCGCGGCGCGGCATAAATTTGCATGGATTTGACAGATTTCAATTGCGTGAGACGTCTTGCGAATCTGTCAAATCCATATAAATTTAGAAATGCATCTACTCGTCGCGTTGCAGTCTGATTTCTGAATCAACCCATAAGCTGCAGTTTTGTCTATCTTTAATATCTTAACAATTCAATTATGAAATTAGGTTTAGATATTACAAGTTACAATGTAATTGAGTTATTTTCCTAATAATTACTAGGAAAATAATTACTATAACATAAAAATTATTATAATTATGTACTAACAAAGGATTATACGCTCGTTATGAATGTATTGCGTGTTATTATTAACTACTACATTATTGAACATCTTTATGACACAGAGATCTCCTATATCGTTTGATAAATAATCGTATATTATAAGCCATTATACGTAATATCAGTAATACTATGTAATACTTAACACGCAAGAGGTTTTGTAGGGTGACCAGGCTTGTGTGTCTTCATTTTTCAAATAACATGTGCCTAAATATTTTTATTGACTTTTGTAAATATTACCTGAAATCGTCCATAGTATATTATATTATTAATATAAGTTATTTATGTAAGTTTAGTAAGTCCTGACAACTTACTTACTTAAGTTGCTACTTAAATAATTTTAATCCATTCAAGCTATTATTAACCTTACATTCTTTTTAAAAATATTAAACACCTGGCCGTCTGTTTTTCTGTCTGTCTTTTTGCTACCTCTTCACCCTTAAACCGCCCAAACGATTTTGGTCTAATTTACTATGTCCAATAAGATATTTTAAATTCTAGATAAAAAAACATGACAGTTTCTGTGCCGCACTATGATTTCCACAAAATTAATTTCGGTATGAAGTTCCGGGTATCTACTTGCATAATTTTCAAAATTACATTCAAACCGTTTCGGCTAACGTATGACGAGTACAAAATGTGGTGTCCACTTAACACTACTCGTGACGATCCGGACGAAATAATCGAATTTTCGTGCAAAGTTCCGGGTAGCTACTTGCATATTAATGCTTATGCTGGCTTCTCACGGCACGTAATATCAAGAGCCGCGACGCGCCATTTCGACGCGCCGTGTGAAGGTTGTGGCCCGAGGCACAGAATATAGTATATTAGTAGTACCAACCCGAGGTGGCGCGGGCTGGCTCGAGCAAGCGTATCTGATCCGATTAAGGTGACGCCGCGTTAAAGTAGATAGTTTTAGACTGCTTGTGAACAGAAAAAAATTGAAAGGGCTTAAGCGACAAAATGGTTTTTGTCGCGTAATTTAAAAACCATAAATACATTTCATATAAACTATGGGCAAATTAAAGTGTATGCTTGAACCAATCTATGTACAAATTTTGGAAGCTTAAATCACTCTCCTCTGTTGGCAAAATAGGAATCCCTTTTTTACAGGGGTCTTTTTGATTGATTATTCCGTGTTATAAAAGTTGACCAATCGTGCTATATCCATAGTAATTCAAAGACAAAAACATGACGAATACTGACAATGAACTTTAATTTCTTAGCTTTAGTCATTGCGAAGAAAAATCGATATCGCTACAGCCAAATAATCAAGGCGTCGCCTTAAAGTCGGTAACTACAAAGACACCTGCTCGGAGCAGCTCGAGCGGCTCGTGATATTACGCGTCGTGAGAACACATTCCGACACCCCTTCAGGCGGCCTAAGCATATCTTAGCCGACCCTGTAGATCCCATCACAGAATACGTAACGTACTGTGTACAGTTACGCAAACACAAATCACATTCACCCGCGTGGTTAGTACTGCACCGGGGACGACGCCGGCGCCTTCCCCGAGGACTTAACACGACCCGAACGACAAACAGACAGACCGACCGAAATCCGGTGCCGAGCTCGATCCCGGGTTCGAGTTCGCATGCGGATAGCATAGGAACACACCTAAATCATGACCGCGACCGCGACATTGTCGTAGAGAGCTCTACCAATTACTTTGACATTAGAACATACACGCGTATGTCACCCCAACCGGACTCGGAAGGGGAGAGGGACGGCCCTCTTTTATGCAATAACATTAATAACTTGAGCTCATCTACCGCGATAACTCGTACGCAGCTAGTTTGTGCTACCGCGCGCGAGCAGCCTCACTCGTCAGAGAGTGAGTAAGGGCTCGGACCCCTTAAGAGCAGGGCGGATCCGTGGCCCCACGTCAGATGAAAATAGCTTATTTTCGTAGCTCTCCCCAGTATTGCCCGATTAGAATGTCACACGTGTGACTTTAGGGGAGGGGGCCAGGCCCCCTCATTGTTTATCTCCAAACCAACTAGCAACAGACTAGTTATAGCCACGATTAAACTACCATGGTCTTAACCAGACCAGTAGCTTAGACCCTTTCGAAAAAAAAAAAAAAAAAAAAAAAGCGTCGTGAGAACGGGTAACGCGGATTCGCCTGTTCGCTCTTACACGGCTCGGCGCGGCGCGACTCGTGATATTACGCGCCATGAAGGGGGTGACACACGTACGAACTTAAAGTAGGCGGGTTTTAAGTTCGCGAACTTACTCGGCACGCGTCGGTGACACACGAGAATCGCTCACACGCGCCGCGAGCCGCGAGCCTGGGGGCATGGTAACCCCCAGGCTCGCGGCTCGCGGCGCACGGCATGCGGCTTGCGGCTCTATGCTGACACACAGGCGATTAAGATCGTCGAACCATAAGTCCGCGTACTTACTCGCGTGTCTGTCACCCCCTTGAGAAGCCAGCATTACACTCATGTATGACGAGTACAAAATGTAATAACCGCGTGTCCACCACCGCTCGTGACGAACAATTAGAGATAATTGTGACGGACTGGACGCGATGCGGGTCAAGTGATTATTAAACTAAAAGAGATATGCAGCTGGTGGAGCTTGTTACAAATTGTGGTAACGCGTAGGTAGGGTCAGTTCACATTGAAATGATTGTAATTAAACGATGGCTAAAAACAAGAAAAAGTCCAATAAAAGTAATGTTGCGAGTGTCCATGGATGGTAGTTGCTTTCCATCAGGTGGCATATCTGAACGTTTGCCCCCTTATTTAAAAAAAAAAAAAACCTAAATTAATGGAATTTATTGTCACACTAGTCAAGATGAAGCAACCTTGGTCATATAGGAACTACTTATTAAATTTGCATACGAGATGTTTGTATTCTAAAGATCTCGTGGACCACAAAACTTGATGAGTTCCGTATCTAGACTCATGTCTAGGCACGGAACATACAAGCTTTACGCCTAGAGTCTAGACTCGTGTCTTACAGTATAGCGTACCATTGTCAATCCTTATAATATGTAATCGATATTCATACTTTTATTAATCGTAAAAAGTAGCAAAGGAAAACCATTAAGTTAATTATTTCATTAACCACTGATGAACGCACATAGTTTGTAATTATTAATTATTCTTGTTATTTATCATGACGCATTAATTAACCGTTTGTTTACATTTTCGTATGCATATTTTTAAAATTAATGTGACGAGTTTTAATAGTTTAAGCTTGATGACCGGAGAACTTTGCATCACTTTCACACTTAACCTTCCCTGGAGTCTGGACTTCTATAAATATTTCAAGACTAAATTAAGCCAGACCGGTTAAGCCGTTCTCGAGTTTTAGCGAGACTAACAAAATCTAAAATTTAGTTCAAAGTTCAAACTTCAAGGATAAGTTGGCAATCGGATTCTTGTTGAAAAGTGCGGAATTGCACATAAAATTATTTAAGGAGACTCTCGCTGTTAGTTGTTACAAAAGCGATCGATTATTTTTAAAAACACTTCAAAAAACCTAAAAATTGTATTAGGTAATAGCTTAAGTAGGTATTTCCTAGGCTATGGTAGATCAAAGTAATATTATATTTTAATTTAAGTACATGTCTTTTCCTCGTATGAAGATTAATCATAGATGCAAATAAGTGATTTGGAAACACTTTAAAATCAACAATAAAATAAGATGACTAAGCGGATATAAGTATGTATTTTTTCCATCACGAATAAGATCACTTCTTAGTTAGTCATTATTCATTGGAAGTAATGAAGTAGTAATTTTGTCGTAGATAAACATTTATTATAGGCAATTAAAATTTCAAATTATTATGACGTCACAATTCACAAAATTCTTACAGCCGCACTCAGAGATGAATATTAACAAATGTATTTTTTTTTCTTGTTATGGCGCTCGACTTTTAAACCATGGCCAGTGTCAAGTAAGGGCCGATTCACACCGGAATGGCAGAGGCCGGCCGCCGGCGCCGGCGCGGCGGCCGGCAGCGGCCGGCAGAGGCGCGGCGAGGCCGCGCGGCGAGGCCGGCAGAGGCGGCTCGCGTCGCCCGGCCGCTTGTGGACGCTCGTGGTCGCTGGCAGCCGCGCGCTACCTCCAGAGCACGCGTGCCAGTTTAGATTCTACATTCGGCAAGGAAACTCGTGTCGTGTGTTTGCAGCAACATGATGGAATTGGTTATTATTGCACATATTGCCGAAGAAGAAGTAATACTTTAACTACTAGTATCGCTTGAAAACTTCAAAAAGTGCTCTTCGCGCCGCTGCCGGCCGCTGCCATTCCGGTGTGAATTGGCCCTAAAGTTTTGGTGGGATTTTTTTTGTAACAAAATTTTCAAGTCGTTTTCCAGATTATCGTCAAGTCGAAAGTCTAGTCAAAGTCTAAAAAGTAGTCGGTAAAGACAACGAGTCAAGTCAGTTGCTTTAGCAAAGTTTCGACCGTTTACTAAAATTTTCGATAGAGTTTTGAAGGGAACACAAAATGGCACGTTTCTTGAAGTTGTATCACTTGCCCACACTTGTGCACGACAAAGGATATTTAATGGTTAATATTCCACCAACATAACACATTAAAAACCGAATTAACACAATTTTAGGAAAATAATACAAAAACACAACGTCACTCTTTCGTATTCCCGGCAAAACTCCCATTAACAAATGTAACTAAATGAAGATTTTGACAAAAGCCCCGTACGTCATCTGTCAAACTTTTCATTTATTTCATAGATAATAGTTATGTAATTAATTCGTCTTGGAGGGCGGCATGTTACTGCTAAGGCTGTTTACACACGGCGCCGCTGCATTACTCATCCTCGCAGCGCGTGTGTAAACAGCCTAAATGTTTACCTGAATACTATTATTAGCAATAACAAACAGTTATATACGGAGACAAAAATTACCAATAAATAAGATAATAGATGACTTACAATAAGTCATCTATTGAGTCTAGTCTCTACAATTAAGACTCTACAGACTTGCGACTTTTGTCTATATCTATACTTAATACTTATGTTAAAAAGCCGAAGAGTTCGTTTATTTGAGCGCGCAAATCGTAAGAACTACTAGTTCGAATGAAAAAACTTTTTGTGTATTGGATTTAGAGGCAAGGCAGTTATCGAGGAAGGTTAGGTATGTTACAGTATCATATCACGCTACGACCAATAGTAAGTAGTAACAAAGAATCAGAGGAAAATGTGGAAAAAATCGATGAAAATAAAAAATGTCTTTATTATTATAACATGTTGATGCTATTACGTTGATTTTATAAGATATGTAATGTAAAACAACACTGTACACACTACACTTATAATTAAAATAAAACTCAAGACACTCAGATCACTTTGTTTATTACACTTATTCTCCAATCACTCAATCAAAATAACTTAACACATCCAGGTTTTCTAACACTAAATACTTTTAAACACTATTTCCTCTCTATTTCAGTTACTTTCACACAGTAATAACTCTTATTTTATAGCTCAAGCACCGAGCTCACACTTTATTGCTATGGAATATCCTCTACGAAGGATCTCCACCAACTGTCCTGGAAAAAACCCACCAGTCTAAAGTTCCCTCTCTACTCTCAATAATTTAGGCGGGTAAAGTGTGAGTTCCGCTTAGTGGCGCTAGTCCGCTTTTAATTTAAAGTCTTATTTTAATTGCTTATAACATTTATGTATATTTAAATAATTTCTAGTATTTGTTTTTAACATAAAAATATTTATTAAATTAAATTATATTAAACTAAGCCCCGTAATTGACTTTCGACTGTGGCAGTATAAAATAATATGAACATCCGTTTCTTTTTATGATCAAATAATTGAACTAAAATATATTTAGATAATTCCATAAATTTGTAAATATTTTATTAATTACTATAATAATTATTTTATTTAGATATTTTACATTTAATATAATTTATTCTATTTAACCCGGCAAGCGTAAGGTTGGGTGTGACACCCAGATCTAGAAAAATCGATTAATATTTTTTTATAACTTCGTTCCATCCGGGTGTCCCTTGACACCTCTCAAGTTTTTATTAGTCAACAAAGTATAATAAGGATAAATGGTTAACCGGCAACCGCTAAAATAATATTAACCATGGAAAATTGTATAATTTTCCTAATCGATTGGGCAGAAAGCCATATTTCCCTGCCAACTTGGTGCAAAGGAAGTATGTCGAAAATTCGTTATTGAGGAAAGTGGGTAATTAAATTACAATGGTTGGTACTCAGATTTTAATATTAATTCAGAGTGTAAAAAATTAATTCTATAATACTTTTATGGTTCGTACAGCTTATAAAAAGGATACACACTTAAATAGCCGGAATAAAATGTAATAGCCAGTAATTATGTAGTCAAAAAATGTATAAATTAAAGTAACAAGTTTATGCCCTCTACTTCGTATGCGTAAAAATATACGCCGAACATAGAACCTCCGTCCTCCTCCTTTTTTGGAGACGGTTAAAAAGAATCCCGCGGAAACCCTAATTTTCACGCGATAAAAAGTAGCATATAGTTCCGTGGTCTGCTCTATACATATATACAAGATGTAGTGTATTTACACCGTTATCCTTGAAACCATCGAATGAGCCCGTCAAAATGAACAACTTTTTCTATGAGAACAATGCTGGGAACTCAAAAAAATGCTGTCTTCATACCCATACAAATTGCCCGGATCGAAAATTTGTATGGGTATGAAGACGAATTGTAGATGTTTCCGATGCAATTTAACAAATTTTCTTTCTCATTAATAATGGTTGTGAATGATTAAGTAGTGCATAGGACAGGTTACTTTAAATGTTTAACTTTTATTTTATCGTATAAGATATTTCATGTATCTAGGCGTGAATAAAAGATACATTTAGTAAACAGGAAAGGTCCTGAGAGGACCGTACTTCAGCGTAAATCAAGTATATTCGGCTGAGGAACACTTGGACTTGGGTTTTGAGGTCAACAAGTACGGTCTACTCTAAACCTTCAAACACAGACATGAAGTATCGATATTTAACAAAATAAGGTACTAAATAGTAAATAATAAATTAGATAATATCTTATTCTATGCCTTAAGAGCCCGTATGCTCTTTTCTACTGCTCTCTTCACACTCACGCCCGTCTTTCATATTATGCCAGATGAAAAAGGACGATCGCCAAGTTAGCGGGCAGATAGAGGTTTTCTGTTTTTTAAAGGGATTTTTATATTAAAGTGGTAAAAAGTAATTCCAACATTTTATAGACGACTTTCTCAACAGTGCATTGTATTTTTTTCATACTGTTAAGACGTCAATACAATCCATAAAAAGGTGATATTCTAAAGCTTTTACAGCAAAAATCACAAAACTGTCGCGGGTTTCAGTTGGATTATTTATAGATACTTAAAAAATAATAAAAAGTCTAGCTCCAATATTAGATTATAATTGAAATGATCTTACATAAATCTTGTGCATAAAAACTTATAGAAATACTGTATTTTAACTGCTAAATCACGTCTGTTAAATGAGAGAAATCGACAAAATTTCGTATACGGACTCTTAATATGTAGTAACAACAATGTTAATCTATACTATTAATACCTATATTATATCCATTCTAATATTAATTATTATAAATACAAAAGTATGTCTGTCTATCTGTCCATCTATCTGTCTGTTACCTCTTCATGCCTAAGCCACTGAACTGATTTTGCTGGAATTTTGTATGAGGATACTTTGAGTCCCGGGAAAGGACATAGAATACTTTTTACCCGAAAGATTGTACGGTTCCCGCCCAATTAACGAATTTTGGCGCCACGAAATTGCGAGCGTCATCTAGTAGTCAAAAAGATGTTGCCTACAGGCTGCAATTTTGTTCGCTTTGAATTATTTTTTCGCGTGGAAACCCTACTTTTTTGAAACAGATAGCATTCGCACAGCAAATGTGTACTGCACACGTAATTTGGAAGAAAACCGGCCAGCGCCACCAAAATCGGCGCGAAAGCAATAAAATTCTACAGGACGACTGAGTTTTCTACTAAAGTAAATATTTTCATACACATTTTTTCCAAAGCTCGGGCTAGCTTGTGTTAGGTACTAAAACGTCCACATTGTAACTTGTACACACATGTACAATATTTACATTATACAGTACGTGGTTACAAACATATTAAAAAATTGTTATTCAGCCCGAGAAAATCTATTGAGTTGCTGAAATTAAAGTCGTTACGTGCACGGTGCGGCCCACGACTACGTGAAAATTATAACAAACCAGTATGGGTGTATAACTGTCGTAATCACGAGATGAATTTTATTTACTTATCTATAATTAAATGAAGATTTTGACATAAACTGAAAATGATATGAGACATTATCTGTCAAACTCTTCATTAAATATTATTGAAGTTTAATCATCAATGTCAATTAATGTGAAGTCAAATCTGACAGATGCACTGCTTTGTTGTGTAGAGATCAACTACGATAACATGGCGCGCCCCTTCAAAATTCGAAACAACTTTGAAGTGCGTTGTCAAAACGTTTGAAGTGCGTTGTCTTGCGCGGTAGGCTAGTTATGATTAGTTGACCAACAAATCTTGGTAATAAGTGACATTAACAGAAATATTACGTGCACATGTGATTGGTTGAATACTTACTACATACAAACTCTTTCATAAGGATGTGACTACACACATTGAAACGGTCATTTGGAGGGGCGCGCCATGTTATCGTAGTTAATCTCTAACTACAATTAAAAATAATTGACAAAAGTAACTGCATTGTTTAAGAACGGTTATTTCATTTTCTGTGTGAAATTTAGACTTTTTTAAATAATAGCAGTAGATTTCATCAGAAATTGAGCATACCATAACTAAAATATACTTAATATTATACAATTACACTATACTAGACGATGTCCGCAATTCCGTTGCGCCAAATTTTGTTTATCCCGCAGGAACCTCGAACCGAAGGTAATTTTTTCCGGGATAAAAAGTATCCTATGACTTTTCCCGGGACTTAAAGTAAAATACTTTTAGCTAAACCAAATTTCATCAAAATTGGTTTAGTGGTTTGGGCGTGAAGAGGTTACAGATATGCAGACAAACAGACATACAGCCTCAGTGACATCTAGTGAAGACAATATGAAACTATTTTTTATACAATTTGAATTGGCACTAACAGTTTACCTACTAGGTAACTAAAAAGAGTGAAATTATTATTTTTAACAAAAAATTAAAACCGAATTCCAATGTAAAAACAATATTAATAGCATCCTTATAATATGAACTAAAAAAGTATTAAATAATTTTTCCTATCTAATATGTAGTGCCTTTTCCCGAATTCGGCTTAACCTCAACTATTTCTGTACTCAATCTTCATAATTTTGAAGTCGGTGCCAGTTCCAAAAGTTTCAAATTTTCTGTCAAAGAAATAAAGATTCAGCTATATCTGGTACCGACTTCAAAATGATGAAGATTGAGTACAGAAATAGTTGAGGTTTAGCCAAATTCGGGAAAAGGCACTACATATTAGATAGGAAAAATTATTTAATACTTTTTAGTTCATATTATAAGGATGCTATTAATATTGTTTTTACCTTGGAAGTCGGTTTTAATTTTTTGTTAAAAATAATAATTATGTCGTGCAACAGTCACAGCAGACAAAACACAAACCAATCACATTCCAAATTCCATTACCTAGATTGTGCATGACATAACTGCAGTGACTGCAATAGTTTAGCTGTGATAAACACTCCGAAGTTGGACATGGTATCTCAGTTTGTCAACTTATGTACAAGTTGTGTTCAAACTGTAAACTTCTGACTGTGTTAAATGTAACAGAAACCGAAGTTATGTCTTACGTGTTGCCTACAACAGTGATTCAACCTGTAGTTCGCGAAGCGTCTGTATCACCTGGCCATTTAGCCGAAACTTTTTCGTTTTCGCTTCGTTATAGAATCGCCAATCAAAATGTATGGAATTGACATAAGACGAGTCGAACGTCAACGTCATATTGACGAACGCTTATGTCAATCCCACACATTTTCATCGGCGATTCTATAACGAAGCGAAAACGAAAACATTTTGGCACACCCCAGGTCATCAGAAGTTAAGATAACTGTTGGAATGAAAAAAAAAACGATTAATTTAACCAAAAGTATAAATTAATAAACGTACATAGACGATAAAGAGCAAAATAGCGGGACGCGAAATATTTGTTAATACCATCGCGGGTCGCATTATAAAAAAGGTTGAAAGACACTAGGCTACTAGATACAACTAGGTGCAGAAATTCGATTTAGGCGCGGTTTTAATGCGTCTTTTGCAATGTAAGCTGTACCCTTTTCCGGAAAATTAAAGGATTTATGTACTCATATTATATTTATTAAATAGTTCATTACGCACCTAGGGCAGAAAAATAAGAATTCTTATTTAATAATATAATAATAATAATATCTATGGACGCTTCACACCACGTCAGTCTGGCCCCGTGCTAAGTACCTAGAGGACTTGTGTTACAGGTACCAGACAACGGAAATATATTTAATACTTTTATACTATGCATATATTTAAGATTTTTATTATATATTTAATACACATCCAGACCCGGGAACATTGAAAACTTTTTGTTCCGTCGGCGGGATTCGAACCTGCGACCTCCGGCTTGAGCTACCAACGTGCTCACCACTGAGCCACAGAGGTCGTCAAACCGTCCATGGTGCGTATACTATTTTTCTCGTCGACGGCGGTGGAAAACGGCAACATCGGTAAGCGCAGCGGGAAGAAAGTTGACGTTTTCCGCCCGGAGATGAGAAAAAACTATTTTCGTCCCGAATTTCATCAAATTCATCAAAATTTGCTAGCGATTTAAGCGTGAAGAGGTTTAAGAAAGGCATATATGTAATAGGCATAACATTCTTATCCAAAATATGCTTTTTACGTGTTTTTACGTGGACAACATGTTAATTAAATAATAACTAGAATATATCAAAGTGTTAAGAATATTAAATATTATCTAAACAACCCATTAAAATATGCATACATCACAAGTTAAATGTAAATTCCATCAAAATACCTTCGAGAAAAAAATATTCCAGCATAACATACATTACATAAGAATACAAAACCGAGTTAAAATTCATAAAGTCCTTGTAACAATGACGTAAGAAATAAATTGTGTTATAAAATGTGATTCTGTTGGCGAATTGTCTCCAGTATTTAGGTTAAGTGGTTTAAGGTGAGGAAAAATGAAGGAAATACTTTGGAAGCGACAAACATGTCGACTTGTTATTATAAACAACTGTTAATTGTTTTGTTTTTGTTCTGATTTTGAATGTTAAAAATTAATATAAGTACTTTATACAGAGTGTAAAAAAACAAGGTGATAATACTCTAGGAGTCTAGGGTTCATTTGTGTCCCTTAGGAGTCCGTATACGAAATTTTGCCGATGAATACGAAATTGCAAAGGTTCGCTACATAAATATTATTAGGTTTTTTCCCCTTATTAGACTTAAAAAAAATATATATTAATTATTAGATTTAAAATATATTTAAGCCCGGAAAACCGACTCGAACCTTGCGGCGAGTAATATAATGTGAGATTTAGGTTGTTTTGAATCGTGTTTTTTGGCACAATTTGTTTTTTTTTTGTTTTTTCTCGAATTGGATAGAATTTTATCTATAGATTATTTCTTTCGTTTTCTTTTTATGAATTACAGCTCCAAGTTGTCTAAATTAACAGCAATTCTTTGCCCATTTTCTTTAAAATTTTGCCGAGTTACATATTTTTTTTACTCAACTACGTATTTCATATTAAAGTGGTAAAAAGTAATTCCAACATTTTATAGACGACTTTCTCAACAGTACATTGTATTTTTTTTCATACTGTTAAGACGTCAATACAATCCATAAACAGGTGATATTCTAAACCTTTTACAGCAAAAATCACAAAACTGTCGCGGGGTTGAGTTGTATTATTTAAAAATACTTAAAAAAAAAAAACTAGCTCCAACATTAGATTATAATTGAAATGATCTTACATGTTGTGCATTAAAACTTATAGAAATACTGTATTTTAACTGTTAAATCACGTCTGTTAAATCAGCGAAATCGGCAAATTTCGTATACGGCCCCTTAATGTAGAGTTCACAGTAAAAATAGCAGCACCGAAAGAGCTCACAGTGAACTATACATAAGGGACACATACCTGCAAACCCTAAAATATTAATTACTAGATGACGCCCGCAACTCCGTTGCGACAAAATTAGTTTATCGCGCGGGAACCGTAAATTATTCCGGGATAAAAACTATCCTATCTCCTTTCTCGGGTCTCAAAGTATCTCCATGCCAAATTTCAGCAAAATCGGTTCAGCGGTTCGAGCGTGAAGAGGTAACAGACAGACAGACAGACAGACAGACAGACAGATACATTTTCGCATTTATAATATTAGTATGGAAGTATGGATTATCACTTTGTTTTATTACACTCTATACAACTCCAGCGAACTCTCTCTCCTCCACTCTCACTCCACTTGGAATGTCCATTTTATAAATGCAAAAGTGTGTCTGACCATAATATAATATATGTTGCCTTTTTAGTTTTTACCAGTCTGTCTGTAAATCACCACTTTCCGCTTAAGCTTGTGAACCAATTTGGCTGTAATTTGATATGGAGATACTTTGTGTCCCGGTGAAGAACATAGGATATTTTTAATCGTGAAAAATACACGGTTCTCACCTGATACAAGAGTGCTCGGGTAGCAATTTAATATTAAAATATTGTCATCTCAGAAACGTAATACAAAAATAACTAAAAGTTATCACATATAACTTTTAGCTGTTTTTTAGTTCAAAATTATAAAGAAAACTCGGACTCAATGTATTTTTCGTAAGAATGTAAATCATATTTTACTATCTTTTTAAAATACGATCCAGGAGGTGTTAACACCTTTGAACATTAAACAGGGAATTCTTACCGCCGTCTGTCCCGTTTTAACTCTGAGCTTCTATATCTGACCCTTATATAGTCGTCATAAGGGTGCTATTAGAAGGGTAGGAGACATAGAAGACTGAGTCTATTTACGGAGAAGTCTAAAATTAATCGTCACTGCGGTTTCCGCTGCTCGTGGTGCTGTAGTGTAATTAATAACAGAAGGTATACTGTTTCATTCAATTCCGTATTGTAATGGTGACGTGCTTAAACTTGGCTAATGGTTCTCGATGATCTTCGGATTTGTAGAACAGAGATTTTCTTTGCTGTTTTGCTATCCTAAACTATCCTTTATTTTAAAACTATCCTTTTCTGTCTCTCGTATCAAATTTCATTTAAATCGGTTCAGACACTTACACATAATTATTATAACTAGCTGTCCCGGCAAACGTTGTTTTGCCATACAGAGTATTTCGCCCATATTATTTTATTGAAGTGCCTAAATAAGTATGCCACCATGGCAACGTCCGATTCCCGTCGCACAAACAATGGTCGCCGTCACTCTCGAGTTGTAATAATTTACTATTATTAATTATTCAACAAATGCGCTTATAAAAAGTAGCCAGTAGTCGATTCTCAGAAGAAAATTTGGTAAAAATCAGTAAAGCCGTTTCAGAGGAGGACGGTAACTAACATTGTGACACTAGAATTTTATACATAAGATATAGCCGGTATCTTCGTTGCGTCGCAATTTTTGTAACAAAAATTTTATGCCCTTCCCTGGGACTTTATCCAAATTTTATGAAAATCAATGCTCTGAACGCGAAATGACAGAAAGACTCATTTATTATATCGGTATATCCCTCTCGACACGGCCCAGTCCCTACCAACAGTGGAACCGGCTCGAACACAATATGAAATAGGCCAACGGCCGTTTGTCACCAACCAAATGTCTGAATGGGACATCTCTACTTATATTTAAGAGCTTCACTTCCGTGTCCATGACAAAAGGGCTAAGGACCTAGCAGTCTTTACAATTGTTTTTCCTCGCTATTGAAAACAATATTCCACTTACATTTTTATTCTATCTTGTGAAGTTTTGCGATTTGGCAACCCTGCTTAGTTTAAGCAGGGTTGCCAAATAGCCAAACTATAGCTAGTTGAAGCCGGGTATGAGCGCTAGCTTTTTTGACAGGAGTTTATCTAATCATAAACGTTGTTGGTTGGTTTATGTTTTAAACCAACAACTTTATTACTTAAAATTTAAATAAGCCAGTCAAAAGCGTTAGTACTTCACTAACAAAAACCTCTTTAAAAATCTCAAATCAAATATTATGTCCGGCTTTACCGAGACAGATCCTAATTACCGACTTCTTAAAAAGGAATTCTTTCTTTTTTAATGATTTTGACAATTTAAACTGTACTAGAACTACTTGCGCAGAATTTCATTAAAATTAACCATGGGTTATCTTGTATATCTAGTCTCTCTCTAGTTTAAAAAGAGATAAATATTAATCCAGGTTTAACCTAACCTCTGTGCGAGTGGACCTTAAAGTTCATTGTGCAGTTTAAGTACTTAACTTTTAACCCCCAGAATTAACTGTAATTGGCGGCACACACGTCAGCTAACCATACGACAATTTTCTTAGTCTCTACACATCTACACTATACAGTGTCATAATATAAATTATGACTTAAGTCGTGTTGGCTCAAATAATAATATTATGCTAATGCATAATGGTCAGTCAGGCTTCGGAGAAAAACATACTATGTAAACTACCTACCTAACCTAATGAATAAGACACCAATAGCTATGTCCACATTATGCAATTTCATCTTCAATTTTCGTCGTCTTCTTTTTATTCAACTTTCGTATGGCATATTCAATAATTGAATGCGTCAAAATCCACCCGCGTTGAAAGAAAAGTAATAGCGAGCGCTACGATTTTAACGCGCGTCACGGGCATGCCTCACGTTCGCTGTTGACTGCGCTATAACGCATGCCCTTGATGAACAAAAACAGGCACAGTGTGGACAAAGCCAATCACTATTCATTGCGCGTTCACATAAATGCAGATAGGTAGGTCACATAATGACTACTATAATATTTGAAGTCCATTGGCATAGATCTAAGTTAACTGCAGATTACTCAATTCGTAATTCATAATAACTATGATATTGTCCATGTCTATTAATCATAGTGATATGGTAGACCGTACATCAAGGGATAATTTTGTTTATTTACGGTGCAGTGCAATAGATTAGCTACTGTCATGGCTAAAATACAATGAAAAAAAATTTAAGTATGAAGTAATCAAACAATGAAAGTTGGTTAGTTTTAAAGAAGTTGGCTCTACTCATGCGGTGATGGTATAAACATAAAAGTGACTACGATCGTGAATCCCTTTTCATAAATATTTAACTCCAAAGGTCGTGGAACAAGAATAAATCAAAGATATATTTATACCGTGGGAGAGCCAAGATTCGGCACGAATGGGCCGGCTCGACCGGAGAAATACTACGGGCTCACAGAAAACCTGCGTGAAACAGAGCTTGCGCTGTGTGTCGCCGAGTGAGTGAGTTTACCGGAGGCCCAATCCCCTACACTCTACAGTCTACACTATTCCCTAATTGCCTACCCTATTACCATATTATAGTTTCCCCCTTTTCCCTATACTTTCCATCAGGTGACCTGTTTGCTCGTTTGCCCCCTTATCTCTATATATAAAAATGAATCCAGGTCACGACATCACGCTGAACCGATTTCGCTGAAATTTGGCATAGACATACTTTGATTCCCGAAGACCAAAGTTGTCCCGGAAAAATGTATGGTTCCTGCACAATATACTTTTATGATTTGCGCGTAAAGTATTCAATCGATTTTGATGAATTTTGGTATGGAGATACTTTGAGTCTCGGGAAAGGACAATGGATATTTTTTGTCCCGGAAAATGTACGGTTCCCGCTCAATAAACTTTCATGATTTTCGCCTAAACTATTAACTATTCAATCTATTTTGATGAAATTTGGCATGGAGATACTAATTTTAATCTATTGTTTACTTAAATATACCAATTCGAATCAAATAATCATCGTTAAGACAGGACAACGTCTGTCGGGTCAGCTAGTTTTGTATAAAAAAAAGAAAATTTTAGGAATTTAACGCTCCGAAAACTATACTTTGTAGCCAAACAAGTTTTTCAAAAAACTTCGAAAACTAATAAAATATACTTTCTTACTCGAAGAGACCAGAAATTGGCTCTTATGGTTATTGCATCTGGCATAAAACTGTGCATCCCTCGTATCCAGAACTTTATGGCGCCAAAGTCTAGATCGATATACTAGAACTAGGTCAGCCTGCGTCATGTAGGATCACTAGGTCCTTACTCCTTCCAAGGACGTCGGGAATGCTTGCACTGCATAAATTTTAGAAAAAGCTCTACTTCGTATGATAATGAATTATTGTTGCTTGTTCCTTGAAATAAGTATTGATATAAGGTATGCTAAGGTTTAGTTTAAACTTTAAATTAATTATTTAAGGTATTTTTAGTTACGTGATAATAAATTTAACAACGCCTTTGGCACAGTCGATTGAAAAGCATCTTATGTAATGTATGGGTGATTCTCCGCCCGAAGCAAACCACCGCCGCCCTTTGTTTCGCCAAAATTTGTTTATCGCGCGGGAACCGTACATTTTTCCGGGACTCAATGTATCTACATACCAAATTCCAGCAAAATCGATTCAGTGGTTTGGGCGTGAAGAGGTAACAGACAGACGTGTACTTTCGCATTTATTACTATTATTATTTACTTTTATTAATTTACTATTAGAATGGATTATTTTTTTCTTATTAATTTTTTTCTGTAACGTATAAAAAATGCAGTAGATCATATTACTTTAAATATTAAACTTGACGATTTTACTGTACCAGAGTATTTAAAGAGATAACGTAACCTTGAATTTAATCATATTCGGATTCAAAGAAACTTTGAAAGAAAATGTTAGTAAAACACGTATTAGAAACTGCATACGTGCTTCTCATTAATTTATTAAAGCGACTGTATCGTTAGTGATTGCTTAACTTATGAATAATGATTACTAGGCCTAATGTTCGGTGATAGACTCAATATTTAAAAAGTAAAGATATGTTATAACGTGCATTGTCGTACAAGAAAAAGTACAGCCACAAAAATGGGGCAGTTGGTCTATACCTCATACTTTGACTGTTATAAAAAAGTTCATAATATTATATTCATAATATTATATAAAAGTTCATAACATAATATTATGAACTTTTTTATAACAGTCAAAGAAACACTTTCTTAAAACTTTCGAGCGGTGTAAGATTTTATTTGTGAATTGCGATATTTCGAGAGACATGTTCGAGTATTTGAAGTTTTGCCAGATTTTATATATCATAATGGAAATTTACACGGACAGGACATAAATTAGTGAAATGACAAATTAATTTTTAATTTTATTGATACTTGACATAGGGAGAACTTTTATATTTTTGGCAATAGCAAAATTTGCGCACGTTCAAAAATTTTATTCGGAATTATATTTTGACGAAAGCTTTATATAAACTAGCCTGAGTATTAAAATATTATAAATATGCTTTTTGACAGTTTTATAAGTGAATAATTCCTTGCATTATATTTTATTAAAAACGTTTTATCGTTTCAATTTATGCATTTAAAAAACAGCTTTGATAAAAAACTATCTAAATTGCTGTGACTTTTTGATATGCATAGAATAAATTAAACATTGATGATAAAATTTGTTTCGTATTATAATATTTTATATTATTGTACCTACTTAGGAAGAAATTTCAGTAAAATAAATAATATTTTAAAAAAGCTATTAAATATTTTAAATAAATATTATAACACTTTTGGTTTACAATAATGTTAAAATTATATAATTTGTAAAACAATTTCCAAAAATAATAGCTAGATATTTTTTAGTAAATAGTGATAGGGCAATAATGTAGGCTGTCACCCACATTTTTTTCGCTCATTATCAAGCGTATTACAATTTTTTTTTCTATTGATGACTAAAGCCTCAATAATTTTGCATTGTTAGAACTCAGAACAGGTAGATGTGTCATATTAAATTACCGCTTACCTCAAACAAATCCAATGTTATTGTACACTGTCACCCACAAGGTATTGTTTGAATCCCTTGAAAACACTGATCAATACATAATACAGGGTGGTCATAACAATCACACGGAGTACGTACGACAATGTGCCTGTCATCACAATTTGAAAAATAACAAGAAGTATTAATTTAATAAACACCGCGAATTCCCGCCAACACGTTTCCCGCGCTACACGTCTGTACACGGCGAACTTCAACATAAAACTGATACAACGGCGCACCGCGCATGCGTGTGCGCATTGTCAACCGAGACCAGTGTTGCCAGATCAGATTTTCAAAAATACCGTGCTGCCTGCATTAAAATACAGTATTTACGAGAAAAATACAGTGTTTGATGGAACAAAATACAGTGTATTTTACAGTGCAATTAAATGCCATATAAAAAGGAAATAATTATAAACGATACGGGTCTTTAGGATCACGCTGAAGCCAAGTTTTAAAGTTCATGTCACTCAGCCATTCATCTCTAAATTTT
Organism: Lysandra bellargus; assembly: GCA_905333045.1. Lineage (NCBI taxonomy): Eukaryota > Metazoa > Arthropoda > Insecta > Lepidoptera > Lycaenidae > Lysandra > Lysandra bellargus. Next base: position 6,137,679 of record HG995354.1, read on the forward strand.
TGTTTTTATTGATGTGTAGTTTAAATTGTTTAGTATTATGGTCAAAGTATTCCGTGTTAAATATTACGTTTTAGATTTATGTTATAACTTAAATTAAATTTTGAGTGTAAATAATTATATTTCTTGTGAAAAATATGTCTCAAGCAAAATATAGTTCTGCTGAAAGTGAGAGTGGACCATCATCTCCCAAAAAAAACGAAAAAAACAACACATTAAACTACACTATTGCGTATCCAATAACATTTAGATGATAAATACTTAACTCTATACTATAGAGGCCGATGGCCGATACGGGGAATATCCTACTCCTTGCTGTGTGTGTGGCGGGCGCATTAGGCGCATTCAAAACTTACCATATTTTTCATTGGAAGCGTTCATTATAATATAAAATTTTGTTTTTTGTTGCCAAAAAAATACTGTGTCTCCAAACACTGTATTTATAAAAATACTGTGTCCAGTAGACGGCGTGAAAATACGGCAGATCTACTGTAATTACAGTGTATCTGGCAACACTGACCGAGACTGACTCATTCAAAGCCGGCTGCGTCATTCATGGTTGGCGAATCTCGATTTTGAAACTTCTGTAGTTGAGTCATGATATCAAATGCGATGACTCGGTTTAATTTATTCAAATTTTGTTCGATTTAAGATGAATGTCTCGCAACGATAAGAATTTCGCGGTTATTGTTTTACTACTAAAGAAGTAGAAACCTATTGAGAAATAATGTTATTAGTCAGGACGCCCTAGAACAAAATTTTTTTGATTACTAACAAGCTAATTTTTGTGAGTAGCTTTATTTTGATAAGACAAACACCTTTTTTATTTGCGAAAAATCTTGAAAGTGGTAGCTAACAGAGATAGAAAGGATTTCATACTTTGATTTGATGGTCCTAAAATATAATATGGATTGTTCTATTTAGTTATTTTGTTTAGTAAGTTTTTATATTTTGTTCTATCTAGTATTGTTCTATTAGGGTATCGTAGTCAACCAAGTTTTGTTGATTACAGAACCCTAAAACGAAACCCTAACCAGCAGCTTTTTTGTATATTGGTAGGTTAATAGTTATTTAATTTAAGAGTAACATTGTCCTACAAATAGAATAATCCATATTTAAGGACCATCAAATAAAAGTATAAAATCCTTTCTATCTCTGTTAGCTACCACTTTCAAGATATTTCGCAGATAAAAAAGTTGTTTGTCTTATCAAAATGAAGTTACTCACAAAAAAATATTTTGTTAGTAATATAAAAAAATAGTTCTAGGGCTCCCTCACTGTATAATATAGTTAAAACTGATTGTAACTAGCTAAAAGCCGATCTTTATGAAGGTTTGCGTCGTCACACCTTCACTTGATGATGATAAAGGTGAACGCAGATTTGGCCGCACCGCACGCACCGTAGTCGCCACATTCGGAATTCTTTATATGAAGTTATAGGCAAGCTCGCATGCGGCTGACATTAGCACTGAGTGTTAAAAGCCTCTGTCAAATAAAAAAGATAAAAAAAAAGCTCGCATGCCTACCCGCGCCGCAGTCTTCGCAACTTCTACATTCTTTATATGAAGAATTCCGAATGCGGCGACTGCGGTGCGTGCGGTGCGGCCAAATCTGCGTTCACCTTAACACATCTACAATTATTAAAAACCTTGACTGTTCTTCTTCTTTTTAAAAATGGCCCCGTGGTGAGTTGCCAATGTCAAAGTGGTTAAATACAAAGTTAAAAGCACAAATCAATTCGGCTTGATACTTTTTCCGTAAAGTGTACCACGAAATGTAAAGGTTGTGGGATATACTAGAATCTAGATTCTAGATGATAAAAAAATATCATAGGATTTTTATGCACAGTCTAAGCTTTCTGTGTTTTCTTTTTTTGCCTCTTCTATAAAAATGTGTACCAATTTCCTTAGTACAGAATGTGAATTGAAGACGGAAGATGACGTAAAACATTATCGCTTAAATGTATTATAAAACTAAGTCATAAGTGTTACACGCGTATTACATAAGTTGGACTTATCTTTGACCTATTGTTCTTATCATCGCAAATTTTTATTTTTTCTATTTCGTTTAAAAACATACCTACATAAAAATGCGTAATTGAACCAAAACATTGTCTCTTGAACATCCGTATTCCGATTATTTATGATATTTTTATTATAACTTTGACCCACTTGGTCTTAGGAACCTCAAGTTACTTCCCCTACAGTAACACTTATTTGCCAATAATATGTACATAATATTTTATTTATTCATTTATTTATGAACATACTAGCATAATAAAGTTATACCTAAACGTTGGACAAAAATGATAGCTACTTACTTTTAATGAAGATGCTTACATAATTTTTATAAGATCTTCTATAATATTTTGAATTTTGAATGTACTAATTATTACAGTTATTCAAATTATCATCAATTAATAAGCCTGCTGATCAGAACTTGTTACAATTTATTGTAGAATATAAATGTTACAACAAATTATATTATACAACAAAGCTGAAAGTTGTTATAATGATGAATACGGATTTCCATTTTCCAATAATAAAAACTAGACTTTGTACAATATGTCCGAAGGGGCCGCTCCTTACCGTGGAAACATTGTTTTAGACTTTCAAGTAATACACAAGTGCACTTTTGTGAAAGGACATAGAAGTCTTTAAGTTGTTAAAAATATGGTTTTGGTGATAACTAATAAGTATACTTAATAAACAAATTCGAACAAACACAATATCTAATTGATGATAAAGTTTTAAATACGTTTACTTAAATTTTTTTCTTTATGGAAAATAAAAATACACTGGGGTAATAAATATATCTGTTGCATTTCAAAGCCCGTGTTTTTGAGATATCTTAAAAATGTTTTTATCGTGTTTTATTTTTAAACAATGACGGTTTGTCTAGATATTCGATTGATAGAAGTTTCGAGCTTACCGATTACTTTCATACGTAAAATAAACAGAGTGTAACAAAATGATAATCCTATGTCCTCTGATTTGGACTTAAAGTATCTTCAAATCCATCAACATCGGTTCAGTGGCTTAGTGGTGAAGTTGCAGACAGACTAAAAAATAGACATACACATCCATACTAATGTTAAAAATGCGAAGGTCTGTTTGTCTGTCTGTCTCTTACCTCTTCACGCCCAAACTGCTGAACCGATTTAGCTGTAGTTCCCGCACGATAAACGAACTTCGGCGCAACGGAGTTGCGGGCGTCATATAGTTTTGTATAAGTATGGATAAGAATCCAAAAACGTTCTCAATGTATCCATATTTCTTTATGATTATGATAGCTCATGAGTTCTGTCCCCCGTCGGTAACGGGCACATCCTCATTACTGACGAGGGGACTCGTGGGGGACTGATAAACAAATTGCGGGTAACACTTCGCTCCAAGGTAATGGGACTGAACTCGATCCGCCGGGGCCCAAATCCCAATTCTCATAACTCGAATGTCGCTTCGATCTTAGTCGTGCATCCATACTAGTCAGGGCCCCTGTAAGGGCTACTGGCGCCTGTGTGCAAAAAAAGGATTTTGGCGCCCCTTTAGGCAAATTTTTTGGGACCTTGGTTTTGACTCCTAGAGAAGGCAATTTCGCGCCCCTAGAGGATGGCGCCCGTGTGCATTGCACACATTGCACAATATAATATGGTAGCGGGGGCCCTGATACTAGTATTATAAATGCGAAAGTGTGCCTGTCTGTCTGTCTATTACCTCTACAGTATTCACACTTTCAGTCCACGGCTCATCCGACGCTTGGATCATCTTTGCAAATTGCTATCAATTCAGGCATTTAGGTGATCAAAAATCAGAACTAAACATGGAAATACTTTTTTCCAACCCGGGATTCTCCAATCAGTACAGCCGTTTCGGAGAAGTTTGGCAACAAACGAATGAAGGCGAAGGAGACCTTGTGAAGATGCACTAATTATAATGATGTATCTTATAGAATTTTTGGGTAACCAGTTAGATACTGGTTACCCAAAATTATTAGTAAGTATTAAGTTTGGCAACAAACCTCGGACCTCGACCTCTGTGGCTCAGTTGGTGAGCTATCGGTAACTCAAGCCGGGGGTCGCGGGTTCGAATCCCGCCGACGGAACAAAAAGTTTTTAAAAGTTCCTGGGTCATGGGTGTGTATTAAATATGTATTATATATATATATATATATATATATATATATATATATATATATATATATATATATATAAATAAATAAGTGGCAATTTTCGTTGTCACTTTATAACTCAAGAACGGGCAGATGAGCCCGTTCTTGAATCCAAACAAAATTTTCAGGGTTTGTTCGGACTACTTAGTAGATGGTTTATGTGAAGTTTGCACAAAATCGGTCAAGTGGTTCTTCATTTATCACATTTTTTGTGACAAATAAATTCAATAAATGGTTAGATTTTTTAGACGGGGAAATATTTTTTGTTTTGTTGTATAGGGTATGATCGTGGATTGGTACCATGTTCATAAAAGTGGTGATCTGATGATGGGATCCAGGAGTAATCGAGGGAACTCCTCAAAATTTAAATGGAAACATATGCCGATTTTGATTTTGTATGAAGTGTTTCAGGCATAATATGTTACCAAAAGTAAGATTTTGCACCATGATATACCATGGTTCGAAGGTACTAAAAAGAACTCCGAACCCCTTATAGATACAAGTTTGGGGGTTGGGGCGCTGCTTTAAGAACTGTAAGCATATGCTACTGTGCAAATTACATTCATCATCATCATCATCACCATTATCATCACTACCACATCAGGGTCACTACAATGTCACGTGACTGTGTGCATTACGTTCTAGAGTTAACGTTGAATTAATTGTTATGTTCAATATTAGTGAGTCGCTTCGATGCGCTTCGACTTACGAGTAGTATAAATTGATCCTTAGTGTTGCGGTTACTAAGTGGTGATAGTGAAGTCAGCTGATTATGAGTTTTCGTATTATGAAGGTGTATCCTGGATCCAAAGTCACTGAGCAGAACACATAAGTCTTAACAGAAAGCCTTATATAACTATCATAAAGAGTGAAATTATTATTTTTTTCAACTAGATTGTCCCATGTTTAAATAACAATCTTAATCATAAAGTATTCGATAGTTTTAAAAATTCTTATCCAACAACCAAAAATTGCATACATGTCACAGATTCGGGGCCAGATTTATTATCATTGGTTCGTTATTGCCGTAACCCGACGCTGATCATCAATTTTTGCAAATTTATTTTATTGATGATGAAAATCGTGAATTGGATCAACGTTGTGCAATTATTTCTAATACAAGACAAGAAATTATACATGAGCTACAAAGGTTTTTCCATCAGAATAAGTGCCATGCCACATGATGCGGTGCGGCGGCGGCGCGGCGGCGGCGCGGCGCCGTCCGGTGCGCTCCGAGTTCCGACGCTCCGACACCGGAATCCAGACGAGGCGGGGAGCGGTGTATGTATTGGTGGAGCAAAACGTTGTGGCGCCGCACTCACCATGTGGCCGGTAGTCCGGCGAGATGGCCTCCGGTGCGGCGCCTCACCGCGTCGTGTGGCATGGCTGTCACGCATTAGTTCAATTGTTTTAAATTGCTCTCGATCGTATGCCATCAGCTGATAATCACAATTAACGTTTGTGGTGTGAATTTGGAAGAATCATGTTTTTCACATGGCCAACTTTATGTTGCCTGTTCCAGAGTGGGTACCCCCAGCCGTTTGGGGGTACCCACTCTGGAACGTATGTGGAACGTAAGTGGAAGTGGAAAGTAATTCGCACTCAAAATGGAAAAACAAAAAATATTGTTTATCCAAATGTTTCGGATTAAGTTTTTAAATAGCTAGCAATTAAGTAATATATTTTTTTAAGAAATGGATCGATGTTCTTACTGATTTTTGTATTATTTCCTTCGATCACTAATATATACATTATTTCACTTTATACGTAGCGAAGCACGTACCGGGCCGCTAGTATAATATAATAAAAGTCTTAAATATAAGTACCTATAGCATAAAAGTATTAAATATATTTCCGTTGTCTGGTACCTGTAACACAAGTACTTCAGTTACTTACCACGGGACCAGACTGACGTGGTGTGAAGCGTCCATAGATATTAAAAAAAAAACAAATGAAGGCAAAGGAGATTGTGTGAAGATGCACTAATTATAATGATGTATCTTAAAGAATTTCGGGTAACCAGTTAGATACTGGTTATCCACTAAGACGGGAGTATTCTATATCACAAGTTATTTGATCATAAAGCATCCAACAAAAAATTCAGCCTAAAACAACAGTTAGTGAACTGTAACACGACAATCCATAATAATAATTAATAAGCAATAAGTAATATCTATATTATTATCTATACTAATATTATAATTCTGAAGAGTTTGTTTGTTTGAACGCGCTTATCTCAGGAACTACTAGTCCGATTCGAAAAATTATTTTTGTGTTAGATAGGCCATTTATCGAGGAAGGCTTTATGCTATATTTTATCACGCTAAGACTAATAAGAGCGAAGAAATAGAGGAAACTGTGGAAAAAAACAGGGAAAATTATTTGAAAGGGCTTATCTCACGAACTACTGGAGCAATTTTTATGTTATTTGGCACAGATAAGAAGTAGACCACGTGAAGGATAATAGGAAATTTTTTGTGGATTAATTTGTCTGTGAAACATCTGATTTACGCGGGCGAAGTCGCGCGGAACGTCTAGTTATATAATAAATGCGAAAGTAGTGGATTCCGTAATAATAATATTGGCTGTGAAAATTCGGTAAACTTAAAACCGGTGTTAGAAAATAAACCGCGAGTATAATGATTAATAGCACTTCTAAGTTTTCGAACAGGGGCTTAAACTACAAAACTCGATTTGTATTTCGAATCAATCAAACTATTTTCGGCTCAAACTATCGAATTTACTTTGATTTATCGAATTCCGAGAATTGGGTTTGCTTTATTGCAATGATGGAGGCTCTATTTCTGTATTCCCAGCATAATAATATTATGTTTGGGAATTAGAGGTTGATAAAACACTGGAACTCACTTACATAAGTTCATTAAAGGCTGCATTAAAACTGATATTCTTTAAATAATACTCTTTTAAGAAGATAAAACCGACTTCAAAATTATTGTACGTAATTCACAATTAAAATTCCCCATATCAAAAACAAATAAACCGATTTTGATGACACTTGCAGTATTAGGTGGAATTGATAACCTCCTTCTTTAAGTCAGCTAATAAAAAATATTGTACTTGAGATCTGAAAATATCTCAAAGCCACCTTAGGGCTATTAGTAGCGGGTTTACATTATTCAAATCCAGTGGTCCATTCCAGTGCGTGTTACTGGATATGTAAACGGGTACTGGAATGCACTGATTGCATTTCAATTCATTGCAATTTGCAGTGCCAATTTAAATTATTCCGATAGCAATCCTATATTGGATAACTGTATTGGAATAATGGCGGCCATTACATTCGCTTTTAAATGTTGTTGACAGCTACTTAAACATTGCCATTTTCGTAATTTTAACTTTGATTAGCTGTCATAAAATGTTTAACTTCTTTGACCACGAGTCGTTAAGAGAAGCTTTTTGGGATTTTCTCAAAGTCAATTACATTTAGACGTATAATTTATTTATTTATTTATTTTTATTTTATTTTTATTTCTTCGGAAAACTTACAGCTATCATTATAAATTAACTTAACCAAATAGTCACTATAAGCCATTTAAAAGTTTTCACAAATAGTTGAAAATAAAAGTGTACAAAAATTATTGCGGAGTTAACCAAGCACATAAAAACAAAGGAAAATTACAAACTAATTAATATTTAGATGAAAAAGAGCATTCACTATTCATGGTTCAAGTAAGTCAATAATAGATAGTCAAGATTAATGTAAATAAAATGTTAATAAACTTAGCTAAATGTTAAAATTAGGCTATCACTAAACTAGTTTAATAACCAGTTCAGAGACAGTTTACTAACTTTCAAAAAATGAGATAGTTAACGAATGTCTTATCTTATGAGGCTTAGTATAGAATACATCAAAGGAAGGATTGTTTCTCAAGAATTCATTTAGTTGAGAACTAGCCCTTATTAAAAACGAATTACTGCGATAGTAAGTATTAGAGGTTGGTACATCTATAGGAACGTAATTTCTGAAAAACTTGGTAGGGATACTAAAATTTAGTTTCTGTAATAAATATGTACTGTCAATGTTATTATTAATTATTTTAACTAAGTAGGATAGATCAGTTATATTGCGTCTAAGTTTTAGTGGTAAAAAGTGGAAATGTCTACATCTGTCTTCATAATTGGATAAATAATAATTACTCCTAAATTGTAGGTATCGTAGAAAACGCTTTTGAACAGATTCGATCCTATTTTTATATAATTCATATCTGGGGTTCCATACCTCCGAGCAATATTCGAGTATACTGCGCACAAGAGAGCAAAACAGAATTTTAATAACCTTAAGTGTTGTGAAGTTTTTGCTCATCCTTATGACGAACCCAAGTGCCTTCGAAGCTTTATTTACAATATAATCAATATGTTTATCGAAAATTAACTTAGAATCCATGATAACACCTAGGTCTCTCATTTTATCAGTGGACTCAAGATATGTATTATTAATTGTATATGAGAAATTTATTAAATTAATTTTACGAGAAAACGTCATCATAAAGCACTTGGATACATTTAGATCGAGTTTATTTATTTTGCAATAATGATTAAATCTGTTCAAGTCCTCCTGCAGCAGGTGGCAATCGTTTATAGATGAAATAATCCTAAAAATCTTCGTATCATCTGCATATAACAAAAATTTTGAATGTTTAAAACATGATGAAATGTCATTTAAGAAAATGGCAAATAAAAGGGGCCCTAGGAGCGAACCCTGGGGCACTCCTGATGGAATTGAAACCCAGTTAGAAATAAAACCATTTATAGCTACAGCCTGTGAGCGATTGGTAATATACGAGCAGAACCACCTGAATAGACTGCCATGTATTCCAGCAAACTGTAGCTTTTTAAGCAGCATTGAGTGGTCAATTCGATCAAACGCCTTTTGAAAGTCTGTAAAGATCATATCAACCTGATCACCAGAGTCCATGGACGAAGAGATATAGTCATTAGCTATGATAAGGTTAGATACAGTCGAGCGTCCTTTTATAAAGCCATGCTGCTCTGGTATAAACCAGCTGCGCAGTGTGGAATACAATTGGCGATGTACGATACCCTCGAAAATTTTAGCCAAGATACATAGCTTGGAAATGGGTCTGTAATTATTGATAGCAGTTTTGTCTCCTCCCTTGTGTACTGGCGTAATGAAAGCAGACTTCCAGATATTAGGTACATATCCTTCATTAATTGATCGGGAAAAGAGGATACACACTGGGTAGACTAGACTCTTAGCGCACTTAGATATAAATATCGGATGTAGATCATCAGGCCCAGCTCCCTTACTGAGATTAACCGATTTCAGCGCGTTTAATATTTCAGACGAATTAATATCTATAGCTCCAATGCTATAATTACTCGAATTATTAACATTATAGTCATTAGTGCTATCATTATTGGAGCTCGAATGTCGGAAATTGGCCTCAAAATATGTATTAAACAAATTGCATACCTCTTCACCATTAGAAGCCAATGTTTCATTGTAGGTCATAGTAGAGGGAAAAACATTACACGAATTTTTATTATTTTTAACATATGACCAAAAACATTTAGGATTGTTCACTATATTCATTTCAGCTTTCTCGATATAGGATTTGAAGCATTGATGTTCTAAAGTTTTGACTCTATTTCTCAATAATGAAAAAGTATTATAGTCGTCAAGGTTACCATATAATTTATATTTCCTATGAAATTTATGTTTTTCTTTTAACAACTTTTTTAGGGGTGCGTAAAACCAGGGAGGGAAGCTCCTGGACGATGAAATATTTTTGCTAGGAATAAAGGTGTTACGGAGGTCGTGTATAATATTATAGAAATGCTCGACTGCATCTTCTAACGGTTTATCATTTAGAATGGTCTTCCAATCAGTAGCATCGAGACCGGAGCATATGCCGTCATAGTTACCAGAGTTGTAAAGATATTTCTTTCTTTCATTAGCCTCCAATGTTCCTTGCACGCCCAAACAAACGTCAATGCAGAGTGACCTATGATGGGGGAAATCATCCGGTACCAATGGTTCGTCACATGGCGAAACGTTTATCTCAGAATTAGAGAAAACTAAATCTAAAAATTTATTATTAAAGTTATGCACCTGACTACGCTGAGACAAATCGCACTGTGCTAAGGTGTCTAAGAATTCAATTACATTGCGGTTAAGAGAGAACCCGGTTTGCACTGAATAATCACCTTGAGCGTCCCAGTTAACAAAAGGTAAATTAAAATCGCCAGTAACAATAAATTTGTCATCGGGATGTGCGCTGACTATATCGAACAAGTTATTAGAGAAATTGTCCAATTGATTGCTATAGCTATTTCCCTCATTCTGCTTACAGAGATATATCGTGCAGATATGTATGTGCACAGTTAACCTACTACTGCTAAGTCTATGCGATACTGTCACCCAAATATCCTCGGCGGACGAGCGCCAGTCAACGCGCTCCGCAGCCGCTAGATCGCGACGGACAGCGACCAGCACTCCACCGCCCAGAGACTGATTAGTCAGGCCGTAGTCCCTATCGCGCCGCCAGACAATGTACCTACTATCGAACAGCTCCTCGTTCCTAATGCCTTCGATTAACCACGTCTCAGATATTGATATAATGTCGTAGTTATTTAGGTAGATATTTCTTTTAAAAATATTTGTTTTAGTACGAAGACCCCTAGCATTTTGGTAGAAAATATTGAGTTTTGAATCCATTAAAAATAAAAATACAGTAAATAAGTAACCGCTACGTATATAATATAAATTAGTGAAATATTAAACAATAAAATAATACAAGCATAGCCAGCACAATTCATTTTTTGTATGTATAATATCCGTGAGACTATTAATGTGTGTATTATAACAGTTACTAACTACCTGAACATAATATCTGTGACATTTATAAACAAACAATACGAAATCTTGTAATTTTATGAACGAGGACCAAAGTGTACATCGATTTATAAACAGTATCATAAAAATTATATTCGATTTTAATAACCAGTTATTTATAGTGTACCGATTTATAATTTTTATGCTATATATAATCGGAAGTTTAAGTTGGTTATGGCAATTAATATTTATTCTGAGTATTACATGTAATTTAACAGACAAAATATCATAATGTATTAAAACCAACGGATATTCATAACAATAAACGAAATTGATAAAAAGGCAATGAAACCGGTATAATAAACTATAATATATTGTCAGACTTTTGTTATATAAGATTATGAGATTACGCAATAAAAAGTATACTAGATTTAATTTCACAAAACATAAACCATCCCTTGCATGTTGGATACCGTCTAACGCATTTATCCTATAATATGACATTTTATAATAGCTTAGAGTATTATTATTTGTTTTATATTTTGTAGTGTTATAAAAATTAATTATAAAATTATAAGGTAGATGCACAGACCGCCCGAACGGTAATTGACAGAGTGAGATGCATAGATAAAAATCAACTAATGCACGAAAGATATGGCAGTAATACATATAAGGAAAAATGACCCGTAATCGCACGTAATCACTAACATCTGCATACGATATTCGCATATCAAAAAGAATACTTACCGGTGACAACTGGCTGAGCGAATATCCACCATTCAATATAACAACAGCAGAGCGATAACGAACAGGTTTAGGTCCAGAGTTTCTCAAACTAGCAGAATCGTCGCAAGTGACTAAGTTCATTAACATTAATTTAAACTTACTTTTTATGAATAAAAACATTTTTTTAGTTTTGTTACGAAATCTAGTTACGAAATAATTCACTTTTAATATAATATGTCTTAAACCATGTATAGTTAGAACGCAGCACAAACTTAACACATATTTTAAAAAGTTAGTTCTAAAGTATTTTGTATATAGATATATAACTATAGCTAAACTAATTAATGAATAAAGAACAGTGACACAAAAATTCACTTCTTGATTTTTTCTAAGTCCTTTTCTGACTGGATAAAAAACACAGGCGCCGAGTCCGATTTTCTCGCCATAATTTTTGAATGCTTTACCCAAATATATTTAAAATTTTTATCCTTTGCCAGTAATTTCGCCTTTGCAAGTAAAGCTTTACTTGTTTGTGTAAGGTGGTCGTTAACATAGAAGACTGAAGAGGTCGGGAAACCGATGTCCAGTGTGTTTAATTTACACTTTCTCGCGGCAGCAACAATATTCTCCTTAATGTAACGATTATTGAAAGATACAATGATGGGTTTGGGCAAGCTAGTAGACTTCGTAGGTACGCGAGCAATATAGTTAATATCCTCTTTTTTAATTTGTTGGCCAATGACGGATCCGATTTTATTGGCTAAATCAAAAAGGTTTTCATTTTTTTGCTGCGGGATTCCTTTGATTTCAATATTATTGGCTCTAGCCCATTGGTCTCTTATATTGATTTCATCGTTCAATCTCGTAATTTCCTCCTGTAGACTGGGTATGTCGATCTTCTCGACACTCGCTACTTTGGCGCTCAATACATTGACATTACTCGATAACTTATCCGTACGGTCATGTGCCATCTCGATGGAGGTTTTCAGGTCGGAGATGTCAGACTTAATGCTCCTGATATCATCTATCACTGTTGCAAGGGTGGCGAGTTGGTGCAGGATCGCATTCAGTTGATCCTGCATTTTGTCCAATTGCGTAGGTGACTGGGAAACAGGAAATACTAGATTATACTAGAGATAATACTAGAGATAATACTAGAGTTTATCTGGCTTGATCCTACCTTAAGTAAATTAGGTGTCGCCATATAACTTTTATGTCCAGTTAAACCTTGCAGTGCTACGTTATTTCATTAAATTAATCAAAATTTATTAAACTAACGTGTGTAACGTTTACGTGTAGAATTCTGTAGCTTAAATAAATAATTCAACATTATTTATAATTAAAATATAAATAACAGTTGCAACAAATACTTACAGTTGTGAACAACAAACTCGACCAGACTATAACGTATAATAAAAATATTGTTAGCATTACAGCCACACATACTGTTAAGAATAAGAATACATGTGGCACTCGGTGACTGCCGCAGTAAAGCTATTGCATAGCATGTTTATCATTCATGTCTTGTCTAGAAGTTATAGACGAATGACGATGCACGGCAATGCCGCATCGCTGCAGCGCTGGTCGTAGTGGGAGTGTTAGATTTTTTACGTTACGGAAATTCTTGATTCTTGACTTGAGCCCAGAGCCCGCGTTGAAAGCTATGCAATAGCTTAAAAATATTATTGTATTCTGCGCCTGATATTTCTCTGGTCGCTTTACTCCCATGGGGGAGAGAATGTTCCTTTGTACTGCGCACATACTTGGGCACTACAATTTTTTTGTTGTGCCCAAGTGTGTGCTTATTGTAACGTCAAAGACGCTGTGTCAGAGATAAACTACGATAACATGGCGCTCCCCTCCAAAATTCAAAACGTTTGAAGTGCGTTGTCAAAACGTTTGAAGTGCGTTGTCTTACGCGGTCGGCTAGTTATGATTAGCTGACCAACAAATTTTGGTAATAAGTGACATTTACTAAAATATTACGAGTACTGTGATTGGTTGAATACTTACTACATACAAACTCAAAAAAATTTGGAGGGGCGCGCCATGTTATCGTAGCTTATCTCTACTGTTGCTGTGCTCGAATGACTTTCCCTAGAATTTGATACATTTGATGCATGGAACATATTCTATCTGTCGCAGCGGCATAGTTGTGGCGTTATATTGACGCTATAGATAGACGCTCACCTCGAAAGGCTACATTAAAGGTAATTGCACATTCATCAACACGCACTCGCCGAACGCGCCGCATTTTAGAATTCGTTGTATGAAATGATGTGAAACCTCGCACATTCGTCCGCACCGTACGCGCCGCATTTCGTGTACTATACAGTACGGCGCGTACGGTGCTGATAAAATATGTGCGAGGTACAACGTGGAAGTCGGCTACATGAAGCGGCAGCAGACGACGTGTCGTCGCGACACTATTGGATTCTATGTATTTCTATGAAGTGTCGCTACTACCTTCATGTCGCTAGCTGCGGAGGGTGTTTCATAGAAATATGTATTTCTATTACCAGTAGTGTCGCGACGACACGTCGTCTGCAGTTGACGCGTGTCGCTCGGTTCCAACTTGTGCTTTTTAGCTTTAAGGCAGTGGTGCCCAACTGGTATTGCTCCAAGGGCTATTTTGAAAATCCTGATAAGCCAAGCAGGCATCACGAAGTTTAAAAAAAGCATAAGCGATATAAAGGAAACTAGGTAATTTAGTTATTGTTTATTTAATTTATTTGACCTATATTGTTTGCGGGCGCCTAGAACAGGCCGCGGGCTACCAGGTGCTCGCGAGCTACCGGTTGTGCACCACTGCTTTAAGGGTATAAATCAATGCACAAGTAGGCGCAAACAATATGTTTGTATGTCTGCACGAGCCTGATTTATAGCGAAGTGATCCTGTGAATAAATAAACGTTTTATGACACGATTCCCTCGCATGGACCCCTTTTGATCCATCGTAATCTGTTTTATAGGGGCAACTGAAACGAAATTAAAGCTATTGGAGGTACAACTAACGCGATAATAAAGATAGCGAAACAATAAAGTATTAATTAATTACTAGATAAACCTGTAAAATAATTATTTTACTAATAAAAAGATCAACTGTGTTACGCAATGTTTTATCTACATGTTAGGGTCAATTCAGACCGCAACGTGAGGCGTAGATATGCATTTTCAAATTTGTATTGAATTAACAGATTTCAATTTTTCTTCTTCCTCCTTGGAGTAAGCCTCCCCGTTTCAGAGTTGCCAGCGTAAGAGTAGAGGTGCAAATGTACGTTTATAACGGTATACTGATTGCCGTGCACTGGCTATGCACGGGTGATGAGAGAGACTTCATGCGATCATGCAAATACAAATTGTAATAAAACATAAATATGAGAACAAGCAAATATAAAGCAGAGCACTGTTTCTTAGCCTTTAAATATACAAAGAATACATAAATATAATTAAAATAAACATACTTAAAAATAAGAGAAGGAATTTTAAAACAGATTTCAATTGCGTCTTGCAAATCTGTCAAATCCATACAAATTTAGAGTTGCTACTAATACTAAAACTTCTAACGTATCAGACAAAAAGAAAAATTTGAAATCACTTTATGGTCCTATTAACTACTGACCCTAAGCCCCTGACCGAACGAAAGTTAATATTTTTGGGAAAGCCTTTCTTTTCGTAGCGGCTGTAGAGGTGCTACGAGACCGCGTAGCAAGTTGTAGCATGCCTACGCCATCGCAGCTATCGCAATCGGGGCTGAAATGGTCACATTTAGCAATTCCTCTCAATCAATTCAGCAAATGAATTGTCAAAACTGACAAACTGACGAATGTCAAAATTCAAATTAGTACTAATCACTAGACATGAATTGCAATCAGAGTGAGCATTTTGCGATTTAAAAAAACTAGATGGCGCCCGCAACTCCGTTGCGCCAAAAATCGCTTATCGTTCGAGAACCGTACATTTTTCCGAGATAAGGGACGTTTTTGACGTGGGAGAGCCATGCTTCGGCACGAATGAGCCGGCTCGACCGGAGAAATACCACGTCCTCACAGAAAACCGGCGTGAAACAGCGCTTGCGCTGTGTTTCGCCGAGTGAGTGAGTTTACCGGAGGCCCAATCCCCTACCCTTTTCCCTTCCCTACCGTTCCCTATTTCCTTCCGTACCCTCCTCTATTACCCCTTAAAAGGCCGGCAACGCGCCTGCGGCTCTTCTGATGCTGCGGGTGTCCATGGGCGGCGGAAGTTGCTTTCCATCAGGTGACCCGTTTGCTCGTTTGCCCTCATATAGCATAAAAAAAAGGCTTATCCTATGTCCTTTCCCGGGGCTCAAAATATATCCATACCAAATTTCATCGAAATCGGTTCAGCGGTTTGGGCGTGAAGTGGTAACAGACAGTCAGACAGACACATAGATAGACAGACAGACAATTTCGCGTTTATAATATTAGTATGGAAGTATGGATGAATCGTAATATTATGATTCTCCAAAGCGACCATTTTATCCAGCACTAATCAGAATTCTTCGAAAGGTTCTGTGGCAAAACCACAATTTGGGAATGGTTGAGATTCATGATTCGGTCATCAAGATTATAATGTTATAATTAGATGGTTCAGAATGCAGGAGCTTATTCAAAAAATATATTTTTGCAATTCTGACGGGTCATCTAGTTCTACCGAAATCCATTATGTGGTAAGACGATATTTACAAATAAACATGATATACAGCTGACCTGTGCATTTGAACTCGAAGCTTACAAATATATATTTTCAAGAATAAATCGTCCTTTGTGGTCCCCATGAATTTCCACAAAGAAATATTTCTGTGAGGCGAGGTTGTCTCGATATAACTCAGCCACTCAATGGGCCGCTAGCTCCATTGTGATACAGAATAAAACGGTTCAATGGAAGAACTGTAATGAACTCCGACACGAAATGAAATATTTTAATCTTGTAATGTTCACATCGTATATTGATAGCTAGGCTAGGTTTTGTACGTCAATTGCAAGATTTATTTATATCAAACTAGATGACGCCGTCCGTTGCGCCAAAATTCAATTATCGCGCGGGAACCGTACAGTTTTTTGGGATAAAAAGTATCCTATGTCCTTTCCCGGGACTCAAAGTATCTCCATATCTAATTTCAGCGAAATCGGTTTAGCTGTTTTGACGTGAAGAGATAACAGACAAACAGACACACTTTCGCATTTATAATATTAGTATGGATAGGAGCCGTACATTTTTCAGGGATATAAACTGTTTTTCTGATAAATGTAACTTTATCTTGCAACATATGGACGAATTTGTGTCAGCCCATAAAAAATACTGCATTCATATGCAGTCTTATTCTTTAGGTCATTTAGAACAAAACTGCGTTTATAACTGAACATCAAATTTTTTGGGGGTTGATGTTCATCGATTAAATGCTTGCCGTACTACACGGCGGCACACGTCACCCAGGATCGAACCAGTACCTTTTTTCGTGCTGATCTACCCACTGAGCCATGCTGTGCAGATGTAAAACAGAAAACTGCATATATTATGGTCATAATATCTATGCAGTTTTCTGTTTTCTGGTTACGTTACAAATAATATTTGACCGTACGAACTACAAACTCCTAGAAGAAAGCGCATTCCCTCTTAAAAGGCCGGCAACGAACCTGCAACTCTTCTGGTGCTGCCGATGCAGTACTGGGCGATGGTAGTTGCTTTCCATAAGGTTTGCTCATTCCGTTCGCTCATTTTCCATCCGTTTGCTCATTCTCCCCCTAATTTATTTATAAAAAATGTGTTAGTTCACATTGCAACGTGATGAGGCGATGAGATGCAGGTTAAAGTTAATTTTTTAAATTTGGAATAGGCAGTCCAATACCAGCCCTCGATTTACAAATAGGCCCGTATAGACCGCGGCCTAGGAGAGGCAGCGTCCTAGAAGGGCGGCAAATTTCGTACATGGGGTGGCGGAAATAAAGTGGCCTGCACTCATAAAAAATATAAATCCGGTACTGCCCACTCACGCGTCGTGCATTAGCTATGTCCACACTGTGCACTTTCATCTTCAATTTTTGTCATCTTCTTTTTATTCAACTATCGTTTGGCGCTTTCAATAATAGGGATAATGACAAGGTCAAATATTAGCGAATTTTGTTTATAAAATAAAGAAATCACGGTAAAAAATAAGTGTTCCCAAAATTTCAGCTTGATGGCATTTGTATTTTTTTGTTATGCGCCTTCAAAGTTGGATAATCAAGCTGAATTTTTTTTTCAATTAAATTTCTTAACATTTGTATACCATTCGATAAACTAAGCAATTAAAAGCAACTTTTGTTATGAAACCACTTTCATAAACGCAATATTTAATATATCAATCGAACGAAGTTCTCTTCCGATGCGTACAAACTACGAAAGAGTGACGTCAGTCTTTCGTAGCACTTTGTATGGAGCGTTTCGGGCAGGTTTATTTTATGAGATGTTTGAATAGTCATATCTTGGTGATTTTTTAAGCTATCAGAGTCATTTTTTCAGCGATGTTTCTATTTTTAAGGGTCTTTCAATTACCAATAAGAAAAAAATAGTCATCAAGCCTATTGAATATATTGTCATTTTTGTTCAGTTGCAGTGTCTATCAGCTTATTGTAAATGTGCGACGAGAACATTTTACTGGGTGGAATATGTGCAGCTTATTTGGTCATAAGAAATTCCAGAAAAAAAAAAAATAACAAAGCAAAAGTTTTGTACGGGCATGCTGAGGCATGCATGCGTATGCCGTTGACTGCGCTATGACGCATGCTCTTGATGAACAAAAAAAGGCATAGTGTGTGATAGCTAATGTTGGACTGTCTTTTGTTGCGTTGTGCATGCGGCTAACGTGACCAGCACAATTCCACTTTAGCTTAACCTCCTTGACTCCTAGCTACGTCCTTGATTAAGTTATTAGAATTTATTTATTTAAAAATAAATTGTATTTTGATAAGAAATTATTAAATTATTAAAACGGAGTGGGCTCTTCATTTAAAATCTTTGACTACGCAATTTAAAACACTTTTTTTTACCTGAGATTTGATTTAGGAAATTGGCCCGTTTTATTTAACCTTTAACTTTCTTGTTATTTGAAAGAAAATTTAATTTCAAATGAAACATTTTTGTATTTAACTTAAGAAGCTGAATTATTCATTAGAAAATTATTGGAAAAAATATTCTCGGATCTTCAGTTTGTGGCAAATAAATACCATATTTTAATGACGTGATTTTGTTTAAGGACAGTTTGTTTTTAAGTCACTAGCTTTTCCAGATGTTAACTTTATTACTTTATTCGTAAAATATTTTTCTGTCAGTAACCACATTTAAAGTTCATCGAAAATATTTTTTTATGAAAATGATATTATCGTGTCCCAACAGAAAAGCAGTGCCGTAAATAGCCTTTTTTACGCCCTGTGCGAGCTGCAATAACTGCACTCTTATTTTTTAATCGACTTCCAAAAAGGAGGAGGTGATAATATATATTCGGCTGTGGATATTTTTTAGGGTTCCGTAACCAAAGGGTAGAAAGAGGACCCTATTAATGAGACTTGCACTTGGCCAATTATTTTTACTCCATTGGGGAACATCTCCGGGGCGCAGCGGGAACTTAGCTCCTGAGAGCAATTTGAAAAAATAAGAGTTTGCCTGGTCTGGCCATTCTTGCGCCCCCCAAGAGTCTACGCCTTGTGCCTGGGCACCGGTGACACCGCCCTATATACGGCACTGCAGAAAAGATATGATTTTATATTGGTGTCTACTTAGAACATTTCAAATATACATATAAATATGCTTTACGAAAGATAAAGTTACGTCTACCTAACTACGTCAGTTTCAAACCTAAAATCTCAAATTAACAGTCCTATAGTGGGATTTTTAATTTGATAATTTTTTTTAACATAGTTACGACGCGCCATCCATCCTACTTCATAAGGTGAAATATCAAGTGTACCAGCATTTGCTATTTTATTATATCAGGAGTAAGATTATTAAGCACAATAATCTATTATAACTAGCTGTCCCGGCAAACGTTGCTAGGCCTTATTATATTTGCCATATTATTTTATTGCAGTGACTAAATAAGTATGTCACCATGGCAACGTCGATCGCTATCCAGTCGCACAACAATGGTCGCCGTCAGTCTCAGGTTGTAATAATTTACTATTATTTATTCAATAAATGCACTTATCAATATATAAAGTACCCAGTAGCCGATTCTCAGACCTACTGAATATGCAAATAAAATTTGGTAAAAATCAGTAAAGCCGTTTCGGTGGAGTTCGTGCCTCGTGGACTAACATTGTGACACGAGAATTTTATATATAAGAATGATAATTAATTTCACGTTAACGCTACTTACTAACAAAATATTTGTATCAAGTGATATGATAGTCTTTTGTTTAATAAATTGGAAATAGAATTTTTCATTGTTTAGTAAGTTATAATTAGTAGCTTGACAATTAAAAATCTATTGAATCTTTGTAATAAAAGCGGGATTCTTCAAGGTAATATGATTTAATAGCCTACTCTACTACTACTCAAATAGTTTAAACTAGTTTAAAGACTAACTGGCAATTGCCGCACTCAGAGTGGAACATTAATTACTTAATTTTTATTAATTCATGACATTAGCCTCATACATTAATTATCTGACAAACTCTTCATTAAATTGAATAAATATCTACGAGTACGGCGGTAAGTGTTTGTCGATATTGCACTAAAATTCGATAAACTTATGAAATAAGTACAAAGTAAATATTGTTAAAATGTCGTGAGCTAAGTTTTGAGTTATTTTATAAGTTTGTAGAAATTATGCAAATTGTTCTGCAAATAATAATCGCATTAAGAGCGTTGAGTGCTGAAATTGTTAATTGCTTTTCTAGACTTTCAGATTTGATTAGCATATAAGTTGAAGAATTAACATCATCATTATCGTCCAAATGCTGTTTTTATGTTTTTGCCCGTCTAATGTCTATTTGTATTTAATTTAGACGGGCTCGTAAAACTGAATTTGAATTTTTCTTTTGTTTTAGAATACCCACAAAGAAGTCAGTTTTGTTAAGATTAAGCTTATAATTTTTCTCACTTGAACTCGTAGAATATTTTAAAAAATTCTTACATTGTTTATGAACAATAGTATACATATTGTTAAAATATATATTTTGCTCTTCTCCGGCAAATATTTTTATAACTAAAACATATTCCATTTAAGATCTAAGTTACAAAAAGTATATTTACCTACTAACACATGTGTTTGATTTCAAACTTCACTGTCCAACTTGTTGTCTTTTGGATGGTTTGGTTAAAAGTATGTAGTTCAGGTTTTCAACAAACAAAGTCGCAAACATTATATCATATTAGGGTGTGAGTAATGAGGATGAAATGTAAATGTTGATGATGGTAATCAGTTTAACTGAAAACTGGGACATCTAGCCTCCTACGCCGTCGAATTAAGTCCACAAACTCAATTTAGGGTCAAAACAGGGGTCAAACGCTTTCACTGCTTAAAAGGATATCGTACCTCGACAAAACGGTGCAATTACTTTAGTACTTATTTTATTTTTCTTACTAGTCGATGCCCGCAAGAAGAAGAGCTAAGAAGATGCCCTTAAGGCACTATATTGAAACAACTGTCCTTTTTGACGTAATACTATAGGACCCTCAGAAATGTTACAAATCTGGTAATGTCTTCATAGACTTATCTAGGTTTGAGAAGAAATGGAAACACGATTAATGTATTTTGCCTCGATACATTTAATTTTCGAAATGACCTCTTAAAAATACGAAATTTGAAGATTATTTTTAAACGAAAATAGATGTATTGTAGGAAATTAGTCTAATTAATAGACAGACACCTTTGCAACTCAAAATCGTATTTTGCTTAAATGCTCCTAGTTATTTTTAAATGATTATAATTACGTTTTTTTCGCATGATTTCCGAGCGAGCCGATAGCTTCTGGCCGCAGCGTATTCACGACTTTATAGTCATACAAATTAAGTATAAAATTGCCCTTGCGGTAAAATTACTTTCGATATAGCGCCTTAACTCCGTTGTGCATACATTTGTTTATCGGTACATATTTTTCGCGGAATAAAAAGTATCTTATGTCCTTTCGGGGACCAACTCGTGAAGAGGAAATACAGATAGATCATATACTATCGCATCTATAATATTAGTATGGATATAATTTACCTATTGTCCTGTCTTGCAATAAAAAATTCATAACTTTGTATCAAAACAGCGCATGCTGAGTACCTCCTACATGCGTCGATGTTGTTCCTTGATCTTAGGAAATATTTTCCCCGTTTTGCCACTCGTGAATAAAAACAACGGAAAATAGGACTGGAAACGTCTATTCTCACATTATAATAAACTCACTGAAGTATTTCTTCGATGTTAACAATATAAGTTGATTCTGTGTTAACAAAAGGGGGATTCTACCGCCACGGGTGGGACACTTGTACCTTAATCTCAGTATGTGTGACTAATTTATGCGAATTGTATCAATGATATCAAATTGGTTTATATAAAGAATAACAGAATATTTTATATACTTTTATGATTATATTGGAGGCGGGGATAACACCGTGTAAAATGAAATCGAAATGACTGTAAATGTTTGCCACGGGTGGGACAAAAAATGGACATACTTTTACACATGAATCATATTCAACAAAACTCTGCTTTCTTATTAAACTTTTTAATGCAAACTTCAATATTTGTTTGAAACAATAAACTGAACGTAACATTTCAATAAAAAACAATGCCCTATTATTAAAACACTTGCTGTTGCCCGCAATTTCGTCCGCGTGAATGTATGTTATTATAATAGAGATTTAGAAAATTAACACCCATCTACGACTATTTGACACGAAACGAAACTTGAACCACAGATACTTATCGTTTTGAAAAATCCTTTCTTCGTAGACCGCTTGGAGTAGACAGCGGACAGGAACATAATATTGTGACGGAGATAGAGGATAGACTACAGAAAACGGTATTTAATGTAGGCATCTATCCCTCTTTAACCTACCTCCTCTCAGATTCCTAGCCTACAATTTAACCAGAATAACACTTGAAGTTGTTTACTTACTTACCCAAAGGGTGATTTCTTTATAGGCGTTGGCCCACCGGCCACCACACATTCCCACCACTGTATATCCTGTGTCGCCAGGATCGACAGCGGTATCCAACCACGAAAACCCTTTGATATGATCTCAGGGAATCCGAAGGACATGCTCAAACTGGTTTGGGACCCGCAACGAAATTAATCAGAAGAAAATAGAAGTATGGAGAATTGTAATTCCTCTTTCTATTATATTTAAAGTGGAGACAGCAAAAAGTTGCAGTTACCGAATGTCAAATAACTTAGGGGAAGCACCACGAAAATAAACTATACCTAATTATAATAATTGTGACTACTAAGCTGTAGCAAAATTATTAATATTGGAATTTGTTGTGTTCTAAGACTGTTGTCAATAATATTTGTGACAAAAATGCTTGAAGGCATGGAAGTTCTTATAGCGCTGTCCACGATATTACCGTAGTATGCGACATCAGATTTACACTGTGGATTGTCCAGCATTGTAGTTCTTTCGTCTTGGCAGAAAAAACTCTCCCAGAGAACATGATGATTTTTGTTTATTCAAACATACTGCCTTCGGTCGAGCACATATTCTACCTATATGCTCGACCGATGCTAGTAATTTAGATCCGTAAAGTTTGACTTTAAAATTTCCATGGCTGGTAACGAATTGAGACGCAGTTTTTGGATAATCGTTTACGACTATTAGGTTTAGTTTTAAAGATTGACCTATGCTAGAATTGGTAATCGCTTAGTGTGTCGTTGTAAATTTAAAATAGTTCCTTCAATTCCATTCCTTACTTATAGTTCCCACCTCCCATTATGAAATTTCCACCTTCGCGATAATAACTGCGAAAGTCACACTTTCTATAATTCGAGGAGTTTCATCAATAGGTACCTGATGGATCCCATTATGAAATTTCCGCTTGCGCAACGCATGAAATACAAATTATAGCCCTTAAATTAATAAAATATTAATTTTAGAAAGAAGTCGCACAGAAACGGCGAAATAATTATTATCAATTTCGATTCTGATCCTTATAATGCAAAAGAATACAAAAATAATAATAATAAAAGCATCATGATGTGGTTATGGATGGTGTAATGATGGTGGTGATCATGATGATTATTATAATTGACATAGTGGCATGTGCTTCCATTACTTTAAACAACGCTGAACCCCCTACGGCCTATATAATATACGGGGTGTAACAAAAACAACTGATAATACTTCAGGATGTGTACGTGTTCCCTGTAGAGAGTTCACTGTGAAAGTAGCAGCGCTGAAAGACCAAAAATTTTTTTCACTTTTGTATGGGCAAGGGCCCGAGCGTCACGAGTTTCCCCATACAAAAGTGAAAAAAAAAATTTTGGTCTTTCAGCGCTGCTACTTTCACAGTGAATTCTCTACAGGGAACACGTGCACACCCTAAAGTATTA
This sequence comes from Lysandra bellargus, assembly GCA_905333045.1. Classification (NCBI taxonomy): domain Eukaryota; kingdom Metazoa; phylum Arthropoda; class Insecta; order Lepidoptera; family Lycaenidae; genus Lysandra; species Lysandra bellargus. The sequence goes on from HG995354.1 coordinate 6,161,924, forward strand.
TCACTTGTTTTTGTTATACCCTGTATATCTTAATATTATAAAGCGGAAGAGTTTGTATGTTTGTTTGTTTGAACGCGCTAATCTCAGGAACTACTGGTCCGATTTGAAAAATTCTTTCAGTGTTAGATAGTCCATTTATCGAGGAAGGCTATAGGCTATATTTTATCACTCTAAGACTAATAGGAGCTAAGAAATAGAGGTAAATGTGGAAAAAACGGGGGAAAATTATTTGAAAGGGCTTATTTGAACGCACTAATCTCAGGAACTACTGATCCGATTTGAAAAATTCTTTCAGTGTTAGATAGCCCATTTATCGGGAAAGGCTACAGGCTATATTTTATTACGCCAATACTAATAAAAGCGAAGAAATAGAGGAAAATGTGGAAAAAACGGGGGAAATTATTTGAAAGGGCTTATCTTACGAACTACTAGAGCAATTTTTCTATTATTTGGTTCAGATAGGGATTGGAGCACGTGAAGGATCATAGGCTATTTTTTGTGGACTAATTTGTCTGTAAAATATCTAATTTACGTGGGCGAAGCCGCGCGGAAGGTATATTCGCGTGAACAGCTGGACCGATTTTGCTGAAATTTGGTATAGATAATTTATAATAAATGTATGTACTTTGAGTCCCGGAAAAGGACATAGGACACATTTTGTCCCAGAAAAATGTACGGTTCCCGCATTAATAATAAAAATGAATCCATATCCCTTGGTTACGACATTACGCGTAAACAGCTGGACCGATTTTGCTGAAATTTGGTATAGATATATTATGTACTTTGAGTCCCGGAAAAGGACATAGGATACATTTTGTCTCAGAAAAATGTACGGTTACCGCACAATATACTTTTATGATCTGCGCGTAAACTATACAATCGATTTTGATGAATTTTGGTATGGAGAATGTATCTCTTGGACTTTGAGTCTCGGGAAGGACAAGGGATACATTTTGCCCCAAAAAATGTACGGTTCCCGCACAATAAACTTTTATGATTTTCGCCTAAGCTATTCAATCTATTTTGCTGAAATTTGGTATAGAGATACTTTGAGTCCTGGGAAAGAACATAGAATATAATATTTTGTCGCAGAAAAATGTACGGTTCCCACAAAATGTAACTTTGTGATTTGCGCGTAAACTATTCAATCGATGTACGGGAACAACTATAAACTGAAGTCCACGCGGACGAAGTCGCGGGCAACAGCTAGTTATCTTATAATATAAGGAATCAGGAGTTCCGTCCAGCAACGGAACCTTTGGAAGCCTTATACCCTGGGATATGCCTTGGTGCAAATCTTACTTTTTGGTGACATGTTATGTTAACTTTGCTTAAAAAAGTGAAAATTACTGTAATGTTTAATTTGTTGTCTTTACCACACAAACATTACACCTTTGAGTTCCGTCGATACCTCTCGATCCTGAGAAAATCATTATCAAGTCACCGTTTTTATAAACATAGTATCAAATTCGATTTAACAATAAATACAACAAAAAAAGAATTTTGAAAATCTGACCACAGACAACAAAGTAAACATTAACTCCTACTTTTTGGAAGTCGGTTAAAAAAAGTATCTAAGATGTTGACCAGGGATATAAGGTATCACCATGCCAAATTTCATTGAAATCGGTCCAGCGGATTCAGAGATTAGCCTGTACAAACAGACAAACAAAAATTTCAAAAACATTAAAATGTGTTCAACTGCTCTTCTAACATGCTCTTGACTCGTTTTTTCAAGTTTATTTTCAATGTACAAAAATTTTACCTCTACGATTTTATTATAAGTATAGATATTCTACAAAAATTAAGTAAAGGGTGTCACGGGTGGGACTAATAATGTCACCGGTGTGACACGTACGACTTATTAGGCAAAATACGCGCCTTATAAGCTTTTTTAGGGTTCCGTGCCCAAAGGGTAAAAACGGGACCCTATTACTAAGACTTCGATGTCTGTCTGTCCCTCTGTCTGTCCGTTTGTCTGTCTGTCTCCAGGCTGTATCTCAAGAACCGCTATAGCTAGATTTCTGAAATTTTCACAGATTGTGTATATCTGTTGCCGCTATAACAACAAATACTAAAAACAAAATAAATTAAATATTTAAGGGGGGCTCCCATATAACAAACATATTTATTTTGCTATTTTTGCTCGATATCTATAATGGCAATATGTAAGCACTTGAAATGTTGACATAATACTTAGTCGTATTTATACTTTGATAATTAATAATAAAATTGAAACAATTTTTTGCATATTTACGTAAAGTTCGATCTAAGTCTATGTTTGCGTGTATATAAAAAATTAAAAAAATCAAAATATGCTAATAATTATTATGTTACCGTGATATTCGAAGTATTTTGTATCGAAAATAATTTATAGCATAAAAACAATTTGAAAAAAAAATTCGTTCCAAAACATTAAGGTTTACTTTCTTATAGAATCCCCCAAAAGTAACTGAGAATAGTAGTTTTGCAATGTTTTTGCGCTAGAGGCAGCACCAGCATTGAGCATAGACAGTCAACAGAAAGTTTTGTTCGATGTTTGACAACGTTTTTGTCAATATTCTGATAAGGGCTCCATTCCACCGCGGCGCACGGAGAGACTAGACACGCTTCGCTTTGTAAGAAAATATATGTGACTGTGTCCACTGCAACCTACGGACACGCTAGGCACGAATTGACTCAAGTCAAAGAAATAAATCCGTGCGCCGAGGTGGAATGGAGCCTTAAGGCTGCTCTTTCGAAGAAAGCGTGCAGATGAAACAACTTTTCATCGGCATTAACAGAGAAATTATATCTGAAAAAAATAATTAGTAACCTACATGATATGGTACGTAATTTGGTTTTGCCATATTTTTTCTATCGGTATCACATAATAAAGAAATAAAAAACCAAATCACCTCCAAATCGTTGGAATGAAACCACTTTACTCCTTCATTATTTATCAAAAGAATATATAAAAAATATCTGCTGCTTTGCAATACATAAGTTAATAATTTGGTTTTTTTTACCTTTTTTGAAATATGTATTATATTAAGCCTTAGAAAGGTTTTTTCTCCTATTTCGCCCTATCATGGACGTGACGAGCGTCGTAACCGCCACCGTACAAGGCGCGCTGTTATGAATGTTATTTTAATGTCATTTACGTCGATATTCGCACTGACAGACAATCGACCTGCTAATTTAGGGAGAGAGGGCCCTTAAGGGGAAGACAGCTGCCAATTCGACATCTTTGTGCAGTTTTCTAGACGTATGTATTTCATTGATTGGCACAAAAAATATATATGTGATTTTTGATTATATTTGGAAAAGCTTGTCGAATTTATATAATAAAATAATGTACTCCTACTGGATGAAAAAAAATACCAAGGTCACATCTTTCAGGACCTTAAAGAGTTCTAACTAAAGTAATAATACAATATATGATTTAAAAACTTGTTTATTTGATACCTTTTACAAAAATCCAAAGATTGCTGGATTTAATTTTCGGTTCTGTCATCTAGATCTCCCATAATATCATCATAATATTTATTTTTTCCTCTTACAAACGAAAAACGCTCGAAAAAACTCGACGCTACCGAGTGAACACTTCACATCTCTGTCTCTCTGGCATGAAAATCGACACAGGTGCGAGAGTGATGCGAGATCAAGGTCATTGGCAGTTGTCAGCGTCTTAAGACGTGTGCACTGTGCAACATGTTGAATTTTGGTGTTATCATTTACTATATGTTCTAGTAGCATCCTCTGCTCTGCCCTTTGCGAAATATTCCCTTACATACTCAGTGACTTTATATATTATTTGATCTCACCCTGGGGTCAAGGGACCTATGATTATATTCGATTAAAACTTTAATTGGGTGCCAATCGGCTTTCCAGATCACAAGTAAAGTTAAATAGCATCGATAGAAATAGCGTCGAATTAAGGCAATGATTGACTCTACAAATATTTATTTATTTTAGAAAACTTTTATTTACAATACAATAGAACCACAGACATAGATCAAGATCTTGATCTATGTTTGTGAATAGTTAACCAATCTATACATATTATAAAACAAAGTCGCTTTTTTTCCTCATGTCTCTTTGTTCCCTTTAATCTTTAAAACTACGCAACGGATTTTGATGATTCTTTCAGCGTTAGATAGCCCATTTATCGAGAAAGGCTATATTTTATCACGCTAAGACTAATAGGAGCGAAAAAATGGAGGTAAATGTGGAAAAAACGGGGAAAATTATTTGAAAGGGCTAACTTGAACGAGCAATCACAGAAACTACTGGTCCGATTTGAAAAATTCTTACGTTGTTAGATATCCTATTTATTGAGGTAGGCTATAGGCTATATTTAATCACGCTAAGACTAAAAGGGGAATGTGGAAAAAACGGGGGAAATTATTTGAAAGGGCTTATCTCGCGAACAACTGGAGCAATTTTATGTTATTTGGCACAGATAAGAAGTAGACCACGTGAAGGATCGTAGGCTATTGATTTTAATCATTTTTTCAGTGGCTGTATTATATTTTATACCCGTGCGACGCCGGGGCGAATCGCTAGTTGTTTTATAAGCAGATGGCGGACCTAGGTGTAAAGTAGATGAAAACTGAAACGACAAAGTCTTATAATAATTATTATGCTTTCAATTTTCATTTCAATCCGGAAAAAATAAAATATTTACACCATAACATAATAATATAAACTTAAAATCACAAACTCATTACTAAAAATACAAACTAAAATAAAATATACAAATATATACAAACTTAGAATATAAAATTATAAAATTAATAATATATAATTATAATAATTATATAATAATTATTTATTTATTATAATTATTATTGTATCTAATATTCATAACTAGATGACGCTCGCAACTCTGTTGCGCCAAAATTTGTTTATTTCGAACCGTACATTTTTCCAGGACAGTATCCTATGTCCTTTCCCATGACTCAGAGTATCTCCATGCCTTTCAACAAAATCGGATCAGCGGTTTCGGTGTGAGGTCACAGACAGACAGACGCACTTTAGCATTTACAATAATTGTGGGATATGAGTGGCGGCCACAAAGGAAGATCTTCCGACCGAGCGAGGTGGCCCGGTCAGGCCGAAGCCCACTTAATGTATTTCAGCTGTCGTATATTATAATACCGACGCGCTCTGAAAACTTCGATAGCGCGATGCAGGAATATTAGGCGAATTGTGGGTACCGCCACACAAAATTAAAGAGGATATAATATTACACTCATACCGTCAATCTTAGCCTTAAAATGTCCAAGAACATGGATTATGTATGTTGTTGCTACACGTGTACGCAAAGATAATTAACATAAGGGTCGATCAGTCGATGTGACGGAGGTCACCTGACAAACAACATGCTACATTGGATTTTATATAATATCGGGGAAATTGATCATAGGCGGATTACGGACCTACGTCATTTGGTCGGATTATGTCAATTCAATATAAAGTAGAGATCAACTACGATAACATGGCGCGCCCCTCCAAATGACTGTTTCAATGTGTGTAGTCACATCCTTATGAAAGAGTTTGTATGTAGTAATTATTCAACCAATCACACTACATTTCATCAGTAATATTTCAGTTAATGTCACTTATTACCATGATTTGTTGGTCAACTAATCATAACTAGCCTACCGCGCAAGACAACGCACTTCAAAGGTTTTGACAACGCACTTGAAACGTTTTGAAATTTGGAGGGGCGCGCCATGTTATCGTAGTTAATCTCTACCCCGCAAACGATCAAATTGTTTGCCAAATTTTACGTGTTTGTCATACAGTTTGATAGTGTACAGCTTTGTTTCAAGCGTTTGTCAAACAAACTACGTGTTTGACCTGTTTGAAGAAAAATTGGATTTGCGTAGCGTTTGACAAACGTGTTTGAACGTGTTCCGCTGTGTTTGTCAAACAAGATCTCATGATCTCAAACCGATTCTAGCTAATTGTTTGACAAACTTGTTTGATGCACGTTTGATCGTCTGCGCTGCTGTTTGATGAAAACGTAATTATCCTCGAAGTTAAATTAGCCTCGAAGAAGCTTGGTGTTCTTAACAGAGCGAGACAGTACTTCAGTTCGGACCAACGCTTACAACTCTACAAGGCGCAGGTTCGGCTTCGTATGGAATATTGTTCTCATCTCTGGGCAGGGGCGCCAAAATACCAACTGCTCCCTCTGGACCGTATCCAACGAAGGGCCGCTCGAATTGTTGACTGCCATAGTGTTTCAAACAGCTTGGACCCCTTGGAATTACGCCGAGATGTAGCTTCACTCTGCATCCTCTATCGGTTGTATCACGGGGAGTGCTCTGACGAATTGTTCGGAATCATACCACCTGCAACTTTTCGCCATCGTCCCATGCGAAAAACTTACCATCCTCATCACCTTGATGAGTGGCAGTCTTCCACAGTGCGTTTTTCGCGTAACTTTCTGCCGCGCACTATAAAACTCTGGAATGAACTGTCACCAGCAGTTTTTCCGGACCTATACGACCTGCAAAGAGCGTATTCCCTCTTAAAAGGCCGGCAACGCACCTGCAGCTCTTCTGATGTTGCGAGTGTCCATGGGCGACGGTAGTTGCTTACCATCAGGTGACCCGTTTGCTCGTCTGCCCCCTAATTCAATAAAAAAAAATTACGTAGGTCTTTCGTTTACCTATGACTCATCTTCTCTTATTATATAGTACATGACGGGTCATTTTTTTGTAACAAGGGCTCCATTCCATCGCGGCGCACGGAGAGATTACGCACGTGCGTCAAGCTTCGCTTTGTAAGAAAATATATGTGACTGTGTCCTCAGCAACCCACAGACACGCTACGCACGAATTGACTCAAGTCAAAGAAATAAATCCGTGCCCGTCCACGCGTGCGCGTGGCCGTGCACAGCGTGCGCCGTGGTGGAATGGAGCCTTAACACATATTAACGTTGACTTGACATAATTCCAACAAATTACAAAGGTCCGACATCAGCCTACGAAAATTTATCTGATGGTACATTCTGTCACTGACAGATCGTGGTTTATAATTTATCACTTCCCGATTGCTAAGCCTTAGGGCCTGTTTCACCGCTTCCTGATAAGGCTATGCACCACTTAACTTGACACATAAAGTATGGAGAAACTGTCAAATCAGCCTATTGGGCACCTTATCAGGAAACGGTGAAACAGGAAAAAACGTGGGAAATTATTTGAAAGGACTCTCGCGAACTACTGGAGCAATTTTTATTGTTTTTGGCACAGATAATCGATTTTGATCATTTTTTTCAGTGGCTTTATGTATATTTTATACCCGTGCGACGCCGGGGCGGGTCGCTAGTATATTATAAAATATAAGCTATAAGGGATGAGTACCAAAATCTTTTCGTTTTCGCTTCTTTATAGAATCGCCGATGAAAGTGTATGGAATTGACATAGCCGTTCGCTAATATGACGTTGACTTTCGATTCGTCTTACGTCAGTTCCATACATTTTGATCGGCGATTCTATAACGAAGCGAAAACGAAAACATTTTGGCACACCCCCCAGGTTTTTTCACACACTCATTAAATGATTTTGTGCATTATAAGCTTATAACTTATTATGAGGCAATACCATACGGCCAATATCTCTTAAAAAACAAGGGGCATTTTTGTATGGGACCCGTACCCAAGCTGTAGCACGTTGAGACAGATATCAAATGAAAGGGCTTGAAAAGCTCAACATTTTCTTGTATGACACAAAATCTGTGAACCATGGGAGAAAAAAAAAAACTTAACGAGGGTAGAAGGTAAGAAAAAATCACAAAAAAACATCCTGTATTATTGTATCAATTTATAGTGTTGTTGGTAAGGAATCATTTCTGAAAAGTAATCATATTAAATGATAAACTTAAGGAAAGTGTTATATTTTAGTATATTGTTTCATATTTTAAAGCAATGTATGAGAAAACAAGAAAACCTAAAAAATCTAACCTTTCCTGGATTCTATCGTATATAATCACTTTGGAGAAATGTTTTATAATTAGCAATACTAGCGAATGGCGCAATAATATAGGATGTGTTATTTTTTCCGAAAATGAAAAAATAACATCCTGTATTATTGCACCATTTGCTAGTATTGCTTATTATAAGCAATTTTTCCAAAGTAACAATATACGGTAAAATGCAGGAAAGGTTAGATTTTTAAGGTTTTATTGTTTTCCCATACATTTCTTAAAAATATGAAACAATATACTAAAATATAACACTTTCCTTAAGTTTGTCATATACGATTACTTTCCAGAAATGATTCCTTACCAGCAACACTATATACATTGGTGGATACGAAATGCCCCTTCTTCTTTTAACGCTGATTGTCTGTGCCCGTGTCTGTAATTTTCATAGAAAAACAAAAACAATCAAGATTAAAAATAATATTTGTAGTCTTCGCTTAAAGATAAGGAAATCTATTTTCATATTTTCCTCTCCTTAATATGTTTAAGATATTGGATCCCGTATATCCTGAATCCTGATATTTTCGTGTTTTCTTTTAATTTCTTGTTATTTCAATGGTTTCTTAATCATATTTTTGCGAAATGGCGAAGTTTTTCTTTGAAATTATATTACCTATACTTTGCCATTGGCTTCACTTAAAAATAACGGTGAGATCGATCAACCTATAATCATATTGCTTGACGTTTATTACTATCGGATCTGTCATACGTTATTTTGCCATGCACGTTGTGGGCGAGGCCGCCAATTTTTGCTGATTTTGCAATTATTTTTCTCCGCCCTTTGTATTTTAAAAAGTATTTTGTTTATCTTATGCTCGAAAACTGATTCTAACGAAGAAAACAAAGTACTCAAGCATGCATTAGAATTATTTGAGTTCCAATAATAATCTAAAAATATATTTACAATTAAACATAAAAAAGGTAAGTGTCTACGCGCAACGCGAGACATCACTAGCGCGGCGATCCCAACACTAGGGCCGCGCCGCCATCTTCTCAACTCAATAATAATTGTCAATCACAAGGAAAATTATTCTATCAAAAATCCCAAGAATAAACAGATATTATTTTAATTGTAGTTATTTCAATAATAAACAGTAGCAAATAGCTTAAAATATACAATCCGCCGTGGAAGAGGTGCACTTTAACTGTCGTTGTAGCAGTAAGTATGACAGATTTGAAGATAAATCTGATATATTATGAATATTATATAAATGACTATTACCTCATCTAATTCTTATAGTATTTTGAGATAACTTTCTTTATAAACTTTTTGAAATCAAATGAATCGTTAGAAACATCAATTCTACCCCACATTTTAAACGTCATCAATAATACCGATTTATTGGTATCGTTGGGTGTTAGGGAAGGTAAAATCGGGGGGTGGCAACGCTCAGTTTTTACGTATTCTATGGAAAATCTCGTAATATCCGCCATTTCTCGACAGTTCACATTTGAACCTTAGTCGGAATGTGTACACAGTTTTTTCAAAGGAAGTTTTTTTGTGACACAAATGTAAGTATTACTGTTTCAGATATCAATGCATCATGTGAGTAGTTAAAAGGGCCATGTTTGGGGCTATAATAATAACCACATTATGTATTATTTACAGAGATAAGTTTGATTTTCTCAACGCTATGATGCCTCTACGCTATCATTTTGGTGCTCGAACGTCATATTTCTCAACGCTGTGATAGCGTAGAGGAATAAATTCGCTACAATTTTGGTGCCCCAACGTCACAAGTAGCGTAGATATTCACCGATTTTATTTCTCTTGCAAAATTTTTCTGCGTCATATCAGCAAAAATTGGCGGCCTCACCCTTATAGAAAAATCTTCGAATAAATGAGGAGTTGTGATGTGTGACGATATCCTTACGTCCATGACTTGGAACAAACAGGATTTACTGAAATAATAGTTTAGCTTACTTAAGATCTATACTGAGTTAAGTTGCAGTTAATTTTATGACACAGAATATTTTTGTCTTTTACTAAACTAGTCATGTAACTACAACACTGATTTCAGATTTGGTAATAAAACCACACGACATCGCAACGACAAAATGTCGTCGAGCAGTGGTTACACGATGTGAATGGTGTCGCTGCAGCTTTTTGTAGTTGCGTTGTGGTACCGACAAAATGCCGACGTGGTTGTGTTGTTGCGATGTGGTTGCGATGTCGTTACGTACGAAAGTCAATGAAACGGAGGGAGGGAAGAGCGCGGGCGGTGTGCGCGCACTGTCATTGCATCGACGCATCACGCAACGTTGTGGTTGCGATATGGTTGCGACGTAGTTGCGATGTGGTTGTGACGTGGTTGCGTTCGACAAGTTATCTGACAATTAGTGGTCAACAACGACTGCAAAATGTGATACGTGTGAATGGTTCAGTTCATTTACAATACGTAATATACACCCGACCACGTGGTGTGGTTGTGGTTGTTGTGTGGTTGTGGTACGTGTGGGTTGGCCCTAAATCTCTCAAGATTTTTTTGCCCACATAACACTGTAAATGATACAATATGCCTTAGTCAGCAACACGAACTGACCCTTAGAACTATGTATTTAGTAATCTATCCCTTAGTGACTGATGGTCAGAAGATTTTAATGGCTCATTAATAAAACTTTAACTTAACCATATACGTATGATAAAAAACTAGTTAAAAAGTACTTGTAAAAAGAACTCTTTCGCTGACTCTATTTTTTTTAATTTTCCATAGCAAAGAGGGCGTTAGCACTGAACATGTCATTTCATTGATTGCCTAGCCGGATAATTAATACGCTGGATTTTCGTAATAAACGGAGAGTGATTTTAATTGCGCTGCAAATTTTAATCAGCGGTGATGAGTCTATACTCTATAGACTATAGACTCAAACGCTTACATTTATTTGAGAGAATTTTAATATGGTACCTACCTGTTCAGCAGTTAAAAGCCATGCGAATAGCATTAATTTTAGGGACTCATTTAGTTTAGCTTATAGTCCATGGAAATCGTTTAATAAAAGGGGTCTTCACTTGCATCAAATGGGGTAGTTCTGATTTTTTTTATATGTTGTATGTGATGAAGTGGTAATGTCAAATATAATTTTTCCACCTCGGAATCCTTCCGGAACATTGTAAAATTTATGAAAAACCATTAAATTTTTGATCAGTTTTCAGTTTTTGTCATTTTTTACCACCAAGGACCTATTTAATGGTAGAAGTTATCAGGAATTACTTTAAAGTAGACAAAATTTTCAACAATATGAGAGTAGTAAAGTCTCGATAAACTGAATAGTTTCAAAGGTACAGCTGTTCAAATGTTTGTAAATTTTCCAAAAAAAAAACATTTATTTTTCGAGTTTTTACAAGTCCTCGTCAATGTGGTCAATTATTGATCTATTTGACGGCATAAATTAATATACGTTATTAAAGAAGACAAATTTTTCAACAAAACGAGACCAATTTGGTCTATTAATATCTGATAGTTCCCTAGCTACAGCTGTTAAAAGTTGCTGAGGTGAGTAAAAAAAATGAAATAATATGACTTACTAGACGTTCCGCGCGGCTTCGCCCGCGTAAATTAGATATTTCACAGACAAATTAGTCCACAAAAAATAGCCTATGAACCTTTACGTGCTCTACTTCTTATCTGTGCCAAATAACAGAAAAATTGCTCCAGTAGTTCGTGAGATAAGCCCTATCAAATAATTTCCCCCGTTTTTTACACATTTTCATCTATTTCTTCGCTTTTATTAGTTGTAGCGTGATAAAATATAGCTTATAGCCTTTCTCGATAAATAAGCTATCTAAAACTGAAAAAAAATTTCAAATCGGACCAGTAGTTCCTGAGATAATCGCGTTCAAATAAGCCCTTTCAAATAATTTAACTCGTTTTTTCAACATTTTTCTCTATTTCTTCGTTTTTGTTAGTTTTAGCGTAATGAAATATAGCCTATAGCCCTTTTCGACAAATGAGCTATCTAACACTTAAAGAATTTTTCAAATTGGACTAGTAGTTCCTGAGATTAGCGCGTTCAAACAAGCCCTTTCAAATAATTTCCTCCCGTTTTTTCCACATTTTCCACTATTTCTTCGCTCCTATTAGTCGTAGCATAGTAAAATATAGCCTATAGCCTTTCTCGATAAATGAATCTAAAACTGAAAGAATTTTTCAAATCGGACTATTGGTTCCTGAGATTAGCGCGAAAAATAAGCGCTTAAATTATTTGAAAGGGCTTATTTGAACTTGCTAATCTCAAAAACTACTGGTCTAATTTGAAAATTTTTTAGTGTTAGATAGCCCATTTATCGATAAAGGCTATAGGCTATATTTTATTACGCTAAGACTAATAGAAACGAAGAAATAGAAGAAAATGTTGAAAAAACGGGTTAAATTATTTCAAAGGGCTTTTTGAACGCGATAATCTCAGGAACTACTGGTCCGATTTGAAAAATTTTTTCAGTTTTAGATAGCTTATTTATCGAGAAAGGCTATAAGCTATATTTTATCACGCTACAACTAATAAAAGCGAAGAAATAGATGAAAATGTGTAAAAAACGGGGGAAATTATTTGATAGGGCTTATCTCACGAACTACTGGAGCAATTTTTCTGTTATTTGGCACAGATAAGAAGTAGAGCACGTAAAGGTTCATAGGCTATTTTTTGTGGACTAATTTGTCTGTGAAATATCTAATTTACGCGGGCGAAGCCGCGCGGAATGTCTAGTAAGTCATATTATTTCATTTTTTTTACTCACCTCAGCAACTTTGAACAGCTGTAGCTAGGGAACTATCAGATATTAATAGACCAAATTGGTCTCGTTTTGATGAAAAATTTGTCTTCTTTAATAACGTACATAAATTTATGCCGTCAAATAGATCAATAATTGACCACATTGACGAGAACTTGTAAAAACTCGAAAAATAAATGTTTTTTTGGAAAATTTACAAACATTTGAACAGCTGTATCTTTGAAACTATTCTACTACTAGCTACTACTCTACTAACTAGCTGTATTCTGTATTCACTCGCACTTCAAATACTGACAATGAATTACATTTCACAAAATGGCAGCTGTAGTTCCAATTTTATTTACTGAACAGATAAGTTGGTGGCACTGTATTAATTTATTACGTCATTATGTAGCTCAGATATTATGCCTGCAGGCATCTTCGAAGTGGCAATGCGTTGCTACCGTAAACTGCCGTAAACTGTCATTAATTTATACAACGAATTATAAGACTCGGTCATCCTTGTATTTCTATGGGCGGAATGGGCCCACACACGGCGCTGCCGCGACGGCGGCGATACCGCGCCGCTGCCGCTGCGGCGTGTGTAAGGGCCCGTAGAAACACGCTAAAATGCGGCGCCGCGCCGTACAGCGCGTACGGGGGTGTAGCTGATAAATGTGTGATCACTTTTATATGGCCAGTCAGTCTTCGTCAGTACTGAATGCAGTTTTTGTTTGAACTTTATTTTCTATTAATACCAACTAGCATCTTGTACCTTTAGTGGCTATAGTGTATTTTAGCGGTTTTCAGAGGTATGCTCTGAAATATTATTATAAACTATCTTATACTTTAATTTATGTAACTAAACGGCCTATTAAGTAAACATGCTGTTATTTACGATGGAACTTAAACTTAACTAACAATAAACATAAACCCGAGGTGCTTCCGGAACCGAAGTCCTGAAATAATTGTAATTGTTACGAACAATATCTGAAAGCTTAACATGAGAATGACTTTTTCTAAATTAGCCTCATCGATTATTTTGTGGGTTACTTACTATTAAAAAATCCTTGATTTTTAATTATTCAAATACAATTTTAAGATTAAGGTAAGGGTGAAGCCAAACGAGCGTAATTTGTGAGTTGTGAGTCGCAGAATTTCGGCTGGCAGAAATTCTGCTGCATTCTGTTTCATACAAAAGTCCTGTTTGATTCACATGAACGTAATTTTGTCAGTCATGATATTTTGTATGAAAAGATATTTACGCGGCAGAAATTCTGCGACTCACAACTCACAAATTACGCTCGTTTGGCTTAACCCTAAAAGTTGAAAAGTTACAAATAACGAAGTATTTTAGCTTTGAGCGAGCTGCTTATAATGAATTGTGGCTAAAACATACTGGATAATATCGAAAAAACTAGATCAAAATGGGCCCACTCGCCCTGAACACTACTAGCCTAGGATCCCTTCATAGAAGGACCTTCACCGAGCTGTTTACTGGATGAAAAGTATTTTATATTCAATTACGTATGTCAACAAATTAATTGCAGGTGGGTTGCCTAAAAACTTACAGTCCAGAATAAAAAAAAAATAGATTTTTTCTTAACATTTTGCTGGTTTGGTCAATAGACAAATTCTATACCAATCGAAAGTATGGTGCCCGTAGAGTATGAAAACTTTAGATTGTCTATTTTTTTCCTGTCACAACTCTTGGGGAGGCAGGTAAATCGATACTAGTACCGGATGGTACCGGTCTGGTTAATGCTTAATGCATATTCCATGGGCTTCATACTTTCGATTGGTATGGAATTTGTCTATTAACCAAACCAGAAAAATGTAAAAAAAAACAGTAAACAGCTCGGTGAATGTCCTTCTATGAAGGGATCCTAGGCTATACGGTGTCAGGAGTCAGAACACACTCGGACCGTCACAGACAGACAGACACGTCAAAATTATAACATACGTCTGTTCTCATTAAAAATATATATATAATATTATGTGTTTCGTGCGCAGTTTACCTCCAATATACTTACATTACACAGCGATAGAAAACCACTGTAATAAAATAACAAAAAGACACACGGCGGGGGCCGATTGGCTCCACGGGGCGCTCCACTACGGCTCTAACACAAATGACAATCTTTTTATAATACCCAACACCGATTTATATTCAAAGGGGAAAATTTCCATTCGTGATATCACCATAGTTTTCAAAACATGAAAAAATTATGGTGTAAAATCATCCATACTAATATTATAAATGCGAAAGTGTGTCTGTCTGTAACCTCTTTACGCGCAAACCGCTGAACCGATTTTGCTGAAATTTGGTATGGAGAGACTTTAAGTCCCGGGATAGGACATAGGGTATTTTTCATCTCGGAAAAACACAGCGATAAAACTACTTTGGTCTTTGTTTATCATATTGAAACGTGTTTATGTAGAGCAAGACAGCTAGCAGGAGTCGTTTGAGTTCGCGGTAGAGAAGGAATATTTACGAGGAAGTACGCTCTCTTCTTGAAAGTTTGCTGCAGGGCAATCGCGTTATTTTTAAATGTTTCAATTCAGGTTCACATCTGCTTTGGTTGTGGTTCAGTTACGGTTTGGTTCCGCTGCGTCTGAACAAATTTCAGTATCGTGCTAACATTTCAACCGTAACTCAACCTTAGATGGAACTCGAACGGAGCACAACGTTTGGCCTTTAGACAGACATTGCAGCGGACCAATCAGCGCCCTTCTGATTTTGATTGGCTTAAATATGAACAATTTTTTTCCGATGCGTTAATTGGTCAATTGACAAATTATTTATTTACATAAGGATGAATATGATGACGAGTGAAGTTGTTTTGGTAGAATTTATGAGTGTGAATGATTGTTACTTGGAGTTTTTAATTTACGTAGTTGAATTCTTAACATTGTTTTACTATATTTTTCAAACGCCATAATAGTCCATTGAAATGTTACATTTGCTTTGCATTTATTAGAGGACGCAATTTTTTTTTTGGAATATGTTGGGAGGCACAATAGAAGCTTAACCTCAAGTTTGTGGGGTTGCCACTCTTGTCCCCCGGCCGCCATCTTGAAAAAAGGGGTGACAACACTATTTTCGTGATATCTCAAAATCTATACGTCTTACAAAAAATTTGAAGGAACATAATTTGTTGCAAATTATTTTGCCTACAAATATGTTTATAAAACTTTTTACCCTAAATTAAAAATTTAAAAAGTTATAAGCAAAAAAGTGAATTTTTTTTAGAAGGTTTATTATCACTTTTTAACTTTGTTTAACACATTTTACAAAAAAAAAAAAATACCTTAGACCAACCTTGTAGATGATCTTTTGAGAAAAAGATCCCCCGGTCCCATGAAATTAATTTTCTGCAGAAACAAAGGAAACTGTGGAACCATATGTGGCTGCAGAAAAGCAGGCCTGAAATGCTTTATAGTATAGTAGGCATGTGCAGAATAGTATAGTAGGCATACTATAATATAGTTTGCATATATTTATGTAGTGTAGTAGGCATACTGCAGACTGTGGCTGCAGAAAAGCAGGTCTGAAAAGCTTTACAGAATAGTAGGCATACTGTAGAGCATTTTAGGTCTGCTTTTCTGCAGGCACGCATGCCTTCACAGTTTCCTTTGCATCTGCAGAAAATTAATTTCATGAGATCGGGGGGATCGGGGGATCTTTTTCTCAAAAGATCATTTACAAGGTTGTTCTAAGGTAATTTTTTTGTAAAATGTATTAAACAAAGTTAAAGAGCGATCCTTTTAAAAAAATTATCACTTTTTTGCTTCTAACTTTTTAAAATTTTAATTTAGGGTAAAAAGTTATATAAAAATGCAATATTCGGTCCTAAAAATGGTAACATTTCAATGGACTATAAGTGTTGAACAGTGACTTGTGAGTTGTGAATTGTTATAAAAGTAGAAAACATTTACGTAAAGAAGTAATGTCAAAATTCAATTCACTTTTTAACAAACTAAAATAGTCCGTAGCGTTATTTTAAAACATAAGCTAATACTATAATTAGATTATAGCTTATGTTATATTTTTCCATCGATTTTCGTCAATTTAACACACCAAAATAAGAAACGTTTCAGTAACGTGCGAGTAGAAGTTGCATTGTATCAACTTTTTAACCGACTTCCAAAAAACGAGGAGGTTATATTTTTTTTTTTTGTATGTTCAACGATTACTCCGCCGTTTGTGAACCGATTTTCGAAATTTTTGTTGTGTTGTATTAGGTTTCACTTCAATTTGGTACCATATTCACAAAAGTGGTGACCTGGTGATGGGATCCATGAGTAATCGAGGGAACTCCTCAAAATTTATATGGAAACATATGGTGATTTTGGTTTTATCAGAAGCATCCTAAGCATATGCTACCAAAACGCAAGATTTTGCACCGAGGTATACTATGGTTCCGAAGCTACTAAGAGAACTCCGGATTCCTTATAGATACAAGTTTGGGAGTTTAGGCGCTGTTTTAAGAACTGAAAGCATATGCTACTATGCAAATTACATTCATCATCATCATCATCATTACCACGTCAGGGTCACCAATGTCACCAAATTCAACCTTATCTCCAGAGCATAAGGCACACATTTGACATTACTCCTGAGAAGTTAAAGTTGCTTCGATAATGTATGTTCCACTTCGCCGAGATATTCTGGAAAACAACCTAATTTCAACCTTTTGCATTGCGTTTAGCGTTCATAGTATAATAACGCATCGTATCGCATATCTGCCAGGGCTGTCAAGCAAGCGCGCGGCGGCGCGGGCGCGGGCCGGGTACTATGCACAGAATACAAATTACTCACGGAGGTACTATGTGCGCTGCGTGTGCTTGTCGCACATGTCGAACGAGTGCCAGCCTATTGAAACTAGTCCGGTGACCGGCTACTTAGCACGTCACACGTGTTCACTTCGATTTTTTTTAATGATTGTTTAAAATTATCTGCAGGCTGCAGCTGATATTATAATATTTTGTAAGTGTGACTGTAATAAGATACGTAGAATAATATACACGTGTATTATTCTACGTATAGTACGCGTTTGCTTACTAGGTAACTAAAAAGAGTGAAATTATTATTTTTAACAAAAAATTAAAACCGACTTCCAATTTAAAACAATAATAACATCCTTATAATATGAACTAAACAGTATTAAATAATTATTCCTATCTAATAGTGCCTTTTTACGAATTTGGCTAAAACTCAACTATTTCTGTACTCAATCTTCATAATTTTGAAGTCGGTGCCAGTTCCAAAAGTTTCAAATATTCTGTCAGAGAACAGAAGATTCATCTGGTACCGACTTCAAAATGATGAAGATTGAGTACAGAAATAGTTGAGTTTTAGCCGAATTCGTAAAAAGGCACTATTAGATAGGAATAATTATTTAATACTTTTTAGTTCATATTATAAGGATGTTATTATTGTTTTACCTTGGAAGTCGGTTTTAATTTTTTGTTATTGTTTTGACAGCGTTTGCGCTTCGGCTGAGGTTCAGTAACGTCTCAACTGGCTGTCAAAACGTTAGCGCGATACCGAATCGTTCCAAAAGTCGATCAACGTCCGAGTTTCATTTGCGGTTCAGTTGAATAAATTTAGCGCGATTGCTCTCCAGGTCGTATTATACCATTTTCAAGGATGTCCCTCCGACAGTAGAAACAAGGGTGGACAATGGACCGTGTTAGAAGTCTATCTAGTAAATCTAAAATAATTATTATGACAGCGTAATGACGAAATATAATATTTCGATCATTCCACACTCTTTTTTATGACGCGACCTTGAGATTTCACTCTTGGCGCCTCAAGAAGAATCGCTTTAAAATGCTGTTGTCATGTAAGTGGCAACAATCTTCTTTTCGATTGTCATTTATTTTCTACGGTTCAGATAACAGAAAATACGCAATACTTAAGCTTATATTAAAGCTAAGACTAAGATATAAAATAAAATAAGCTAAGCTTAAGCTATAAAATAAGCTGAGACGCCATTTCTTAAATAAGACATAAATTTGTTTTCACGTTATTTATTTATTTATTTTACACTCTATGTACAATGTACAATGGCGGACTTAATGCCATAGGGCATTTTCTATCAGTCAACCATTGGGTGGTAGCAGAGACAAAACTAAAAGGAAAAACAAAGGAGCTTTCTGTTTAGAGAAAAATACACATTCATAATTTATTGATTATCTTTATTAAGTTAACTGTTAATAACATATAAACTTTTCTATGTTAATTAAGTTTGTACACCTACACGATCCTTTCAGTCTCTTATAGTCAATCCATTAAACAAAAGGTTGACTGGTAGAGATTGCTATTAGCAATAAGTTCGCCTTTTGTGCATCATCTGGAATATGTTGTTTTAAGGGCCCTCTCTCCCTAAATTAGAAGGTCGATTGTCTGTCAGTGCGAATATCGACGTAAATGACATTAAAATAACATTCATAACAGCGCGCCTTGTACGGTGGCGGTTACGACGCTCGCCGCGTCCATGATATAAAATCGAAATAGGAGAAAAAACCTTTTTAAGGCTTAATATAATACATATTTCGAAAAAGTAAAAAAAAAAAACAAATTATTAACTTATGTATTGCAAAGCAGTAGATATTTTTTATATATTCTTTTAATAAATAATGAAGGAGTATAATGGTTTAATTCAACGATTTGGAGGTGATTTGGTTTTTTATTTCTTTATTATGTGATACCGATAGAAAAAATATGGCAAAACCAAATTACGTATCATATCATGTAGATTACTAATTATTTTTTTCAGATATATTTTCTCTGCTAATGCCGATGAAAAGTTGTTTCATCTGCACGCTTTTTTCGAAAGAGCAGCCTCAAGTAAAATTGTCTCATTTTGTATTTTTTTTTTGGTGTACTATAAAGTGTTTTATTGTATTGTATTATATTATTATTTCTGATTCTGATGGATTTTCGTTATAAAAAACAATATAACACTAGTTTGCCCATACCCAAAATTTGTATTTCAATGAATATTCATATAAAATTGGTGTATTTGCATAGAATTTGCATCAGAGCCTCTGAAATGGCAGAGAAACGTCTAACGTCTTTGTCGGTAAGCTCAGTCTAACCTACTTGGTGACTTCGTACAATAGAAGCTGTAAGTTACTATGTAGAATAACTTCACAATTTTAACGTCATTTTAGTGTAAGGGCCGCGCGGAATGGCAGCGGCGCGGGCGAGTCGAGCACTTTCAGTGACATATGATTTTAAACTTTATCTTCTTAATTGTAATATAGTATCGCTTGAGAAATCTACGGCCGTCCGTGGCCGTTCGTGGCCGCCGGTGGCCGCGATTTCTCTTAAATACAAATTTTTTTAATACTAAAAAATATTTTTTGGAGTTGAAATATTTTGTAGTAAATTTACTATTTATTTATATATTTTTTAGTGTTTTACTCTATTTTTTTAGTGTTTAAATATTTAGTAGTAAATTTAGTAAAAAAAATTATACACAAAATATTTTTTTTAGTGTTTAAATATTTTGAAGTTTATTTTTGTACCTGTGTAATTACTATTTTAAGCTGAAAAATAACTCAAACATGTTAAATATTTTCGTATGAGAAAATGATTTTGGTATTACGTATGTATGAGAATTTCGAGGGTAGCCCGGGCTCTTAATGAAAACACAAAATACCATCTCACTACTCCCAGAACAATACTGTCGGGATTTTTCCTTTGAAGAAAATTAATTCTGCTCATACTAAGGCAACAATTGAACTGTATTGTCAATATTGTCACAAAATAAGTTTCTTTCATGTTTGTCCTTAGGGTCTGTAGGCCTTTGTTCTACGAAAAAGTTATTATGTTGACCCTTCCAAAGTATACCTCGGTGCATAAGATTAAGGCACAATAGTCATCCTATGGGAAATATTCGTATCTAAGAAAAATTTTAATCAACCGCAACTTTTTTGGTTTCATTATTTGGTTAATGAAATTCTTCTACGAATAAAATATCCACACTATGTATATATAATATAAAGACTACATATTAAGTAATAATTAATTTTATATTTTGTACGTCTTGCTTAAACTCGAGAACAGCTGAACCAATTTGAACCGACGATGAGAATCATTGATGTCCATTCATCATTTTGTTTTATAAAATATTTTACAAGTATTGTTTCTTCAAAACAAGAGAACTGAAAGTAAACGAACAAGAGAATATTACTAGTTACAGCCTGAAGCGTATCTAAGTCTAAAGTTTTGGGTCTAGGAAACACTAATGATCAAGAGTAATACATTTTATTCGTCTATAATCTACATCGGTACCTATACTTCCATACTAGCTTGTAATAAAACATTTTCTCGGCAAATTCATCAAATAAATGGATTAAATGGATGGATAAGAGATCTTGATTAAATGGATGATGCAAGAGCTAACGTTATATTATGTAAATGAAACAGCATAGAAAACAGAATTTTTAATATATTTTCAGTAGCAAGATTGTTTACTCTTTTATTTCGCCCGTGTTAACTCTTTTACCTAATCGATCTACATCTATACGTACAATATGGTTTGTTACACCCTGTATACGACAGCTGAAATCTATCGCGTGGGCTCAGGCCAGCTGCATACCACCTCACGTCTTGATCAGAGGATTTTTCCTTGTTGGCCGTACCACTCATAATCCCATACCTTCCTTCTCCTCCTAAAATCTCCATAACAGCTATTGCTTGCAGATTAAAATGTTGCAAACTAGTATAGGGACCTAAAAATCTGAAATTAATGAAACATTTTTCATTTACTACATTTCCATACAGTTTACATAAGTATACTTATCAACCTTATGTATTATTACAATAAACCAATATACACATTTTAACATTTTCCAAATTAACTGCATACTGATATACATTATAATATTTTTTTAAGCTATGGGCAAATTGAACCAATCTATGTACAAATATTGAAAGCTTAAATCACTCTCCTCTGTTGGCAAAATAGGAATCCCTTTTTTACAGAGGTCTTTTTGATTGATTATTTTTTGTTATAAAAGTTGACCAATTGTGTTATGCTGTGGGTAATTCAAAGACAAAGACATTATGAATACTGACAATGAACTTTAATTTTTTAGCTATAGTCATTGCTGAGAAAAATCAATATCGATAAAGCCAAATTATCAAGGTGTCGTCTTAAAACCCGAGTGTGTGAGTGGAAGAATCGAACAAGTAACATTTCGTAACATACGAACAATACCTCATTTTTTCCCTAATTATTTTGATAAAACTCGTAACTTATCTAGTTCATAACCTAGCTAATATATCTGGCTACA
This sequence comes from Lysandra bellargus, assembly GCA_905333045.1. Classification (NCBI taxonomy): domain Eukaryota; kingdom Metazoa; phylum Arthropoda; class Insecta; order Lepidoptera; family Lycaenidae; genus Lysandra; species Lysandra bellargus. The sequence continues at coordinate 6,183,921 of HG995354.1, forward strand.
CATATAATTCATAGTTTTTCTATTTCAAATATTTTTCCGGCCCTAATGCCTCCATTTAAGCAAAAAAACGGGAAGTTTTTCATGTTACTTACCTTATTCTTCCACTCACGTCTTCTTATTATTATCTGATGATGTACCAATAACTAATATTATACCAAGACAATATCAACGCGATTTTGTTTAATGACAGTAACAATAATCTAAGAAAAACAAAAAATCGGTATCTGGTGTAAAGATTTTGCTTATTTGAAAAGTCCAAGTTAAATTTTGTTGAGTTTAAATTGATAAATTCTAAGGTTTCAAGAGCGAAAGTTTTAGAAATTCGAGGTTGTATCCTGAAAGTTTCCGGTTAAACCGCTTACAACTTAGAAGCCCTGCTCATTTGGACCCTTTGGGACTTTGTGTACTGCTTATAGCTACGGCCGATGGTGTCTTTATATTGGACAAGTGCTACTTAAATGGTTACCTTACTTTAGGCTGTAGCTCAGTGGTACTGAAACTTTATTTTATACGAGCCACAAACACGTTTTGGTCTTGGTGCCGCGGGCCGCAACTTAAATATTAGTATCAAACAAAAACCGGCCAAGTGCGAGTTGGACTCGCCCATGAAGGGTTCCGCAGCAGCAATAAAGTTTATTTCTTTAAAATTAAAAGGTTTTTGATTTATTTTTATATTTTAGTTGATTAAATGAAAGTTAAATTAAGGTTTACCATTTATGACGTATAAAAAAACTACTTGTTAGATCTCGTTCAAGCCAATTTTCGTTGGTAGTTTTTATAATAATGTACATCATATATTTTTTTTTTAGAATTATCATGCCCCTACTTTAGAAGTTAGAGGGGGGGACACTTGCCTTTACGCGGCGCCCTGGTGCGCCGCGTAAAGGCAAGAGGGGCGCCGCCGTGAGTCGATCCTCCATCATTATCCATAACTCAATTATAAAATAAAATTTATAATACTTATTTTGAATTATACAAAGCATGCAGAAGAATAATATTTGTTTATTATTAAGTATTTACTTGCTTAACCTACCTATAATCATTAAATGTGTTTATGTATCTTTTTGTAATAGCTAGGTAGAGTAGGGCGCCGTGACAAAATGTTGACTTGTAAGTGCGCCGCAGGCTGAAAAAGATTGGGAACCCCTGGGTTAGACGAAATTTTTTTTTTGTTTCAGTTGCACCTATTAACTAATATTATAAATGCGAAAGTGTGTCTGTCTGTTACCTCTTCACTCCCAAACCGCTGAACCGATTTTGCTGAAATTTGGCATGGAGATACCTTGAGTCCCGGGAAAGGACATATATAAAAAGTATCCTTTTTATCCCGGAAAAATGTACGGTTCCCGCGCGATAAACTAATTTTGCCGCAACGGAGTTGCGGGTGTCATTTCAAATTTCAACGCTTTTCTATTGTCAAAATATTGACTATTTTTTTTTACATAATTCCTGCGACAGTCTCAGGCGTCCTGTTTTTAAACGGATTGTCCTGGTTTTTCCAACTTCAAATCCTGGTTTTTTAAATTTGAGGTTGGCAACCCTAACCTATGGGGACCCCTAAATTTTTTAATATTTTTTCCATTTTTGTGTCAAAATCTTAATGCCGTTCACAGACTACATCTACTTACCATGTTTCAATAGTATAGCTCTTATAATTTCGGAGAAAAGTGGCTGTGACATACGGACAGACAGACAGACATGACGAATCTATAAGGGTTCCGTTTTTTGCCATTTTGGCTACGGAACCCTAAAAACGCTCTTCAAAATTAGAGATTTTAAGTGTAATAATTTTGCCGCTGGGCATGAATTTCAAAATGATTCAACTTCACGGGCCACTGATGATAATAATATAGTCCCGGCGGGCAGCAGGTTGAGTATAGCTGCTGTAACTGATGATCTACTAATTTTGTAAAACCTATTCTTAAATGAGAGCCAGCTCATGATGTTGAAATAAAGCTAACAACACTCAAGATTACTTTTAAGTTTCAACTAAAAATACAGGGTGTAAGAAAACACAGTGCTAACATTTTAGGTTGTGTATTGTGTAATGTATATGTGAAGAGATCACTGTGAAATTAGCAGCGCTGAAAGAGCAAAACTTTTTGTGAGTCCGCGTACACTCCAGCGTGATGAATTTGCTCATACAAATCACAAAAAAATCTCTATCAGCACTACTACTTTCCAAGTGAACTCTACTTAAGAGACGGTTACACACTTCGAAGCATTATCATTTATCACTTTGCCTACCCTGTTTAAATAGACACGTCAAACTTATGACACCCCTTTTACATCGGGTTAAATAAAACACTCAGGGCCTGTTTCACCACCTTCTGATAAAGTGCCGAATAGGCTATTCACAAATTTTTTGACAGATTCTCCATACTTGATCTGTCAAGTTAATTGGTGGATAGCCTTATCAGGAAGTGGTGAAATAGGCCCTTAGCCAATCTAATATATATAAATCTCCTGTCACGATGTTTGTCCGTGATGGGTTCCTAAACTACTTAACCGATTTTAATGTTTTTTGTTTTTTTATGTGTGTTTTTTTCCAACGTGAGAGATAGGATAGCTTAGATCTTTAATTATAGTCACAATTTTATTTTATTGCAAATTATTTGTCTATAAAGAGCGGCCATTGTTTATGCGACGCGGGTCACGGGATAGCGATGGACGTTGCCATGGTGATATACTTATATTTTAGTCACTAATTCAATAAAATAATACGGGCGATATACTTAATATAATATGGCAAAGAAACGTTTGCCGGGACAGCTAGTATAATATATTTTTTAATTATTATTTTATCACTTTACAAAAGGAGTAACGACGACCTACTAAAGTATTCACGTTAGACAATTTATGAACACAGTATTAATGGCTGGAACCGACACTAGAATAATGAAGTAATTAATTATCCTTTCATGAATTATTTACTTCTAGCGGTAATTTACTGTGTAACCAAATATTTTTGCCGCAGACAAGACAAAATATAGAGTGGCACTTTATCATGAATGCTTAGCTAAATTGTTTTGCTAATCGCTATCTCTTTCGTTTATAGTATTTATGAAAGAGAATGCATGGTGAGGTTTAGCGATAGCGTGATTGATGCAAGTGGACTTTTTTTTTAATTAAATAAGGGGGCAAACGAGTAAACGGGTCACCTGATGGTAAACAACTACCGTCTCCCATGGACACTCGCAACATCAGAAGAGCTGCAAGTGCGTTGCCGGCCTTTTAAGAGGGAATACGCTCTTATCTTGAAGGTTTGCAGGTCGTATAGGTCCGGAAATACTGCTGGTGACAGTTCGTTCCATAGTTTTACAGTGCGCGGCAGAAAAATACGCGAAAAACGCACTGTGGAAGACTGCCACTCATCAAGGTAACGAGGATGGTATGTTTTTCGCGTGGGACGATGGCGAAAAGTTGCATGTGGTATGATTCGGAACAACTCCTCAGAGCACTCCCCGTGATACAGCCGATAGAGGATGCAGAGTGAAGCTACATTTCGGCGTAATTCCAAGGGGTCTAAGCTGTTTGAAACACTATGGCAGTCAACAATTCGAGCGGCCCTTCGTTGGATACGATCCAGAGGGAGCAGTTGGTATTTTGGCGCCCCTGCCCAGAGATGAGAACAATCTATACTAATATTATAAAGCGGAAGAGTTTGTTAGTTTGTTTGTTTGTTTGTTTGTTTGTTTAAACGCGCTAATCTCAGGAACTACTGGTCCGATTTGAAAAATTATTTCAGTGTTAGATAGTCCATTTATGTAGGAAGGCTATAGGCTATATTTTATCACACGCTAAAACTAATAGGAACGAAGAAAAAGAGGAAAATGTGGAAAAAACGGGGGGAAATTATTCGAAAGGGCTTATTTGAACGCACTAATCTCAGAAACTACTGATCTGATTTGAATTATTCTAATTTTTTTCCTCGATAATTATTCCATTTATCGAGGAAGGCTATAGGCTATACTTATCACGCTAAAACTAATAGGAGCGAAGAAATAGCGGAAAATGTGGAAAAAACGGGGGAAATTATTTGAAAGGGCTTATTTGAACGCGCTAATCTTAGGAACTACTGGTCCGATTTGAAAAATTCTTTCAGTGTTAGATAGCCCATTTATCGAGAAAGGCTATATGCTATATTTTATCACGCTAAGACTAATAGGAGCGAAGAAACAGAGGAAAATGTGGAAAACAACGGGGGAAATTATTTGAAAGGGCTTATCTCACGAACTACTAGAGCAATTCTTCTGTTATTTGGGTCAGATAGGAAGTAGAGCACGTGAAGGATCATACCCTATTTTTGTGGACTAATTTGTCTGTTGCGCGGGCGAATGCCGATGCCGATGGGATTGATACGAAATTAGAATGTCAAACAGCTTACCACTTCAAATGTTAGGTTTGTCTTTAAAACATTCAAATCTTATAGCCAATCAAATTTAATATAAATATATTTTTATAAATACTTCCATACTTATTAATATTATAAACGCAAAAGTGTGTCTGACTGTCTGTTATCTCTTAATGCCCAAACAGCCCAAACCGATTTTGTTGAAATTTGGTATGGAGATACTTTGAGTCCCGGAAAAGGGCATAGGATACTTTTTATTCTGGAACAATGAATTTCTGCACAACGGAGTTGCGGGAATTATCCTAAGTGCTCACATACGGCTTTACGTGAACGTGGACCGCAAAACTCACAGCTCGAAGGCTCGCATCGAGCCGGTTCGATGGATTTAAAATATATATATCTAATTTCCTAAGATTTGGAGTAAAACTATCGAGCAATGCTGAATGTGTGGACAAAAGACCAAGCCGTGGTTTGTATTCTACGTGATTGCTCGATCGAGCAAAACCGCATGTGAGTACTTTAAGTTATCTAGTCATACATAAATCATTTTGTCTCCTGGGGAAGGGAAAAGAATGCCACACTAGCATTATTTAATTTTTTTTTTTTTCTTATTTATTAGGCTTGTGTCGAAACCGACAATGCCAGCCTCATAAATTACATCCAAATTATAAACTTCATTACTAACAATTTGCAAACAGATACTAATTAGCTCTACACTTAATAAAATTTAAATACAAATTTACTAGCTCCCAGCAAACAGGATCTTTCGGCTGAGCGAGAATGGCGCTCACACAACCGAGCTGTGTCAGCGCCACCCCCGCATCAGCCTCAAACCTGCGCCTCTCTGACTCCACCCGATTATTTAATTTGATAGATGTTGCTCCACACCCCTATGATACTGTCGTTGACGCGCCAAAATATCATTGTATGTATATTCAAATATCATTCTATGAATGGTCACATTTCGTTACGTTTCAGAGTAAGCGGGGTCATAACTTAATTCCCTAAAACACTTCGCGCGTCACATTAAGCCTGACAAATAAGAGGGAAATGCACCCAAATAAACCAATTGACACACTTCCCTTAAGTATACGTTTGCTGGGCCAAGGGGGAGCAATTACCCCCAGATAAATGCCTTGAGTGGGCAGAAAAGTAGGGCCACAATATAAATATATACAGTAGCTTAACACAGTAGAATTCGATTAGTTTTGAGAGTTGCTCTAGATTTAGTCATGCGTTCGATTCTCATGATGGAAAAATGTTGATTCCAAGTTTGGTTGGGACTTATGAAAATGTAGCGCTTGATTGTCTGCCTATAATATGATGCATATAATATGATTCGAATGTAAATTGGACCTGCGCCTGATCTTTTGATAGTCGTGACGATCCGAGTTACAAGAGTAAAGGAAGGGAACATACGTTTGTGTGCAGCACACTTGGGTTCGAATTTGGGTAAACGGCCTGGTTTCAATGAATACAAAATATGAAACAGTAGCCACCGTTACCAAAACCGGCGTGGGAGGTATTACATTAACTCATTTTTGTAAAAATAACTCACATTATTGTATCTTAATTTCCTTTCATGTGTACTAGTGTAAATATTCTGTACTGTATATTATTTATAGTGTGATGTCACGGTGCGTTTCACAAGCAGAGCCTTATTGTAACCGTGTTATTCTAAAATTACATGACCGAGCTATTACGACCTCTAGACGTCTCTCGACTGACGAAGATAGCTTTTTTACGGAAGTAATAATGAAAAATTATGATTTGCAAAATACAATTCGCAGTGTTGTTTTTGAACAATGATAATGATTTTTAAGACCTAGGAACTATTTGATTTGGTCGAGCCTAGATATTCAACAATATGTACCTACTGACTAGGAACAAAACATCTAATCCAGGGGTTCCCAAACTGTGCTCCGCGGCGCCCTGGTGCGCCGTGGAAAGGCAAGGGTGCCGTGAGTGAATATTCCATCATAATTATGATTTTATTTTATAATATGAATTATTATACAATGCAGGCAGATGATTAAATATTTGTTTATTATTATTATGCCTAACCTAACTATAATTAATAAAGGCGTTTATTTATGTATATTTTTGTAATATCTAGGTAGAGTAGGGCACCGTGACAAAATATTGACTTGTAAGTGCGCCGCAGGCTGAAAAAGTTTGGGAACCCCGTCTAATCTATGCTATGAAGCTATGAAATTGTAAATATTTTGATTGGTAAAAAGGTTAGAACTTACCGCCGTACTCAGAGCCATTTAATCATGATTGACCTTAAATTTAATTAAAAGATTCACAGATAATGTATGGGGCTTATGTCAAAATTTGGAATTAATTACATTTAAGTAATAAATAATGTTCCACTCTGAGTGCGGCAGTCAGAAACATATTTTAAGTTTATTTTCCAAAGGGGGTATCCATTTAGTATGTCACACGTAAAGGGGATGGGTGACAAAGTGTGACACGGTGTGACAAGGAGTATATATCATGAAATTCGTGTGACATACTTAATGGACGGTTCCAAAACATCTGAATTGTAACATTAATAAAATACTTGTTATTTTTTAACCAAAAACAACAAACAAGCAATTAACACGAACAGAAGTGGTCAGAATAGTTGGTGAGCAGTTGAAAGGCGTGGCAACACCCGACTTTAATTTACTGTGCAACTTTTCCTGTAATTACTGACTCGTGAAATAGTGTCCTAAACCCTAATTTATTATATTTGCGGCCTCTAAGGGATTTCCGGATACTTAATTGAGATTTGAACCGAACCGTTTTTGTACGTCTTGTGCTCAGTTCCTGAGTTTTTTTTTTACAGAAGTATAACTATTTTTTTTATTGGCTAGGGTCGAAAAAATAACAAAGCAACAATGCTAGTAAAAAGATAAACTCCTGTCAAACCTCAGAAACAGAAGAGAAAAGAGAAGATATAAAATTATAATCCTGTTAGGATAATAGTCTGCTTCAATCAACTTTCAACTTAAACTTTGTTGAAAGTCGTGCTCCCGTTTCTACCCAATTGTAGCAAACTTAAAAGGAATGTTCTTAGAACTTCCAATATTAATAAGATATCAAATTATAATGTTTAATATGTAAACTGAGCCTTAGTGGCCGAGGTTGCGGAGCTACGTAATTTTGCCGGGCTATGACACGTAATTTCTTTGATAGTAGGAAGCTGTAGAAATTTCGTAAAGTATGTTCACAGTATATGTCTGAAATTTTCTCAAGCCAGCCTTATAAAGTACGGTTAACGTGCCGTATCTGAAATAGAGTCAAAGCAAACGTTTGCTCGATTTTACTGAAATTTACGGAAACAAACAAACAATTATTCACTTTTCTCCGCAAGTTCCGGATTTCCACGGTAAACAGAAACGTGTTACAGTTCGCTGTTTTCGTGGCCTCTGTTATGTTGTTATTGACAGGTAAATATATTTTCTATAGGAAAAATACCGAGGGCCTAAAATAATACACTGAACACTTGTTGTCCTCTACAAAAAGATTATTATTATATGTTTATGTATGTTTATTATATTATGTTATTCTATTAAAATAAATATTTTTAATTAGTATAATATGTGTTTAGAAAGTGAAAACTCTAGTTTATGGCCGTATTCAAACCAAACTGACTGTAAGCCGCCGAATGTGAGCAGGCTCACTGTGAGCCCCAGTGTGAACGTGAAAACGCGCCTACGCCTAGCGTAATAACGTATATTGTCGGTTAGGTGTGAACGAAAACGTGAATATGTATGGAAATACAATAAACTGCGTAATGTTCGCTCACATTCGGCGGCTGACAGTCAGTTTGGTTTGAACCTGGTTTGAACCATAAAGTTAATATACCTATCGGAATTTACCTTTATGATTTGAACACGGCTTATGTGTTGTCACCCGCGTGCAGATCTGGTCCGCATGCGGATGTCAACATGGTCCTGGCCGCGCGTGTGTTGCCCGCGTGACAGGAAAACATATTCTATATATAAATTATAAACAAAAATAAAAAAAAAAGCTTTTATATAAATAGTCTAAAGAGAATAAAATAATTTTTTCCTTATTTGCATGATAATAAAAGCTTGTCGCTCAGTACCAATTTAACTGAGTAAATTGATAAATATATTTTTTATTTTAATAAAATCAAGTAGGTACCGTACTGATAGATTGTTAAGTCTCGCGACAAGCTTTTATAATTTATTATCATGCAAATTGTATAATGTATTGAGAATTATAACTTGATAGTTAAATTTTTCAAGGAAAAAATTATTTTCTTCTTTTTAGACTATTTAAATAAAAGCTTTAAAAAAAATTGTTTATAATAATTTATTTTTTGTTTTTTATTCATCTCTGGCTACATTTCTGCATGACTAAAAAGTTAAATTTCATTTAACAAAAGTGACCGGATTCAACCGGGCATTTTATGAAAGCCGGCTATCAGTCACGTCATTTCACGTCACGTCACGTGACGTCACGTAAAGTCACGACACGACATGTAACGTCACGACTCACGACACGCCGTGTCGGACACGGACATCACGTCAAGTCACGTGCCGTCACGTAACGTCACGTCACGACACGTCACGACATGACATGACACGTCACGACTCACGAAGTCACGACACGACACGACACGACACGAGTCCTTTTATTTGGTACCCATATTGCAGAAGTGCTTTAAAATAACTATTCCCCTATCTTGGCTAAGCTGCCATATTGGATATAGAATGACATTACATTCGTTTCCGAGTTACTCTCAGTAAGCCCTTTCATTTAATACCCATATTGCAGAAGTACATTAAAAATAACTATTTCCCTATCTTGGATGAGCCGCCATGTTGGATGTAGAATAAAATTACATTCGTTTTCGAGTTACTCTTCAAAAGCCCTTTCATTTAATATCCATATTGTAGAAGTGCGTAGGAAATAATTATTTCGCCATCTTGGATGGTCGGCCATATTGGATTTAGAGTGATGTTACAAACCATATCGTGCATGGTCATCCAAACTAAATGCGTATGCAAAATTTCAGCTCAATCGGTTAAATATAATATCTACTTCAAAATTGAATTACAAAATTCCACCGCAACACACATACTTACATTACATACAGAGCAAATTAAATAAAAGGTTTTAATAACTATTCCACTATCTTATATGAGCAGCCATATTGGATGTAGAATGACATTACATTCGTTTCCGAGTTACTCTCAATGAGCTCTTTCATTTAATACCCATATTAGTACATCACATCACGTAACGTAACGTCACGTCGCGTAACGTCACGTCACTTTACGTCAGGTCACGTCACGTAACGTCACGTCACGTTACGTCAGGTCACGTCACGTCACGACACGACAAGTCACGTCGTCACGACACGTCATGACACTGCACGACTTTTCAATTTACTCTCAATGAGCTTTTTTATTTGATACCCATATTGCAGAAGCGCTTTAAAAATAACTATTCCCCTATGTTGGATGAGCAGCCATATTGAATGTAGAATGACATTACATTCGTTTCCGAGTTACTCTCAATGAGCCCTTTCATTTGATACCCATATTGCAGAAGTGCATTAAAAATAACTATTCCTCTATCTTGGATAAGCCGCCATATTGGATGTAGAATGACATTACTTTCGTTTTCGAGTTACTCTCAAGTAGCTCTTTCATTCGATATCCATATTGTAGGACTGCATTGAAAATAACTATTTCGCCATCTTGGATGGTCGGCCATATTGGATTTAGAGTGATGTCACATACCATATCGTGCATTGTCATCATAACTAAACGTGTATGCAAAATTTCAGCTCAATCGGTTGAAGATATCTACTTCAAAATTGAGTTCCAAGATTTCAACCGAACATATATACTTACCTACAATGTACATACATACAGAGCAAGTTAAATAAAAGCTTTTAAAAATGATAAAGTGCGGGCAATTTTCATGTGGACCGAACCAGATATACGCCCCAAGTAGGAGACGGCAAAATTTTGAAAATCGAATTTTGCTTTATGTAACACTTCTAGGAGAGGGGGCTTGAAGGCACAGCCCCTCCAAATAGGAGACGGGACGAAAGCCTTATGAATTAAATTACACTCGATACTGTCTGTATGTTTAGTTTAGTTTAGAATAAATTCACTTTTATAAATAATAACTTAGTTTGTTTCTAAGAAGGAGAATTAAAACTCAGCACTAAGGACGCGACACTACTTCGTGAAAAACAACACTTTCGGGAAGAGAGTGGAAGGGGTTTAGTAAGTAGGAGACGGCAAAATTTTGAAAATTGGTTCAAAAACGGCGGAGTCATCGTTGAACATAAGTAATTAAAAAAATGAACATAACACCTCCTCCGTTACGGAAGTCGGTTAAAAATGTAGCCTATGTGTTAATCCAGTTTGTCAGCTACCTCTTTGTAAAATTTTGTTGTTTGAAGAAGTAACAAACATACAAACTCACAAACTCACATACTTTCGCCTTTATAATATTAGTAGGATATACGGTCGAATTGAAAAACTTCCTCCTTTTCGGAAGTCGGTTAACAAGGCGTTTTTCAGTACCTTGCTCATTAGGTTCTATGTCCCTGTAGAGTCATAGACGCAAATATCATAGATTTGGAAATCAATTTATCATTGTCATAGACTGGAAAACCATTTCCATGTAACTTCAGAGTTACGCAACCAGCTTGCGTCTCTCCTTTTAGCCTAGAACAGGGATGGCGAACCTTTTTGTATCAACGTGCCTTTTTCTGAAGAAGTCATAGACGTGCCATTCATTTTTTATGTGATTCGGTGCGTATTTTAAAAATTTGCCTAATTTGGTGCTAGGTGGATCCATAGACCATAACCTTCATTGTTCGTAAAATTATTTTTACTAGTTTTATGACCAGTAGCGTGCTCCATAATATTTTATGTCACGTACACTCGTACCATTGGTTCGCCATCTCTGGCCTAGAAGAAATTAAAAAGTTCATTGACATCAGAATGGCACATTTGGCACAATATGGGGTTCAATATTCGAGGCCGACTGCGAATGGCGTGCCAAACTTCCAAAGATCTTTACGGTTATATGACTGTAACGCTATAACTTGCTATTAAGAGCCCGGGTTACCCTCGAAATTCTCATACATACGTAATACCAAAATCATTTTGTCATACGAAAATATTTAACATGTTTGAGTTATTTTTCAGCTTAAAATAGTAATTACCTAGGTTCCTGAACAAAAATTAACTTCAAAATATTTAAACACAAATTATTTTTTTTTGTAATTTTTTTTTTTTACTACATTTACTACTAAATATTTAAACACTAAAAAATAGAGTAACTGTCGAACTGTACATTGCAATTTCGTCGCCTTATAACAAGAATAAACGAATTGATAGTTATTCACTCGTTGTTCACTTAACATTGCATTTACTAATCCGCTATTAAATTTTTACTGTGGCATATAAGTGTTTTGACAGTCTGTTTAATTTTCTTAGGTCCGTTAGGTTAGGATTTAATAAACACAGGTTCGTGAAATTGGGTCTAAGGACGCCATATTCAACTATAACCATAACCGCTCATACCTACTTAAATCGACATTTTTCGTGAAAATTTACTGTGTTGTTATAAGAATAAATGTTTTTATACTCTCAATCCCGTTACCTGTAGCTTGAATAAAAAATAAACGCAACAAACATAGTCTGTCAATTTTGCCGGTCAAAGTTAAGGTTAAAGTTAAAGCTAAATTTAGCCTTAACTTTTTTTTAAATCAAGGTACAAAAATAAGTCTTTACAGATTAGGTTAGTAAGTTAATAATACATTAACTATAACTTTAACCACGCCTCTGGTGCAACCCACCCTTAAAAATAATTTAATTCTAAATACGGCCCTGGATATATTGTTACTTTTCAAATAGTTATCCTAGATAACGACAGATGGCGCTTTATAAGTACTATCATTATAAAAGCTATGTAGGTGCCGTTTTAGCTATTAAATGTATTTAAGACAAAATGTTTAACAATTTAAAGTATTCAAGTATGATAATTGCAATAAACTTATGCAAAATTAAACGCATTTACGTCTATATTATCTTTCAAAGGTTTGGCCATCTAGTGTCAAGTAGTATAATTAACGCTGAAAGCTGAAATGTTCTAGAACTTTTTATATTTAAATTACATTTAAAATTATTTACGAATGAAATGTGATGTTATTTATATTATCAGAACATCTGTCTGAGTAACTTTGACATTGTAAGACACAATACTTCATCCTTTCCTTGCTAAAAACGCAGAAAACACCAATTTATTGGGATTCTCGTGACGTGTGCACCTGACAAACGCCGAAAGTGTACTGACTTAAGCCCCGCCCACAATGATGACGTCAGGACCTAGTTGAAAATCACAGTGCACAGTTGCTTAGGCCAGCTCCTCTCTATAAAAGCTCCATGTTTTAGTCTTAAAATATTCGTAGAAGTCCAGGGAAGGCTTTAAAGTGGCACGAAGTTCACCGGGACAGCTAGTCTAGAATAATAATAATAATAATATGTAATAGTTACCTCTACCTTAAACATATTTTGGGTCTTAGAAATCAACTACAAACATAATGTATCAAGATTGCTAACAGATACTAACAGCTGCTTAAGACCATCCCCCGAGCAAACGACCTTGACCATACATTAGGCTACTTGACCTATTTTTTTTCTTCATGCTAATCGCTTCTTAATAATTAATTTTCACAAAAAAAACTAGTATTTTAATATTTTACACAGTAGAAACCCATAAAAATGATGTTTGAAAAACATGCCTTTTAAATGGCGCCGAAAACACTGTCCGCCATAGTGTGACGTCATACGTTTTGTATTTTAAACTCTCTTTATTGAACATTTTTTTACGTCCTAAATGTACGAGTATAAAAGTGCCCAAAAATTATAAAAGAATTAAATAAGAAATTAGAAATCATTTGTAATGTTGAAAACTTTTGGAGAAAAGTTTTGGCCATTTCATTTCCCGTTTACAATAAATAGATATAATATATAAAACTGATGTTTTAAGCTAATTATTCAATAAAATATATTTTACAAATCTTTCTAGGCTTATTCTTATTATTTATGTACAGATAAACTTACATATAACGAGCGCGATAAATAAAAGATATTAAATTACTGTGAGGATGACGTCACATCCAAATCGGAAGTACCGCAAAAGCGTTTTCGTCAGTACAAATCCTATTTTCATAAAATTATATTATTAAATCGACTTTATTTATCAATCATAAACTTTTATTTGATGATAAGGGTGAAATACGGTTTCCTAGGCCAAGTTCTACTAGAAATATGCATTTGTTTAATGAAATTGAATATAGGTCAAGTAGCCTTTTGCCGCGTCGCCGAGATCACACCAAAACCGAATTTTTTTTTACTTATCTTAGTTCAAAATTGACCTAAGAAATTTTTAAACGTGGAATATGTAGTTTATGGTGTTGTCGATCTATTGGCGTGTGTTTCAAATAACAATAATTTGTAAATACTAAGAAGATGCTGACTGTATGCTTGAATTTTAATAAATCGGTTTTACTTTGGAAGCTGATATCATTAGTATAATAAACTAAAATATAAAATTTAAAACGTGGAAAGGAATGTTGATATGCTGAAGATTATTGCTGTATTTTATTATAATTTTGTAGCTTTAAAATTATGAGTTTATAAGCCCCTAAATACGGTAAATTACGAAATCCCCGTAAGGAACGCCCTTATAGATAATATTTCATAAGCAATGAATTACTATTCATCGCAGATTTTTCTCAATTTCAGTGTTTTTCTGGGTTTTTATGTCATTTTTTTACCTAGGTTACCAGTACCGCAATTACTTATAAATCAACTACCAACAACGCTTCAAAAAGTTCCCTTATCTGGGGTCATAACAAAGTCATTAATGGTCCCAAATGGGGTCATTAATTATACCTATTTGTCTTCCCTTGACCTTACAAGCAATAAAACTAAAGATAGCGTTGTTGAGGGTAAAAGAAAGTCTTTTTATTTTAGTTTACCCACAGTAAAACCTGGTTCATTCAAATATATTTAACCATTTTTGTTATCCCAACAAAAAATATTACATAATATAAGGAGACGAACATAATATTTAGCCTCCTCCTTATTGGTAGTGCGTTAAAAATACATAGTTGCAAATATAATAATGCCAATATAATAAAACCGCATAAATATAATAAGTTGTAGAGTTCGTGTTAATAGAGGAAATGAATCCAATAACCTTCAGAACCTTGGCTTCCATTTGATAATAAGGCAAGGTTAGAGAAAACGTGTATGTAGTAGGGAATGTTACGCAAAGATCGGATCAGAGTGCGCTACTGGCAAATACAGTAAATAGCGACCAAAATCCGACATCCATACTAATATGATATCCATACTAATATTATAAATGTGAAAGTGAGTCTGTCTGTCTGTCTGTCTGTTACCTCTTCACGCCCAAACCGCTGGACCGATTTTGCTTAAATTTTGCATGGAGATACTTTGAGTCCTAGGAAACGACATAGGATATTTTTTGTCCCGCGGTTCCCGCGCGATAAACGAGTTTTGACCCAACGAAGTTGCGGGCGTCATCTAGTGATGCATGTACGTCACAAAATATTGACATAAGCGTTGTTAATGGTGGAACAAAACTTTTTGATTACTGTCTATGCTGCTGTGCTATCTCTAGCGTAAACATTGCAATAATACTATATCCTTTTGCCTATTATAGCCGTACATTGACGAATAGCTTACTCTTAGTTCTGTCTATTCTGCTAATGCCTAAAACGGCCCTTTCACTATCCTGCATTGCAGTCCTGCTGCAGTCCGCCGTGCAGGCCTGCAACACCATTCACTATCCTGCGTGCAGTCCGCCGGCTCATGCAGGATAGTGAATGGTGTTGCGGGCCTGCACGGCAGACTGCAATGCAGGATATTGAATAGGCCGTTTTATACTGAACGACAGTGTCAAAAACTATACCAGTTAGGGCTGGCTTACACGTATTAAGTAGATAATTAGTTAAAGTACCCGGCAATAAATATTGCACATCGACCTTTGGAAAGTGACAGTCGGCTAATTTCGGTTTTGTAGAGCGTTATCTCTTACGCACGAAATACAAAAAGTCCGGTATATATTAGGAGCTGTTAAAACAATTAAGGTTTGCTTCTTTTGACAATTTTATTATTCTTTGTATAAAATACTCCAAATTTTCTATAAGTTATGGCTTTATATTCGGGTAAAATAAAATAAAAAAAGGGTGTTCAAATTATGTTTACGTATTTAAAATTCTTTTGGAAAATTACAGCTGTAGCAAATTTAGGGGTGTTAACAACTCTAGATATATATTTTGAACTGGACGCGACTGCACTCTATTGAATTTGAACAACGACTGACATAATGTCAAATAGGTGTGTGCTACAAAGATAACGCTCTATGAAACCGAAATTAACCGAATGTCTCTTTCCAAAGGTCGATGTGCAATATTTATTGCCGGGTATTGTAACTAAATTTTAAGTTACTTATTGAATGTAAACACAAAATTTAGTAGCAAGTAGTAAAATTTAGTTAAGTACTAAACGAGGAAATTAGAATTTTGACTATTTTCTGTTAAGTTGGCAGGCGGGGCTTGTCAATTGACAAATTTCGGGCAGGCACTTCAAATTAAGTTAAAATTTAGTTACTACTTATCTACTTAACGGTGCGTCCACATTTGTATCATTTGCGCGATCAGATCTCCGATCAGATCTCCGTCGTGATCATCGCGCCGTATCAAGTATGCGTATCATTGTGTGGACGGCTATTAGATCATTCTGCCGATCATGCGTGTAATTGATACGACACGTATCAGATACGTGGTTAATAGCGATCGGGGCGTATCATTATACGCGTATCATTTTGACACGCTTCGATGATACGCGACGGAGATCTGATCGCGCAAATGATACAAATGTGGACGCACCGTAATACGTGTAAACCAGCCATTAAGCCACCACTTGTATAATGCAATTGTTATACAATTCTACAATAATTATTATAATTAAACGTTTTAACACACAGCAAATTAGTCGTAAAACAAACATAATAATTTACGAGATATATTATTTTGCTACATACTTATACAATATACTGTATACATAATAGTAGGGGAGGTCGCGCTCAGTTTAAAAAGTCATTTCATACCAAGTGAAAATCGTTACAATAATAGTATTCCATTAATACATAACAGCTTTGATCGTCAGCCACTTCATAATGGGTGGAATAAAAATTGAGAGCATCTCAAAGTTGTTGTTGGGAATCGTATTGAATTGACATTAAAAAGATCCCAATTCGCACCTAATAAAGGTTCATATCAAGATTATACACGTTTAGGTGCGGTAGGTGTTATTTTAGTTTTAGTATATAACAACAGATGGCGCTTTTAAAGTAAAATGTATATAATTCTTCTTCACAAATATCATAACTTATATCGCTGACTGACGTTTTTTCCCCATCGTATTAGCGACTGACGGTTTTCTTTATTATTTACAAAGTAGAAACATTCACCTGTATAAATTTTGTACGGTATAAAATGACTTTATATTCAAAAAAATTTTACATGTTCAGTAACGCGACTGACGTTGAATCCCCCGTCTGCAATACGGCTGACGGTGATTTTTTGGTTAAACATGACCTCAATAATCATCCAACAAAGTTTCATTCGGTATAAAATCACTTTTCGCAACTATTTTTTTACAACTTTGAAATACTCTCAGTTAACATTCTACCACGGGTGCGGCGACTGACGCTGATTATATTGATTGATAAATATTAAGCTACCGCTGGACAAAAATTTGGTCGGTATGAAATGACTTAGCGAACGCTAGCACTACCTACCCTACTATAATATTAATATATTATTATCATAGAATAATCGAGAAACGGAGAGCATTAGTAGATTACATATACATTAGGTGGATACCTGAAGCAATTATTTAGCAATTGTCTTGTCATATCTCGCTCTAGGGTCTGGGTGTAATATATCATCCAAAACATGTTATATTCGGATTTATACTGTCATATTAAGTATACTAAAATTTTGTTGGTATATATAGTACCCGGAGTATTTGTACTTGAATGATTTCAAGAAAAAGTAAAATTATAAAGGTAATAATACAATATTCTATATAATTATAAAAGAATATAATTATAATCGTTGTAAAGGTAATAACACAATTTTATATTATATAGCTATAATACCTGTTAAACGGTTTGGTAATACCTAATTATACATTTACTCTGCGGAACTGAGAACATAATTGTATCTACTCTCTATTCTCCTTTACCTATTCCTATTGGTACCAGACAGGTGACAGATGTCCATACGGTCCATGTGGTATGAAGATCAGGCGTAAAAAGTCGGTTTTTAGGGTTCCGTAGTCAATAAGGAACCCTTATAGTTTCGGTCTGTCCGTCCTTCTGTCCGTGTGTCTGTCTGTCTGTTCGCGGTTTTACTCAGAGACTATAGGACCTACAAAGCTGTAATTTGGCATGAATGCACATATTAATGATGCTGACAAAATGGTACATGAAATCTTTAAAAAAATTTTTTTTGGTACCTTCCCTACACATCAAGAGGGTATGAATTTTTTTTCGCGTCCACCCCATCGAGTGGGGTGTCATTGGATAAGTTTTTTAAAAATATTATGAATATTCATAGATCATTTACCGATTTAGGGATCCGTTTGTGAAATATTAAGTTTTAAAGTGGAAAAAATCGTTAGAGTCCAGTGTCCCTTCTACCAGCTAAACGGTTGCTTCTGGAAATGTGAAAAAATTCACGGGCTACTCCCGTGAATTTTTTCAAAAATAATATGCTGAATTTAAAAGAAAAACTATCACGGCTAAGAATACTTCATAAGTTTTTGAGTTCTAGTCGATCGACTAAAAAAAATGTATTCGACGAAGTATAAAGGAACTTTTTGTTCAAATTCCTTTGAACGTAACTGAGATGATGTTGTTAGTAGTGTAAAACATGTTACAAATGTACATTCATTGACCATACAAAAATTATCAAAAACTAGCAGTACTACGGAACCCTATATTGCGCGTGGCCCGACACGCACTTGGCCGATTTTTACATGTAAATCCGATACATGGACCGTCCTTCTTCTCACATAGTGTGATGACTGATGATCATTATATTGGCCTAACCTTACTGCTATTAAAGTTTGTAACATCTTAGAAGTTAGTTCAGGTTACAATGTAATTTTATTATCTTTTACCCATATTGTTTTCATTTTTCACGTCGATAAACTGTGTAAAGTTCAAATATATTGTAAACCTACAGTTTTTTTTCAACTACAATAAATTTAACTTTTCAGTCTCGTAAACAAAATACTCACTGAGACGATCGTAAATACAGAATTGGCTGAGAATAAAAATAAAGCGGTTTGTATTCAAATTTTTCATATAAAAAGGTTTGTTGTTGTAAAACACATGTGTGATTGGTACCGTTTTATTATCCATGTAACCCAAGAGCCAAAGACAGTTGGTATTTCGTTATTTTATAAAAGCTGATAGTTTACCTGTTCATGACCTCTTTAAAGGTAAAAAACGACCAACAACTATGAAAGTATCGGTCGCGACTCGCGGCTACTTTAGGAGGTATCAATTTCTGATGGTCTACCTGACCTTCGATAAAACTATTTTTGAAGTGAAAACTTCTTTAGCGGCGTTGAGCAGTTTTGTGGGATGGGTAAAAACTGTGAAACTCGCGCCAGATTTTCGTGTTGATCGAAAAACCATACAAAACGCGTAAGACGGTCGGAGAGTAGTGTTATGTGTCGAACTCGAACTCGAACGAAATGTACAGTCGGGGAAATGAGTTATTTAGCAGAAATGTACAGTCGGGGAAAATTGTGCTAAGCAGAAATGTACAGTCGGGGAAATGAGTTGTTTAGCAGAAATGTACAGTCGGGGAAAATTGTGCTAAGCAGAAATGTATAGTCGGGGAAATGAGTTGCTTAGCAGAAATGTACAGTCGGGGGTAATGAGATGTTTAGCAGAAATGTACAGTCGGGGAAATGAGTTGTTTAGCAGAAATGTACAGTCGGGGAAATGAGTTGTTTAGCAGGTATGTACAGTCGGGAAATGAGTTGTTTAGCAGAAATGTACAGTCGGGGAAATGAGTTGTTTAGCAGAAATGTACAGTCGGGGAAATGAAATGTTTAGCAGAAATGTACAGTCAGGGAAATGAGTTGTCTAGCAGAAATGTACAGTCGAGAAATGAGTTGTCTAGCAGAAATGTACAGTCGGGGAAATGAGTTGTTTAGCAGAAATGTACAGTCGGGGAAATGAGTTGTTTAGCAGAAATGTACAGTCGGGGAAATGAGTTGTTTAGCAGAAATGTACAGTCGGGGAAAATTGTGCTAAGCAGAAATGTACAGTCGGGGAAATGAGTTGTTTAGCAGAAATGTACAGTCGGGGAAAATTGTGCTAAGCAGAAATGTATAGTCGGGGAAATGAGTTGTTTAGCAGAAATGTACAGTCAGGGAAATGAGTTGTTTAGCAGAAATGTACAGTTGGAAAAATGAGTTGTTTAGCAGAAATGTACAGTCGGGGAAATGAGTTGCTTAGCAGAAATGAACAGTCGGGGAAATGAGTTGCTTAGCAGAAATGTACAGTCGGGAAAATGAGTTGTTTAGCAGAAATGTACAGTCTGGGAAATAAGTTGTTTAGCAGAAATGTACAGTCGGGGAAATGAGTTGTTTAGCAGGTATGTACAGTCGGGAAATGAGTTGTTTAGCAGAAATGTACAGTCGGGGAAATGAGTTGTTTAGCAGAAATGTACAGTCGAGGAAATGAAATGTTTAGCAGAAATGTACAGTCAGGGAAATGAGTTGTCTAGCAGAAATGTACAGTCGTCTAGCAGAAATGTACAGTCGGGGAAATGAGTTGTTTAGCAGAAATGTACAGTCGGGGAAATGAGTTGTTTAGCAGAAATGTACAGTCGTGTGCTAAGCAGAAATGTACAGTCGGGGAAATGAGTTGCTTAGCAGACATGTACAGCGGGGAAATGAGTTGCTTAGCAGAAATGTACAGTCGGGGAAATGAGTTGCTTAGCAGACATGTACAGCGGGGAAATGAGTTGCTTAGCAGAAATGTACAGTCGGGGAAATGAGCTGTTTAGCAGAAATGTACAGTCGCGGAAATGAGTTGGTTAGCAGAAATGTACAGTCAGGGAAATGACTTGCTTATCAGAAATGTACAGTCGGGGAAAATTGTGCTAAGCAGAAATGTACAGTCGGGGAAATGAGTTGTTTAGCAGAAATGTGTAGTCGGGGAAATGAGTTGTTTAGCAGAAATGTACAGTCGGGGAAAATTGTGCTAAGCAGAAATGTACAGTCCAGGAAATGAGTTGCTTAGCAGAAATGTACAGTCGGAGAAATGAGTTGTTTAGCAGAAATGTACAGTCGGGGAAATGAGTTGTCTAGCAGAAATGTACAGTCGGGGAAATGAGTTGTTTAGCAGAAATGTACAGTCGGGGAAAATTGTGCTAAGCAGAAATGTAGTCGGGGAAATGAGTTGTTTAGCAGAAATGTACAGTCGGGGAAATGAGTTGTTTAGTAGAAATGTACAGTCGGGGAAATGAGTTGTTTAGAGTCGGGGAAATGGTTGTTTAGAGTCGGGGAAATTAGTTGTTTAGCAGAAATGTACAGTCGGGGAAAAGAGTTGTTTAGCAGAAATGTACAGTCGGGGAATATTGTGCTAAGCAGAAATGGACAGTTGGCGAAATGAGTTGTTTAGCAGAAATGTACAGTCAGGGAAATGAGTTGTTTAGCAGAAATGTGCAGTCGGGAAAATGAGTTGTTTAGCAGAAATGTACAGTCGGGGAAAATTGTGCTAAGCAGAAATGTACAGTCGGGGAAATGAGTTCTTTAGCAGATGCGCTGATTAAAGCCGCATTTCCACCTGCAAGACAACTGTCGCGAGAAGTGTCTGACAGTCTGTCTGACAGCAGCTTTTTTTTTCGATTGTCGATATTTTTTAAACGATTGTAAGGGGTTTCGATTAATTAATTAAAATGATCGTTTTTTTTCAATCGATTTTCATAAAAAATGGGTTGGAATATTGTCTTCCACTGTATTTTCCACTGTATTTTACTTTGACTCTAAGCTTCTAGTCAGAAGCTTAGAGTCAAAGGTTATTAGGAGAGGGGGTTATTTTCCTATTTCTGTCAGCCAGTCTGATAAAGTTCTAATAATATAATTGAAACTATTTTAAAAGTTTTTTAAAACTAATCATTAAAGTATCTAGTTTTTAACGAGTAGTTTCATTAACTTCGATCAGAAATAAATTCAAGTTATCGATTTATTACATCACAATTTTTAACAAAGGAAGTTTAACAAAACATTTTGCTTGTAGTTAGTGCAGTTTCCTCCAAGGTGCTTCGTAACTAAATCATTATTTTGCTGAAACATACAAAGCTCTAAAATCGGAGAAAATTCACTCACAAAAAGACTTGTCTTTAAATTTTATTTCTAAAAGGTATAAAGATTATACAGTAACCATGGTGTAGGACATTTTTGTCGTGGTAACGTAATGTTAACTAATATTATAAAGCGGAAGAGTTAGTTAGTTTGTTTGTTTGAACGCGCTACTCTCAGGAACTACTGGTCCGATTTGAAAAATTCTTTCAGTGTTAAATAGCCCATTTATCGAAGAAGGCTATAGGCTATATTTTATCTGATAGATAATAGGAGCGAAGAAATAGAGGAAAAGGTGGAAAAAAAAGGGGAAAATTATATGAAATGCTTATTTAGTAATAGTTTGAAGGCGTTAATATCAGGAACTGCTGGTCCGATTTAAAAAATTCTTTCAGTATTAGTCCATTTATTGAGGAAGGATATAGGCTATTTTTTATCACGCTAAGACTAAAAAAAGCGAAGAAATAGAGGAAAGTGTGGAAAAAACGGAGGAAATTATTTAAAAGGGCTTATTTGAACACGCTAATCTCAGGAACTACTGGTCCGATTTGAAAAATTCTTTCAGTGTTAGATGAGGCTATCTAAAAATCGAGGAAGGTTACAGGTTATATTTTATTGCGCTAAGACTAATTGGAACAAAGAAATAGAGGAAAGTGTGGAAAAAACAGGGGAAACTATGTGAAAGGGCTTATTTGAACGCGCTTATCTCAGGAACTACTGGTCCGATTTAAAAAATTCTTTCAGTGTTAGTCCATTTATTGAGGAAGGATATAGGTTATTTTTTATCACGCTAAGACTAAAAAAAGCGAAGGAATAGAGGAAAAAGTGGAAGGAAAGAGTGGAAAAAACGGACGAAAAAACTAAAAAAAGCGAAGAAATAGAGGAAAGTGTGGAAAAAACGGAGGAAATTATTTAAAAGGGCTTATTTGAACGCGCTAATCTCAGGAACTACTGGTCCGATTTGAAAAATTCTTTTAGTGTTAGATTAGGCTATCTAAAAATCGAGAAAGGTTACAGGTTACATTTTATTGCGCTAAGACTAATTGGAGCAAAAAAATAGAGGAAAGTGTGGAAAAATCGGGAGAAATTATTTGAAATGGCTTATTTGAACGCGCTAATCTCAGGAACTACTGGTCCGATTTGAAAAATTGTATAAATGTTAGATAGCCTATTTATTGAGAAAGGCTATAAACTATATTTTATCACGCTAAGACTAATAGGAGCGAAGAAATAGAGAAAAGTGTGGAAAAAACGGGGGAAATTATTTGAAAGGGCTTATTTGAACGTACAACTGGCCGATTCTGTATCGTACATTTGTGACCTAATCACTGAGTTAGTAACTAAAACGAAGGAGTGAGTAACGGAAAGTCTCACTTTTTTATGCAAGTGAATACAAAAGTGACACTTTCCGTTGCTCACTCCTCCGTTTTAGTTACTAACTTACGATACAGAATCGGTCTGCTGGAGAAATTTTTATGTTATTTGGCACACATGAAGAATAGACCACGTGAAAGGACATGCGTTCCTTTTTTGCGGAAAAATGAACGGTTTCCGTGACATTCCTAAATTAGGCGGGCGAAGCCGCGCAGAACATCTATCATATCATAAAAGTATATTGTCCCACACAATATACTTTTATGATCTACGCGTTAACTATTCAATCATGTACGGGAACAACTAATAAACTAAAGTCCACGCGGACGAAGTCGCGGGCAACAGCTAGTGTAATAAATAATAATTATGTTTTTTTGTGTGCCAAGACGCGGAAAACTAATCTATCGTGTTATTCGTGACTGATCGTGATGTCCATGTCTATTGTTTTTTAGGTGCTAACATAGCTTCATCCTATCCTATTATGATTTGAATACTATACTACCTTTTCTAGGCGGATGCATGGGAAAGCTAAGACATCTCTTGAGAAGTCTCTGGCGGCCCCAGAATTAGCGTAACATTCCTTTGCGGCCACTACGCATATCGCACAAGCCTTAGAAAAAGCTTTTCTTCCAGGGAACTTTTCATCACACTTTACGTTTATCTAGAGCTTTCTTTGTAAAAAGTAGTAATCTAATGTAGACGATATTGAATATGAACAATACAAAGTTAATGGGCAGCACAGAAGAGCGGTAACGAATGCGACGTGCTGGGAACGGCAAACAGTGATGTAATATCGTAAGGACTGGCTATGATTAGTCGAGAAATGTCGCCAAAGTATAGTGATATTGGGTTACTAATAAATTTTTCTGTTTGTGAGACTTCAAAAAAATGTTTGCGCTCAGCGAGTCAAATTAAGAGCACGGGTTACCCTCGAAATTCTCATACATACGTAATACCAAAATCATTTTCTCATACGAAAATATTTAACATGTTTGAGTTATTTTTCAGCTTAAAATAGTAATTACCTAGGTTCCTGTACAAAAATTAACTTCAAAATATTTAAACACAAAAAAAAAATTTTGTGTATAATTTTTTTTACTAAATTTACTACAAAATATTCAAACACTAAAAAATAGAGTAAATGTAAAACACTAAAAAATATATACATAAATAATAAATTTACTACAAAATATTTCAACTCTAAAAAATATTTTTTAGTATTTAAATATTTTGTAGTATATTTACTATTTATTCATATATTTTTTAGTGTTTTACTCTATTTTTTAGTGTTTAAATATTTCGAGGGTAACCCGGGCTCTTAAGACGTAGTACTTAATACTTATGACGTAAGATTATTTATTAAAGTATGTATGGACAATTAAGAGGAATAAAAGCTTTGTAACAATATTGTTTTTAAAGTGCGTTCAAATAGATTATAACTACGTATTTCATGTTGCATTTTAAGGCGCTATATCGAAAGTAATTTTACCGCAAGGGCAATTTTATACTTAATTTGTATGACTATAAAGTCGTGAATACGCTGCGGCCAGAAGTTATCGGCTCGCTTGGAAAACATGCGAAAAAACGTCATTTTATTGATTTAAAAAATAACTAGGAGCATTTAAGCAAAATGCTTCTATACGATTTTGAGTTGCAAAGGTGTCTATGAATTAGACTAATTTTTTACAATACATCTATTTTCGTTTAAAAATAATCTTCAAATTTCGTTTTTTTTAAGAGGTAATTTCGAAAATTAAATGTATCGAGGCAAAATACATTAATCGTGTTTCTGGTTCTTCTCAAACCTAGATAAGGCTATGAAGATATGATATCTCATTACCAGATTTGTAATATTTCTAAGGGTCCTATTAGTATTACGTCAAACAGCCGAACATATTACCTCCTCCTTTTTGGAAGTCAAAAAGGACAGTTTTTTCAATATAGCGCCTTAAGTAATATGGCCCGTGCCTATGCGCTTAAATTATTACTTGTAAATTATTACTGCTTTATATTAATCTAAAAATATGATGTTACAATCGTAATTAATTTGTTTTGTAACTCATCTAAGTGAGTCTATGTTTATATATTTTATTGATTTAATTTGAAAAGCTTTTGGAAGCTTGTGGTAAAGCCTTCAAAAATGTTCGTTTTAGCTCATCCTTACTTTTAAATCGTCGTCTAGTCGTGTTAGTACGTCGGTCACGTCGCATCACGCCGTGTCACGTCGGAGCACGTCGCCGACGGAACCGGAGGCAGGAAGCCGAGAACAGTTACGCGGACTTTGATTTGCAAAACGCAATACGTAAATTATGATGTTTTCTTTATGATTTTAATGATGAATCATGTACAATGGTTTACAGCAGTGTTTTTCAACCTGTGGGCCACTCGGGGGCCGCAAAGCCTTTGTAGGGAGGTCGCCAAAATCGGGGAAAACTTATTTTTTAAATATATATACTTCTGTTAAAATTCGCCTACTCATATATTAAACCCTATATTATTAAAGACAATTGTAACAAATGGGTATATTCTTAATTAAACATACATACAACAAGATAATGAAAAGCAAAGGTTGGGGGTCGTGAAATATGCATGAAAATGCATTCAATTCCAGTGATAATCCAGCACTGGATTGGATTACTGGATTCGAATAATTTTATCCTGCTATCCATATCCATACTAATATTACAAATGCGAAAGTGTGTCTGTATGTTACCTCTTCATGGCCAAACCGCTGAACAGATTTTGCTGAAATTTGGTATGGGTATACTTTGAGTCCCGGGAAAGGACATAGGATACTTTTTATTCCGGAAAAATGTACGGTTCCCGCACGATAAACTAATTTTGGCGCAACGAAGTTGCGGGCGTCATCTAGTTATACATAATATAACCGCTAATCAAACCCGCATAACAGTATACGGACATTGGTTCCTGTTTAAATCGCTTGTGACAGCTTCCTGCCTCGTATGCAAATGAGATATTAATAATGTGTTGCTAACCAACAAATTAAGCCCAGTAGCGCCAGTCTGGGCTTATTACAATATTTGATTAAAATAATTACCTAATATGTTATCTATTTCTTGAGCAAAACAGATTTGACGAACGATCAGCCAAAATCTGTACAAGTGAGCTTTGAGGCGTAATAAACAGTGCTATATTATATTGATATTGTAAGAAAATCAAACATTAAATTTTGTTATTCTCGCTAAAACTCGAGAACAGCTTAACCAATTTGGCTAATTTTAGTCTTGAAATTTTCGTGGAAGTCCAGGTAAGGTAACGAGGACAGTCGTACAAAGATCCCCGGTCATCTAGGACTACATAGTTTACCCGTTAAGAGCCCGTCCTCTCTTTTCTACTGCTCTCTTCACACTCACGCCCGTCTTTCATATGCCGGGTGAAAAAGGACGATCGCCAAGTTAGCGGGCAGATAGAGGTTTTCTGTTTTTAAAGGGTTTTTTTATTTTGAAGTGGTAAAAAGTAATTCCAACACTTTATAGACGACTTTCTCAACAGTACATTGTATTTTTTTTATACCGTTAGGACGTCAATACAATCCATAAAAAGGTGATATTCTAAACCTTTTACAGCAAAAATCATAAAACTGTCGCGGGTTTGAGTTGGATTATTTAAAGATACTTAAAAAAAAAAACTAGCTCCAACACTATATTATAATTGAAATGATCTTACATGCTGTGCATTAAAACTTATAGAAATACTGTATTTTAACTGTTAAATCACGTCTGTTAAATGAGCGAAATCGGCAAAATTTCGTATACAGACTCTTGAGGCCGTATATTATCTTTCCTTCTACATAAAAGGCTAAACTCGATTGAAGAAGTATTCAGGCATGCCAGTTTTTTTTTTCAAAAATAAGGGGGGCAAACGAGTGTCACCTGATGGAAAGCAACTACCGTCGCCCATGGACACTATTAGAAGAGCTGCAGGTACGCTCTCTTATGAAGGTTTGCAGGTCGTATTGGTCCGGAAATACTGCTGGTATAAATGTATTTTCTAGTACTACTTATGTTTTAATATATTATGAGTTATGACTGCAATTGGCCCAGTTAAGGTGCTATGAGCCTATGACCGAAAGGGTTATGTCATATGTGCATTCCCATGAAATTATATAGGCCGTGTGCCATTACGTGACTACAGGACCATAACTGCATGCTATGGACAAGTTAATATTCCTTTTAACCTACTTTTACATAATAATATGCTCTACAAAAAGCATGTATTTTTTAATGGAAGTAAGATCATGTAAAGCACTGTTCTTCAACTAGTTCAGTGTTGGCTACACAAAATATATTTTTGTTATGTTTAACTAGTTTTAGAAATATTTTGTAAGCTGTTAATTGGTCCCTCAATAAATAAATAAATAAAAATAAATAAACGTATCTCAGTTGGCGCGCACCCAATTACTCCTGAGTACTAACTACGCATTTTTGCTGAGCGATCTCAAAATTATGCGCAACCTAATACCTACACCTATATTATAAGAACCGCCTATATAAAAACATCCAAAATACCCCAACAGGAAGTACACAATTGCGACGGACTATATTCGTAAAAGTTTATGCGCAAACTCGCGACATAAAACTCTCTTTAAATGGTCTGTTAATAAATCCTTAAGAGCCCGGGTAACCCTCGAAATTCTCATACATACGTAATACCAAAATCATTTTGTCATACGAAAATATTTAACATGTTTGAGTTATTTTTCAGCTTAAAATAGTAATTATCTAGGTTCCTGAACAAAAATTAACTTCAAAATATTTAAACACTAAAAAAAAATTTTTTGTGTATAATTTTTTTTTACTAAATTTACTACTAAATGTTTAAACACTAAAAAATAGAGTAAAACACTAAAAAATATATAAATAAACAGTAAATTTACTACAAAATATTTAAATACTAAAAAATATTTTTTAGAGTTGAAATATTTTGTAGTAAATTTAATATTTATTTATATATTTTTTAGTGTTTTACTCTATTTTTTAGTGTTTAAACATTTAGTAGTAAATTTAGTAAAAAAAATTTATACACAAAAAAAATTTTTTTTGTGTTTAAATATTTTGAAGTTAATTTTTGTTCAGGAACCTAGGTAATTACTATTTTAAGCTGAAAAATAACTCAAACATGTTAAATATTTTCGTATGACAAAATGATTTTGGTATTACGTATGTATGAGAATTTCGAGGGTTACCCGGGCTCTTAAGGGGCCGGGCTACCTTCGAAATTCTCATGCATACGTAATACCAAAATCATTTTGTCACACGAAAATATTTAACATGTTTTAGTTTTTTTTCAGCTTAAAATAGTAATTACCTAGGTTCCTGAACAAAAATTAACTTCAAAATATTTAAACACCAAATATTTTTTTTTTGTGCATACATTTTTTTTACTAAATTTACTACTAAATATTTAAAACCTAACATATTTGTTTGTACTCTATTGAGTTAAAACACTAAAAAATATATAAATAAATAGTAAATTTACTACAAAATATTTTAATACTAAAAAATATTTTTTAGTTGAAATATTTTTTAAAATATTTAGTAATAAATTTAGAAAAAAAATTATACACAAAAAAAAATTAATGTTTATATAATTTGAAGTTAATTTTTGTACAGTAACCTAGGTAATTACTATTTTAAGCCGAGAAATAACTCAAACATGTTAAATTTTTTCGTATGAGAAAATGATTTTGGTAGTACGTATATTATGTATGAGAATTTCGAGGGTAGCCCGGGCTCTTAATATTGTTATTCAACTCCCTTGCTACTTTGTATACTCGAGGAAATTGATTCCTAGGCAGTTGACGAACCTACGTCATTTGATCGGCTAATATCAATTCATTGTGATTGGTGATGTGTCGGCTCGTTTTAATATAACGCGACCAAACTACGTAAGTCCCCATATGCCTAGGATTCCTAGGAATCAACTTCTCTGATACAAATTGTTATTAGTATTACCACAGTGTATTCTGACTTCTGAGTTATTTGTCCCTTAACAGGACTCTTTTGCTACTTCACTCTACGTAGAGCGTTTTTAAGGTAAAATAGCTCTGAACGTATGTTGGTTTTCTCCGCGTCTTGATCAGGTAATGAAAAGTGTACATCTGTTAATTTTCTACATGTCCGCTTATCTGTTTGTCTGTCACCTTATCTGTCAATCTGTTACGTCTTCATAACACTCAACAGTTTTGGATAAAATTCAGGGTGCTTAATGATACTTTAAGTCGTGGGGACGTAAAATTATGGATACGAAACATTTTTAACGTATCAAAACGGTACTTGTGCGGCATGCGAATATTTCCCAGAACTTTAAAGCTGAGGGTAACGTTTGAGTATAAATCTCTCGCAGGAACATCAAAGGTATAAACGAATCATACAAAAGAACTTGCACGACCATCAAAAGTTTAATTGAAATGTACCAGCCCTAAGTAGGCTTCAGCGGGGTCAACGACCTCTGAAACCTCGGAGGCTGAGCGCTCTCGTTTCAGCCGCGTCTGAAGAAAACCACCAGTCGTCAGCCGGCCTCGCTCGCGGACGGATGTGTGCTCACTTCCTCCAGAGTTATACGATACATCGTAAACTTACGTGAGTACGTTGAATGAATAAACGTACAGATAATATTGTAAGCGACTTACAGTGACTTAATACTGATATTCTGTGTATAAACTTTGAAACTTTGTTGTGAAACTGCAACGGAAATAGTTGAAGTTACCTGAAACAAGTAAGTTTATTTTAGTAAGCGTTAGATGCTACATATTGTTGTTTTAAAATAGCAGCACCTGATTTCATTATGATTGTAAAATATTATGTATTATGGTATGTATTATTCACTAAATTCAATTCAATATCTTTATTTGCATAAAATATGTTATAGATTTTAGTGAGTATCAGTTTTTCCATGTTTTTACAGTTTAAATGAATATTACTAGTGCACAGGCTGCAAATACTTATACCTAATAATTGTGTTTGTACTATGCGTGTAAGGCATAATATTGTA
This sequence comes from Lysandra bellargus, assembly GCA_905333045.1. Taxonomy (NCBI): domain Eukaryota; kingdom Metazoa; phylum Arthropoda; class Insecta; order Lepidoptera; family Lycaenidae; genus Lysandra; species Lysandra bellargus. The sequence continues at coordinate 6,214,140 of HG995354.1, forward strand.
CTTTAATCCTTGATTGATTTCAAATTAGAATATATATGATGATGATATTGATGATAATGCAAAATTGAAACTTGGTGTGGTTAACAGAAATTTAATTAACTGAACAGAAAAACAACTTATTGACAACTGTATAGGAGGAGAAAATATTTTTCCGTATGTTTTTCACAAACATTTCGAGCTTAAAATGAAAACATTTTTGTTTACAGCACACTTTGGAAGTCAAATATATGTCAAAGTCGTAGATATAGAGATACCTTGATGTAGAGATAATTCCTCCACTAATGAGAGAGTAGAAGTACACAAAAAGTTTTATTGTCTTAGCAAGAATCTGGGAATTTGTCGACAAATTTTGTCCAATATCGTTGTCAGTTCGCAAACTACTAAGTGTCCCTCTGTAGCCGTAAACTTTATCTTCCGACGGTTTCTTTCGCCAATTTCAGATTGTAAGTACAAATAACATTCTGTATTTGGGGAGAAGGTAAATATTTTGTTTGTCTGATGAGCGTACATTATTCTTTTAAGCTTTAAATGAATAATATGGATAATATCAATCGCTTATTTTCTAATAAGCTTTTTTGTTAAGTATAAAAAGCTCTTAAGTTAAAAAAATGTCAAACGGCATCGTTATATCTGACATATCGTATTAATTGTGATGTTGTTTTGTTGTTAAAAAGACGAGATTTTAAATTTAGCTTGACAAATTCGTCATCGTTTTTCAATTGCTCTAGATTTTTTTTCACAATACAATAAATAAAGGTCATGATATAAAAAAATCGGCCAAGTGCGAGTCGGACTCGCGCACGAAGGGTTCCGTACCGTTATAGATTGAAAATAAGGAAAATTTGTGTTTTTTGTATGGGAGCCCCTTTTAATTATTTATTTTATTTTAATTTTATAATTGAATATTAAAGTACACATATAATTGAGGGTTTTGTGAAAATTTTAAGTGTCTATACTGCTATTATGAATCACGAGCCAAAAAGACCAAAAAAATCACGTCTGTTGTATGAGAGCCCCCCTTAAATATTAACTTTATTTTGTTTTTAGTATTTGTTGTTATAGCGGCACCAGAAATACATAATCTGTGTAAATTTCAGAAGTCTAGCTATAGCGGTTCTTGAGTTACAGCCTGGAGACAGACAGACAGACGGACAGACATCGAAGTCTCAGTAATAGGGTCCCGTTTTTACCCTTTGGGTACGGAACCCTAAAAACTAAGGATTATAATAATCTTCATCATGACTACCCTTTAGTAATGTTAAATGTAATAATTAATAAACCAACCTAATTAACTTAGTCCTGTATTTATTTAGCCTCATTCAAAAAGTTATTTCATACACTGACCAACTTAAAAGCAAATAATAAAAAGCTTTTTGTGGCTGTATAAATGTTGGATTGCTGAAATTATTTCAGCTTTTACTTCCAGAGCGGTGAAAATTATAATAACTTAAGTAAATATTTAGTTTAATCTCTGGCCGGAATAAAAATAGATGTATGCTTAGTATGCTTAGATTTTGTGTAGATTCCGGTAAACTAATTTATGTTTCTTTCTGAAAATTGTTGAAACATGGTGAAATTGTAGTTCTTATCAATATTGTTTATTGATTGATAATTAATATTCTATTTTAACTACTTAGGAATCATTATAATTAATTATTCAGTAATTGATGATCGGAGAGAATCGGGAGCTTTAAGCTTTTAAGGTCGTTATTGTCTAACAAAATTAATGTTTTATGTTTTGGTTTTAGATAAAATTATAATTATCTAACCAAACATTAAAAATAATCGGCCAAGTGCGAGTGGGACTCACGCACGATAGAGCAAAATTAGGCCAAAAATTGTGTTTGTTGTTTGAGCCCTTCTTAATTTTTTATTTTATTTCAATATTATTATTAAATATTAAAGTACACATATTATAACTAAGGATTTTGTGAAAAAGTCAAGTACCTACCTGTTGTCATTATTGATATAGAGCAAAAAAGGCCAAAAAAATCACGTTTGTTTTATGGTAGCCCCCCTTAAAATTTATTACTATTTACTTTTATTTTGTTTTTAATAATTATATTTTGTTGTTATAGCGGAAACAGATATACACATTCTGTGAAATTTTTAACTCTCTAGCTATTACCGTTTTCGAGTTACAGCCTGGTGACAGACAGACGGACAGACAGACGGACAGAAAACGAAGTCTTAGTAATATTAGGATCCCGTTTTTGCCCTTTGGGTACGGAACCTTAATAAAATGCACCTAGCATAAAATATAATCATATATTTTCACTATTGAAATGTAAATATAACACTGAGCGATTTTTTAAGTATTACTTTATATACTAGAACAGACTTTCCACTGCAGTGTATAACGGCCCCTTAAATAAATTATTATTACGTCCTAATATTATTTTGTTCGATTGGAATTCGATTCTATTGTTCTCTTACATAAAATTAAAGGCTTCTCACATGTAACATACTAAGTACTATGAGAGAAGTTGATTCCTAGGCAGATACCCCGACCTACGTAGTTTGATCGCGTTTTGTTAAACCCAGCCCAGACACATACTTAACATGATTGGCATTGGCATTGGCATGATCCGACCAAATTACGTTGGTCTGTCATTAACTGCCTAGGAATCAATTTCCTCGGATATACAATATACTTCCCATATTCTACCATTTGCCTTTTGCTAATTCTTGGACTATGGGATTCATTTGTCATTTTAATTACCCTTGCAATAATTGGTATTCGTATATAAATTCTTATATATTTCAAAATCTTATTTTGATAGATATATCAATACTAATCCATACTAATATTATAAATGAGAAAGTGTGTCTGTCGGTCTGTCTGTTTTTTCTTCACGCCCAAATTCAGGAAGATTCAGGAATTATAAATAAACAAGCTAACCCGGCAAATGTTGTTTTGCCATATAAACTATTTCTAGTATCAATATAAAAAGTAGATAAAAACCTATTCTCAGGCCTTACGAATTTACATACAAAATTTCATTAAAATCGGTTGAGCTGTTTTGGAGAAGTTCGCGCACAAACACAGTGACACGAGATTTTTATATGACGTATACTAGCTGTCCCGGCAAACGTTGCTTTGCCATATTATATAAAGTATTTCGCCCATATTATTTTATTGAAGTGACTAAATAAGTATGTCGCCATGGCAACGTCGACCGCTATCCTGTCGCACAAACAATCATGGTCGCCATCAGTCTCAGGTTGTATTAATTTAGTATTATTTATTCAACAAATTCACTTATCAATATATAAAGTACCCAGTAGCCGATTCTCAGAGCTACTGAATATGCATATAAAATTTGGTAAAAATCAGTAAAGCCAGTTCGGAGGAGTTCGTGGACTAACATTGTGACACGAGAATTTTATATATAAGAAGACTAGATTAAACTCCGTTACGCCAAAATTCGTTTATCGCGCGGGAACCGTACATTTTTCCGGGATAAAAACTATCCTGTGTCCTTTCTCGGGACCCAAAGTATCTCCATGCTAAATTTCAGCAAAATCGGTTCAGCGGTTCGAGCGTGAAGAGGTAACAGACAGACAGACAGACAGACGGACGGACTGACAAACAGACAGACACATTTTCGCATTTATAATATTAGTATGGATTAAGATTTAAAACGAGTAATAATGTTATCACAGGAGTGTAGTGGAACTCTAAACTATGTTAATAAACTACGTTCCATACAACAGTCACGTTGCAGTTCGCGCCATTGTTTCATTATTCATAATTTAATTATTAAAGTATGTGATGGCAACATAGCAATCTCTTCCACATCATCGCATATAATATGAAATTTATTGAGAAACTAGATGATGTCCGCAATTTCATTGCGCCGAAAGTAGACCGCAGGGGCGGCCTAGCAAAGGAAGTAATTTCCTCCTCTCTTTTCCTCTCCTTTTGCTTCTATCGGCACTTAGGGCGTGTTCAAACCAAACTGACTGTCAGCCGCCGAATGTGAGCGAACGTTACGCAGTTTATTGTATTTCCATACATATTCACGTTTTCGTTCACACCTAACCGACAATACGCCATTACGCTAGGCGTAGGCGCGGACATTCGATACCGTATATTCACGTTCACACTGGAGCTCACAGTGAGCCTGCTCAGTGCTCACATTCGGCACACGACCTTACGGAGTGCTCCTCGTTGTTTATTTTGCATACGCGTCTACCCATGCCTAGTATACAGTATAATCAGAATATTAAGTCCTTAAAATATAGGCATCGAATTCACCACACCCTATAGTTACGGAAAATGATACACGTAATGATCGTTTGACGTTATCATTCACGTTCTAATTGTGAACGTAAGCACCACGTAAGTGCTACTAGCCTCCATTCTAATTTCCACTGTGAAATATCATTAGTGAGTAGTTATTTTGGAGGCCACTTAGCGCTTTGATTTCATTAATGTTGTAGACACAATGTTACTACACTATCGTTTATCGCATATTGGGCCAACGCATTGTGCCAGCGCATTGGACCAACGTGTAGAGCAGTGTTTCCCAACCTTTCTCAGCCACAGACCCCTAGGAAGTCAAGCACAGTTTTCACGGACCCCCTTAATGCAATAAATAACGAAAAATCGGATTATTTTGTTTTACAAGTTCGAAAGTTAGTGAGTGTGTAATGTGTTTGTTACTTTACGAGAAAAAATTACTGAACTGATTTTATTTACGTTCAGCATGGTAGTATAAGATTAAATTCTAATTCAACGCATAGGCTACTCCTTATCTTGAAAACCATTCCCTAGGCGCACTGTAGTAACTAGGTTGGTGGTTTTGTGGCTTTGTTTCATTTACAAGTTACGATTAGTATTTACCTTTTGATAACTAGTTATTTAGAGAGGAAATCATTTCTGTACAGATTTAACATGCAGAATTGTAATATTTTGATATTATGTTGCTTAAAAGTTGAACGTAATAAATAATTTGAAGATGATCTGAACTGAAAATGTGAAAAAGTTAAGCACACAAAAGTGTCGTTAAAAAAATATTTTCTCAGAAATAAATGTAGGGCCACATAAAATACAATAGCTGTCTCTCTGAGGATCGTTCTTAGGAATAGTATGTAATACTAAACAAAATATAGGCACGGTCCCTTTCGTCGTAAAATTTCAGTTTTCAGCGTAAAGTTGACTAAGTTAACCATTCTTGATATCCCTCTAGGGTTCAGGTCGAAAGTGTAGAATAGAAAAAAAATATTTGCACGTGTCTCCAAATAAAAGCTTTCTAGTTTTTGAAGTAAAAACATTTAAAAGTAATTATTTTACTATGGAGAATCATAATATTGTTCATCCATACTTCCATACTAATATTATAAATGTGAAAGTGTGTCTATCTGTCTATCTATGTGTCTGTCTGTCTGTCTGTTACCTCTTCACGCTCAAACCACTGAACCGATTTCGCTGAAATTTGTCATGGAGATACTTTGAGCCCCGGGAAAGTTGCGGGCGTCCGCGTCATCTAGTATTATATAAAGTAATTTTAACCTAAATAAGTGATGATATAAAATTACGTTAAACCTGGTTAAACTCACGTTTCTACTTTCCAACCAAAAGTCAAAAGCATCGACTGCACCCACTTTCGGTCAAAATATTCGTCGGCTACAATTTGACCGCAATTTCAGGCTGTAGCCGAAGGTAGATTTCCTAGAAAACGTCGACATGTTATCCATTCGTAAACATTCAATATTAGTCGCAACTCGTAGATAAAATTTTCACACCACCAAAATTATTAACTTGCTGCCAAATCGTTGCCTCTTATAAATTACCTATTTCATGGAGTTCTTGCAGAAGTTTACTAGTGCTTTTGACTAACTACCTTAAACAATTAACTAATAAGGAAGGGTTTATTCTTCAGATTAGACTGAAGTGAGTGAGTGCTAGTCTAAAGACTAGCTCAACCAATAATGTATTACAAATTATTATGTGTATGTTTTAAGGACCTTGCTCTGTTCGTTTTGGTGCTACTGAAAATGCTTCTAAATCTGTTACTGTACGTTGTATGTTGCAACTATATCGAGAGTCGACACGCGGAAATCCAAACACGGATAAATATTTAAGCAGAGAGTATACTTCAAACAAACGTGCGAGCTATAATATTATTTCATAAACACGACTAAAATAAGCAGTTTGACTAATGGTTTCCGTGGATTTTTAACATTAGTTTTTATTGGATACTAGCTGTCCCGGTGAACTTCGTTTCACTTTGAAACCTTCCCTGGACTTTTAAAAAGAAATTTAAGACTAAAATCAGCCTAAACGGTTCAGCCGTTCCCGAGTTTTAGCGAGACTAACAAAATGTTGAATTCATTTTAATTTAAATAGCCTCCTATGACCTCAATATTTGCTAAAAATTAAAACTAATAGGTAGGTATTAAAAATTTTACACTTAGACGTTCTATTCTGTGCCCATTTCATCTTTGCAGGTGACTTCAGCAAACACATTATAGTAACGATGTTACTGTTTATTTCGGCTTGGAGCTATTTGCTAACACATAGCACACGGGTTATACCTATTTTATATTAGTTCATAGCTAATAACGTCTCGGGACTGTACACCTTGTATCAGAGGATTAGAAGTTCAGATTAATTCAGTTATGCAATATGCACCCTCTGTAGTTCTATACGTTGGCACATAATGGATAAATGTGTGTCTGTCTGTCTTCACGCCCAAACCGCTAAACCGATTCTGCAGATTTTTGGTATAGGGATAGGACAAACGATACTTTTTATCCCGGGAAATGTACGGTTCCCGCGCGATAAACGAATTTTGGCGCAACGGAGTTGCGGGCGTCATCTAGACGTAAATATTATTATTATTATTATAGTGGGGCATATTACACTTCAAATTATTTAAGTAATACCTAATTTAATGTGATGTGTCTCGTCAGAACAGACAAAAATATGTCTATGAATAGATACAATTATTGTATTGCGTTTGTGGAAACATTAAAGTAACACCCGAACTGTCAAGCAAAGAGGAATCTGATGATGATGTTACCAATTAACTCAAAATCGATTTATCCGTTTTGAAGCTACGAAAAACTTATTTTCTAATTCGCACGGGAGTATTAAAAGTTTATGCAGTAGTTAAATCACATCAAAAATGAGATTTCGAACTTTAAAAACCAATATTTGAAGTCCCTACCGGTGATAGTTTAACAATCGTGATAATTTCGGGGTTCGTTGACCTCGGCTGTCACTCCCAGAAGTATGCAAAATGAAAAGTTCCCAACTTTCTTCGACGCCGAACACTCATCCAAATTAAGTATTGACTGTAAGCATAAATTCAACTTCGACAAATTGCTTTTGGGTCCTTTGGGATAATAAAATTATATTATTTTAGTATTGGAACGGTTTGGGGGTAAATATTCGGTAAAATGATCTCTTTGATCGAATCAAGTTACTTGTCAAGAGAGAGTAGAGGACGAATATATTTTAAATCGCATAAAAAGTATAAAAAAAATATTATTTTTAACAAAAAATTAAAACCGACTTCCAAGGTAAAAACAATAATAACATTAATAAAATATGAACTAAAAAGTATTAAATAATTTTTCCTATCTCATGGTGCCTTTTTCCGAATTCGGCTAAAACTCAACTATTTCTGTACTCAATCTTCATAATTTTGAAGTCGGTACCAGATATAGCTGAATCCAGATGTCAGAATATTTGAAACATTTGTAACTGGCACCGACTTCAAAATTATGAAGATTGAGTACAGAAATAGTTGAGTTTTAGCCGAATTCGGAAAAAGGCACCATGAGATAGGAAAAATTATTTAATACTTTTTAGTTCATATTTTATGAATGTTATTATTGTTTTTACCTAGGATGTCGGTTTTAATTTTTTGTTAAAGATAATTATTTCACTCTTTTTAGTTACCTAGTAAAATCATCGCGTACTATACGTAGATTAGTGCCGATTCACACCGAATGGCAGAGGTGAGGCGAACAGTTTCAGTGTCATATGATTTTAAACTTTATCTTCATTATTGTAATGCTACGTTTTGATGCTTGCCGAGCCACGGCAAGCCTCCACAAGCCCGAGCGTGAAAACAGGTGAAATGACTTGGCTTGCGTGAGCTTGCGGACGCTTGATGATCGGGAGTAGTGTCGGTTTTTGGACAGAGATCAAAGGGCATGTACGTAATACACTGACGCGTTCACGAGCGTGAAAACGACTTACAAATGCAAAGCGAGATTTGTGGTGGCTTGTGGCTTGTGGAGGCTTGCCGTGGCTCGGCAAGCATCAAAACATAGCATTATACATAGTATCGCTTGAGAAATCGACGCCGCCGGCGGCCGCAAGAGGCCACGAGCGTCCACGGGCGGCCGTAGATTTCTCAAGCGATACTATCTATTACAACAATGAAGATAAAGTTTAAAATCATATGACACTGAATCTGCTCGCCTCGCCTCCGCCATTCCGGTGTGAATCGGCCCTAATACACCTGTATACTATTCTACGTATCTTATTACAATTTGTTAACAGTCACACTTACAAAATATAATATCAGCTGCAGATAATTTTAAACAATACATTTTAAAAAATCGAAATGGACACGTGCTACGGCCGCGCCAGACCAGAATTTTAGCAGCGGCGAGGCTTTCAGTTTCATATGATTTTAAACTTTATCTTTATTATTATTGTAATACATAGTATCGCTTGTGAAGTCTACGGCCGCCCGTGGCCGCGATTGGTAAGTGTGACAGCTGTACACTCTAGCATGTTACTTGTATTATCGAAGCAACTTACTTCTCAGAAGTAATGTCAAATGTGTGCCTTACGCTCTGGAGATAAGGTTGAATATTTTGTTATGTTTAATTTTGGTGACGTGGTAATGATGATAATGATGATGAATGTAATTTGTATAGTAGCATATGCTTTCAGTTCTTAAAACAGCGCCTAAACCCCCAAACTTGTATCTATAAGGAATCCGGAGTTCTCTTAGTATCTTTGGAACCATAGTATATCTTGGTGCAGAATCTTGCGTTTTGGTAGCATATGCTTAGGATGCTTCTCATAAAACCAAAATCACCATATGTTTCCATATAAATTTCGAGGAGTTCCCTCGATTACTCATGGATCCCATCATCACCTGATGGTGACCTCACCACTTTTGTGAACATGGTACCAAATTGGAGTGAAACCTAATACAACAAAACAAAAATTTCGAAAATCGGTTCACGAACGGCAGAGTAATCGTTGAACATACAAAAATAATAAAAAAAAATATATCCACAGCCGAACATATAACCTCCTCGTTTTTCGGAAGTCGGTTAATAAATAAAAATCTATCAGGGTGATAATATTTTGTATTTAGAAACGTTGTCTGTGGCGAACTAAAAATAAGAAAACGGGGCAAAAAAACACGATTAATCGTATTAACGTTTAGAAAACATAGCGTCTTAGATCTCTTTGTTGACGTCAAGTATGGCTCGAATTAGAATTTTGCAAAATGAGAATTGGGCCCCTGTCAACACACTGTTCTTTTTCGCGTACATTTTTAACTAGACTCGGAAGTTGCAATCCAGCGAAAGTGTTGTTTTGTTGCACAAGTTCCTATCACTTGCTGATCGGTTCTGTATGCTGATATCAGCAGAAGCACACTTGCTATGCATAGCTTTCTGAAACGACGCTGAAAAGTATCGTTCTCGGTGTTGTTAAGCGTCGTAAACTTTAGAAGGTAAATGTACCTTCTCGATAGATTACTGTAACAGGTAGAAACTAGTTACCTGTATTATTTTGTGCTAACAATATTTACTTTTTAATTTAGAATAAATACTATGTTATAAGTTGTAACAATACGTTTTAAGTAAGTTAATATTATAGATGTTTTCCAAAAGTTCGTTGCCTCGAACTCCGTTTATAGTGCAGGAAACTAAATTTAGCAATGGGTCTTTTCCGGGTGTTAGTCTTAATAATTTTTCTCGAACCATTTCAGAGGTTTAAGGCGACGCCTTGATAATTTGGCTGTAGCGATGCCGATTTTTCTCAGCAATGACTAAAGCTAAGAAACTAAAGTTCATTGTCAGTATTCATCATGTCTTTGTCTTTGAATTGCCCATAGCATAACACGATTGGACAACTTTTATAACACAGAATTATCAATCGAAAAGACCTCTGTAAAAAAAGGGATTCCTATTTTTCCAACAGAGGAGAGTGATTTAAGGTTCCAAAATTTGTACATAAATTGGTTGAAGCATACACTTTAATATGTGCATAGCTTATATGAAATGTATTTATGGTTTTTAAATTACGCGACAAAAACCATTTTGTTGCTTATGCCCTTTCCATTTTTTGCTGTTCCATTGCTTGTTTTCTATGAGAGGCCGGGCCGGCCTCTCATAGAAAACAAGCAATCTAAAACATATCCAACACGGTTTCTTACTTTAACGCGGCGTCACCTTAAGTATGAAAAGGTAACAGACAGACATATAAACGAATAAGTCCAAAGAGGACTAGCACAAGATTACATAATATAAAATTGCGAAAAAGCCTCAATCGGGCAAATTAAATGAGGGGAAATTGTCCCTGAACTTAATGACCGGGTAACAATTATTATAGGACAAGGTCCATAAAAAAGTACCTACCCAAGGATTTTCAAGGCAATTTACACTCGCCAAATTACAAAATACAACGTTTCACTATTTCTGATAATAATTTTAGATTACCATTTGAATAATATACGAGGTATATTAAGGCTAAATAGCAGCATAAAACACCTCATGTGTCATGTGAGTTTTGACAACTGTGTAATTCGCTCCCCGACTCATTCCTAAGAGACCAATTACGAGTATGAACCGTATAATATTATGAATTTGGTTTATTTGAAAACATAATAATTACGTCAAAACTAAAAACTCTCCAAACTAATAATATTATAAATGCGAAAGTGTGTCTGTCTGTCTATCTATCTGTCGATCGTTTACCACTTTACACCCAAATCGCTAGACTGATTTTGCTGAAATTCAAAATCCATTTATCGCACAAGAAACGTACATTTTGGCGGGACGAAAAGTATCCTATGTCATCTATTTATAACATTAGTACGTATTGTTCGTTTTAGTTTAACTTCGACTAAAACTCGTGATGTTTACATTATTATCTTTTTTTTCTTTTAAAAAAGAGAAGCTAATGATATGGTATTTCCATCCCATAATTGTACTATTCACATTAAAAACCACTTCCCGGGTGGCAATTCCAAATCGTTTGACGGCGGTTTGACAGCTAACATAAAGAAATGATTCATCACGTAAGCGCGTGTGTGACATACTCTTAAGGCGACGCCTCGATAATTTGGCTATAGCGATGCCGATTTTTCTCAGCAATGACTAAAGCTAAGAAACTAAAGTTCATTGTCAGTATTCATCATGTCTTTGTCTTTGAATTGCCCATAGCATAACACGATTGGACAACTTTTATAACACAGAATTATCAATCGAAAAGACCTCTGTAAAAAAAGGGATTCCTATTTTTCCAACAGAGGAGAGTGATTTAAGGTTCCAAAATTTGTACATAAATTGGTTGAAGCATACACTTTAATATGTGCATAGCTTATATGAAATGTATTTATGGTTTTTAAATTACGCGACAAAAACCATTTTATCGCTTACGCCCTTTCCATTTTTTGCTGTTCCATGCCATGCCATTCCATTGTTTTCTATGAGAGGCCGGCCCGGCCTCTCATAGAAAACAAGCAATCTAAAACATATCCATCACGGTTTCTTACTTTAACGCGGCGTCATCTTAATGATTTGCCCGATTAATGCTTAGCACAAACCTACGCGACCACGCGACTGCGAAGCGGCAGCGTCAATACAAAACACATATTTGACAACTTGTCAAATGTGTGTTTTGTATTGACGCTGCCGCTTTTTTAAAATTATTATTAAATGAAGATTTTGCCATAAGCTCTGTACATTTTTTGTCTTTATTTAATTAAAGTAAGTAAGTAATATTTAAGTGTGTCAGAGTAGGCGAAGAAACGATGCATTGATAGAGAAATTTTGACACACGAAAATGGTGTGTTCCTAAACTAGAAACGTAAAAAAACATCATGTTTTTTAAACATATCAGTGATTGCAGTGGCCGTGTATGTTTAAATGTGGCCCACGTTTAAAAAAAATCTAATAGCTATATTAGCTTATCGCGGTAGCCAAATCTCGTCAAGCCGCATTGACAATTACTGGTTTGGTACACACTACACAGTACACACCCTTTATTGACTTATTCAATGTTGTATTGTGCTTCTTTCAACAACAATGTTGTATTATGTGTGTTGTTACACAGGCCAGTGTATAATACTGTACAATATAGGAACACACCCAAAAGTAATAATCTACGTCAATGTAAAACTTATTATGGGGATAAGACTTGGGTTGAAGAACATGGCAATTGGGATATTGAGGCAAAAATTCTGGTCAAAAAGTGGGACGACTCTGAAATTTTGGGACCATAATATGAGTTTTGTATAAATCAAAATGGCCCTAAAATTCAGAGTGATTTTGTACACGCTTGTTTCGATATGCCATGTCTTCTTGTACTATACACAATCTATGGAGGAGATTGGCTGATGTTAACTTCCCAAAATATCGAGACTAGATCGTGAGTATCGACAAATTAATTCCCAATCAGTTTCAAAAATAGAACGACTGTACGTGTACACTTGTCACTTAACATTGAACAATGCCATGTACGCTGGACGTACACAAAAACAAATGCGTTCATTGTCAAGGACACGTGTACTTATTCTTAGTATAGTTTATCCCTAAATTCAAAACTTCCTTAAAATGTGACTAACACAAGTAGCGAGATATATAGTAGAGTAGGCGTAAGACCGACTTTGTAACTAAACGCTTAGTGCGAAAATCAAACTCACCACTCATAAGTAGCACAAACAGCACAAAATAATTATACCATTGATTATTATTCAATACGCAGTGATATAATAACTAACGTCAATATTATCAATAGGTTCAGAAACAGGAAAAAAAACCTAAACCGATCATACGTCAATATTACCAATGATCGTTTCAGGAATATAGGCAAGAAACTGAAACCAATTATATCACAAAGCGACTGCCTTGGTCTTTTATGACGTCGTATACAGTAACTTAAAAAGCTTATCCCGAAAACGCGAAATTTATGACCCCACTATTTTGATTTACAACCTTTTATAGCGTTATTTGATGAGGCGTCATCATTCTGGTTGTCGGCTCGTCTCATGGCAATAACGGGACATACACGTCCTGGGAATTTTTCCAGGGAGTTCCCGGGAATTTTCCTGGAGAATTTTCCAGGAGAATTTATTCCCGCTGCCTGGAGGACATCAATCTGGATCATCTCGGGTGCTCGTGACAGGGAACAATTGATCTAAACGCAAAAAGGACACGGAAGGGAGTTTAGGGATGTCTAAGTAGGTCGATAAAATGCCTATTAATTTATACTAAGCGGTAGTTCCAAAATGGCCGTCATATAAAAATGTTTACCATATTTAAATATTGATTTTAATCTTTTGTTTGGTTTCAGATATCGATAAGGGCAGACAGCTGAAAAAGTAAGTACCTTATTTCGTTATTACTCCCTCTCATATTTCCGACTGAAATTATTTCTTAAAAAGGAAAAAAAAATAATGGTCTCATGCCCCGTTTTTAACTAACTATTCTTAAAAAAATATTCTTGAATCTTGAGTCTAGTACAACCTACATTTACATAAAGCCTGAAAAATATGACATATTAATCTCAATTAGTTAATCGCAATTCGCATTAACTAAGTACTTTAGAAACCTGTGCCACAAACCACGATCAACAAACATCGGTATTTTATTCGCCTCCCTCGAGATAAACTGGACTCTTTTTAGGTCGAGGAGGCAGGTAGGGTGACCGTATATTACGCAAATAGTGTCCTTTTTGTACCGCTCTTGTTTAGTGGAGCTGTTACTTAAACTTCTTTACTTCACTTATTGTTTTGGTAATGAGATGGTCCGTGGTCTGGTGACACGATTTATCAATCATCGATTAAACCACAAAAACTTAATTCGATTTAACGGAAAAAAGTTACATAATACATTTTGTAGGCAGTAGCTTGACATTTAAAATATGATTAAGGTTTGTCTGATATGAATTAATAATCATTATGAAAACTTTATAAGTTAGACTTACTTAATGATGATAATTTATAACATTATTAATAGCATATCTGAGTGCATTAAATCTAATATGAGTTTTTTTCGTATTTAAAAATTCTCATATTTTACTGACGTAAATAACTTGAGGCTAACTTCTGGATCATCACAAGTTAGGGCTAAAATTAATCCATAATTTATCGTCTCTTAATGAAGGCAGTACTTATGAACTCAACATTTTTAATTACAGGAACTGACAATATTAGTGGGGCTACAAAAATATTTCAGTAGCACCAATTTTACCAAAATTAACTGCTGTTAAATGTTTAGAAACAAAATGTTCATTTCGTGAAACTGGCCTTTATATTATTTACTGGTAGTTTAATTAAATAACTTGAGCATCGGTCCCTTTGCCGTGACCCTCTCGATAACGAAGGTATAAGGGTTCCTAGTTAACGTATGAAGTAGTGAACGAACTACGCCATTCGTTAATTAATAACTGTATCGGCAGATGTTGGTTATACTACATCCTATTGATTTCGTCAAGAGGGTTCTTTCATATCAGGCTACTCAGGTAAGGAAATATTAGTCACAAATGTTTTAAGCAGGCCTTTTGCTTTGGGAATTTCGGACAAAAGTAGCACTCAAAAAATCAGCTTTTAAAATGGACGATTTTTCGTAATGCGGGACCATGAGCGTTGAACGTAGAAAAAAAGGTGCGGGGCATCATCACGAACTTTGGCTCTATTTATAAAATCAATTGAGACTTGTAAATAAAAATAATAATAAAGTCCTGAGGCGTGATGGACCTAAAGTAGACTAAAGTAAATTAAAATGTAAACTAAAAACCTTTGTACGCGAACATTATTACAAAAGCGACAGAAAAAGGTCGAAAAGCCAATAGACGCCTCAAACTATTGAAAAGTAAACTTGTTAATACCATTACATTTAAATAGGCCAACTGTCAAGTCAAAGCTTTTCCCAATGATCATTAATTAAGCATAAAACAAAATTAAACAAACAAGATTTCTCATTACTTTTTAAGGAAACTTTGTAATCATGTTGGGGAAATTAAGATATCAACAATTTTTCGTTTGAAATCTGATATCTTCAAATTCACTCGTATTTTTACCGACATTTTGTTTGAATGTTGGGTACATTCGTTGCGTTCTTTCATGATTGAAACAATTATTGTCCTACATCTTTGTAGATCAAAAAAAGAACCTAAGGGCCTTGTTCCATAATATACGACTAGGGGTGCGTTGTGGCCTGTGGGGTAAGCAGAAACAACTAAAAGATACGTATTCATTATAATATTAGATACAAGAATATCACATCGTGTCATAACAATGTCATCCAAGTGCCATACATAACAAGTTGTCCTTGAAAAGATTGCAGCGTACATAAACGCAGAAGCAAATCCCATACATTTTATATTTCTAATTTCGATGTCAAAATTGTTGAACGCGACTGACTACGCCCTACAGGGGCTATTTTAGCATTTGATTTTTTTTAGCAGCTTCCTTTCCTATTAAACTGTCAAATAAGTCGAATTAGGGTACTCTCGCCTTGCAGCCAGTGTGTTTTACCCTTAAGGTATCAAGTATCCCAACAAAGGTCGCTCATTATCTGAGCTCTTCTACCGTGAAACTGTACAACGAAGTGACGTCTTTCAATGCCAGTATCATTCCTTTAGATTGCCTCCGAAGCTCGTTTTAAATGTACTTGAAGAAACTACAACTTAATTGCTTTTTAAAGGAGACGTTTAAAAATCTTGTCGGCCTTGTTAAAACATAGTTTTCATTACTAGAGATAAACTACGATAACATGGCGCGCCCCTCCAAAATTCAAAACGTTTGAAGTGCGTTGTCTTGCGCGGTCGGCTAGCTATGATTAGTTGACCAAAAAATCTTGGTAATAAGTGACATTAACTAAAATATTACATGTACTATGATTGGTTGAATACTTACTACATACAAACTCTTTCATAAGGATGTGACTACACACATTGAAACAGTCATTTGGAGGGGCGCGCCATGTTATCGTAGTTGATCTCTACCTTGTTTTACTTAATAGAGCAAAGAAGACAGTAATATACTTACGTATTTATATAATTAATAGTTTTCGTTCCTGATTTTATTGGTCGCTATTTCGGCAGTCTATGTATATGATAACTTGTCCTGCTTGGTTTAAATAAAAAATAGACTTTAATTTGATTGTAATTAAAATAAATATTACACCCTCCTCCTCCTAATATGCCTATAATAAATATTAATAATAATTTATGAACCTAGTATTACGAAAATATCAAGTTTTCCATCTTTCTTTTTAGCTGAGACACAACTTTACGAAGCCATAGATAAATTGAGTTCAATCCGCCTGATTTCGCCCCGGGCAACTCGAGGCAACTTGGGGCAAGTTGAAGCGACTTCGGGCAATACGAAATAACTAGGAAAATAATTGAAAGTTCGCTTCCCCGATAGGATAATGATTTATTTGCCGTCGGCGGTTATGACTTAGGAACAAACTTATTAGCCCAAATAACTTTATGCCGATTGCTGATTTTGCTGTTTATTTGGATTAAGGAATAAAGACAAAAATATGTATATCACTATGATAAAACGTACTCGTAAAAAGGAAACGTTAGGGTCAGCTACATAGAAAAGAGGCGAAACGAGGCGTACAAAATTGAAATACACTGTAATATTTCTCCTATTCATCCAAGTCTCATCGACAGAATCAATTTTAAAACAAAAATGTCACACGAAAAATTAGATCTTTGTCGCAACCAGTCGCAACATCGTTATATGTTATATCGCAACATGTTTTCCTGTGTTTTACAGATCTCAAAGTTCTGAAGAACAATTTTTAATATTCCAGACATACACATGAAAAGACAACAGACCGGCACTTCGCATTTATAATATTATTATCCAGTATGCATAGTCGACATATTATATTTTTCATGTATACTAATATTATAATTCTGAAGTTTGTTTGTTTCTTTGAACGCGCTAATCTCAGGAACTACTGGTCCAATTTGAAAAATTATTTCAGCATTAGATAGCCCATTTATCGAGGAAGGCTACAGGCTATACAACATCATACTGTGACTTTTAGGAGTGAAGAAACAGAAGAAAATGTGGAAAATAGCGGGGAAAATTATTCATCTTTGAGAGCTTCCGTTGCGTGCGCTGCAAAAACGGTCCACGATACTCAAAAATATGTATAAAGGAATTATTCCTCATTAAATGGACTAAAAAAATGTCCATGATAGTAATGTCTATCTTTTAAGATTAAATCACAATGATTGTTTTTATCTATACTTATAAAATAACATGTCCTGACTGGCTTATTCATCATCGCTGAGCAAAAATTGTTAAGGTTACAGCCACGAAATTTGGTGAATAGGGTTGTTTTATTAAGTAGACACACCCAGTAAGGAAGAAACTTTGGAAATTTTACCCCGAAGGGGGTGAAATAGGGGTTGAAAGTTTGAATGAAATTCCGTCATTTCAGTTAAAAACGTGAAACTTTATTTTTTGGCTACTGATTAAAAATGAATGGATATGTATTTAAGCGTTTCTGGAAATTCTACCCCCAAGGGGCTGAAATAGGGGTTGAAAGTTTCAATGAAAGTCCGTCATTTCTTGAGTTAGATTAACATGAAACTTTATTTTTGGGCAACTGTTAAAAACAAAAAGATACTTATTTAAGTATTTCTGGAAAACCTACCACTAAAGGGGGGGAATAGGGGTTGAAAGTTAAATGAAAAACTTGTGCTACTGATTAAAAATGAATGGATACGTATTTAAGCGTTTCTGGAAACTCAACCTCCAAGGGGGTGAAATTAGGGTTGAAAGTTTAAATGAAAGTCAGTCATTTCTTAAGAGCCCGGGTTACCCTCGAAACTCTCATACATACGTAATACCAAAATCATTTTGTCATACGAAAGTATTTAAAATGTTTGAGTTATTTTTCAGCTTAAAATAGTAATTACCTAGGTTCCTGAACCAAAATTAACTTAAAAATATTTAAACACTAAAAAAAAATTTTTTGTGTATATATTTTTTTTTTTACTAAATTTACTACTAAATATTTAAACACTAAAAAAATAGAGTAAAACACTAAAAATATACAAATAAATAGTAAATTTACTACAAAATATTTAAATACTAAAAAATATTTTTTAGAGTTGAAATATTTTGTATTAAATTTAATATTGATGTGTATATTTGTTAGTGTTTTACTCTATTTTTAGTGTTTAAATATTTTGAAATTAATTTTTGTACAGGAACCTAGGTAATAACTATTTTAAGCTGAAAAATAACTCAAACATGTTAAATATTTTCGTATGAGAAAATGATTTTGGTATTACTTATGTATGAGAATTTCGAGAGTAACCCGGGCTCTTAAGCTAGAAACATGAAAGTTTATTGACGTTTACGTTGACGTCCGCTTAAATAGGGTCCCGTTTTTACCCTTTGAACCACAAAAAGAGGAAAACTATCCATCTTTGTTATTATACCATGTTAACGCTGACAAAGTCGCGGGCAACAGCTAGTCCATTGTAATATCCAAAAGGCGATCTATATTAATAACAGAGATAAATTGATTTCAAAATAAGATGAATGTTGTAATCCGTGAAAGGGAAATCATAAAAGTTTACAGGCCGGACGGAAGAGTTCGTTAACACATCCTGAGCTTTACTTGGACGTCTTGTGAAATATTACACGAATAATATTACAATCGATGTTATAATAAATATGGAACATGAAAACGATCATAAAATCCGTACTTCCAATACTAATATTATTAATTTGAAAGTGTGTCTATCTGTCTGTTTGTCTGTCTGTCTGTTACCTCTTCAAGCCCAAACCGCTGAACCCATTTTGATGAAACATGGCATGTTTGATGATATTGCGAAAAAATGGTACGGTCCCGCACAATAAACAACTTTCGGCGCAAGGGAATTGTGGACGTCATCTAGTAATAACAACATTCTCAAAAAGTAAGTTAAACTTTTTTCTGAGAATGTTTCTAATTAAGAGCCTGGGCTATCCTCGAAATTCTCATACATACGTAATACCAAAATCATTTTCTCATACGAAAATATTTAACATGTTTGAGTTATTTTTCAGCTTAAAATAGTAATTACCTAGGTTCCTGTATAAAAATTAATTTCAAAAATATATTTAAACACTAAAAATTTTTTTTTGTGTATAATTTTTTTTTTACTAAATTTACTTACTAAATATTTAAACACTAAAAAATAGAGTAAAACACTAAAAATATATAAATAAATATTAAATTTACTACAAAATACTTCAACTCTAAAAAAGTTTGAAGTTGATTTTTGTTCAGGAACCTAGGTAATTACTATTTTAAGCTGAAAAATAACTCAAACATGTTAAATATGTTCGTATGACAAAATGATTTTGGTATTACGTATGTATGAAAATTTCGAGGGTAGCCCGGCCCCTTAAGATTAGACTCAGGTATTTTTATTTCGTTTCTAGAGCTTCTTACTACACTGATTGAGAGTCGTAATTCTATTCATTGTATAAAACATATTTTTTCAATAAACAAAACTTAATTGTTCATTAATTGTACTATGTTCATTAAATGTAATATGTTACAAATACTTTTATACTTACCACAAATAATAAAATCGTAATACTTACAAAAAAATAAGTAAGTGATACGAAAACAAAATTGTGTTTATATCAAGTATTAATTATACATTAACATAAATACCGTAAGTACAAGGAAGGAAAGCAGATTGCTTGGGGAAATGGAACGGAACAAACAAACGAATTTTTTTCTGGTTTGTATTCAGTGTAGATTTTAAACTGATACGTTTCACGTTTCAGCTATTTTTAAGGCTAACTTTTTCTTATACCACCGAACCGATTAGGATAAAATTAGGTATGGAAATCCTTTGAACTCCAGGAATGTGATGGTTTTTATTCCAGAAGTATGAACAGTTCTCGCGTGATATACCTACTTTCTTTGTGCAGGAATCAATTTATTTGATGGTACTATCAGAGAAGTTGATTCCTAGGCAGATGGTGGAACTAAGTAATTTGGTCGCACTCAAACCCATCTGACCGATCACAGCTAATATTGAATTGACATATTAAGCCGACCACACGACGTGTGCCAGCAATGGCGACAACAACGTTCCGCCATAACCAGGGTGCTGAGGGCGGCGATATGGCGATGCCGTCGCCCATTGCACTGAGTCCCCGAGAGGGTCGCGATGTGCAGTGTGCTCCTGCGCATCGCGACAAAACGCAGTGGAATGGCCTAGAAGCAAGCCCCCATTGGGGCCTCTGCTCGGCCTGGGGAGCGAGTAAAAATCTCCCATCGAGAGGAGTCTGCAGCCCACTAAGCAGACGTCCGCTGATGAAGTTGTGGTGTCGTACAGTTCCCGCGACTTCGTCAGGAAGCGGTGGCTAGGAGCACCGTAGAGTTTTAGTGGGTAGGGCCGCAGCACTCACCATCTTTGCCGCGGCGAGCCCCACATATCCTCAGTGGGAGTCCCCACCCCCTGCGGAATGCGTCACAGCATTTCGCTAGGTAAAAAAAGGTCCATCAACTGCCTTTTTTTACATAGGGAAATGCTTTACGCATCCCCGGCGGATTGGGGGTATCGGGGACTCCTGCTAGTCTACCCACTAAAACCCCAGGGTGCTTCACTCCTCGTTGTTGCGGGTACGATAGAACCTACCGCAACTAGGTCCGTCAACTGCCTAGGAATAAACTTCCTCGATGGTACATATCGAATTTATCGCACCTTCAAAAGCATAATAGAATTAAAATCCTCGTCAACAAATGATATTTTGGAATAGCATACGGTTGTTGATACAGGCATCCATAACAATCGGTCTTGTTTGACGTCAGTGAACAAAGTGCTATAACAGGTTCATTTTAAATTAACTTCTCACTGTAATCTGATGTGTTGTTTCCTTTAATACTGCGTCGATACGGTAAACAGCTGAAAATGTAGGAGAAGGAGTAATATACCTACGTCCTACAGCGTATATGTAGCTGACACTACTTAGGGTGAAGCCAAACGAGCGTAATTTTTTTAAATAATAATAATATCTATGGACGCTTCACACCACGTCAGTCTGGCCCCGTGCTAAGTACCTGAAGGACTTGTGTTACAGGTACCAGACAACGGAAATATATTTAATACTTTTATACTATACATAATATATTTAAGATTTTTATTATATATATACACATATTTATATATTTATTATACACATATTTAATACACATCCAGACATGGGAACATTGAAAAACTTTTTTTTTGTTCCGTCGGCGGGATTCGAACCCGTGACCCCCAGCTTGAGCCACACACTCAACCAATTGAGCCACAGAGGTCGTCAAAATTTGTGAGTTGTGAGTCGCAGAATCATACATGGTTTCATACAAAAGTCCTGTTTGATTCACACGAGCGTAATTTTGTGAGTCATGGTTTGTACGAAAAGATATTTACGCGACCGAAATTCTGCGACTCACAACTCACAAATTACGCTCGTTTGGCTTCACTTTTACTTTACTTCTTCGATGCTTCGAATATTATAATTCACCGGTTTCTATGACGGTAGCCGGCTTAGTTGAAACCAGGCCGGTAACGCAGGATGGTATACGTGAAGTTTGTACTAAATCAGTCGAGCGGTTCTTCATTTGTCACATTTTTTGTGACAAATGAATTTAATTAATGGCGGATCATTTTGTTATTGTGGACTTTGCTGTCAGATTAAAACTTATTTCGACAGCATTGTAATTTAGTGCTGACAGTACGAGCAAGTTTCAAATAGTATTTATTTCACTTTTTAAGATAATGCCATCGTATGTAGTTTTATGCCTACTTTCATGATTCCCACCACAATTTTTATTCTAATTACGCTACCATATCTTTCACATTTTCCTTGTTTATCATCACACGTGTTTCTCGACCTCAATACGTATTAATTATTTGTGGAGTCGATATTTGGTGTGAATCAACGGGCTTCGCGGGCAGAAGCTAACATCCGCCATGCCTGACAGACGACCAGGAGATCTTGACAACTGTTTATAGAAGAGTCCTTTGTTGTAATCAAAGGAGTCAGTTCGAGACGAGTTGCGGTAAGCAATAAGAACTCTGGCAATGAAACGAGAATTTCCCTGTCTAAGAAATTCATGAAAAAAGCGGCGTTGCGTTTATCATTTTTGTGTCTGTACCGAATTGTATACGGCAGCAGTATTTGGGTAAATATTTTTATCCCCAGTTAGAATTTCACCACACATACAATAAATCTTAATGTATGTTTTTTTTTTAATAATAATAATATCTATGGACGCTTTACACCACGTTAGTCTGGCCCCGTGCTAAGTACCTGAAGGACTTGTGTTACAGATACCAGACAACGGAAATATATTTAATACTTTTAAACTATACATATATTTAAGATTTTTATTATAAGATACACATATTTAATACACACCATAACCCAGGAACTTTGGAAACTTTTGTTCCGTCGGCGAGATTCGAACCCGCGACCCCTGGCTTGAGCTACCAACATCCCACCAACTGAGCCACAGAGGTCGTCAAATCTTCAACTTTTATGCTGAATAGATCCGAATAAAATGTATTATGGAGATCTTTTGGGTCCCGGAGCAGAACTCCGTATATTTTATTCAATCAAAATGCACGGTGTCTGCGCTATAAACTAAATAAGGCGCAACATCTATTTATAAATAAAGTAATTGTTTCCTTACTCTGATATCAACTTTTTCCTTCGCCATTTATTATTTGAGCGACCTAGTTATAATTAACTTTTGTTCTCAGAAGTTAGAAAACTCAGATATTTTCTTTAATCTCAATGAAGTTTTCACATTAGAGTTCTCGAAAGCGTATACGAGATGTGGCTTAAGCCATAGATTAGTTTATATGTCGCAGTCATCCGGTTGTAAATGCTATTGGATTTAATGACTAGCGAATTCATTAAATGAAACCATTTCGTTAACCATTTAAAGACTTGACGAGATGGCCTTTAGTTTAGAACCTCTTATTGTGGTTAACCTCCTTACGGCCGGGACACAAAAACACGACACGACGTCGCACGACGCCGCAAGACGCCGCGCCGTATCGTGGGAATCCACGACGCGCGTCGTAAAAAACCACGACACGACATCGTACAACGTCGCGTCGTAGAAACTCATGTAGAAATTCAAAGATGAGTTTCTACGACGCGACGTCGTACGACGCCGTGTCGCGGTTTCCTACGATCCGCGTCGTAGATTTCCACGGCTCGACGTCGTACAACGTCATACGACGTCGTGCCGTGGAAACCTACGACTCGTCATGTTTTTGTGTCCTGGCCCTTATATTTGCACAGTATAGATAACATTACTGCAGTTCTTATCTTAGGAATTCAAGCTAAAGCTCTCTCTTATATTAACCCTGAGATTTGAGACACAAAGCGGGACTAGGTCAAACTTACCCCGTCAACCCTGTCGTCGCCAATTTCCTTTATCTAAGCACTGGGACACAAAATTTCGGCTATGTTCTTAAGAAACTATAGCCAATAGTATATATATTGAAATGGCCGTCGTAAAAAAGATTTATCTTATTCCTAGTTTTTATATTTGTTTCATTTTTTCCTCATGTCATGCCGATCAATGATCTTGGGAAATTCGATAGGCGTGATGCAGGCGTATGTACACTGTAGGTACAATATTATTTCTGTAATAAAAGTAGATATTGACCGATTTTGTCAGACCCATAGGCCACCATAAAATTTCAACACTACCGGCCCAGCCGTTTTGGAAGAGTTTGGCAACAAACACCGCTACATGACAATTTTATGAACTACTAGAGAAATGGATTGATAGGCAAATGGTGGTAACATAAGTTGGTCGCTTATAAGGCATCCATTACACGGGCATGCAAGCGTCAGTCAATTCCGTCAGTCACGAATTATGTTTGACTGATGGTGACCGATGGACTGACGAATGGTATTAGACGGTCACTCAATTATCTTCAGTTTTATGTCAGTCAAAGCCAAAATTTTCAAAGGTATACGTTTCTATTTTTTTTCAGTTTTGTCAGATGTGACAAAACTCACTTAAAATTCGTGATTGATGGTTGCATAACGCAAAAATCAAAATATCCAGATTTTCATCAATCAGCTTCATGCAACTGTCAGCCACGCTCTTACACGGTAGGTTATCCATCAGTCACAGTCATGACTGTGGTAAAACTGACAGCAAAACCTACCGTCTAATGGATGCCTAACAGTCCTACTAGACATAATATCACGAGTCACGACCAAATATTGAATTGACAAAAACAAACCAAATAATCATAGGTTTGCCAACTGGCTATGAATCAATATGTCTGATAGTACCTACCTACCATCAAAGAAATTGATTCAATATTACAGACCGCCAAGACTTTATATGAACGTGGGCGGGGGCGCTGTCGGTAAAGGAATTAAATATAGAGATAGTTAGGAAACTATAAAAAATAGCGTTTTTGTATGGTGGCAGCGTTAGTTCCTTTTTCGCCACGTTCATTTAAAGCCTTGTCGAGCTCTACGTGACACGTTTGTTGGGCTTGACACATCGCTACCAGATAGCGTAGGTCCGCGAATTGCCTGTGAATCAACTTCTAGCTGATAGTACATAAGAATCATTTTACCACTTTCCAAAATGATCTATGTGAAAGTGTCAAATGCCAAATTCGAATAAACGGCGGGCGCGACCTCTGTATTTTATGACACGTGCCGACCCGCGACCCGAGATTTGCATATTATTTGTTTGTGTTCATGATAATTTTCTTACTATATTAAAATGGCAACAATATTCAGCGTGCATAATTAATTTCTACTTCCATATTAAATTATTCATATCCATATTAATATTATTAATTTGAAAGCGTATGCTTCCTATCTGTTACCTTTTTAGCCTGGCCGCACATTGTCCGAAATTTATGATCAGAAACATATTTTGAAAGTCGGCCGGACCGCCACACCGCACACTATCCGAAATTTCCTTCCAGCGAGTTCGAGCTCACTCGGCTCAGTACAAAATGTAAGAGAGAGCGCGATCCGATTTTCTGATCAGAAACATTTGAACTGCTACCGATCGACGTCATCTGACATAAAATTTCTGACGCCCGCCGGAACGCAATTAAAAATTTCTGCCATCCGATCGAGCCGTCTGGCATCTGACAACTCATCCGGACCGGACGTCAGACACAAAATATATGAGCAGATTGCGTTTCGGCGGGCGTCTGACATTATGTGTCAGATGACGTCGATCGGATGAGTACTCTGGTGTTTCATCATTTAAAGGTTTTTAGGCCCAGTGGGCCCAATGACCAGATATGAATTTATAACATTTTTTCATCTGGCGATTGGTCTCACTTTTATGGTCCATTGTTAATGCAAAAATTTTTGAAGTAGGGTTGGCACAAAAATAATCAGTTATAACCATTAACCATAATATTATTTTGTACATTTAAAACATATCTAACACTATCACCTTAAAACATATTATTATTATTAATACCTAAACATACTGCGTCGAATCAAGTTAAAAAAAATACCTGCTCTATAGGTACTGCGTGAAATTTTAATGGTTGTTTTCCCATGGTTTTCTCACAGTAAAATGATTCTATCTACTAAGATATATATATACTACTAAGTATGATAGACTTTGGAAGTTTTTTGTATTCAAATAATAAATAAAATTCGGCCGGGTTTATAGCCGCTCGCGCCTATCGGAATAAAATTGCCATAGTAGGTCATACAAAATATTTTTTATTTTCAAATTCAAATATCTTTATTGCCAGAATGTTGTTGATATAAAGGTCTTATTAACTACTTATAGTTCTAACATTCTGCCATATTACAATGGCGCGCAATTGAATTAAACTTACTCATATATAATTAATTAAGTAATTAATTAGTCGTTATCTTACAAATAATTTCAATTATAATTTGCCAATTAAAGAAATATATATATATATATATATATATATATATATATATATATATATATATATGTATATATATAAAAATAATTATTATAAATAAATTTTAAACTGAAATAACTAACTATAAGCACAATAATAACATAATTAGATTATATTTTAGAAAATATGTACTTTTGTTATTATTTATGTCATAAGAGATTTTAATTTATTATACATGTCCATTGAATTATTTTTCTTTCAATATCATATAATCATTCAATGTGTAATAAATGTTTTCATACAAAGTAATTATTTTGTTTTTTATTCAAATCTACAACTTTTTTGCTAGCCCTACGGGCATAAGCCCAAAAGTCATAAAAAATAATCACTTGGTAGTTGGGACCAATCGCCAGATGAAAAAATGTAAAAAATTCATATCTGGTCAATGCCCACTGGGCCCAAAAACCTTGGGACGAAACACCAGAGTACTCTGGATTCAAATGTTTCTGATCAGAAATTTCTTACAATGTGCGGCCGGGCTTACTCTACCACTGAATCGATTTTGACGTAATTTAGGATGGACATTCCTGGGAAAGGACGTAGGATAGTTTTTATTGCAGTAAAACAAATAAAGTTATAAAAAAGCGAATCTTCTAGTTTACAAATGCGGAAATTTGTTTTAGTGTAGTAATTGGCGTATTTAATTTAGTCGTATTAAGTTTAACTACCTCATTAGGAATCGAAACCTCGGGTTTAGGATTACAGTACCAATTAATTTCATGATAAGTACTCTAACATATTCTGAATCAACAATGGAGTTGATATCTTGTCTTGGTAATAGAATAAGCTCTATAATCTTATTATAGAGATGTCTACATGCATTAGGTTCAAAACGATATGTGAAACGCGACGCAACGATTTCTAAATCATAATTCATAATACATAGTGATTCTAAGTTGAAATGTCGGTTTTCATTCCCATGCGGTTATGTTCGTTTCGGTGCAACCTATTACCAATTTACCATTAGTGGTATTATACGTGGGAGAGCCATGCTTCGGCACGAATGGGCCGGCTCGACCGCTTGCGCTGTGTTTCGCCGAGTGTGTAAGTTTACCGGAGGCCCAAACCCCTACCCTATTATCTTCCCTACCCTCCCCTTCCCATTCTTACCCTCCCCTATTACCTTATTTCTATTAAAAGGCCGGCAACGCAACTGCAGCTCTTCTGATGTTGCGAGTGTCCATGGGCGACGGAAGTTGCTTTCCATCAGGTGACCCGTTTGCTTGTTGGCCCCCTTATTCCATAAAAACAATTTGCATGTGTGAATGCTAAGGGTTAGGTTGCACCGAAATGTATTAGAATTATCTAAAAGGTTTACCATATTAAAAGTACCATTTCAAAGATCTTGTAATTCCCGTCCGCGACTTTTTCATTTCCAACCATCTTTCTAGTTTGGTGAGCTACGGAAACAAGGCAAAATTCGTCCAGAAATTTCGGTAAACAGAAATAGGAGAGCCGCATTAGATAATACCATCCCTAAAAGGGCTATTCCGGGTCTATATACATAGTCGGGTATGTACTTCGCCCTAATATTCGGCACTTAGCAATTTTTCCGGACCCTACTTAACCTTGGCATCATCTTGAAGGGACTCGTGATGGCCCTCTTCAATGACGCTCAAGTCACATAGGCCTGCAAGGATCATATGACACTGAAATGACGTCATAAATGCGTGTTAATCAAAATCATACTAATATAACATTTTCATTTCGGCCACTTGTAAAATGGCACTTGGATGAAATTGTCAGGATGGGTTGAGTCTGAAATGGTCTTTCATGTAACACTTCATAATACGGTTTAGCGGCAATGGCATCTAATTTCAACCACACGCAAAGAGAATCCTGTAAAACTGTAGCAACTATATTATGGTACCTAGTAATTCATTCATTTTCTTTGTTCTTGTTCTTTAGGGGCTCCTTAGTAGGGATTTTAGAAAGATTTTAAGACTACATACTTCTAAAGTGGTTGATATTATTGTTTCTATACGTACCTATGTGCCACGACCACTCCCCTTGTTGGTGCCTGATGGTGAATTTTATGAGCAATTCTGTAATAATAGCGTTTTTTCGATTGTTTCTTTTTGCAAACGTAACACATTTGCAAAAGGAAACAATTGCTTTTTTGTTTATTTATGCAAAACGTCATACACGTACGATTGTATTGACATATCAAATACTAGACAAATGTTGCCCTGAAAATACAATTTCACGTAGCACACGTCATATCAGATTTTTGATATAAACGTTATCAAACGTCGAACAAAACTTTTTGTTAATGCATAATATTATGTTGGTACTGCCGTCTAGCGTGAAAAGTTTGCAGTAACATTTATTGTACTATTAGGAATTTAGGAATAAATAAATAAATAAAAACTGCGTGACCGAGCTGTTCAGCACAGAGTCCAGAGCACAGGTCCACAGAAGACTGTGGGCCGTAGACCGATTTTGTATTGCCCAAAACGATCATAATGTTGTCTCTTTTCAAATGTACCGAAATGAATGCGAGAAAAGATTTAAAATAGTGAAAATAACGTTTTTACTACTGAATGGAGCGTAAGGATAGTGTTGTTATAGGAAGGGTTGCGTTGATACTCGAGCTTATGTGGCATATAATTTCATTACGCTGATCTTTTCTAAGGTCAAAATATACTGTTTCAATATTATTATGTCTGCATAGTTGAAAGTGGTTTTATTAAATACTTTTACTAATTTTATAACACGGGGTATAAGCTAATAACACTTTAGGATGTGCTGTATGTACCTTAAAAAGAGTTCACTGTGAAAGTAGCAGTGTTGAAAGAGCTATCTGTTCGGGAACTAACCCGCCGAGAAGAACCGGTATAAGAAACTCGCAAGCGCTCCTCTACGCTGGATTTTAAGTATGCGGCGCGGCGGCGCGTACGCTCGGTTTGACCGCGAGACCGAAAGCAAATCTGTGTAAAACGGCAAATTCACTATCCTGCATGAGCCGGCGGACTGCACGGCAGCTTATGCAGGATGGTAAATGGTGTTGCAGGCCTTCACGGTGGACTGCAATGCAGGATAGTGAATGGGCCTTTTAACGATTTATTTAAATAGCGGCACGGTCACATAAATCGAGCCTTAATTAAAAAAAAACAACAAAATTATTTAACGTCAACTGCACTGAAACATAGATATCATATAACCTAGATAAAACATAACTTTATGATCAAACGGAGATGAGGAAATCGTAAGAGGATTTTAACGACCCATAAAACTGCTTACTGCAGGTATGTTGACGACCTAATAATAGCTGTATCGATAAATCATCATCATCACTCCATTATCGCCCGTTTGGCAGCCCGCCAGCGTCTATTAACAAATATATATTGGCTGTAAGATATTGTATATCAAAAGATGCCGATAATAACTTTGTGGTGAAAGAAATGGCGTTAAATAGAATTGTATTAATATGCTGAATGTTTGTTATGTGGCGCACGGCTGTAAACACTAAATGAACATAACAACGTAGTGACAAAATATTTTAATCTGTCCTGTGGATAATGCCTGTTAAGGCGAAGACAGCTGCCAATTCGCCATCTTTGTGCAGTTTTCTAGATGTATGTATTTCATTGATTGGCACAAAAAAAAATTATGTGATTTTTGATTATATTTGGAAAAGCTTGTCTAATTTAAATAATAAAATAATGTACTCCTACTGGATGAAAAAAAAATACCAAAGTCACATCTTTCAGGAACTTTAAACAGTTCTAACTAAAGTAATAATACAATCTATGCTTTAAAAATTTGTTTATTTGATACCTTTTACAAAAATCCAAAGATTGCCGGATTTAATTTTGGGTTCTGACATCTAGGTTTCCCATAATATTTATTTTTTCCTCTAACAAACGAAAAATGTATCCACGCTACCGAGTGAACACTTCACATCTCTGTCTCTCTGGCATGAAAATCGACAGTGATGCGAGAGTGATGCGAGATCAAGGTCATTGGCAGTTGTCTTAAGCTCGCTCCCTGCATGCTTCGAAGGGTGAAACTAACTTTTTTTTAGCTAATTCATATTGTTAAGACATTTCTCATAGAAATATAGAACTTAGCTCAAAGAGTTCCTTTTAACTTCTATATGAAGTTAAAAGGAACTCTTGAGCGCATCTCATTCTATCACAGGAAACTCTATGCAAAGAACACATGAACAATAAACATCTTAAAGTATTATAACTTTTTAAACCAATAAGTACATATAAGCTTAAGCACTCTTCTAACCATCACTTAATTAAATTTTTATCAATGACTATTAAAATGAGTTCATATAATATCATACGTTCATAAATTCAATTAATATTCATTACGCAGAATATTACGTGAGTTAATGATTTATAAATATTTATATCAATCATAAAGTGGTTATAATTTTTATTAGTTTAAGCTCGTAGGTGGTCCACCGTCCAATATTGTTATGAATCTCACGTAGAGCTTTAGGATTACGGTAGTGTAGGTAGCGGGTTCGAAATTTGGAGAGGGAAGTTTGACATTTGTGTAGCATAAATTTAGATTACAAGCAGGTTGAATTGAATAGTGACAAATCTAAAGCATATTTAGGAGTATCTATCACAGAAAATCTATGATAATCTCATATAATATAAAATATATGAATTTTATATTATATAAGATTTTATATTATTTAAGTTGTATGTGTGTAAGCGCTCGCGCTAATCACAAGAACGGTTGAGGTCGCTAATAACTATTTTATTGCGTTTGTCAATGTCGAAGGAAGGTTTGTTAATTTCCTTAAAAATTAGAAAATTTCTGAATCGTAAGCGCTGTCGACTTTTTAACCGACTTCCAAAAAACGAGGAGGTTATATGTTCGGCTGTGGATTTTTTTTTGTATGTTCTACGATTACTCCGCCGTTTGTGAACCGATTTTCGAAATTTTTGTTGTGTTGTATTAGGTTTCACTCCAATTTGGTACCATGTTCACAAAAGTGGTGACCTGATGATGGGATCCATGAGTAATCGAGGGAACTCCTCGAAATTTATATGGAAACATATGGTGATTTTGGTTTTATGAGAAGCATCCTAAGCATATGCTACCAAAACGCAAGATTTTGCACCGAGGTATACTATGGTTCCGAAGCTACTAAGAGAACTCCGGATTCCTTATAGATACAAGTTTGGGAGTTTAGGCGCTGTTTTAAGAACTGAAAGCATATGCTACTATGCAAATTACATTCATCATCATCATCATCATTACCACGTCAGGGTCACCAATGTCACCAAATTCAACCTTATCTCCAGAGCATAAGGCACACATTTGACATTACTCCTGAGAAGTTAAAGTTGCTTCGATAATGTAACATTCTGTTCCACTTCGCCGAGATACTCTGGAAAACAACCTAATTTCAACCTTTTGATTTGCGTTTAGCGTTCATAGTATAATAACGCATCGCATCGCATATCTGCCAGGGCTGTCAAGCAAGCGCGCGGCGGCGCGGCGCGGGCCGGGTACTATGCACAGAATACAAATTACTCACGGAGGTACTATGGGCGCTGCGTGTGCTTGTCGCACATGTCGAACGAGTGCCAGCCTATTGAAACTAGTCCGGTGACCGGCTACTTAGCACGTCACACGTGTTCACTTCGATTTTTTTTAATGATTGTTTAAAATTATCTGCAGGCTGCAGCTGATATTCTAATATTTTGTAAGTGTGACTGTAATAAGATACGTAGAATAATATACACGTGTATTATTCTACGTATAGTACGCGTTTGCTTACTAGGTAACTAAAAAGAGTGAAATTATTATTTTTAACAAAAAATTAAAACCGACTTCCAAGGTAAAACAATAATAACATCCTTATAATATGAACTAAAAAGTATTAAATAATTATTCCTATCTAATAGTGCCTTTTTACGAATTCGGCTAAAACTCAACTATTTCTGTACTCAATCTTCATCATTTTGAAGTCGGTACCAGATGAATCTTCTGTTCTCTGAGAGAATATTTGAAACTTTTGGAACTGGCACCGACTTCAAAATTATGAAGATTGAGTACAGAAATAGTTGAGTTTTAGCCGAATTCGTAAAAAGGCACTATTAGATAGGAATAATTATTTAATACTTTTTAGTTCATATTATAAGGATGTTATTATTGTTTTACCTTGGAAGTCGGTTTTAATTTTTTGTTAAAAATAATAATTAAACTTCATATTCCTTTTTACGGACCTACTAATTATCCTATCCAATACGCCAAATTTCATGACTAAATACTTTATTAAATAATATAAACCCCGGGATAATTCGACTTTCATCATAAAAACTTTATAAACATGTTCATTAGGGTGGATACTGGATAATAAAAATTTAGACATAAAACACCAGCACATGTGGCGAACGGTGGAAGTATCTCACACGAAGTGAACTAAAATATACAAAAATAAATCGATGCAACGTAAGTAGATGTTATAATGCAGATGCACACAATTTTATAATATAAAATTCTCGTGTCACAGTGTTTGTGCGCGAACTCATCCAAAACGACTCATCCGATTTTAATGAAATTTTGTATGTACATTTTTTAGGCCTGAAAATAGGTTTTTATCTACTTTTATATTTATACTAGATATAATTTATATGGCAAAACAACATTTCCCGGGACAGCTAGTTCTGAATAAATGCACTTAAGGCGGGCATAAACCCCAATTTGTTATTCCGTGACTCCCGGTTTACCTAGTTCCAATATAATAACGAAATGTAAAAAATATGAGACATAAAGCACAATATTTAAAAGAATTTAAACCATAAACATTTTTATAAAACGTAATACTTTGGCTGTAATTAATTTACAATCTCACCTCCGACAAAACTCTAATTCATCGAAATATAAGTAGTTAATACTTAATAGAATCTGGCGTTACTTTGCGGAAATCCATAGCTTAAAATTTAGTTTGTTATTATTTTTAGCAATTTTCCGCGAAATAAACTTCCACTTTTAAAGCGCTATATTGAAAAAACTGTCCTTTTTGACGTAATACTATAGGACCCTCAGAAATGTTACAAATCTGGTAATGAGATATACATATCTTCATAGCCTTATCTAGGTTTGAGAAGAACCAGAAACACGATTAATGTATTTTGCCTCGATACATTTAATTTCCGAAATGAATTATTTTTAAACAAAAATAGATGTGTTGTAGGAAATTAGTTTAATTGATAGACACCTTTGCAACTCAAAATCGTATAGAAGCATTTTGCTTAAATACTCCTAGTTATTTTTTTAATGATTATAATTACGTTTTTTCGCATGTTTTCCGAGCGAGCCGATAGCTTCTGGCCGCAGCGTATTCACGACTTTATATTCATACAAATTAAGTATAAAATTGCCCTCGCGGTAAAATTACTTTCGATATAGCGCCTTAAGTAAATGAGTGAGTGTACGCATGCCTATGCGTACACTCACTCATTTACTTAAAGGTGGAATTTTATTTCGCGGAATATTGCCAAAAATAATAACAAACTAAATTTCTTTTACGAAATATAAGTATTAACTAGGATAATTATACATTTTATTTGAATAAATTGTTAGTAAATCTATATTAAAATACACTTAACCGAACAATTTTGTTTCTTAATATTTATTTCCAAATATATTAAAAAAAAACACGAAAAATAGAGAAGATCCGCCCCTAGTAACCACAATTTTATGCTAAGTTAAAATGAATCTTATTGCGATGCGTATACGCTTGGTCTTTGGTTGTGTGCAAGGTTATCGTTTTGGATTGAGATTGATCCCTACCTTAATCATAAAACTGAATGAGCAGCTGGTCAATTCATAAAAATTAGATAAGTACATAAAATCTATACTATAATATTAATATAAAGCGGAAGAGTTTGTTTGGACGCGCTAATCTCAGGAAATACTGGTCCGATTTGAAAAAATCCTTCAGTGTTAGGTAGCCCATTTATCGAGGAAGGCTATAATAGTTTATACCCTTTCTCGATAAATGGGCTACCTTTAGTTTATTTTATTACGCTAAGACTAATAGGAACGAAGAAATAGAGGAAAGTATGGAAAAAACGGAGTAAATAATTTAAAATTGCTTATTATCTTAAGAAACTCACTGGAACAATATTGCAATATGTATATAACGGCCTGCATGAGACGGCGGACTGCACGCAGGATAGTGAATGGTGTTGCAGGCCTGCACGGCGGACTGCAGCAGGACTGCAATACAGGATAGTGAATGGGCCCTTTAAGTTTCTTTTTAACCGACTTCCAAAAAACGAGGAGGTTATATGTTCGGCTGTGGATATATATATTTTTTTATTTTTTTATTTTTGTATGTTCAACGATTACTCCGCCGTTTGTGAACCGATTTTCGAAATTTTTGTTTTGTTGTATTAGGTTTCACTCCAATTTGGTACCATGTTCACAAAAGTGGTGACCTGATGATGGGATCCATGAGTAATCGAGGGAACTCCTCGAAATTTATATGGAAACATATGGTGATTTTGGTTTTATGTGAAGTGTACTAAGAATATGCTACCAAAAAGTCAAATATTGGGTCAAAGTATACCATGGTTTCGAAGATGCTGAGAGAACTCCTGACTCCTTATAGATACACGTTCGGGAGTTTCGGCGTTGTTTTAAGAACAGAAAGCATATGCTACTATGCAATTCATATTCATCATCATAATCATCATCATCATCATCATCGTCATCATCATCATTAAGGTCACCAATGTCTCATGGCACAGAATTAATAATAGTACAAGGCATAGGTATGGATATACTAATAATAATAATTATGTACTGTATAACAACACCTGTTTGTTTAATACATGGCGGTCGGCGCCGCAGAGGCGACGGCGTCGCCGCGCCGCCGCGCCGCGTGACGCGTGGCGGCAGACAACTGATCGAATACTTTACTAATTACTTTATAAAATTTAAATAGACAAATAGAATTAAAATAAAGTTATTTTAAAAAGAGCATTTACACAAAACAAAGTCATTAAGGGGCCGGGTTACCCTCGAAATTCTCATACAAACGTAATACCAAAATCATTTTGTCATACGAAAATATTTAACATGTTTGAGTTATTTTTCAGCTTAAAATAGTAATTACCTAGGTTCCTGAACAAAAATTAACTTCAAAATATTTACACACTAAAAAATATAAGCGATTACATTTCATAAATTTTTACGCCACTGTCGACATACTTTTCGCACACTTGTTTTATATTAAAAACTCATCGAATCGTAATGTATTTTTCCTGGGAACACAGCTTATATTGTGTAGTTACAGAATGTCTTCAAAAGAATGGCAATATAATAAATTTTCATTCATCATTTTTGGTATTCGTAAACGCAACGAAATTTCTCTATAATTTCCAACATGGTATCGTGCCGATCCGCTCACACGACAGAGCGCGGCAACGGGCGGGAGGCGCGTTCAGGGTGGCGGAGTGTTGTAACCGGTGCACGTGACAATAATTCATTCAAGGCATTCATTATTCAAGTACAATATTCCCTCAAGCTCCAAGCGGTCGCATGCGACCGCGCGTGCGATAACAGTAGATTTCCAAGAATCCGCGATCGAGAGAATGTTATTGTTGTTGAATGTTGATTTTGAAAATTTTTATGTGATACTTGAAGACAATTGCTTGAACAACTTGCTTTTATTGCTTAAACTTTTGATAATAATTAATAATGGATACCGAAAGGTGGGATGTATGATGTATCACACAGTAGTTTAAAATAAATAATAATTATGAATATCATAAATCATAATATTATTATTTTCTTATATACTGTATTTTGTAAATAACGTTTAGGAATATTAGCGATAGTCATAATATTATAATATGATTATACAATATACATTGATATTATGTATAATTAATTTCGTTAGTCTCGCTAAAACTCGAGAACTCCTGAACAGACTTGCTAATTTCTGTCTTGAAATAAAATAAAATATAAAAGTGAACTTGTATTCTAAGTTTGTATACCTATGTTTGTATATTTTATTTTAGTTTGTATTTTTAGTAATTATTTCCTGATGTCAGTTTTATTCAATTAAATAATATAAATACTTTAATAATTAAATAATATTATTATAAAGCGGAAGAGTTTGTTTGTTTGTTTGAACGCGCTAATCTCAGGAACTACTGGTCCGATTTGAAAAATTATTTCAGTGTTAGTCCATTTATCGAGAAAGGCTACAGGCTATATTTTATCACGCTACGATTAATAGAAGCGAAGAAATAGATATTCCATACTAGCTGTTGCCCGCGACTTCGTCCGCGTTAGCATAGTAGTTCACATCCCAAGTAGGTATTAATATTTATTGTACAAAAATATTCAATGTACAGAATTGACTTTCCTATGACTTTATTATAATATAGCTGTTGCCCGCGACTTCGTTCGCATTATCATAGTAGATCACATCCCAAGTATTATTTTTTGTACAAAAATATTCAATGTACAGAATTGACTTTCCTACGATTTTATTATTCGGCTTCGCTTGCGTAATTTAGGAATTTCACGCAACCGTACATTTTTCCGCAAAAAATAGCCTATGTCCCTTCAAGTGGTCTATTCTTTATGTTTGCCAAATAACATAAAAATTGCTCCAGTAGATCTTAAGATAATAAGCAATTTCATATAACTTCCCCCGTTTTTCCACATTTTTCTCTATTTCTTCACTCCAATTAATTTTAGCGTTATAAAATATAGCCTATAGCCTTCCTCGATAAATGGGCTATCTAACACTGAACAGCAACAGCTAGTAATTAATAATACTCTTTTGATTTTTAGGCTTCCGTAGCCAAATGGCAAAAAACAGAACCCTAATAGATTCGTCATGTCTGTGTGTCTATCTGTCCGTATGTCACAGCCACTTTTCTCCGAAACTATAAAAAAATACCTTATAATTTCATAAAAATAAACCTTATTGTTGCTGCGGATTGCGAAACCATTTATGGGCGAGTCCAACTCGCACTTGTCCGATTTTATTATTTTGAATGATAACAATGTGAGGAATATTTGGAGTAGCCTTTTTTCTGTTTTTGAAACTTTATTGTTACGTACTGTCTTTTAATAATTTTTAAATAAAAGCGTCGACCTCTGTGGCGCAGTGGTTGAGCGCATGGTAGCTCAAGCCGGGGGTCGCTGGTTCGAAATTCGAATCCCACCGACGGAACAAAACGTTTTCCTGGGTCATGACTCATGACTCATGAGTCATGACTCATGTATGTGTATTAAATATGTGTATAATAATATTGTAAAAACTAGATGACGCCCGCAACTCTGTTGCGCCAAAACTAGTTTATCGCGCGGAAACCGTGCATTTTTTCGGGATAAAAAGTATTATATGTCAAAGGACAAAGACTCGGGACCGCCTCAAAGTATCTCCATGCCAAATTTCAGCAAAATCGGTTCAGCGGTTTGGGCGTGAAGAGGTAATAAGCTATTAACAGACAGACAAACAGACACACTTTTTTATTAATTTTTTACAATTAGTATGGAAGTATGGATCTTAAATAAGTTGAGTATAATAAAAAGGAAATCTATATCTAAATAATCCTTCAGGCCCCGCGCGAGCACCGGTGATCGCGACAACAATAGAATACAATAGCAATTCCTGGAAATTCCGACTGAAGTAATATTATAGGTACTTATTATAAAACAAAGTCCCTTTTTTCCCTCATGTCCCTTTGTTCCCTTTAATCTTTAAAACTACGCAACGGATTTTGATGATTCTTTCAGTGTTAGATAGCCCATTTATCGAGGAAGGCTATAGGCTATATTTTATCACGCTAAGACTAATAGGAGCGAAGAAATAGAGGAAAATGTGGAAAAAAACGGGGGAAATTATTTGAAAGGGCTAACTTGAACGCGCTAATCTCAGGAACACTGGTCTGATTTGAAAAATTCTTTCAGGGTTAGATAGCCTATTTATTGAGGAAGGCTATAGAGTATAGGCTATATTTTATCACGCTAAGACTAATAGGAGTATGTGGATAAAACGTTGGAAATTATTTGAAACGGGGGAAAATTATCTCGCGAATTACTGAGCAATTTTTATGTTATTTGGCACAGATAAGAAGTAGATCATAGGCTAAGAAGTAGATCATAGGATAGATCATTGATTTTAATCATTTTTTCAGTGGCTATATATTTTATACCCGTGCGACGCCGGGGCGGGTCGCTAGTATAAATTATAATATATTCGGTATTATATGTCTGGTACTTGTAAGTTGTAACACAAGTCCTTAGTGTACTTAGCACGGGGCCAGGCTGACGTGGTGTGATTTGTGAAGAGTCCAATGTAGATATTATAGTAAGTATATTATTTTAATATATTATGTAGAATCTGTATTCTGTTCACTGTTCAGTTCAGTGACAAGATCGACGACACTACGCCCGCGCCCGTATTCCTACTATTCCAATATATAAAACAACCACAAAAACAATATTGTTAATGATTCATGAAACAATAAAATATAATACTTCGCAAATCGCAACAAACGCACGGCTTGAATAACTTGATCAGAGTAAAATAATGAATGACGACGCACGCACACATATAATACGCTGCCGGAGGCGCGCGGGGCGCGGGGGTACCCCGGACCCCGCGCGCAATAGCGAGACAGCAACATATAAAACTTGTACTGGCGCGGTATCGAATTTCATTTTTTCGAGCGCGTCACCCGAGCCCTTAAGTGTCTTTTTAATCAGTTATACTTATTAATCGATAGATGGCGCACTAAGTATCGATTTGAATTCTTGATTAAGCGCTTATTCCACTTATCCTAGCTAGGAAGTCCTAGCTAGGGTCCTAAAAAATTTAGTCAAGTGGAATAACATTTAGAAGCTAGGATCCTAGCTAGGATCCTAAATCGGAAAAAATTTAGTCAAGTGGAATGACATTTAGAAAGCTAGGATCCTAGCTAGGACTTCCTAGCTAGGATAAGTGGAATAAGCGCTTTACAAGAACAGAGCTGTCAATAATTATGATAATATTAAATATTATGAGTAGCTACGCTACATCCTATGCAAGTTTATACAATTTTTTATCTGATAGATCCTTCGATCGTGGAAAAACGAGACACAATAGCCTTTCTATTGTTATCTCAATCGCCGGTGACCGCTTGGGGCTTGAAGCATTAAAATTGTTAAATTACTTAGCACAATATGTTCACTTCACTGATAATATATGATTTTGTGAGTGTGAGTTGTGACTCTTGACAAATTGTAATAAGATACGTAAAATATACGCGAAGGTTTACCTACTAGTGTAACTAAAAAGAGTGAAATTATTATTATTTTTAACAAAAAATTAAAACCGACTTCCAAGGTAAAAACAATAATAACATTAATATGAACTAAAAAGTATTAAATAATTTTTACTATCTAATGGTGCCTTTTTCCGAATTCGGCTAAAACTCAACTATTTCTGTATTCAATCTTCATAATTTTGAAGTCGGTGCCAGTTCCAAAAGTTTCAAATATTCTGTCAGAGGAGTGAAGATTCAGCTATCTGGTACCGATTTCAAAATAATGAAGATTGAATACAGAAATAGTTGAGTTTTAGCCGAATTCGGAAAAAGGCACCATTAGATAGTAAAAATTATTTAATACTTTTTAGTTCATATTATCAATAAACATGTTAATCTACTTTATAATACATCAATGACAGATCCACCGCTGCAGCGCACGTGCACATCTCAACTCCTGTAGTTGCGACAGTAGTCAGAAACTAACGAATTTGTATTTATATGGCTAAATTACATTATTATAATACCTACGTACTTGCTGATCCGGCAAATGTTGTTTTGCCATATACGTTATTCTATCGTAGGGTGAGAATTTACAAGTAGTTTGTATTTTAACGCAAAAATTATATTGCCATATTGGCACAAGTCGTTTGGGAGGGGCTTAGCAAAAACAACCCTTATATTATTAAATTATTGTTAGGAATTATAGTAGTGACTAGTATTGTTATTTTAATCTAATATTAATTATCCTTTGATCCCAATGCATGATATAAATCTTCAAAATAGTGTTCCCATAAAAAATGTTATAGATTCGAACTCTTTTAAAAGCTTTACCTCCGTAGAACTAACCACCAAACCACAAATTGTTGTAACAATAAAACATCAACTCAATAAACACCTTTCTTTGTGCGTCGGATGGGCGTGTAAAAAATCGGTCCTGTGCCTGATCTCTTGCCAGTCGTGTCAGTCTTCGGTTCCACTGGGTTATGAGGGTAAAAGGAATAGAGAGTGCTCTTGTGTACTGCGCACACACTTGAGCACTATAAAATTACTCCTGGTTTCAATGAAACCGGCCACCGTCACCGAAAGAGTTGTTATTATAATAAAGTGCGAGTTATTATTATAATAAAGAGCTTGTCTATTCCCAGTCTAAGTCTAGTCCTAAGTCCTAAGACTTGCCTATGAATAGTCTAAGTAGTTTTATAAGGCCCAAGGAAGCTTGAGAATAGGACTTGGCATATCTATACATAAATCGGATAAAAAAAAACAAATTCAATATTAATTATAGAGTTAAAATTGTGTGGTTTATTTTAACCCATTAATTCCGAAGCGGCCGGATCCGGCCGCCACAGATTATACTGCAGCTATTCTGTCTACACCCAAGCGGCCGTATGTGGCCGCGCTCTTTCATTCGATCGAGTTACGTATTTCGTCGACTTAGAGACTACTTTTGTATGAAGAAGATTGGTTAGTTATAATCTATGGTACATTTGCCACATTCTGAATGCAAAATATTATACAATCTGTGGTCGACGAATATTTTTCAGTCATTAGAAAATCGTGAATTGTTTCGTGTGTGTTCTGTCATTTTTTGTGATTTGTGTGAAATAATAATTGGATTTATCGAATGTAAGTAGTAAAATCGTTTACTTTAATAGTAATAAGCAGTTTTAGATAACCATTTGCAAGAAATACATCGTAATAACTTGTGAAAGCTGAGAAAAAAGTTGTGTGTGTTATAAGTGTTTTGGACGGAATTTGCTTCATATAATTGTAAATTAATTACGTAAAAGGCTTATAGAAATGATTACACAACGTCTACATGACTATTTTATATCGATAGTATTTCTTATATTTCCAAAACAAAGAGTTAAAAGTCTACAGTTAACGGTCGGATTCTGCCGGCCGCAGCCATTTTGAACTTTATTTGTAAAGCCATAATGACGAAGTTTGCTTGTGGTAATACGAAACGCATTTTTTTCGAGTGATATTTATGACCTGTTTTTGTAAACATCTCAAGCTGTGACGATAAATTATATAAACAAGGGTCTATTCTTGGATTCTGTCGTGTAGATTATAACAAAATATTAATTTATTTCATGTGAAATAGTCAGAAAAATATATTTCAAAATATATACTTCTAAAAAGAATGTTAAATCAGACTAAATACTATATTATAATGGCTTGATTGATAGAAAATTTATTAGATATTATAAAATTCTTTACAAAAACATAAAATATGGTTTGGATGTAAAAATATTATATTATTTGTAAAAAGGGGGTAAGGCCGGGCGCCATTTTTTTTGCACATTCCATACACTACTCTTTTGCAAATATTTTTGCACATATAGAAGGGTTAAAATAATAATACAGGGTGTAACAATAAGAAGAGATAAAACTAGGATGTTTATAGAACATGGCTCTTTTATATAAAGTTTGCTGTATAAAATCTATACTCTAATCTTTTACAGTAGCAGCGCTGAAAAACTAACTTTTTTATCAAAATTTACGGTGCGAATAGGTACTTGTTGTAGAGTTATCTTTCGACTCTATAATGATTACAATTTACATAAAATATATAGTTTGTCTCTACTGTTAAGTAGGAAGAATCTTTAATAGGTACTGAAGTGTTTTTTAAAATCCATAAATATTTATTTCTTGAATGAATTTAGGCGCAACGGAGTTACGGGCTTCAACTAGTTGTCCATAATGTAGCTTGCGTACCTAATAATATCAATTAACGTCTATACAAATTTTCTGTGTATTGATATGTCACGCCGTTTAACATATTTAGGTGGCATGGAGTTATAGTGTCGAGAAACGACAAGGTAAGACTCAATTTTTATAGCGAAAAATGTCTTTTTATCGATAAATTACTCGCACAAAGTTGCGGGCAACATCTCGTCTTGAATAAACAAGTAAGACGATTTTCCAGTGGGATCCTGGTCTATAATATCGTTGGAGGTCAAGGACCTTCGGTAACAATAATTCAAGTGACACTCGCAAATGGATCACAGAAGCTTTTTGAACAACTTTGATATTTCTTACCCGACTTCGCTAGATTGAGGGCTATGTTTGTATCTTAGCTTACTCCTTTCTCTCTCTTTACTTACGTACTTTTTCTCGTACACCGCGCCGGCGGTCTTAATGAGTTGTAACAGAGTGCAGTTTTTTATTGTGGCATTTGTATATTTTGTTAACTTCATTAGTTAACTTAAAAGATATTTTGTTAACTTAATTAGTTAACTTAAAAGATATTCTGAGTTTAGCTTTTACTGCTATAATAATATAAGAACACAGAGGTTCTCAAACAGAAAAGTAATACAGTAGGAAAAATACTGTAAGCAACAAGCCTTGTTTTGTTATTTGTACCAAAAACCTAATAAAATAACTAGATTATATCATTATTATTGTTCAATTAGGTTAAGGTTAAGCGTGGCGCTTGATGTAAACAACCTA
Organism: Lysandra bellargus; assembly: GCA_905333045.1. Taxonomy (NCBI): domain Eukaryota; kingdom Metazoa; phylum Arthropoda; class Insecta; order Lepidoptera; family Lycaenidae; genus Lysandra; species Lysandra bellargus. The sequence continues at coordinate 6,257,049 of HG995354.1, forward strand.
CATAGCATAACGCAGGCTAAACACGCTAGCCAGGCTATTTGGCAGACTTTGATCAAAGAGAAATGAGGATATACTACACAATATAACAATGTGAACAGTAGCTTTACAACGCATTGCGATCGGCACGCCACAACGTAAGCTTAGTCGGTAGACCATCATAACGCTTGAATCAAGCACGCACATTAACGTGGTTTAAGCTAAGCAAAGGAATGCACTTTTACATTGATTTGAATAGCCTGGACAAGTTACTCTATTATCTTTTGTTCAGAATAAGCCTACATGTACTTTTCAAGCCCGAATTAACGTTCAAATTCTGAATCGCGCTATCGAAATTGGTCTGAAAGTGGGAGGTGTAAGGCGCGGGGCGCCTACCACATGAGTGTATGCTAGAATCTAAAGCACAGTTTTGATTGCACATGCCGGCTTGTACACTGAACATTGTGCATGTAGTTGGTAAAACGGTAGTATTCGCAAGCCCCAAAGTTTGACGGTTTTTAAACTTGCTTGAAATTCTGGCATGCAAGCCTTCGTGTACAGACTTGTCTGCGCGTGTGTTTGGCCGTTAAGTGTTCAAGCCAAGTTGTTTGTACGCCGTCGATCTCGGCAAAAATGTGGCTTGCGCATGCATAACTGTGCCGTGTGGTACATAAGTCAGTCTTCCGTCTTTTCAAGCGAGAAGCATGCGCCAGCAAAACTGTGGTCAAGCATGCACGTGTGGTAGGCATTGAAATGAAATGAAAACTCTTCACTCAAAAATCTTCCTTTGACGTTCTCACGCATATTCCCACAACGTAAGGCAAAACAACTTATCCGGATCGCTTAATAAATCACAATACTATTTGATGTTTGTTTGTGAATATTACAAACATGTCAGACATAATTAAATTAGTTTATTTGATTATTAGTAAGGAGAAATTCTGTTAGTGTGATACACCCCGAGTCATCTGGTTTAGCAGTTCGCAGGCATAATATTATTCTCTACTTCCTAGTAATTACATATTTCAAATTTAGCTTACATACATACTACTGTTACCACTATTAAGTAGCTAATACAAGGAGTAAAAGTCTGCTTCAGATATTTTCTGTAATTTATTGATTTACTGCCTACGTAAAAACGCTCAGGAAAAAATTATTTTTTACACCTTTTTAATATATTTTATAAAATACTAGCTGACCCAGCAAAAGTTGTTTTGCCATATAAATAATTTTTGGTATGAAAAATGGATGTTGGCCGATTCTCAGACCTATTCAATATACTCACAAAATTTCATGAGAATCGGTCAAGCCGTTACGGAGGAGTACGGAAACGAACATTGTGACACGAGAATTTTATATATAAGATTTTCTTAGATAGATTAGTTTAAGCTACTTCATATGCCTATCCAATAATATGGCAATACGAAAAAGAAATTAATTTAAAAACATTAAACAACTACAGGTCTTTATTCTGATGAATCTGATGGCAAAAAGTGAGAAAGTAAATTGACTCTAGCAATACCGGAGTAATTGGAATAAAACATTTCGATCCTTTTTTTTCCTTATAGCGGCTGATTCTGTGTGTCAAACATGCAAATATATAAATTTATCCAATGATCAAGGATATTTTTTCAAAAATCTACTGTTAAAATTTACCATCAGATTCTGGTAGACCTATAATAGCCAGAGAAGCCGACCAAGTCAAGAGGCCAAACATTTGGCAAATGGCAGGGCGATTATGTTTTGTGACAACAATTCAACTGCTTTAAAATTCTTCTCCTGATGGCTGTTGCATTGCTAACGCACTACTGTTTGGCTTCTACGTATAATTTATGTAGTAAAGCTATTTAGTATTCTTTGGTATAATTTACTTTAATTTTCGCTTGTCAATTAGAGGAACAATAGCAAATATTATGTAATAATTTGTCATAATATAATATTATGTATACGAACAAGTCACATAATACAAATAATATGAACATACACGCACTTTACAGGCTTGCCCAGTTTAAATAAACAATATAAATTAAAAACCATTAACTCCAAATGTAATAAAATAGAAACTAAACGGACGTGGCTAGAAACAAACTATCGGACGTATCCATAAGTCGCGGCTGATGGATGCGGCAACAATGTGCACGGTTCATCCGCGGACGTCAAAGACCTAACCTCATGTCAATGGCAGACGTCCGCGGATGCAAAAACATCCGGCCAGCCAGTTTCCGCTCAGTTTCAGCTCAAGGTCGCGTCCGCGACTTATGTCAGATCAGACAATGTGCCAGGCGCGGTCGCAGCCTGAAATTTGGGGGGGGGGGGGGGGATCACTCACTAGTCACTGCTTATATGTATATTGTTTTTATCTGCGCCCTCGGACGGTTCTGGGTTGACAGTCACAGCTGTCTAAGGTTGGACGTACTCGGTGGTTAGGCGATAGATAGAAATTTCCTTTTATTATTTGGCAAGATTTTGAATTTTTTCTATTTGACCTTAGATTTTGGGGGGGTCATGTCCCCTGTGACCCCCCCCCCCCCCCCTCCCCCCTTCGGACCGCGCCTGCAATGTGCACAGCCCCCCTAGACATAAGCGGCAAGCGATTATCGTAAACGCCGCTAACGCTACAAAACGTATGGGATTTGACATTAGTATTCGCTAGCGAAGCGAAGTCAAACCGCATATATTTTTTTGGTGTTTACGATAATCGCTTGTCATTTGTCTACTAGGGCTGTTTAGTGTATTTTGTATTATACAGATAAAAACAAGCCGCATCCGATGAAAACGTCTTTAAAAAAGCTTTATAATGAAATTATCATATTTAAATATTACCACTTAACAATTATTAGCACACGCTATGTCTTGAAGTATATTATATATGTGTATTATTTTGTATATATTTATTAAAATAGGACTGGTGACTTGTGTGGTCTGTCATTTGCCTGACAGTCTGGATCCACTGAAAATCAGGGACTGCAAACTGCGGTCATTACCTGAGTGGATGCCAATTCAGTTTTTGATCATTACACTCCCTACCTTACTTCGCTGGACTTTGAAATCTTGTTATGCCATTATTAAATATGCACATTATTATATTGTCGTTTACTTTGCTTGTAACATATTTTATTATGGATTGTTTTGTACCATTTGCATTTGTCGAAATTATTTGTTATCTTGTGCGTATGTACGTTCTATTTTGTTTTTGTTTTTAATTTGTATTATTCTTGTGGTGTAATGGTCAAAAAGGGTGAATAAACGTTTATTTATTTATTTATTTATTATTTAAATTATAACCGTCAATGTCCTTTTGATATAAATTAGGTTGCAAACTTGATGAATTTTGGAGGGTAACGTTCCCTCCAAAATCCATTCTTTGTTTGATTTTGCCGCGCTTTTATTGTGAACTGACACAATTACTGCAGCTGCTGACGAAATATTGAATTTGGAATTAATTTTAATTAAAATTACATTATAATTTGACGAATTTAGCGATAAAATCTGACCATGAAAAGTTATGATATGAAAAAGTAATGTCAAGCTAAGTCAGTCGTGATCTTCTGCTGGGATTGACATAACTCGACCGAATTAGATAGGCCCTATCACCTATGCCCAATCTCTGATTCATCATCATGTTCACTGCCTAACATTCAAATGTAAAGAGAGTTGTTTTAAGGTGATCGCGCATTTATCAGCATGCACGCTCACTGTAGGGTTGCCAACTTTTATTTTTACATTCAAAGTACATTGGTTACTCTAAGTATAAAAAATAAAGTACACAGTATAAAAATAAAGTACAATTTATTTTTGTTTATTATTATATCTATACTTATAATATTATAAAGCGGAAGAGTTTGTTAGTTTGTTTGTTTGAACGCGCTAATCTCAGGAACTACTGGTCCGATTTGAAAAATTCTTTCAGTGTTAGATAGTCCATTTATCGAGGAAGGCTATCGGCTATATTTTATCACGCTAAGACTAATATGAGCGAAGAAATAGAGAAAAAGTGGAAAAAACAGGGGGAAATTATTTGAAAGGTCTTATTTGAACGCGCTAATCTCAAGAACTACTGGTCCGATTTGAAAAATTCTTTCAATGTTAGAAAGCCCATTTATAGAAAAAGGGCTATATTTTATCACGCTAAAACAAACAGGAGCTAAGAAATTGTGGAAAATGTGTAAAAAAAATGGGGGAAATTATTTGAAAGGGCTTATCTTTACGAATTACTAAAGCAATTTTTCTGTTTTGGGTCAGATAAGAAGTAGACCACGTGAAGGATCATAGGCTATTTTTTGTGGACTAATTTGTCTGTAAAATATCTTATTTACGCGGGCGAAGCCGCGTGGAATGTCTAGTTATCTATACACTAACGCCTAGTTATCTTAGTTCTCACTAGTTATCTTAGTTATAGGTTAATTAATGTAATTGGGGTCAACCCGTTTAAATTAACTGTAAATAAATAAATATATAATAGGCTATTTTGTGTGAACTAATTTGTCTGTGAAATATCTAATTTACCCGGGCGAAGCGTAGAATAGTGAGAAATAAAGTATTTTCGCGTACTTTATTATTAATATAAAGTACAGAGTACAATTACCTTAAATAACGTACAATACTTTATTATAAAGTACGGTTGGCAACCCTCAGCACGCACCACATATTAGAATTTGTAGGTATGAAATGATATGAAACCTCGCATACTCGTCCGCATCGTATGCGTGCATTTCGCGTAGGACTATGCGGTACGGTACTGACAAACGTGCGATCAGCTTTAAGCTATATTATTTATTTAATTAAAAGATTTTCCTCCTTAAGGCTGTCAGACACAGTACAGACAGAGCAGGTAATCTAAAGATGTATATTATAGCACGATACATCTTATATATAAAATTCTCGTGTCACAATGTTAGTCCACGAACTCCTCCGAAACGGCTTTATTGATTTTTACCAAATTTTATATGCATATTCAGTAGGTCTGAGAATCGTCTACTGGGTACTTTATATATTGATAAGTGCATTTGTTGAATACATAATAGTAAATTATTACAACCTGAGACTGACGGCGACCATTGTTTGTGGAACGGGATAGCGATCGACGTTGCCATGGTGACATAATTATTTAGTCACTTCAATAAAATAATATAGCAAATATATTATGGCAAAGCAACGTTTGCCGGGACAGCTAGTCTTTCTATAGAAATCGTACACAACAGCTATAATGTAAAAATATACATTATAGCTGTTGTGTGTGGTCTCCTGACGATTTCTATAGAAAGATGTATCGAGATGTATCGTGCTATAATATACATCTTTACATTACCTGCTCTGTCTGTGACAGCCTTTAGCTAAAAAAATATGAAACAGCCCCATTATCTAGGTCGGCTTACGCTGTAAGTTACATGTGATGTGATATCGAAGAATATATCTTGGGAGGCCGGAATGGGAGCAATATATCGGCAACATAATACATCCATATGTTAAACAAATTGGAAGATCGATTCCCGTACGTGGCCATTGTTATGTTATAATACAAATATATACAGTAGCGTAGACGTGCTCTTAAAATAAACTCGTGCAACATGAAATGAAATATGGCGTGAGACGTTACGGTGTGTCGGCGCAGGGTGAAGAAGGAAGTATATAATATGAATCTCGGAATCGGCTCCAACGATTTTCATGAAATTTAATATATAGGGGGTTTCGGGGGCGATAAATCGATCTAGCTAGGAATCATTTTTAGAAAATGACATTTTTTTCGATCGAATATCGAATACCGAGCAAAGCTCGGTCAAATAGCTATTATAAAGATAAATAATATATTATGTAAAACTATCTGGGGGCACGGGAGTGCCCCCGCCAAGATGCAAGGCACTACTTACCTTTTCTCGAAACGTTTCGTCGTATTTTTGAACCCACGTAACTTTGGTTTGGATAATGCCAAATACTTGAAATTTTTAGGATATAATGACATGAATAAAATAATGAAATGCGCAAAATTGAATATCGTAGCTATTACACTTTGGATTTTATAGGAGTCCAAAAACCCACAATTTTGGCATTGACTCAACCTATCATCAAAACTGTTAGGGTACTGAAGTCTGAGAAAACTGAATTTTGGTATGTGGGCGAGGCCGCCAATTTTTGCTGATTTTGCAATTATTTTTCTCCGCCCTTTGTATTTTAAAAATTATTGTGTTTATCTTATGCTCGAAAACTGATTCTAACGAAGAAAACAAAGTACTCAAGCATGCATTAGAATTATTTGAGTTCCAATAATAGTCTAAAAATATATTTACAATTAAACATAAAAAAAGGTAAGAAAATAGCTTAAAATATACAATCCGCCGTGGAAGAGGTGCACTTTAACTGTCGCTGTAAGAGTAAGTATGACAGCTTTGAAGATAAATCTGATATGTTATGAATACTTATATAAATGGCTATTACCTCATCTAATTCTTATAGTATTTTAAGATAACTTTCTTTATAAACTTTTTCAAATCAAATGAATTTTTCGAAACGTTAATTCTACCCCACATTTTAAACGTCGTCAATAATACCGATTTATTGTTATCGTTGGGTGTTAGGGAAGGTAAAATCGGGAAGTGGCAACGCTGAGTTTTTACGTATTCTATGGAAAATCTCGTAATATTCGCCATTTCTCGACAGTTCACATTTGAACCTCAGTCGGGCTGTGCACACAGTTTTTCAAAGGAAGTTTTTTTTGTGACACAAATGTAAGTATTACTGTTTCACATAAAACGATCAATGCATCATGTGAGTAGTCAAAAGGGCCATGTTTGGAGCTATAATACAAACCGCATTGTGTATTATTTACAGAGATAAGTTTGATTTTCTCTACGCTATGATAGCCTCTACGCTATCATTTTGGTTCTCTAACGGCATATTTCTCAACGCTATGGTAGCGTAGAGAAATAAATTCCTTATTATTAAAAAATACTTTATTATTTTTAAGAGAAACAGCTAATACAACTATTGGACTGCCCGCGCCCACGCGCCCTGGGTTCAGACGCTGCATGTCGAATTTATTGATAGATAATAATAATACCATAATAATATGTATTATATTATTGTATTATTATATATTATACAACAATAATAATTGATGAAACTTGCACTACTCCCTAAGTTGAACAATACCTAGTAAAACGAAAAAAGAATTACTGAAATTGGACTGGTAGTTCCAGAGATATGCGAACACAAACATAAAACATACATTACACACATACACTTTTGAAATTTGGCACATTTGCACGCTGATGCCTGATATAGACTAACATATACGAAAACTGGGCAGTTCTGGAAATATTACATACATACCAACGCGTCGAAATTATTGATAACCTCCTTTTTTGCAGTCGGTTAAAAATAGGTGCATTTCTGGAGGCGCTTAAACACAAGCCATAAACAAGTGACCTATGTTTGGGAATCCCAGTATATTATTTGGAATTAAAAAAAAATCTAGCGATCATTAGCTTTTTTTAGTCTACCAAAAACTACCAAATTAAAACTCGTGAACTAAAATATTGGTAACACGTATTTAGTGACAATAGACATATTTAGTCGGAATTTAATTTTTAAAGGCGTCCATATATTTTTATGGCAGTAAATAATGAGAAAAATAGCATTCGTTTGATAATATTTTAGGAAACGTAATTTGGTGATCAAAATATCCATTTTGGTGATCGTTTCGAATTTCATTGGTAGTAAATAGGTACATTTTTGGGCATCGTTTAAACATAAGCCTTTTTTTATTTTATTTTAATATTATTATTAAATATTAAAGTAGACATATTATTAAGGACTTGTTATTGGTCATGCTATGAGCTTTGAACTACTCTTCTATTGTACTTAATAACTTTTATACAAACCGTAACAAAATGGCCAGGCCACCGATTTTGACTAATGTGTAGAGTTTTTAGATTATTCTCGTGCGGCTGACACATTATATCAAGTATTTTGCCGCGCTTTATGTGTAAAATTAAGGTTTTATATTTAGGGCTGAGTGTGTAAGGTTTGAAACTTGGCTCTACATGAGATCTCACTACTTTTTGACACCACGAACTATTATGTTCTCATCTTGGCAGCATTTTTACATGAAAATGTTTTTGGTTGGATTTTTATTTCAATATAGTTTATGTGTGTAATTCGGATGAGCATAGAATTCGGAAACGCCAGCAAACTGGGCTATCCATCAATCCGCACGAACTTTCACATTTATCATGTTCTGAATAGTGAATATAAATATTTTATAAACGATGTTTATGAAAAATCTTCACCATGTTATGTGAACTAGGTAATACAGTTTATAATCGACAATAATTAATTGATGTTGAGAGAAGTGTTCTACTAACATGGTTTTACTTTTACAGTTAAGGTGATTACTGATTAACTATAATGTAAAACTATAAGTAAGAACCAGGTATAGCCAGACTTTCGTCATTTAAGAGTCCGTATACGAAATTTGCCGATTTCGCTCATTTAACAGACGTGATTTAACAGTTAAAATACAGTATTTCTATAAGTTTTAATGCACAACATGTAAGATCATTTCAATTATAATATAGTATTGGAGCTAGATTTTTTATTTTTCTTAAGTATCTTTAAATAATCCAACTCAAACCCGCGACAGTTTTGTGATTTTTGCTGTAAAAGGTTTAGAATATCACCTTTTTATGGATTGTATTGACGTCTTAACGGTATGAAAAAAATACAATGTACTGTTGAGAAAGTCGTCTATAAAGTGTACTTTTTACCACTTCAATATTTAAAAAAAAACCCTTTAAAAACAGAAAAGCTCTATATTTATAAAGCTCGTTCGATATATGTGATCCATTTTTACGTATTTGCCCTATTTCCAAAGTTAGCTTTTGTGTTTAACCCTCATTATCTACTATCTCCACGCTCCATTGTTCGTTCATAATTACAATCGCTACTTATTGCATTGCTATGCTCGCCTCAGTGTCCTATTGTTCGACCTGGCTTATCGCTTACGTCACCTTGCTTTCTTACAAGATTTTAAATAAATATGAATGATAATTAATTAACTAATGAATTATTGCAAATTAAAAGTCATAATTAATTATGTAGGTCACCCAATCATTCGATGGACTTCGTAAACACACGACGACGCGGTGTGCAATCTGACACGTTTTGCTCGTCAGCGAAATCCGACGAGTCAACGACCGCCGCCGCCACGCTCGCCGCCGCCACCCGCATCTCGCGGCTCGCATCGAAGTGCAAGTGTAAACACAAAGCTCGCAACACACAAGCGTGCCCTGCGAGTCGCGAGCCGCGCCGCGAGACGGGTCGCAAGCTCAAGTTTACACTCTCGGCTCGTAGCGCGTCTCGCGGCTCGGCTCGCGGCTCGCGCGCGAGTGTAAATGATCATGTATTACAAGATTTTAAATGAATAAAACTTGATAAATTTTTCATTACATGTATTTTATTTCATTAAAACATTTATTGCGCGCGCGAGTGTAAATCATGTATAATTTATTAAAGATTTTAAATAAATAAAACTTCATAAATTTTTCATTACGTGTATTTTATTTCATTAAAACATGTATTGAACATACTGTACAATACTATATCATTACACAAAGTGTTGTTACTAAATAACTTTTGAAACTCTACTAAACTTTCCCCATTGAACTTATAATACAAATACATTAAACTATACTCTCCACAAACTGATGTGAAATCATTTTGTAATCTCCACGTGTTAAAATCCCATCTCCTGCAGTTTCGCCCCATAAAAACCTTGTGATATCGCATAGGGGCGCGCCCAAATGAGTCAAAGTATTGACCTATGCCATTTTCATTTATGTGTATTGCTATCCAGTGGGATCCAGGTTTATTATCAGGTTGCTAGTTATGTATCCAAGTTGCTAATTATGTATGTAGAGGTTTGAACATATATAGGTAGACGATTCGCAGCGTATACATTATCTTCTAAACCTTTACAAATACTTCCCAAATAATTACGGATCTCTATTGTATTCATACTGTATTATCACAGAACCGACTTGGTTTATGAATCTTGTATTTATGTTACATATCCGTATTATGTATGCTTTATGTATTTACTAAGAGGGGTATTACATATGAATATAATGAATGAATAAATAAAAGAAACATAACTTTGGTACAATAATTTTATTTCATAATATCCACATACTAATTATAGACACATACACACACATACACACACACACACACACACACATTACTCATTATAACTCAAATAGATCATACATAATATTGTGACTTTTCTTAGCTACTTTAGTCGAAAGTTACATTACGGTTTTTATCTATTTCTATAACATTATCAAACTCTGCATAAACAATACAGTTAATCGTTTGAGAGAGACTAGAATCAAATCGAACCTCTAACCTTACACTACCATGTCTTATTAGATTCCAATGAATGCTCGTGTTTGATGATAAATCCCGGGTTAAATCAAATGCTAATAGACAATAACCATTTGCATATTTTTCTCTTGATATCCCATTTCCGTCATTAAGGAAATGTATACCAGTGCCGGAAAATAATGTATGATAGGCTGAAGTGAACATATTACCATTGAAGGATGGTTGTAGGGGTTTTGAAGGCACCTGTTGCCCATCTATGTATAAACAAAATTAATTCATACCATAATTTTCAAAATTAAAAGGATTCTTACAAATGCTACCATTAAATGCTGCGTTATCTACAAATCCTATGATACACATTTTGGGCATTTGAACCGAGGCGTTTTTTCTTGTCAGTGGAAAGTTGTAATATTATCGTAATTAATTATGTAGGTCACCCGATCATTCGATGGACTTCGTAAACATACGACGACGCGGCGCGCAAACTAAGTCTTTTTTTAAGAATATAATTAAAGCTAAGGTTAAAATAAAACGTTGGTTTACTTTTAAACAAATGATTTATTTCGTATTACATACCATAGTTCATAAAACAAGATTCAAACATTTTATTCAAAAACATATCATTTTTAAGTGTGTCACTACCAAATTCAGTCTGAAACTCTGACAATATACTTCTTTGAGACATGCATATTCGTATGGAAATATAAAAATTTATTTACTACGGCAGGGGAGATAAGTGATCGCAGTAGACGGGACCCCCACCGACTAGTAGTGAGCGAAAACCCTAGAAGATTTTTAAAGTAATAATAGTGTGTGTGCGCGCAATAATGTCGAGAAATAATAATAATGATAACATGGATATTGACATTAGGTATGTAATAGACATCGATGGCTTCCCCCTTAAGAGTGACATATACTTCAAAGAGGTTGGTATTTATGATATTTGGAAAGAGGTGATGTATTACCGTTATGGTTTCTTCATCTAAAAAAAAGGGGGAAAAGTAAAGAAATTGCATTCTGTGAATGCCATGTTCATGGAATGGCGTTCAGAAATTCCGATGGAGATATAACCCAAGAAATTTTAGTGGAGCATTTACACTCCCTCGATCCAAATAAAAAATACTTATGGGCGTATAAAGGTGCCCCAAAGTGGAAAAGGTGATGGCAGAGTTGGACTGGAATAATTCAAAACTGTCAAACTGCCATCGTCATACCAACTTCTCCAAAACATCTAAGAGAAGTTGTCATCGCAGCGGGGTTGAGGTGGTAGCTTTCGGTATGTGGTTGAAGGCCAACGTTGATAGAATTCAAATATGATAAATGTAAAATATGTATCTAGGTAACTATAAGGATTAAGAAAATATATTATTGTGCTCTATAATAAAGGAACATAATATGCTATACGATTAAGAATATAATTAGTTATAGAATTATTATGTGTTTTTTTTTGCTATAGGAAAGCTTAATAAATATTATTGAGTATACTTTTTTAATTTAAAAATGATAATATGAGGTTTTACAATCTTATCTAATGTTATCCTATTTTTTTAACGACTCATAGGAATAATCAGTAAAGAATGTGAAAGTGTATCTATTGTATGCTTTACCATTAAATGGATGTTTAGGATGACTCAATAATTGTGAATAACGTTTATGATATTAGGTACGACTATCCTCTGATGAGAAAAAAAAAACGCTTGATAATATTCTTGGGGCAAGTACTCAAAAGATTTATCATAGGATTTGTAAATAACGCAGCATTTAATCATTAGTAAGAATCCTTTCAATTTTAAAAATTATGGTATGAATTCATATTGTTTATACATAGATGGACAACACGTGCCTTCAAAAACTCTACAACCATCCTTCAATGGTATCTAATATGTTCACTTCAGTCTCTCATACATTATTTTCCGGCACTGGTATACATTTCCTTAATGAAGGAAATGGGATATCAATTGATTCTAGTCTCTCTCAAACGATTAACTGTATTGTATTTGCAGAGTTTGATAATGTTATAGAAAACTAGATAAAAACCGTAATGTAACCGTAATGTAACTGTAGACAACTAAGAAAAGTCACAATATGTATGATAATAATATATTTGAGTTATAATGTGCAACGTGTGTATGTGTGAGTGTTTATCTAATAGAGTGTAGACTGTAGATACTGTGAAATAAAATATTGTACCAAAGTTGTTTCTTTTATTTATTCATTCATTATTTCATATGTAATACCACTTTTAGTAAATACATAAAGTATACATTAAACGGATATGTGACATATTGTTATTATACAAGATTCATATACCAGATTGGTTCTGTGATAATACAGTATGAACACAATAGAGATCCGTAATTACTTGAGAAGAATTTGTGAAGGTTTAGACTTTAGAAGATAATATTGTATACGCTGCGAATCGTCTGCCTATATAATATAATAATATGTTCAACCCCCTACATACATTTATCTTCCTTTATTTATCTAACTTGGATCCTGATAATATATTGTTACACCTGGACCCCACTGGATGGCCATGCACATCAATGAAAATGACATTTGTCAATACTTTGATTCCTGCAGGCGCACTCCTATGCAATATCACAAGGCTTTTATGGGGTGAAGCTGTAGGAGATTGGATTTTAACATATTGTGGAGATTACAAAATGATTTCACATCAGTTTGTGGAGAGTATAGTTTAATGTATTTGTATTATAAGTTCAATGGGGAAAGTTTAGTAGAGTTTCAAAAGTTATTTAGTAACAACACTTTGTGTAATGATATAATTTTGTACAGTATGTTCAATACATGTTTTAATGAAATAAAATACACGTAATGAAAAATTTATCGAGTTTTATTTATTTAAAATCTTGTAATACATGATCATTTACACTCGCGCGCGAGCCGCGAGCCAAGCCGCGAGACGCGCTACGCGTCGAGAGTGTAAACTTGAGCTTACGACCCGTCTCGCGGCGCGGCTCGCGACTCGCAGGGCACGCTTGTGTGTTGCGAGCTTTGTGTTTACACTTGCATTTCGATGCGAGCCGCGAGATGCGGGTGGCGGCGCGGCAGCGAGCGTGGCGGCGGCGGTCGTTGACCCGTCGGATTTCGCTGACGAGCAAAACGTGTCAGTTTGCACACCGCGTCGTCGTGTGTTTACGAAGTCCATCGAATGATTGGGTGACCTACATAATTAATTATGACTTTTAATTTGCAATAATTCATTAGTTAGTTAATTATCATTCATATTTGTTTAAAATCTTGTAAGAAAGCAAGGTGATGTAAGTGATAAGCCAGGTCGAACAATAGAACACTGAGGCGAGCATAACAATGCAATAAGTAGCGATTGTAATTATGAAGAAACAATGGAGCGTGGAGATAGTAGATAATGAAGGATAAACACAAAAGCTAACTTTGGAAATAGTGCAAATACGTAAAAATGGATCGCGAATATCGAACGAGAAAACCCCTATTTTGACACCAAACTTCCTTCTTTTTTTTACGTGAATGGTCATCGAAAAACCCATTTTTCCCTACATTGAGGCAGTGAGCCAGAACCGGCGAATCCCTAACTACTGGCGTCTCGAATAGCCCTTAAAAATATAAAACCATTTTGAAAAGTTTTTATGATCTTTCAAAAAGAGCATCTTTATTTGTTTTTCAACGAAATAAACACTATTTCCTTGTCACACATGTCTCACATAAAACCCGATTCACACGTAGGGGATGATTCAATGATCCGATTTACTGAATCCCCCCGATTCAATATTGTATCGGAACCTTCGCCTCATATTAACTGCGAATGCTCGGATTGAAAATAAAACGCCGAATTATACGAAATTACTCTAATGCTACTCCACTATACGCTCCTAATGTTTCAAGACGTAAGAGGATGAAGTGGGTAACTAACACTTTGTTAGTTTAACTTAGGTTTTGGAACGGAGTTCGTTGTTGCGCGTTTGGCGTAAATCTGAAGGCTAGACAGAACGATATTTGACCTTGATTTGAATTCTACACTTTTCTATTAGTACCTGCATGATAGGGGCAGAGGGCATTATTAGTAAGTATTCCTGTGCGTCAACTAGATGGAGTTTTTTGAGAATAAACAGCGACGCGTTGTTAGTATTCCTGGGCGTCAATAGATGGCGTTTTTATTAATATTTTTTGGGTATTATGTATTAAACAGATTTTTTGAACATAAGAAATAACTTCGTTCCATTCGGGTGTCCCTTGACACCTCTCAAGTTTTTTTTTGCATAAATGGCGGTTTTAGGGCCGGCAAAATGATTTGAAATAAAAAATTTGGATTTTATGTAAAGTGTTGAAAAATTAAATATACGTTTGTTTAAATTGTAAGGGGGAAAATGAGTATTTGCCCTTATTGTTCTAAAATGTTAGTTATCCACTTCATATCTCACGACCTCGTTTAACGGCTGCCGATTTTCAATGTTACTGCTGTTTTACTCACTTTAGATTCTCAACACGTATTAAAATGGCTACCTGATTTTAGGGGCTTATTCAAATATTTCCATTTTTGTGGTTTTATATTATGTGCTTTGGATTGAAAAATTTGTGCATAATAGTCATATGCATAAGTCAGCACTCTAAAAATGGAAATTTCGGATACTGTTTGTATATTTTAATTAAATTTCATTCAAAAGTCTTCTAAACGCGGCCGTTTTTTAGGGTTCCGTACTCAAAGGGTAAAATCGGGACCCTATTGCTGAGACTTCGATGTCTGTCCGTCTGTCCGTCTGTCTCCAGGCTGTAACTCAAGAATGGTAATAGCTAGAGAGTTGAAATTTTCACAGATTATTATATTTCTGTTGCCGCTATAACAACAAGTACTAAAAACAAAATATATTAAATATTTAAGGGGGGGTCCCATACAACAAACGTGATTTTTCATACATTTTTTGCTCGATATCAATGCTGACAACAAGTAGGCACTTGAAATTTTCACAAAAGCCTTAATTATATGTGTTATTTAATAGTTAATAATAATCTATATCATTATATAAAAGGCTTTGTACTGAATAACATGAAAATGGAATCACGCCACGGCCTAAACCAGTGATTGTAAATACTTGAAACTTGGAGAGAGTGTTCTTCGTATAACGTAGGCCTGCGATAAGAAGGGATTTTTAGAAATTACTCTCCTAAGGGTGTGAAAAGGGGGGATGAAGTTAGTATGGGACAGCTCGATGCCTTAGTCCAATCTGCTCGAAAATTCGCATAATTATTACTTGATGTATTTTATTGAAGATGTAATTCATAGTTTGTTGAAATTTATCCTTAAAAGTCGTTAAAAAGGATGAACAGTTTACAGCGCTTTACAGCGTTTAGCAGCGCCTTGCAGCGACGCAGGGAGTTAGAGACGCCAATCACTGCTTTTTGCCACAATAGACATAATCTGTGTATTTTATTTTTGCCATGCAAGTAACGGCTGGTTTACACGTATTAAGTAGATAAGTAGTCAACAAAATTTTAACTTATATGACTTTATAATTACTACACGTGTGGAGTTGGTACGGGGGTGTTTCCCCTCCTCTCCCCTCCCCCCTCACCCCCGCTCTCCATCAATTTTGGGGTAGGTTTCCGAACCTTTACCGTTTTTTTTAGTTATTATTTGTTTTAGTGTATATATTATCTATCTATAGGTATCTATCTATATATATCTATACATATATGATATAACATACTATAATAAAATTGTAGCTCAGGTAAAATTTTTGTACATCTGTACCTAATATATACATCTTCTATCTATACATATTATAAAACAAAGTCGTTTTTTTCCCTCGTGTCCCTTTGTTCCCTTTTTAACCGACTTCCAAAAAGGAGGAGGTTATATGTTCGTCTGTTTATATTTTTTTTTTTGTATGTTCAACCATAACTTCACCGTTTATGGACTGATTTTCATGATTCTTTTGTTGTTGTATAGGGTTGAATCCGAGGTTGGTACCATGTTCACAAAAGTGGTGATCTGATGATGGGATCCATGAGGAATCGAGGGGACTCCTTGAAATTTATATGGGAACATATGGCGATTTCGATTTTTTTCTGACGTATTTCAGGCATATACTACCAAAAAGTAAGATTTTGCACCAGGATATACCCTGGTTCTGAAGGTAAAACAGAGTTTGAGGATTTTGGCTTTATTTAAACTACTCCAAGCAAATCCCACATATTTTTGCTGAACATAGGCTAAATTTTATTTTGGAAAAAATAGGGTTTCGTAAGATATTAGGGTTTTTCGGACGCCAGGTGAAAAAATCAACCAGAAAAGTTACTTATTTTGCGTAAGCTGCTGAAACTATAAAAGATAGAACAGAACAGAAAAATAGAAAGATTATAAATATCTACAAAAAAGTCCGCTACACACTATACTTATCTATGTCGAGTAAGGCATAATAACCATTTTTTTATTTAAAAATCTTGAATTTTTTTGGACAATATTTAAACGCTTTTATTTTACTCATGCCATTAATCCTTATCAAAATAATTTATTTCATCACTAAGTACAGCTTATGTAGATAAAATTTGGTCTTTGAATGATTAAAATTGGATTGGTTTTGAAATTATGGCGAAATTAAAATATTACGATAGTAGGCATCACCAAGCGGGATGCGCTTGCGGGAGGAAGGCACTGTACAGTGCAGTGTGCACTGTACAGTGTACACCCTTCGGATAATGACTGCGTCCGCGTCGTGATGTCAGTGTCGGAGTCTGTGAATTGACCTTGGAATCATTTTGCTGACCGAGTCTTTCCTGGGTAGGCTTTTTGCAGCCGTAACCGACATCCACGCGGGCGGAGCCGCGGGCGACCGCTAGTATTTAAATAAAATAAAAATTTTAGGTGGGCTCCCATACAAAAAACACAATTTTTGGCCTATTTTTGCTCTATAACGGTACGGAACCCTTCGTGCGCGTGTCCAACTCGCACTTGGCCGATTATTTAAACACACCTTCAGACAAATACGGTGTTGTGTGTATTTTTATCCTTACTGACCGGCAAAGAAGTTTGAAAGGTCTGGGGTCCAATTTTCATACCTTGAGTGTTGTTCTTAGGCTGTCTCACGTCTTAACTCACGTATAAGGCAATGTATGTGCATTCGATTGAGAAATCAAAGCATCACGTTCCTCAAAAATAAACTTAGTTGTTTCCTTAGCATTACAGTTCGAAAGAATCATAAAAATACATTCCTAAAAGTTCTTAAAATTACGATATCTAATTATTAAAATCCAAACATCCTATTGAATTGATGATTTACACAAATCCTTTTAATGGCCAAATTAATTTATTTGTCGACGAATACTATGATCATTTTTAAACACCATCTATCTTTCATCTGTACCCTGATTCAACTATTTTAAATCAACAGAAATGTGGCTTTATTCCCTGATCCGGTCCATATCAAACAACAAAATAATATTGTGTTTTGATAAATGCCAAAGCAATGTATTTAACGTTTATTTTACATAAATCCAATATCCATAATATTTTATACTATAATAAATGCGAAAATGTGTATTTCTGTCTAGTCATCTGTTATTTCTTCATTCCCAAAGGCCAAAACGCTGAACCGATAATGCTGTTTGGTATCGAGATACTTTTTTTCCCGGAAAAACGTACGGTTCCTGCATAAAAAAATGATTTTGAATTTAGGCGCAACGAAGTCGCGGGTGTCATCTAGTGAGAAAATATTTTTGTAGTTTGATAGGAACGAACAAAATCGAACAAGGCACGATGCAACATTTATGTAGCATTAAAATATTAGAATCAGTACACTGGACTTGAGTACTAAAATACATTATGAGGGGAGTCATCAAAAGATCTAAAAATACATAATCTTTATAGCGCCATACCGAGGCCCTCTTTGATGTAACATTATATTATCTAACATTGATCATGGATGCTTTCGTTTTGGTGACATGAAAATTGATTCCCTAATGAGGAATTTTGTCGGGGGAAGCTGAAAATAAATTGTTTATTGCTTTTTACCTTGTATTTGTGTATCTATGTATCGTATCTACTTTGATATGTTTTAAAACCTAAACTGTTTGTAGTATATTTTGTGCTTGTGAAATGCGGTGTCTTTAGTAGGTAGTAAGAGTAGCAACTCAGTCGCTGACAATGGGGACATAAAATAAAGTAACCTAAATCTTGATTTATATGCATCCGATTTGGCCGCTACACCGCGAGATCGCAAGCAATTGTATGTAACGATTTATTCAAATAGCGGCGCAGTTTAGGGGGGCGAATAACCCGATATTGTGAATTTTATAATTCATTTTTATACTTGAAAAGAAGCCCCGAATTTTTTCATTTTTTAAACATATATACTACATTATATTTCCGAGGATCCGACTTAGCAGAAACACGATATCTTAAATTTTTCTCGATAGAAAAAAAATCACAAAGATGCATCTTATTTTCACGAATTTTTCATATATTTCCATAACCGTGCATAACACTAACTTAATATTTTAACACATTGTATAAAATTCTATCATTGAGAAACTGACCTAGCGGATTTTTAAAGTGTTGTATATTTATCGAGTTATTAAGAAAAAAATCGGTTGTCTGTAAAGTCGGTTTACTGACGATAGTTGAACGTGACAACGTATGACGTTGTCACGTTCAACTATCCTTAACCCCTTAACCCTCGCTTCCGAATCTCTATAAATAGAAACAAACTTTTTCGACTGTAACCTAAAGTTATTTCGATGTATTTCTTTCAAATGATTATCTAAAAATATTTATAATGAGTAAAATAAACTATTCGCAATACAAAACGCTACTGTATACATTCGTGAAATCCAGTAAAATCTTCGAACAAAGCACAAGTCATACCTTGACACGTAGGAAATAGAGCTCACAGATTGTTTATTTATTTTTCATTCAGAGTGTGGTCAATGTATCAAAGGTCATAACTAACCAAACTTCTTCATACAAAAGTATTCTCTAAGTCATCGAAATACGTAATATAATCAAAAAGCGCGGCCCAGGTGGCCCGCGCTCTTTGTTTCGAGACTGAGAGTCTTACGGTTGTTGAGAGACAACGTGCCTCTTTGTCGCTCGTTCCGCGCTCTCGCTTGCACTTCAAGCCTTAAATGGAACGCCTCAGAGCGAGGTAACGCCGCATGAACTGTCATGTTTTTCGTGCGCGCACCCCATATCGAATTATAAGACGTTATCACGTCAAAAACTATCTTGGCGATCATTCTGCGTCGTCCTTTTTCACCTGGCATATGAAAGACGGGCGTGAGTGTGAAGAGAGAAGGACGATGTTTGATTTTTTAGTTTAGTCGCCCTCTTAATGATCAATTTATTGCAGAACAGTTATTTATAGAAATATAACATGATAAATCCAAATAAACACTATAATGTTAATTACTTAGCGATAGAAACTTTGTAATATCGATTGATTAAGAGGAAGTTTCACCAGCCTAATCTTATAAAGCTATCTTCGGAAATTAGAGTCGAAACCACTCGAGCAATTCTTTCGTGTTACTAACAAACTTTGTTATTTCTTACGTTTGCTATTTTGATTGAGGGGTTCTTAACTTTTAAGATACTAGGGGCTCTATATATTATACCTTCATATTACTATAACATAAGAAATGGGAATATGAGTCTAACTGTCAATTTATGTGTTTTTCCGTTACCTCTTGGGGGAAGAACATAGCATAGGCGCGACAAATATAACAACGTATGTCGGGATAGGTGCGTTTTTAGTACACTAGTGATTATTAGGTACATTAAAAAGGTGTTCATAGGTATTTTCGATTTTTCAACTTTAATGGGCTGTTTTACAAGAATTTGTACTTTTTGGAAAATAGAGCCTACGACGTATGATTCAGTAAATTTGTACCGTAAAGTGACCCTAGTAGGAAAGTTTTGGGGTAGTTCTGATTTTTTCATTCCATATGTTTTTTGGGGTGCTAAATCTGAATCTGAGGTTTGCGGACAAAATTTCGTGACGCAACATTAAAAAAACCGGCCAAGTGCGAGTCGGACTCGCGCACCGAGGGTTCCGTACAAACCTGCAAGGTTTACAAAGTTCGTTCATTACGACAATCGAGTCATAATTATGGTATTTTTATTGCAAAATGAAATTCATAACATTACAATGGGGAAAGATGGAGGAGCATAAATTTAAGACAAAGATCTCTTTATCGTTTAAGTAATCCTTTATTTTATATTAACACATATCATTTATCTATAATATAACTGAAACACTTATACTAGCCTTGCAGCAGACTTGCGAAAGTTCTTTTATTAAAGTTATTTATTTACTAAGTTTTTTAGTCACTATTTAGAAATCTGGTTCAAAAATATTAATTAAGTATTAAATTTGAACCAGACCTGTAAATGGTGACTGAAAAAGTTATGAATAGTACCACATTGAACATTGAAGTTCGAAAAAACGTTATCAATAGTTGTACAACTTCGTGTAGTGCTACTGTTTATTAACGGAAACATGTTAGATTTTTTTTTTCACGGGTTAAAGGCAATTAGATCTAAGTATTTGATAATATGAATTTCAACTTGATAGCTCTACGCGTTCATGAGGAAAAAAGTAATAAGTTTATATTTATTAAAAAATATATATTTTGTAATGTAACTAAAAATTTAAGGTTTTCGGAATTTTTCCTTTATGTGTGCTATAAAACGTTGCTTCATGCCAAATTTCAAGATTCTAGGTCGTCTGGAAGTACCCTTTAGGTTTTGATTCCCTTGCGAGTACTTGCGAGTTTCAAAATATGCAGCTTAAATTGCTGTTTCTTTTGATTGCGTTGACATAGAAGTTTGATTTTGTTACAGCTTAAATGTATTATAGACCTGAGTATTTGGTATGAATTTCAATTTAATACCTCTACGCGTTTATGAGGAAATGGGTAGTAAGTTTAAAATTATTAAAAAAATATATATTATGTGATGTAACTAAAAATTTATGGTTTTCGTAATTTTTCCTTTATCTATGCTATAAGACGTTGCTTCGTACCAAATTTCAAGATTCTGAGTTCACGGGAAGCACCCTGTAGGTTTTGATTCCCTTGCAAGTGTCGAAAATTTGCGGCATAAACGGCTGTATCTTTTGATTGCGTTGGCTTAGAAGTTTGATTTTTTCACAGCTTCAAGGGACAGTAGACTTGAGTAATTGATATAAATTTCAGCTTCATACCTCCACGCGTTCCTGAGAAAAAGGGTCTTGACAGACGGACGGACGGACAGACGGACAACAAAGTGATCCTATAAGGGTTCCGTTTTTTCCTTTTGAGGTACGGAACCCTAAAAAACCGGAAAAAACCGTTTTTTTTTTTTGTTTTTTCTGGTTTTTTGCTTAAAACTCGATAACTGTTAACTTTTAGTAAATGGTCTGTTTACAAAAATTAAAGTACTTGAAATTCTCTACAAATAGTAGTATTTTGTTTTTTTTTTTTCAGACGAATCGTTCGGTTGCTAGTGCGAGTAGAAAATTGTAAATTTTTAGCAGTTTATGCAAAACCCACTTTTTACATTTCAATATTCAATTTTTATGGATGCTGCCATTTAATAAATGTCACCTGGTTTTCCACACAAGTAATCCAAAAGAAAAAAGGCAAAAATTATGCAAATTCAGTAGGTATCAAAAAAGGTAGAACTCGTAACAAAATAAAACTTAAAATCTCGTTACTAATGATCATATATTATTATGATTATAAATTACAATATTATGCAAAATTTATATGAGCCGTTGTCTTTTGGAAAGCCCTGGCTGAGGTTCTTCGATAACGATGAGTCCTGGTTTCGCTTGTTCTGGAAAATAAAAGTTTAAAGTTAAGTCATTTATCAAGAAGAGATGAAGATTGCAAAATAGATTGTGAGATTAAACATACTTTCCGCATCGTACTGAGGTTCTTCGATGGCATCGGGTCCTGGCTTAGGGTCTGATTGCTCCATCGTCAGCGTCGGGAGTCGTTCTCCTGGAAAATAAAAAGAGGTGAGACACATATCATATAACAAGGAGAGATGAATGACTACAAAATAACTTGTGAGATCCAATATACCTCACTCTCTCTTTCTTCAGTTTCTTCTACGTCTATGTCAGAGCTGTCTTCTGGGGGCTCAACATCGTTACACAATCCTTCGCATGATGTGCATATTTGGGAACAATGGAGTCCCGCCTACCTGCATCCACAATTGCGTTGACAGCCCTTTTTACATTTACATGAAATGTACCGGTATTGAGTTTGGTGCAGGGTCCAAAGTAGTTGGTACTGGCACGAGACCACTACTAGTTTTTTTCCATCCCCACTCACTTGGGCCTTTTTGTTGCTCGTTAGGTGTGGCTTGACCGGATAACCACTGCTGCACCTGACAGTAAACTCTCAGTGAATGTTCTCGTGCAGCAGCTTCAGTTGGGGGCAATGAGGAAATGTTCGTCTTATTTTTGAATGATGAAGATACGTATTGTTTGTATCTTAAATTGTGGATGCAGGAAGGCGGGACTCCATTGTTCCCCAATATGCACATCGTGCGAAGGATTGTGTAACAATGTTGAGCCACCAGAAGACAGCACTGACATAGACTTAGAAGAAACTGAAGAAAGAGAGAGAGGTATGTTGGATCTCACAAGTTATTTTGTAGTCATTCATTTCTCCTTGATATATGTTATGTGTCTCACCTCTTTTTGTTTTCCAGGAGAACGACTCCCGACGCTGACGATGGAGCAATCAGACCCTAAGCCAGGACCCGATGTCATCGAAGAACCTCAGTACGATGCGGAAAGTATGTTTAATCTCACAATCTATTTTGCAATCTTCAACTCTTCTTGATAAATGACTTAACTTTAAACTTTTATTTTCCAGAACAAGCAGAACCAGGACTCATCGTTATTGAAGAACTTCAGCCAGGGCCTTCCAAAAGACAACGGCTCATATTATAAATTTTGCATATTGTAATTTATAATCATAATAAATAATCATAAGTAACGAGATTTTAGGTTTCATTTTGTTACGAGTTTTACCTTTTTTTCATACCTACTGAATTTGCATAATTTTTGTCTTTTTTCTTTTTAATTACTTGTGTGGAAAACCAGGTGACATTTATCAAATGACAGCATCCATAAAAATTAAATATTGAAATGTAAAAGTGGGTTTTGCATAAACTGCTAAAAATTTACAATTTTCAACTCGCACTAGAAACCGAACGATTCGTCTGAAAAAAAAAACTAAATACTGCTATTTGTAGAGAATTTCAAGTACTTTAATTTCTGTAAATAGACCATTTACCAAAAGTTAATAGTTTTCGAGTTTTAAGCAAAAAACCGGAAAAATACAAAAAATAAACCGGTTTTTTCTGGTTCTTTTAATGTTGCGTCACGAAATTTTGTCCGCAAACCTCAGATTCGGATTTAGCACCCCAAAACACATATGGAATGAAAAAACTACCCCAAAACTTTCCTAGCAAAAATACAATATAACTGAACTAGTAGCAGGTCTACGAAATTGCTACGGAACTATCAAGGTACACTTTTATCTGTAAAACAGAAAGTAATAATAATAACTATTGGATGTTTTTTCATTCAAAAACTATCGAACTGATTGTTATAAATGTGGCAAGTAACCTAAACTTTAAGTATCGCTGTTCCCGATTGATAATGTTTATACGCAAGCAAAGCCGGCAACGCACGGTACTTGCTTTCCATCAGGAGGTCATTTGCTCGTTTGCCCCTTATTTTATAATAAACAAATGCTTTCCATCAGGTGACCTGTTTGCTCGTTTACCCCCTGATTTTATAAAAAAGATCAAAGCCAGTAAACTTAATAACAAAACCCACCTTTTGTATGTAGGCGAGTCTTGCTCACGACACGCGTCATAAACCACTTGATAAATTGGGGACACTTCGATTGCTGAAAAACTCATGACCCCGAATCCCGATTTATAGATGAAAATGATTAAGTGACCATTAAGGAGGCAGTAAATATTATATCGACGTAATGTGGTTTGGTCACAGAAATTGTGTTAAAGAAATGAGAAATGTGTGATTATGTGCTACATATTTTTCTTGACTTTACGCGATTATTGAACTATCTTTATACGTTATATCACACTTAATTACGCCCGCAACTCCGTAGCGCCAAAACTCGTTTATTTCGTGGTAGCCGTACATTTTTCCGGCGTGAAATATCCTAAATGCTTTACCGGGACTCAAAGTGTTACATAATATTAATATGGATTACCATATATTTGAATACAGACAGAAATTTGCTCCGTGTGTGGTTTGGCAATTTTAGAAGAAAAATCTTAGGATCTTGGTCGAGCAGTAGGACAGCATTTAGCTCCTTACTATAATTTTTTATCAACTTATGCAATAATTATATTGGCATAGTCGCTTGCACACAAACACCGGGCTAAACTGAAACAACGTTAGACGATACACGGCTTTCAACTATCGGATACTAATTATGTATTCTGTGTCTCAACGCCGCACCGCTGTGCCGGTCGGAGTGGGGGGTGTTATGTTTATTTTCGTTACGGAATTTCTTGATTCGGTCGCCGCGCTCAAAGCCTGCCTTAAAATCTAGCTACATTCCACACCTAAACATGTTTAGAGGACCAACAATTAATGACCTAAGCAAAAACGATTTTCTGCATGCCGACTCCTGTAATAACAGATTCAGGAAATAAACTAAGTAACTATACATTACATAGTTCGGTTCATGAACCCCGTCGTTAAATTAACATAAAGGTACATTTACGACCTCCCCCGCTTTTAAAATTAACGTGGAATAGCATTTTAATCTGTTGTAATGAAAATGGATTAAGGTCAAAAGGATTAATAGGAATTTCAATTAAAATTATTTCGCAGGTGTCTTAAGGGGGTGACAGACGTGCGAGTAAGTACGCGGACTTATGGCTCGACGATCTTAATCGCCTGTGTGTCAGCAAAGAGCCGCGAGCCGCGAGCCTGGGGGCATGGTAATCCAGTGTGAGCGATTCTCGTGTGTCACCGACGCGAGCCGAGTAAGTTCGCGAGCTTAAGGGCCGGACACTCTGGACCGGACTACTCACGTAGAAATTCAAGATGAGTTTCTACGGCACGACGTCGTACGACACCGTACGGCGCCGTACCGTGGGTTTTTTACGACGCGCGTCCGCACGGCACCGTACGGCGCCGTACAACGCCGCACGACGTCGTGCCATGTTTTTGTGTCCCGGCCCTATAACCCGCGTACTTTAAGTTCGTACGTCTGTCACCCCTTTTAAGGGGGGAGGATTTTATGGAAGCAGAAGAGTGCAAAAATTTAAGCTTTGTAAGAGTTTTGCAAATATTATAAGCCCTATGGCGATTATGTTTATAAATGTTGTCTTGACTTTAATCACATATTTGAGTTTTGCATAATTTCAATACTCGTGTAGTGTAGTTTCTATCTATTAAAATTCCGGGATAAAAAGTATATAATATTATGATATTTTTTATCCCGGAAAAATATACTGTTCCCACGCAACAAAGAATTTTCGTGCAATGGAGATGCAGGCGTCATATTGTTCATAAATAAAACTGTCGTTAAGGTATATTGGAATTGGCTACCTACCTACCAACCTACTAAAATTGGAATTGGCTACCTACCTACCAACCTACTAAAAACATAACAGATTTAAGCAGAACTCAAATCCATTTAAGGTAGGCGTAAAATTTTAAAGTACATTGAAGTCTAATCACCGAAGACGTAAAGTGGTGAGACATAAGGAGCTTATAAACTTTCACCCCACTCCTTATTGGTACAGTTTTGGAATTTATTAAAATAAATTTGCAATTTCACTGGAATTATTTAATCCTTTCTAATAACGTTTTGTAGAGTAAGTACTAGATGTCAACTACGAGTATAAAAGTAGCGCTTTTGTTTGTTGTTTAAAATTGTTTGCTAATTATTTTGATTAATATAAGTAACTAGCGGCCCGGTACGTGCTTCGCTACGTATAAAGTGAAATAATGTATTAGTGATCGAAGGAAATAATACAAAAATCAGTTAAAACATCGATTCATTTCTTAAAAAAATATATTACTTAATTGCTAGCTATTTAAAAACTTGATCCAAAACATTTGGATAAACAATATTTTTTGTTTTTCCATTTTGAGCGTGAATAACTTTCCACTTCCACTTACGTTCCAGAGTGGGTACCCCCAAACGGCTGGGGGTACCCACTCTGGAACAGGCAACATAAAGTAGGCCATGTGAAAAATACGATTTTTCCAAATTTACACCACAAACATTAATTGTGAGTATCAGATGGCACACGATCGAGAGCAATTTAAAACAATTGAACTAATGCGTGATAGCCATGCCACACGACGCGGTGCGGCGCCGCACCGGAGACCATCTCGCCGGACTACCGGCCACATGGTGAGTGCGGCGCCACAACGTTTTACAGTACTGTAGCAGCGAAGGACTCGAGCTCCACCAATACATACACCGCTCCCCGCCTCGTCTGGATCCGGTGTCGGAGCGTCGGAACTCGGAGCGCACCGGACGGCGCCGTATGCCATATCATACATTTTTATATATAGGAAACCGGAGCGGCACTGGTCAGGCGCCGTGCCGCCGCCGCACCGCATCATGTCACTTATGCTGATGGAAAAACCATTGTATCTCACGAATAGTTTCTCGTCTTGTATTTAGACATATGCACAACGTTGATCCAATTCACGATTTTCATCATCAATAAAATAAAGCAAAAATTGATGATCAGCGTCGGTTTACGGCAATAACGAACGATGATAAATCTGGCCCCGAATCTGTAACATACTATGCAATTTTTGGTTGTTGGATAAGAAATTTTAAAACTATCGAATACTTTATGATTAAGATTGTTATTTAAACATGGGACAATCCAGTTGAAAAAAAAATAATATTTTCACTCTTTTATGATAGTTATATAAAGCTTTCTGTAAATACTTATGTGTTCTGCTCAGTGACTTTGGATCCAGGATACACCTTCATAATACGAAAACTCATAATCAGCTGACTTCACTACCACCACTTAGTAACCGCAACACTAAGGATCAATTTATACTACTCGTAAGTCGAAGCGCATCGAAGCGACTCACTAATATTGAACATAACAATTAATTCAACGTTAACTCTAGAACGTAACGCACACAGTCACGTGACATTGGTGACCCTGATATGGTAAGTGATGATGATGAATGTAATTTGCACAGTAGCATATGCTTTCAGTTCTTAAAGCAGCGCCCCAACCCCGAAACTTGTATCTATAAGGGTTTCGGAGTTCTTTTCAGTACCTTCGAACCATGGTATATCATGGTGCAAAATCTTACTTTTGGTAACATATGCCTGGAATACTTCATACAAAAGCAAAATCGGCATATGTTTCTATTTAAATTTTGAGGAGTTCCCTCGATTACTCCTGGATCCCATCATGAGATCACCACTTTTATGAACATGGTACCAATCCACGATCATACCCTATACCAGGGGTTCCCAATCTTTTCAGCCTGCGGCGCACTTGCAAGACACTATTTTGCCGCGGCGCCCTACTTTATAATATGTACCTAGCTATTACAAAAAGATACATAAATAAAAAATGATTATTATAGGTAGGTTGAGCAAGTATTGTTATTAACAAATGTTTAATCATCTGCTTGCTTTATATAATTCATATTATAAATTTATTTTATATTTGTGGTTATAGTTAGTGATGGAGGATCGACTCACGGCGCCCCTCTCGCCTTTCGCACACGCACAGCGCACAGTTTTGGAACCCCTGCCCTATACAACAAAACAAAAAATATTTCCTCTCTAAAAAATCTAACCATTTATTGAATTCATTTGTCACAAAAAATGTGATAAATGAAGAACCACTCTAACGATTATGTGCAAACTTCACATAAACCAACTACTAAATAGTCCAAACAAACCCTGAAAATTTGGTTTGGATAGGTGAGCCCGTTCTTGAGTTATAAAGTGACAACGAAAATTGCCACTTATTTTTATATATTAAGATAATTTTTTGTGGTAAATCACCGTCTGTCAGTTAAGTTTTGTTAAAAGGTACTTTGAGTAGGTACCGTAAAGATTATAGAATACTTTGGTCGATTCTTGCAAAAAAAGTCGACGCGATGTAGTTGCCTTAATAAATAAAGTCAAATCTTTGCTCTAAACACCTAATTATACTGAAATGTAATATGTCCTGTAGCATCCGTTTTTTTCCGACATTATTTTTCTGCAAACTGGACACAATATTATGTAATAGAGTAATTCCCAGACAGCCCCAATATTGGAGTTTTGTCCTGGTTTTTTTTCAGGTCGTAGACGCGATAAAATCTATGTAGGAATCACAATTTATGGCCTTAAGGCTTTTGTTTCGCGCTCATATGTGTATCTTTTGTACATTAATATTTAGTACCCACAAATTTATGTATGCCAAGAAAATGTACCTACCGAACGAAATTCTCTCCCGATCCGTACAAACTACGAAAGAGTGACGTCAGTCTTTCGTAGCACTTTGTATGGAGCGTTTCGGGTGGGTCTATTTTATGAGATGTTTGAATTGTCATATCTTGGTGATTTTTTAAGCTATCAGAGTCATTCTTTCAGCGATGTTTCTATTTTTAAGGGTCTTTCAATTAAGAAAAAAAAATAGTCATCATGCCTATTCCAATGACTTTCTTCCAGTTATATCTGCTTTAGCTCGTTATTAATATTGAAATGCTACACGCCTTTTAATATCAACTACTTTAAAAACTAATTCACTTACCTTTTAAGTGGCCAATTGGGTATTTCAACAAAAAAAAATAATTTGATAAATGGAAAGATCATAATAAATAAGTTTATAACAAAACATTTTTTTTTCGCAATAATTCAAAAGTTATTTCAAAATAAAAATTGGAAGACACGCCGACAGCTCCGGCACTAACCCGAGAGCGTGTGACGTCATTATGGTTTTTTCACAACAGAACAATAAAAACAGTAGTACTAACATACCACGAATTGTTTAACAAATGAATGTTTTTAATTGATGCGTACTTCTAAACCCAAAACCTTAAATATATTAAAATTGAAAACCAAAACATACCTTCAAATAGAGTTTGTTTTACAATAAACAAAACGGGCACTTAAGACATTTCTTATTTCGAGTCATAGTAGCATCAGTTTATTGTGGATTTACTAAAAAGTTTAGCTACGTACTCGTACATGGCATAATATTATAGTTAGCGCAAACAATTTTGACCTTAAACATCAACGAAATAAAGTTAATATTTCCATACGGCAATACATATATTCAATAGTATACACTATACACTATTGAAATGTATTTAATATTGTGACGTCAATATATGGCGTTTATAAGTCACGTGACTTTATATAAATATCACGAATTTTTAATTGTTTATAATTAATTGAAAAAACATAGGTTATATAATACTTACATTAAAAAAATCAATAATATTTTTTTTGAAATATCTAATTGCGCGTAAGTACAACTACATTTGTGTATGAAAATTATTGAATTCATTTATTCACAATTCTATAATACACATTATAATTCTACATTAAAATTTCAAACCCCTTGAAAAAAACGCCTCAAATTACCCTTTTTTTTATGGGATAAGGGGGCAAACGAGCAAACGGGTCACCTGATGGAAAGCAACTTCCGTCGCCCATGGACACTCGCAGCATCAGAAGAGCTGCAGGTGCGTTGCCGGCCTTTAAAGAGGGAATAGGGTAATAGGGGAGGGTAGGGATGGGAAGGGAAGGGAATAGGGGAGGGTAGGGAAGGGAATAGGGTAGGGGATTGGGCCTCCGGTAAAGTCACTCACTGGGCGAAACACAGCGCAAGCGCTGTTTCACGCCGGTTTTCTGTCAGAACGTGGTATTTCTCAGGTCGAGCCGGCTCATTCGTGCCGAAGCATGGCTCTCCCACGTATGTGACGTAGCCAGTCACGGGGGAGGGGGGTAATTTAAATGAAAATATTCCGAAAAACGTAACGACCTGAGCGATTTATTATACCAAATGATTCCATTTAGAATCTGTCACCCTGACGCCGTGATAGCATCTACATCCACGCTTAGACTCATTCTACCTCTGAAATATGCTTTAAGGCGACTATATAAGGTTCATTCTCGTATATTCAGGAGCAGATTAATAGCGAACGGTCTGTACAAGGGTCTCATCGCGATAGAATGTCTCGAAATTAGTAAAAGTCTCGCAATATCGCTATTCGTTTAATTGTAGAATGTTATCTGTAACTTAGAATGTGTTTCAGTGTTATCTGTCGAAGTTATTGAACGTACTAGTAGAATCTATAGACGCTTTAAAACGGTCAGCTTTAGTTAGAAATCGTTGATGTCACGAAGGCTTAAGACATGATGGGTATGTTCCAAAACATAAACCAGTATAGTGGCCACTGCTCCTGACGTCTAAAATCGAAGCCTAAAGGTACAAGTTGCAAGCCGGTTGTAGCGGCGGCAGACGACGTGTCGTCGCGACACTACTGATTTCTATGTATTTCTATGAATAAGTGTCGCTGGCTTCGTGTCGCTAGCTGCGGAGGGTGTTTCATAGAAATACATATAAACCAGTAGTGTCGCTGCGATACGTCGTCTGCGGTTGCTTTATGTCGCCCGCTGCCAACCGGCATGACACCTACGATTCGTTCCAAATACACAACAGAGACTTGATGTATAAAATGACCTTTTTGGGATATCATTTTAATACGTCACACTCGTCTCACCAGTGGCACACCATTACATTAATATGGCGTTCGTGACATGACGTCCTGTACTGGTCAGTATACTTACCTAAATTTTGAAACTCGCGCTTGCATTTATTTGACACAAAAGACTAATTTTAAAATAAACCTGCTAGAAAACATACATATCCTATAAAAATCATAAATGAAAATATATAAATAATACTTAGAAGTTGTGTAACAATTTGTTACATTATTGTTATAAGTTCAATTACCTACCGACCTCAAACTAAATATAGAAATAGTTTTAGCAGCTTAGTTAGCGTAATAAATAATATGTTAGGGTAGAATCACACTGCTCCATTGCGTTGCGGCACATTATATCATTGGAATAGAAAACAAACAAAAAATACAGTCCACCTCCTACTAGAAGTTTCGCGCCCCGTCAGTGTAAAATATTTTCCCGCTATAATCGTTCATTTTCCCGCGACAAAATGCTTAAGCGTAAGCTATGTAGAGATAAACTACGATAACAGGTTGGTATTACGTGTACTAGTTGATTGATTGAATAGTTACAACTTACATACAAACTATTTCATAGGGATGTGACTACACACATTGAAACACTAATTTGGAGGGGCGCGCCATATTATCGTAGTTTATCTCTAGTATACTCTTTATATATAATACTTCAGTCGGAATTTCCAGGAATTGCTATTGTATTCTATTGTTGTCGCGATCACCGGTGCTCGCGCGGGGCCTGAAGGATTAATTTTATCGAAACGTAATGATTTGACGTGGTATATAAAAAAACCGGCCAAGTGCGAGTTGGACTTGCCCATGAAGGGTTCCGCAGCAGCAATAAGAATTATATTTTCTATGAAATTATAAGGTTTTTGATTTATTTTAATATTTCATTTTTGATGTAAAATTAAGGTTTATCATTTATGACGTATAAAAAAAACTACTGGCTAGATCTCGTTCAAACCAATTTTCGTTGGTAGTTTTTATAGTAATGTACATCATATATTTTTTTTAGAATTATCATGACATTACTTTAGAAGTTAGAGGGGGGGACACACATTTTGCCACTTTGAGACTCTTCCTCTCTCGCAAACTGTTCAGGTTAGAAAAAAATGATATTGGAAACCTCAATATGATTTTTGAAGACCTATCCACACGCATGGGCCAGATGAAAAAAAATATTTTTGTTTCAGTTGTACCTTTGGGAACCCCTAAAATTTTTAATAGTTTTTCCATTTTTGTATCAAAATCTTAATGCGGTTCACAGACTACATCTACTTACCAAGTTTCAATAGTATAGCTCTTATAGTTTCGGAGAAAAGTGGCTGTGACATACGGACGGACAGACAGACAGACAGACAGACAGACAGACATGACGAATCTATAAGGGTTCCGTTTTTTGCCATTTTGGCTACGGAACCCTAAAAATATAATATTATGAAAAATGAGTGTCGATGCGGCGACAACGCAACGCAGAGAAGCAATAAATGAAAAACACTTTGAGAGGAGATTTGGGACAATAATTGTAGTGATCCATCGCAGCGACAGAACATTCGTCAACATTCTAGAACTAGGTTATACGTACATATTTCCAGTATCTGAGTTTTCATCTTGTAATATGTAACAATAGGTATAGGATTATTTCTTTGAAATGTTCAATGTAACTTATGTGTTTAAATAATATTATCTGGTTCATAATATTGGTCACTGGATTATTTTATTTAAATTAAGTCGTGTCGTCGTACATTAAGTCTACAAGCTTGGCGCTTACTTTTTTTTGCATGCGCGTAATTCGAATTAGTTTACTATCATACATTTGATTTAATAAGAAATATTTTTAGCATATATTTAGCGTGAGATCGCAGTTTTGGACAAGACCCCTCTATATAATAAGGAAACAAATATTATTTTTCATACTAGTATTTTAGGGCCCGTTTAGTGAGCTGTGTGAAAAGCGTTTGACCATGATTGTCATTATGATTTACCGAACGCACAATCAACTTCAATCATAAGCAATTATAGACGAATATTCCCTGTTTACAGATTTGTTATCGCTACTATTTCGTCAAAATATTCGGGCTTGAATAACGTTGATTTTCGCCAAAAACGAAGAGAGGTGAAATTTTAATATGTCAGCGTCGATTTTCTACGTAGATGTGACACGACGCGTTTACGTGAGTTCGACACGTGACACCCGCTGGGCTATAACGTAAAAATAGCGAACAAATAGCGAAAAAATAGCGATCAATCCACTAGCAATAATCGCGCAAGCGATTGCTGGGTGTCATGAATGTCACAAACAATGGTGTCTTGTATAATTATTATACAATACACCATTGTTTGTGATCGATTTGTGTGTTATAGTTATCGATTGCAATCATGATGCAAAATTGCGATTTTTGAGCAATTTTCGCGCAATAATTGCTATCGCATTGCTCTCGCAAGATACGTGATACGGGGGCCGTTTACTTTATTAGAAGCGATAAGCTCACATTTCCAAAGTGTTTCTATCTAACTATTGAATGATTCGAAAAGCACTTGACTATTCAAACACAAATTCTATCGGTTCAAAGAGAATTAGTTAAATTAATAATTTAATATAACATTTGCACACAAAAAATGTACAACCACGCCTCGGAAAATATAACCCGACTTGACAACAAACATCTTTGCTAAATGTTGTTTTCAAGCTTTGCTCTTTGTTATATTAAAAACCAAAATTGATCATAGTGGTTCCCACTCAACATTTACGCTGGTTTTCAGTTCAATAGATTGATAATGATAATAATAAGTGATACCTACTATAATGTACGATTTTGTCTTTTAGAAAGCATTAAACACGTGGCTGTAAGTTACGTAGCTACGTCGTAGACCTGCTACGCCAATAACAAATACGGTCTGGTTTGGACCTAGCTACATCATAATATTCTCATACTTGACTATTATGTTGTAACTAGTTTTATGATTCGCCTCGTTTCAACTAGTAACAAACTTTTTAAAACTAAAGTCACGAAATATTATAGATGTAGTATCTATTCCGATCAGATACTAAAATAGATAGACAGCTCATCATCCGATAGTGACCATATTGGCAATTCAAGAAAAATGTCATTTTTATTAATTTATCCTAGAATGAAAGAAATATCCACTAAATAGTATCTCAATCATAGCTGTATGGAACAAATAAGACGATACAAAATAAATGGACGAACATGGCGCAAGAATTATCGAACTTATTATTTCTCTAAGCCCGTAGTCTATACGTATAACCTATACAATAAATTAGGAGGAATGGTTTCAAGGTTGGGATTCCAGAGCCTTTAGCCAAAACGTTTTCTTTATCGCTTTTTATAGAATCGTAAATCAAAATGTATTAAATTGACATAAGCGTTCGATAATATGAAGTTGACGTTGGACTCGTGTAATGTCAATAGAGAAAATGCGATATTTTTATGTTTGTGTTTATTTTAAAGAACTCCATGTATAATAGACCACAAGCATATTAAAAAATTAAAACACTGGAATTTACCGCAAAAAAATGCGGTTTAAAATTTTCAATTTAAATTTTGGCGCCAAAACGTATCTATAGTCTGTATGACGTCACTAATGTCCTGCCCCGCGTTCCATTTAGCGTTAAAAACGATCAAAACGTTCAAAATAGGAGGCATTTTGAGCGTTTTGATCGTTTTTAACGCCAATGGAACGCGGGGATATCAGGTATGACGTCACTGCACGCTGATTGGTGTTTTGAAATCCGTTCCGTTTCAAGTTACTTTAAATTCGTAATTTTTGTACAAAAAAAAAACAATATTTTATAAAATATTAACCTTGCAGTGGTCCTTCTTTTATATTTTTTAACATTTTAGGGCCAACCCACACGTACCACAACCACACGACATCGCACCGACAAAATGTCGTCGAGCAGTGGTTACGTGTGAATGGTGTCGCTGCAGCATTTTGTAGTTGCGTTGTGGTACCGACAAAATGCCGACGTGGTTGCGTTGTCGCCAGTGGTTGCGATGTGGTTGCGATGTGGTTACGTACGAAAGTCAATGAAACGGAGGGGGGGAAGAACGCGGCTGGTGTGCGCGCACTGTCGTTGCATCGACGCAACGTTGTGGTTGCAATGTGGTTGCTATGTGGTTGCGACGTGGCTGCGACGTAGTTGCGATGTGGTCGGCCGTGGTTGCGTCTGACAAGTTATCTGACAAGCGATCGACAACGACTGCAAAATGTGGTACGTGTGAATGGTCCAGTTCATTTACAATACGAAATATACGCCCGACCACGTGGTGTGGTTGTCGTGTGGTTGTGGTACGTGTGGGTATGCCCTAAATAGCAAAATTTTCATAAATATTATATTTGCATGTTCCCTATTCCAAACATTTTGATCGGCGCTTCTATAAAGAAGCGATGAAAAAAACTTCTTGGCTAAATGGCCTGGGAATTTACTGTCACAGTGTGGGATCTTCTGTAATTTGTTATACACAGATTACTTCGGTGTGTGGACGATCGATGATTGAGAAAAGTATTTCGCGGGGAAAAATATTTCGCAGGAATAGATAAATAAATGGCAAAGAGTCACTTTCCGATGTCTGTCTCTATGTAAGCTTAGATCTTTGAACGTATGCAACAGATTTTGATGCGGTTTTTAACAGATAAAGTGATTTAAGAGAAAAATTCGTGAGCATAACATAGTATAAAATATTCAAATAAGTAACAAGGATTATTTTATTCATATTAATATTATTTTTTTGACTTAGAGGACTGATGTACTGAATCTATACTGAATACTACAAATGCGAAAGTGTGTCTGTCTGTCTGTCTGTTACCTCTTCACGCCCAAACCGCCGAACCGATTTTGCTGAAATTGGGCATGGAGATACTTTGAGTCCCGGGAAAGGACATATGATACTTTTTGTCCCGGGAAAATGTACGGTTCCCGCGCGATAAACGGGTTTTGGCGCAACGGAGTTGCGGGCGTCATCTAGTAAATATAATAAAACAGAAATTAATCAAGCATTACAAATTGAAAGTATACCTAAACCAAATTGAATCGAGAGAAAAAAAGGTGTGATTTAGCGATTCTTAAAAGTGTTTTTAAAGAGTTTTGCTATTATGTCAAATCACATTTTATCTCGTCTCGTTTTTAATCTAACAATTTGTTTTAGAATTTAAAAGAAATCTTGAAATAATTATCCCATATCTCCACATGCCACATGTCAGCATATACCTAGGGTTGTCGCTATTTGTACGAGGGCGGCACTGAAAATTTCGGGAATCAAGGAGGTGACACAACAGTACTATTTAAAAATGTGTTTATAGCTTTTCCAAGTATTCACCGCGAAATTTGACACATTTTTCCATACGATGGAACCAATCATTGAAGCAACCATTCCATTCGGAAGTTGGGGTCTCAAAAATGGCCGTTTTGTAGGCGTCCACAGCTTCTTCATTTTAGGGAAAGTATAGAAATCATTAGGGCTTAAGTCTTTAAAATAACTTTTTAAAACCTAATTAATCATGCAATATTATTTGTATTTGACTCGTGCCAATGTCTAAAATTGCCTGAATTTCGCGGTATGTCACATGTCGATCTTCCTCAACCAGCTTACGCACAGCATCAACGTTTTCTTGAGTGACTGCAGTTTTTGGACGTCCTTGACGGGGATCATCACTGAGCCTGACACGTCCACGTTGAAATTCAGCAAACCAGCGATAAATTGTGGTTTTGGATGGGGCTTTATCTCCAAATGCAGAAATCATCCGATCAACATACTGTTTTTGTGTTAAACCACTTCGAAAGTCATAATAAATCATCGCTCTAGAATTTTCTCGAGTCAATTCCATTTTCTCAACGACTAAACAAGTTTGACAAGACCTTGTGACAAGACCGAGAATCTTTTTTTAAATAAATAAATGGTATTCGATTTTTAAAACCAAGGAGTTTTCAATTAAAAATATTTTAATATGACAGGAATAGTGAAGTATTCCATTCCCGATATTTTTAGTGCAGCCTATGTAGTAAACACTTTTGTTCTTTCTCTAATAATTTAAATCTTCTGTAAGAGGAGTATTTGAATTTGCAGCTAAAGATACTTTTAGAAACTTTTCTTTTGTATTGAGATTGAGACAGTCATCTCCTTTCAAATAAAATAAAATATTAATTTGATTTTTCTGACAAAGACGTTAATTTTATGAGCAGTTTTCATTCGATTGAGCAGACATCACTTTTCAAATTAATTGAAATGTAAATTCATTTTTATTATTTTATATACATAAAAATTTCGCTATAACAAAGAAAAAAAGGTATTGAGGATATCTTTTTTAGTCTCGCTAAAACTCGAGGGCGGCTGACCCGTTTTGGCTAATTTTAGTCTAGAAATATCTGTGGAAGTCCAGAGGTTTGTATTAGGTAATAAATAAGTGATAGAAAGTTCAACGGGTCACTTAGTTTCTAAAAAAATGTCTTACACGTTAAGAAATACCGATATTAAGTAGAAAATTAGTATGTATTATGTAATTTATGCAAATAACATATACAGTCTAATGAATGTTACATAATGGTTTCCGCGTCGAGATGAGATTGAATCAACAAAATTAGAATAACTTATCTTGAGTTTATATTACGTATAGAATATGGATAGATGACTAAAAATTTTGGTTTTTAATAATAAAAATATTTATATACTGAATAATCATTTTAATCTATTAAACATTATTGCGATGTTATGTTCGCACTTAAGATATTG
Source organism: Lysandra bellargus (assembly GCA_905333045.1). Lineage (NCBI taxonomy): Eukaryota > Metazoa > Arthropoda > Insecta > Lepidoptera > Lycaenidae > Lysandra > Lysandra bellargus. Next base: position 6,294,889 of record HG995354.1, read on the forward strand.
TAAATAATAGCTTAGGTTTTATTCCCTTTTATTATACACTTTTACATTTGAATAATTTCCTATTAGAATAAGTTATACTGTTGTCTCATTTTTGTGTTATTGTTGTCCCTTTCTAGCATAAGTATAGTGTGTCTCACTCTAATGTTGTTGTTGTCTCTTTCGTTTTATACATTTATTTACGTTTTTATTGTTAATTAGTCTTATAAGAATGCCTGTTTACTGTTATATTAGCTTATAAGTATGTCATTTGTACTTTTTGAATAAACGGACTGCGTATACCCGACAACAACTGATAGAATCCTACAGATTCTAACAGAACAAAATCTGCATATAAACACGCACTTTCCCAGTGCAAAGACACTCGCAACACGAACACCACAGAAGCAAGTCGAATCCCTGCTACACCAACACTCGACCGTGACTGCAGTACCAAATTTCACCTGATGTTTTACTTCTTTGACCCGCATCTACTTCTCAGGACTAAACCTCCACAAGATACAGTCCACTCCAGCCTACTCCAAGTTGACGAATACGGCCCTGCCGAGTTGTCGTGTCGTCAATAGATATGCTAGATAGAACAGTAGTAGTCTATTTCAGAGGATAAAATTTAATATAAGTTTCATAAATACCTTAATATTATTTTATATTACCTTACTTATCATTAATAATTATTTCATGCGGATGACAGCCCTGTTGAAATATTCGTAGAGACTCGTGTGAACTCAGCTGCTGTCAAGATGTTTATTATAAACAAACAAAAAAAAATGCCGACAAACGATCATTTCTGATTGATCACTATAGTTTTGTTTTCAATAATTCAGTTGTTTTACACGTGTTCATAATGTGTCTTCTGTTGCTTACAGATTGAAGGAGATCGTTGAATGCTTTAGGTGAGTACTGAAATAACTCTACAAATCCTATACATAATTATTTCTTATAGCGTTACATGTTAATTTTTTATGACTGCAAATTGTTTATTGCGATTGTTTATGATGTAGATCACTTCGCCGGTGGAAACCATGGACGGGTTTTCCCGAAACCCGACAACCCGGGAAAACCCGGATTTTGGGGATCATGAAAAAACCCGGGGTTCAAAAATGGAACCAGGGTTTTTCGAGCTTTTCGGGTTTTTCGTTTTTTTATAATTATTAAAGGCCGGGCCTGATAAAAGGTGTTTATAACAAACTAACATACAAAATATTATTTATTTTTATAACATATTGTATAGGTTTAATTGTTTATATTGGTCATAATTAAACAAAATATTTTTAAAGGAAAAGTTTTGCTTTAAGATCATTAAGGACTAATTGTCATAAAAAATTTATTAGTAATAATTAATAATATTTTTTTTTAAAAATCCTACCAAAACTATTCAATGTAAAAAAGCCAAGTCTCTTCAAACAATCTATCCTTCGCACAAAGTTTTCAAATTTCATAGAAACCAAGTCTTGATAACATCAACATTCAGTAATTGACTACAGTTTTGTTTATTGAATGAAGCTTGTTGTAATACATAACCTTGGCCCGAAAAACTTAATCCCTAGCTTTGTTAAGATCCAATATATTATAATAGGAGAGGTAAATAGTCGCTTCTATAAAAGTATGATACGGCCGTGCCCGTTCACTCGAGACTTGGTTAGTCACTGCCGTGACCGCACACTATGGTATTTAAATAGTATTTTAATGGAAAGGTGCTGGCAATCGCCGAAAATCATATTTAAAGTATTTTCGCATCGTTAATCTTTGAATTTTAAGAAAACCCGAAAAAGGCCGAAAAACCCGGGGATCCGGGTTATCATTTTAAAAAACCCGAAAACCCGGGTTTTGAAAATTGGGTCCGGGTTTCGATGCCCTGATTATAATTCAAGGCCCAAAATAAAAGGACCAACTGTGTAAATTACATCGACGAATAAGCACTATCAATATTGTTTTTATTGCAATAAAATGCCGTCTTTTGTCATTGTTATGCTATTAATATTATTGATTTTCTTAAGACATATTACATCTTTCAGCAATAATATTATTATTTAAACCTACATCGCGCAGGCAGGTATTTTCGTAATCTCTTTTTTTTATTAAATAAGGGGCCAAACGAGCAAACGGGTCACCTGATGGAAAGCAACTTCCGTCGCCCATGGACACTCGCAGCATCAGAAGAGCTGCAGATGCGTTGCCGGCCTTTTAAGAGGGAATAGGGTAATAGGGGAAGGTAGGGATGGGAAGGGAAGGGAATAGGATAGGGGATTGGGCCTTCGGTAAACTTACTCACTCGGCGAAACACAACGCAAGCGCTGTTTCACGACGGTTTTCTGTGAGAACATGGTATTTCTCCAGTCAAGCCGGCCCATTCGTGCCGAAGCATGGCCCTCCCACGTGTAAGTCTCCCACGTGTGAGTCTTGGTGAATATTTGAAAAAGAGAGGGACACAGATAGTAACAGAGAGAGAAAAAGACTACAGCTGTTGTAGTCTTGTTGTACCTGGGACATTGTGCGACCCAATTGTCAGGCTATTTCCAACCGATAATTACTAGGAATGAAAAGTAGGTTGGTACGAAAATACCGCCAAAATGAACTAGACCAATTTAATGAGTTTACGTTACGTTTCCGCATGTAATAAAGGATGAAACTGTTTTCTGGTTTTGCCAGCTATTTAAATGATACTGATTATTACGTCTTCAGCATTAAAGTTTCATAGGAAGTAATATAACTGTGAACAACCTGAACAAAATATCAAAGCGTTGTTAAGTTTTTAGTATAGTAGATGTAAATAGTTATCAATTAAATAACTCAGATTTACCGTTATTTGTTTTAGGGATACTAATATATTACAACCTTAATTATCAGGGGCCCCGCTACCATAATATGTGCGATGTGTGCAATGCACACGGGCGCCATCGTCTAGGGGTGCCAAATCGCCATCTTTAGGGGCGCCAAAACTAAGGACCCAAAAAAATTGCCTTAAGGGGCGCCAAAATCCTTTTCTTGCACACAGGCGCTAGTAATCCTTACGGGAGGGCCCTGTTAATTATTGTTTTATGATAACGCTGAATCCTGCAACATCACAGAACGGCTACTTGAGTCGTTCTCAAAAAAATCCTACGTACTTACAAGTTATTTACCCATTTGAGCGGGCGTTATAGTAAATGTCGAAATAATATTTTTTAATAAATATAGCACCAAAACAATTTAAACATAACAATTGAAAATAATTGACTGTCAAATACTAATCTTTGCAAACAATGACATCAAATTGTAACTTGAAAAACAAATTGAAATTACAAAATTGTTTCTGATTTTCACAACGAAAATTATTCAGAATTCGACAGCAAATTCCTAATGTTCGTATTAATCCTTGCCATAACCTTTCTGGTTTATTGGTTCGCGGTTCAGTGTTTTTGGTTCGTTAAATTTCATATCATTTAATAAATCGAATTTATAATAATTGAATGTAGAATGTGTTTTTTAGCGATCAATTTGAAATAATAAAATATAACTTCTTAATTTAGGTAAATAATAATAATTAAATAGTGTTGGTCTACTTATCTGGGCCAGGTATGAACTAATTGCTTCGTATTTATAAACTAGAAAAACTAAAAACTAGTTTAGTCATAGTTATCACGACATACTGCTGCACTCAGAGATGAATAATAACCGTAACCGTAATTAAATGAAGATTTTGACCCAAGACCCATACATCATCTGTCAAACTCTTCATTAAATTAAAGTTTAATCATCATTAAAATATGTCTCTAAGTGCGGCCGTTAGAATAGTTAATAGAATCAGGCGTTACTTTGGAAAGGCGGGAGTTGCTGTAACGCATGCCCATGCGTACACTCGCTCATTTACTTGCAGGTTCAGCTTTATTTCGCGGAATATTGCTAAAAATAATAACATACTTATAGCTATATTTATTAAGATATCAACGCGCGATAGAAGTGAAAATCTGACTATTAGAAACAGTGGTGATGTTACTTCCTCTCGTACGCTGTGGCGGCGATCTGCTATTAGGTAGTCTTACGAATTTCAATTAGGTCACGTATCTCGACGCGAATCTAACATTTTTTGCCCATGCCAAAACACGCAACGCCACTATAAGTCTCGATTAAGGTATAACGAAACTTTAAAAATATACGTTTTACGGGTTACTCCGGGTAGTAAGCATTTAACGAATTCATCCGTAAAAGAATATTACTCATATGATAGTCAATTCAAGAAGGCTCAAAAGGCTTTTTCAGACAATCCAAGTATCCAAACATTGCAAGTACATAAACGCTTATTCCCGTATGATATTTCAGGAGGTCCTCAAAGACCCTTCTCACCGCTTCATTAAGGGTCCACGTTTATCAAAGGTCTGCGTGGCCTCGTGGATATTTTTATATCAGACCTGAATTTAATTGTATTGGCCTCAATATTAAGTCGGGGTGAGATGGACCTCCTCGAATTGTGACCTCATTTACTCTTTTGATATAGAGGGTACCTTTCGCTTTCATGATTGAACCTCCTCGTGGGCAATTTCCACGCTCAATAAAGTATTTTTCGTGTGTAAATTAGAAGTAGCTATATTATGTTACCCGCGACTTCTTTGCACTAAAAATCGCGCAAGAAGACTGAAAATCACGATAAGTAAGTATGGTTATTGGTAATGGTTAAAATTTTAAGAAATATCAGACAACGCAAAATCGTACATCAATCTACGGGTCAGCGCAGACAGAGAGGAATAATCCCGGGGCATGCACTTGAAAATAAACTTTAAAATGAACCTTACAAGAAGTGCTCACGCGTCCTCGAGGATACGCGGGAATCCCTTAACGCACTTTAGTGTAATAATTTTAAAGTTTATTTTCAAGTGCTTCAAAGAAAATGCCCGAGACCGCGCGAGGATTATTCCTCTCTCTCTGTCTGCGCTGACCCCAACGCAAAATAATATTTGCTTTTCTACAATGCCTGAAGTTGCAGTGAATCAATATAGTTTTGCGGAAAAATATACTTTATATAGCGTGCGCTAGAGTTGATAATTAAAACGCAAAAAGGCATTTCTGACGACCAGACCGTATGCGTGGGGACTTATTTTAAGATCTCTAATTTATAAATAGAGATCAACGATATTAATTAAGTGAAGATTTCTCGATTACTAAATAGAATTTCACTAATTGGGAAAGACTCTAGAGAGTATAAAAAGTATAAATAAAAACACCTAATTTAAATTCTCCCAGACGGACAGATAATTAAAAGTATTTATAGAGCTCCCACATCCAACTTTTTAATAATATAGATGAAAAAACCGTTTTAGGGGTTTCTTAAAGGTTAAAAGAATGCACTTTTTATAGAGATTTTTGTGGTCTACCTTTAAATAGAGTGTATCTGCACGAAGCAATCTGTCTGCTTGTCTGTCTATCTGTAAGCACTAGGTTCTCCGTTCTTTTGCCTTAACCACATCATAGATCGGTTGGTGTTCACACAAAATAAAGGATTTTCACAAAACATACATTACTTTGTATGTATACAAAATATCAATAACATGTTGCATCGCGGTGTTTACAAAATCCACAGACAAGTTCAGAACTACGCTAGAATTATTTCTATCTAGCCCAGGGGTTCTTATACCTCGAACATCCTCTCTTACTTTACATAACTTCATTCTGGCAATTAATGATTTGTATTGCTATTTTAACTAGCGCGTAAAACTGCTAGTGCTGAAGGATAGCTCGCGATCGAAGTGACTTTCGATGTATGAGAATCGCCCCCGTATCCGGATGTTTGGCTGAAGTCGCGGAAGATTAAATAAACATTAGCAATCTGACTAATCTTTGATTTATGAGTCGTTAAATTACGTTTAACCCAATTACCTAAAAACTTTTAGTAAGAAAACATGATGAAATGTGTAGTGAATAGCGATATTATAATATGTTTCAATTACTCATTTTGTAAGAATTTATTACAAAGAACAAATATTATTTAGTCATAGTAGATGGATGCTTTATAAGAGCTCTTCTTCTATTCTTAATAATAGATACTATTAAGTAGAGAAAGTGCGCGAAAAGCTGTAGGTCTATCAACATCATTATAATGATTTTAATATATTTAATAATTGCAATAATTATAATAAATATTTTGTAATTATCGTTACTAATAAGAATGACACATATTTAAATAACAATAAAGGCCTGTTTCACCACTTACTGATAACTGATAAGTGCCGGATAGGCTATCCACCACATAACTTGACAGATAAAGTATGGAGAATCTGTCAAAAGAGTTGTAGATAACCTATCCGACACTTTATCAGGAAATGGTGAAACAGGCCCTTAATAATGTTGACACGTTCTTTGTAATTGGTGTCTCAAAAATTGTTATTCTGCAGACTATAAGCAAATAAAGTTATGAAGGTTTTTTTGTAGTCACTTCGAAAACCTTAAAAAGAAATTACAGATACTGGTGCAAATCCCTTGAAGGTATCAAAGACTATCAAAATCCGTCTCTTGAGGGTTGTATCAATTTCCTGCGACACGTGCTTCAATCGCTAATCTCAAACAAACCTCAAATAATTTGATCACTTCAGTTAACGTGGGCTTAACACTTGGTTGAGCTCGCTTCTATTTACGTAACTTCCAATTTATACAGATTTTCTTACAGTTACTTATTAAATTATTTACTCCATTAATTCTTTATTTTCAATTGAATATTATCGAGTCTAATTTTAGATGTTCGTGATTTGATTTTCTCAAATTACTGAAAAATACATGAATGTAACAAAAATTTATATACTCGTTTAATTAATTTAAGATCTTAGCAATCAATCCTTATTTTATTTATATTCATTCTATAATATTTCATATCAATTTTTTAGTTTTGCATAAAATCCTAGTTGTTGTAAGTAAGATCTAACTTAGTAACAAACTATATACAGTTAAAACCGACCGTGTGAATTACACGTTAGAAAGTAATTTCTTTCGGCTAAAATATTTTATTTTAATACCGACGGACCAGAGAATGAGATATTTTGACCTAACAGCCTCCATTATTATGTAAATGAGTAGAAACTCAACATAAAGGAGCGCACGTGAATATTATTATTTTAGGCCTTCTTTTATTCACTTCACAAAATGTTACTCTTCTCATTTTTTGGCATTAAATTTTTGCTCTTTTATCATCGTACGGTTATTTTTGTTTTAAACAATATTTTAACATTTTTGTCACTTTTTCTATCCATTAAAACTTATTTTGTACACTAGATGACGGCCGCAACTCCGCTGCGGAAAATTTCATTTATCGCGCGGGATTCGCCGTACATTTTTCCGAACTAAAAAGTATCCTTTGTCGTTTACCGGGACTCAAAATATTTTTATATAAAATTTAAGCTAAATTGGTTAAGCGATTTGGGTCTGAAGAGGTACATAAGTATTTCACGTAAAATTTCCCACTTTTCCCTTAAGTCTCACTATTAAACCGCTTGGTAGTGCAGCCAAGTCACGAAAAAATCCTCCTTCCACAACAGGGAAATGTAAAAAAATGAATGTAATTCAATACAAATAAACATCGTTATCTGTGTCGACGACTGAATAAATAACATTTGGCGGGAAACGTGTTATCCCTCCAGGTGATTCCCAGAGATCGTAATGTTTTGCTCCAAATCTCCGCCACTCTATTCTTGTTTTGTTCCATTACCTTTTGTCGTCAACAGTCAAATATCTCAACGCTAAAATGAAGTAAAAATGTGTAGTTTTCATAGATTTTTTACTTAGTAATAGATTATGACTTTGCAGGTCTAACTCACTCTACAAAATTCGAATTCTCGTAATTTCTTAACAATGTAGTATTTTCCCTGGTGGAAACATATTAACATTCTCGCCAATTTAAAGTTACTTGAGGTCATAAAGTAATATCTTTTGAACGTACTTAGTTCTATGAATGGTAATGCTAATAATGTATAATGACATTTGTAGAAGAGTACCGTGTAAAAGAATGTAGAGTTTTTGAGTATAAAGAATTACAGTCCACTTGATGTTTTCTTCAATTTCATCATCTCAACAACAAATTAAATTTAAAAATTTCATCAGCCGTATCTCTGCAAACAAATTGTCTCGAAAACTAAGAACATAAAACTTTCCTCGAATTTTCCGAATGTCCGCAAAATGTTTTACTGTGAAAATACTGGCGAGACCGCTTCGATACTGCTAATAAAATTGGGGCTGCCAACTTGTAAGCACTTACCTTTTTATAGGGTTCAGATTATATTATGGCGGCCGGGTAATGAAATGGTGTATCAACAGATTTTTACTGTTTTAAGGGACGACCCTTCCTTTTATCTGATTTCCCGAATAGAGCCTTAATAAATATTTGACTCAATTTAAGTATTGCCTGTTTGAGTCACAGAATTTAGAAGACACAGTTAATATACTCAAACTAAACTAAAGTATTCCTTATATACAAAAATACCTACATGCTAAGAAAACGTATATGAAATTTCAGGTTTCAGATGGACTATCAATTTGGCTTTTTAAGCCAAAATAAGTTTATTACTCTTCAAGTTGCATATTCCATCAGGTTTTTTTTTTTTTCGAAATAAGAAAATGAAATTTTATAACAAACTGAAATTTCCGAGCGCACGGTACACTTCAGTTGGGCTGTTTTGGTTTCCGTAAACAACCCTCGTTCATGACCAAGGGTTGTTTACGGAAACCATCAACAATCCAGCCATGGCTGGGTGATTTCAATTAGAGCTGTTGTGGATGAAATTTGGACATTTGGCAACGACTGGATTCTTAGATTTTAATGCAACTTTAAAGTAGCTTCCTCTTCCTATCAAATTCCCTACCAATTTTCAGCTCTTTGCGAATTTTTTCTGGGATTTTTTTATTTTATTTTATTAAATAAGGGGGCAAACGAGCAAACGGGTCACCTGATGGTAAGCAACAACCGTCGCCCATGGACACTCGCAACTTTTAAGAGGGAATACGCTCTTTTCTTTACGGTTACGGCCTTTTTGTGTCTAATTTGTCTGGGCTATAATAGACAATAATTTCCACTGTGGCTTGAAAATCAAAGTACATACTTGTGTTTTAGGAAATGTCCAAAGCTACTAAAATGCTACGTTTAAACTCTCCTGTCGTAAAAGGGACTGATTTCCCTGGGGAAATAGAATATGTTGTCACCGAATGTGGTCAGATTGGAAAATATTGATTGCTGTATTATAAGGACGTAGATTTACAATTATTGAAGACGTAAGTGGGTGAAGTGGGTAACTAACATTTTTTAAATGTTCGTATTTGCATAAATTGAGTTTATATGACCGGGAAAATGATTAAGAAAAAAAAAGGTGGTATGTTGCTGAAGTACACATAAAACCCGTATTTTTATATTCCCGGTCCTGAACCTTTATTAATGCAAAAAACGAACATTTTCAAAAATATTAGTTAGCCACTTCATCCACTTACATCAATTATTTTAACGCATACAACTGTAAATACAGTACCCGGCAATAAATATTGCACATCGACCTTTCGAAAGTGACAGTCGGCTAATTTCGGTTTTGTAGAGCGTTATCTCTTACGCACGAAATACAAAAAGTCCGGTATATATTAGGAGCTGTTAAAACAATTAAGGTTTGCTTCTTTTGACAATTTTATTATTCTTTGTATAAAATACACCAAATTTTCTATAAGTTATAGCTTTATATTCAGGTAAAATAAAATAAAAAAGGGTGTTCAAATTATGTTTACGTATTTAAAATTCTTTTGGAAAATTACAGCTGTAGCAAATTTAGGGGTGTTACAACTCTAGATATATATTTTGAACTGGACGCGACTGCACTCTATTGAATTTGAACAACGACTGACATAATGTCAAATAGGTGTGTGCTACAAAGATAACGCTCTATGAAACCGAAATTAACCGAATGTCTCTTTCCAAAGGTCGATGTGCAATATTTATTGCCGGGTATTGTATACAGATACACTAAGTGCTGATTCTACAGATGTTTTGATTAGATTTTACTACCTCATGTGAAGAAAATTCGAGAATGCCAGCAGAAGTGTTAATGAAACAGCAGAGAAGGCATACATTCATTCGCCGCTTGATAGAAAGAAGACTTATTACTTCTTATCCTAAGCTGCGCTGACGCGGGCGGATTCTTTCTTATGTCTTATGAATTATTTTCGATCAGGTCACGTGTCAGGACTCGAAATTAACAATTTTACCCATCCCTAAAAATTGAATAATTTTATAGTTTTCACTCGTTCGACCCTTCTCACTGGGTAGAAAATATAAATTCTTTATCAATATAGACAATCTATATTGATTATTGATAAATAATTTATCAAATAGAAAAAATGAAATACACTTTTCTAACACTATATATTTTTAACCGACTTCCAAAAAACGAGGAGGTTATATGTTCGGCTGTGGATATTTTTTTTTTTTTTTTTTTTTTTTTTTTTTTTTTTTTTTTTTTTTTTTTTTTTTTTTTTTTGTATGTTCAACGATTACTCCGCCGTTTGTGAACCGATTTTCGAAATTTTTGTTTTGTTGTATTAGGTTTCACTCCAATTTGGTACCATGTTCACAAAAGTGGTGACCTGATGATGGGATCCATGAGTAATCGAGGGGACTCCTCGAAATTTATATGGAAACATATGGTGATTTTGGTTTTATGTGAAGTGTACTAAGAATATGCTACCAAAAAGTCAAATATTGGGTCAAAGTATACCATGGTTTCGAAGATGCTGAGAGAACTCCTGACTCCTTATAGATACACGTTCGGGAGTTTCAGCGTTGTTTTAAGAACAGAAAGCATATGCTACTATGCAATTCATATTCATCATCATAATCATCATCATCATCATCATCGTCATCATCATCATTAAGGTCACCAATGTCTCATGGCACAGAATTAATAATAGTACAAGGCATAGGTATGGATATACTAATAATAATAATTATGTACTGTATAACAACACCTGTTTGTTTAATACATGGCGGTCGGCGCCGCAGAGGCGACGGCGTCGCCGCGCCGCCGCGCCGCGTGGCGCGTGGCGGCAGACAACAGATCGAATACTTTACTAATTACTTTATAAAATTTAAATAGACAAATAGAATTAAAATAAAGTTATTTTAAAAAGAGCATTTACACAAAACAAAGTCATTAAGTGTCTTTTTAATCAGTTATACTTATTAATCGATAGATGGCGCACTAAGTATCGATTTGAATTCTTGATTAAGCGCTTATTCCACTTATCCTAGCTAGGAAGTCCTAGCTAGGGTCCTAAATCGGAAAAAATTTAGTCAAGTGCAATGACATTTAGAAAGCTAGGATCCTAGCTAGGACTTCCTAGCTAGGATAAGTGGAATAAGCGCTTTACAAGAACAGAGCTGTCAATAATTATGATAATATTAAATATTATGAGTAGCTACGCTACATCCTATGCAAGTTTATACAATTTTTTATCTGATAGATCCTTCGATCGTGGAAAAACGAGACACAATAGCCTTTCTATTGTTATCTCAATCGCCGGTGACCGCTTGGGGCTTGAAGCATTAAAATTGTTAAATTACTTAGCACAATATGTTCACTTCACTGATAATATATGATTTTGTGAGTGTGAGTTGTGACTCTTGACAAATTGTAATGAGATACGTAAAATATACGCGAAGATTTACCTACTAGTGTAACTAAAAAGAGTGAAATTATTATTATTTTTAACAAAAAATTAAAACCGACTTCCAAGGTAAAAACAATAATTACATTAATATGAACTAAAAAGTATTAAATAATTTTTACTATCTAATGGTGCCTTTTTCCGAATTCGCCTAAACCTCAACTATTTCTGTATTCAATCTTCATAATTTTGAAGTCGGTGCCAGTTCCAAAAGTTTCAAATATTCTGTCAGAGGACTGAAGATTCAGCTATCTGGTACCGACTTCAAAATAATGAAGATTGAGTACAGAAGTAGTTGAGGTTTAGCCGAATTCGGAAAAAGGCACCATTAGATAGTAAAAATTATTTAATACTTTTTAGTTCATATTAATGTTATTATTGTTTTTACCTTGGAAGTCGGTTTTAATTTTTTGTTAAAAATAATAATACTTTAACTACTTTATTTTAATTCATAACATTTTTAGCAAAATACATATTACTAGATATGTATTTTGCTAAAAATGTTATGTCCCAATGGTAGGAATTCGACCTTAAATCTTGGCCGTGTAACCATTATCTAACATTATTTTTAAGATTCAATTAAAAAAACTATGATCAATTTTCAATTTGGCAACAAACTACAACCATAAATAAAAGAGTACAATTCGTGTGTATAGGCTTGTCATTCAAAATTCCTAGTGTGTGTGTTTGTGTGTGTAATGTTTTATTTGTTAAAAAAATGTATCATAAAAGCATAATTTTAAAATAATATTAACTCGATGCACTCCTTCACCATATTATTATAAACTATAACTGTTCAAATTGCAAAATTTCATTTACCTGCGTTTCAGCAATTTTCTTCAAAAGGGATCCGAAGTTTTTCGCTCGCGTATTAATATACGCACAGTAGTGATCGTAAGTTCCAGTAAACACGATATAGAGTAAACATGTGAAATCAATTTAGCTCATACTATGTTTGTCTAGGCTGTGTGAATATCGTGAGTCGTATAAACGATCTGATATCAATAACGATGTGCCCGGGCCAGTCCCTTTCCAATAATCCGGGACATATATTAAAATCTGTACGAAGTTTTCCACGTATTGATGTAAATAAACTGAAAATATTACAGTGCGCAACGTGATATATGTTGGGTGAATTAAGCAGGCACTAGGCACTAGTAATTACTGGATGTATATAGTTGTAGTCATGTTTAAAGTCATTGCTTAGATAAATAGCGATGATAAATTATAATTTCAATTATAAGGAGAATTTTAATTTTCATCTTTGTTTACCTATCTAAATATATAAAACTCAAAGGTGACTGACTGATATGGTGATCTATCAACGCACAGCCCAAACCACTGGACGGATCGGGCTGAAATTTGGCGTGCAGGTAGATGTTATGACGTAGGCATCCGCTAAGAAAGGATTTTGTTCGATTCTACCCCCAAGGGGTTAAAATAGGGCATGAAAGTTTGTATATATTAGTACTTCTAAAAGCCAGCTAAGCCGCGGGCAAAAGCTCTTTTGGTATATTTTACTGTAAATTTGCTTAATAAGTTTTAAGTTAACTTTAAGTAACACTTCCTGAGCGCTGAAGCTTCATAGTTTTGGGAACGAAGAAATCGGTGCTGAAATTATTTGATAAAGAGTATTAAAACTACGACGTCTTTAAAATTCGAAAAGCTTTATTGGAGAGAATTTGTAAGAGGGACGTAATGCATAACGTAATAGTCTACACTTTTAAAGATTTAAGTCTGAAAAAAAAGTTTAATAAGTGTCTGTCTTTCTGTCTATCTGTTACCTCTTCACGCCCACACCACTGAACCGATTTTGATGAAATTTGGTATAGAAGTACTTTGATTCCCGAGAAAGGAAATAGGGTACATGTAATCCAGGAAAAATGTATAGTTCCCGCGCGATTTTATTTTTTGTTGCAACGAGTTGCAGGCGCCATCTAATCATAAAACATAATTATTATACCTTCTCTTATCATGCAATCACGTATTCCCCTTCATTTTAACCAGACTTTAAAAAATGTTCTAATATCTAAACTAGGAATATAGCCTAGGGCACTAAAGTACAAAGCAATAAATTATTATAACGACACACTATTACAGAGTGTATCGTATACTAGAATCTCTAGATGATAAAGTGCTTATGAAGCAATAATAGTTTCTACAGTGTATAAGTAAAGTCACAATATCTGTCATATACAGTAGACTGTTTTTACCAGCCGAGTCTGTGGATCTGTACCCAACCCAAACTGTGGGGAAATAACACTATGCCCGGGTAGGAATAGCGTTATTTCAGATAACTTTAAATTTTAAAACTATGTTAATTTAAAACATTACGCTCTAAGCTCTAAGATGCTGTTAGTATGTTCTGCGTAAATTCGATACAAGAGATAAATATATGAATTTTCTGGTGAATTAAAAACATTTACAAGTTAAACCAGCAGCATTCCACCCATGACCATGATATCATATTATTCGTGTTTAAAACGATAATAATAGATCAACGCTTAAAAATCTCTTCCTTGGCAGTATTAGTAGCAAATAACTAATTAAGGTTTTTAAAATAATAATAAACACATTTTTTGCCTATTTTTGCTATTTAATGGTAGGGTAAATGACTAGTAATAGGACAGTACCTGCAGTCATTAGGCAAAGCAAAATACACACATTTTATTAAGGTTGCTTTAAAAATAGAACGCCTAATTTTAAAGAAAAACAGGTAGTTTTTAAAGCAACCATAATAAATATAGTTTTGTGCTCTGTCCAATGACTAGTACTGTCCAATTGCTAGTCATGCTAACCCTACGTAACCCTTCGTGCGCGAGCCCAACTTGCAGCATGCCGATTTTCTTAGAAAGCTGGTCTTTATACGGTTAAACTACACTACTGTATAATGTAATGTTGTGTCGGTGTGAACAGTGTTCTGTAGTCCGTAGCCCCCGCTGAGGCAGTCTACGCGGCGCCAACACAGGAACAGCTACAATTTACACTAGCACTAGCCTGTAGATTGAAGCTAGATTTCTGTAGGATTATATATTGAACGGTCAATCTGTTCCCAATAAGTACAGAATGTAAGAGATTTGCGAAACATTCAAAACAAAGTCTTGGAAAACCCTTATTATATATTTTAATTTTTATCGCACTTATTATATTTTCCTGCATCAGAATAATTGATTTATACTTTTTTTCTTGTCAAGACAGACAAGTAGTTATAGCCTATAGAAATGATCCACAACTTAAAATTTAGTATATTATTATGTTTAGCATTTTTTCGCGGAATGTTTCTAAAAATAATAAATGATCAAACGAACTTACCAAGTGAAGTTCGATCATTATTATATGAGTCGCTTCATTCGAAGATATATAATTAACCAAAAGTAGTTTATCTGCTAGGCAATCGCGGATTAATACCCGCTCGCTCACTCGACGTTCCGGCGTGCCTCATTATGTTTAGAGAGAGGTAATGCAAAAAATATTTCTTTCTTTCTTTGGGTACTGCAGCAAACATAGTTTCGGGCAGACTGGGTGGGAGGGAGATTATATCTTCGAATGAAGCGACTCATATAATAATGATCGAACTTCACTTGGTAAGTTCGTTTGATCATTTATTATATTTCTTCGCTTCATTCTTCGATATATAATTAACCAAAAGTAGATTTTCAGAGTAACGAAGGAAAGATTTTTTTTTTTACAAAATACAACATATTACATTATGAATAGTAATCATTATATATATTTAAGAAAAAGTTTAACATTATGCCCATAAATAATAATAATAATAGTCAGTAGAAACAAAACTTAAAAGACCTCTATAGTTTGTGTTTCAAATGATAACATACTGGGATCATGATGATTATTTAACTGATTCAGCGAAATTTTGTTTGTCGATAAAATTATGGTTCAGGAAAATAGCGAAAGTATTGGAATTGCTAGTCCTGACTCCTGCCTGTCGACTGTCGTCTTACTAATAGTGTCCAGTATTAATCCCCGTGTCGACGCCGCACCGCTCTCGCACAGCACCTGCTTTATCCAGCGGCTAACCGACCGACTAGGAGGTGGCTGTTCTGTGCAGAGCGTTAAGCGTTAGCAATAATAACGCGTACTGTAGTATTATCCTATTTAATATAATCTTGAATAACCATCGTAGGGCGTAATAACTTAAATATTATAATTATTCTGTTCTTCTTTTTTTTTTTAAGATAACATCCGATCACGCCCGGGAGTTTATGTCTTTGTAATATAAATTTCGATACCGCTATTTAAAACCATCTTTTTAATTATTATTATTTTTTATTATTTTTTTTCCGAGTTTTATTAGACAGAAAGTTTTAAGTCAATGATAAGTATTCGGCTGTAGGTACAGAGTGCAAGAGTGGAAACAAATAATTTATAAGTGGATCCCGGGTTCTATACTACTCAGGTATGGGCTATGATTTTTACAGGAAAGCTTCTTTCAAAAGGCGCTTCACACATTCCTCTGAACCAATGTCACCAACCAATAATGTCAACATTGTTCTTATACAATGACAGTGCACAGTAATGGCTGTCGAAAATATCGTATTACAGCCATTGTCAAATTGTTTGGCTAAGGTTCGGATGGAGCGGACGAAGATCTCTGTAATAAATATATTAACTAATAAGATTGAAAAGAGCATTTATCTAAAATCTAAGTCGAACTAAAGTATTTTAGAATAAATTTTAAAGAGTCTACTGCTTTATCTGGGCCCGGCTCTGTGGTCGTGATTATTGCATATTAATATGATTGAAAGTCGAGAATATTGTGTTCTCGGTCTACCAAGCTGAATATCTTAACAATTATTAATCAAGAATAAGTGTGATTCTGTTATCGTATTTATCATTGCATATTTTATTTAGTATTAAATATTTTAATCGCTGAAAACCAGTTGCATTCCGCGGTGGGAGTCAGGAATCAGGATATATGAAGGTGTCAAAACAACTATCAGTTGAGCTAGCTCGCGAATAGTACACTGATTTAACTGTTCTATATTATTCCGTTTTTAATAGGCATATGTTATTATAAAATGTATCTAATATATAAAATTCTCGTGTCACGGTGTGCGTAGTTGAACTCCTCTGAAATTACGGCTCGCCCGATTTTCGTGAATCTTAGCGAGCATATCGGTTAGGGTTGAGAATCGGACAACATCTACTCTTCTATCTTTATATTGATGAGTGTATTAATTTGTTGAATATATAATAGTAAATTGTTACAACTCGAGACTGACGGCGACCCTTATTTGTGCGACGGGATAGCAATCATGGACTTTGCCATGGTGACACACTTATTTAGTCACTTCAATAAAATAACAATATGGGCGAAATACTTCATATGGCAAAACAATGTTTGCCGGGACAGCTAGTTATACTAAAATAATATATATTATAAACATTAAGACTTAAATATTTACATATTTATTGTGAATTTAATACACTCATGGCACTATTGACCATAAAACGTTAACAAAAAAAAGGTGCGCCTGAGGCTGAAGAATTCTCGCCTAGAACACTGATCATGTTAAAGCGTGTGTATGTAATGTAGTGATAAAGTCTACGCCTGGTCTAGTTTCTTTCTGTCTGTACGTCAAGACTTATGGCTTAATTCGTAAATTAAAATCTTTCGATCGACTAGTGAGTTACTAGGAACCAAGAAGTAGGCTCTTAAATCTATTTTTGCTAGACATCCACTTTTAGGTATTGGCTTGGAAGCCTTAAGGGTTAATTTTCCAAATTAACATGTAATTTCGAAATAAACTTACGAAGTGGCTTCAAAAATATAATTCAAAAATTGTATTTAAAATATAAATACAATATTTTGCGCCGCTTTGTTTGGGGAAAAGAAAATCTTTGAAATAAGGTCACCTTCGGTGGGGGTACACGAAGATATCGTTTTTTTTTCTTTTCCGGAGGGGGAAATGCATTACGCATACCACCCAGGCGCAGGGGGCGATCCGAGCGGTGATGTGGGACTCCCGTAGCTAATGAGACCACGGTATACCCACTAAACCCCCCCCCCCCCCCATCTTCCGCCACGCCGCCTTTTGACGGGACCACGGGAACGATACACACATCCGCGACCCCGTCAGCGGCCCGAAGACTCCACGATGGGCGCACAACACGTGCGCCCTCCTCCTCGGCCCCCACCAGGGCTGTAGCAGACGCCCCCCGAGTCTGCTACTTGGAGGCCATGTGGCAGATCAGGTCTGTGGCTCTGCCACCGACCACACCTCGGCCGCAGAGGATAGGGCAAGCGGCGCACCATAATACCTACTTGCCTCCTCCTCTGCGGCCCCGCCAGATCGCAGGGGGGTAGGGAGAGCGGCAACCTACCACAATGCCTCTCCCCCCCGCGATCCGTCCTCGGCCGCAGAGGATAGGGCAAGCGGCGCACCGTAATACCTACTTGCCTCTTCCTCTGCGGCCCCACCTCGGTGCGCATCCGTAGTGGACTCCTCCAGTCCGCTGGGAGCGCCCTCCTCGGGCCAGGCGGCGACACCGGCTGGCCCTGGTTGCCTCTTTGCTTCACCGCGGTTGTCCAAGCCGCGGTTACTAGAGCCCCACCGCCACGACAAGGCGAGCAACCATCGGGGGGACACGAAGATATAGTTAGCCAGTGGTCCCCAACCTGTTTTTGTTTTTGGAACGAAGTACTCTAATTTTTTTATTATTTATTTTTCATGCGTGCCGCAAACATTTTTGGTGTTAGTGTTGCGGGCCGCAACAAACATTTTTAGGTTTAAAAAATAACGTTATTCAAAATTAACGATTTACAAGTGAAAAAGACTTTCACGTTGACTGTATAATATTTTGCCCGTGGGCGATAATTTCAAAATGGTTTAGCGTCACGCGGGCTACAAATAAAGTCCCGGTGGCCCGCATGCGGCCCGCGGGCCGCGGGTTGGGGATAGCTGTATAAAGCCCACAGTAAATTTAATAGTTCTATAAAATATATATAAAAATAACTGTCAGCACTATTGCTGCGGTGTTGAGCGCTTAGTCGTCTCAACGCTCTTCGATCTCGAAGGAGGTTGATTGTAGCGGCACAGTGCTAGCGGCGCCAGCCAACGGTTACCAGCTCCCCCCCCCCCCCCCCCCCTTTGACGGGTAGTGAGAAGGGTTTGCCAGAGCCCAAAAGGTACCCGATTGATTGGGATGTACCAATTTGTCTCTGAGAACAAATACTGGAATTATCCAGCGAAACAATAATAATCTCGGTCTGATATTGAGACAAGACTTATCGAGTCTGAGTGTTATAGGTTTCCGTCACGAAGTTGTCTTTTCTGATAATATATTATCTGATAAGTTTGATAATAATTTATATCGAGATAAGTCAGATACTGTTGATAAGTCTGATAGTATCGAGACTTTGTCAGGTGAAATCTATAATGCTAATAATCGATTGAAATGGAATCGATCTGCAACACTTATTATCAGGAACGTCTTATAAGCAGTAGCTTATCTTAATCGTTTTTGGGATCATTTAAAACCATAATCTGGCGAATCCAACGAGGACTCACCTAACGTCAGTAGGAGCCCTGGATCTATCGGAATCTGGTCCGGTTTTATCGGTGCCGGTACTCGGAATCGACCGTTGGCACCTGGTTTAGGAGTGGGAAAGCTTCGGGTTCATTTGTAACTTGATCGACCCGTATATTGGTCACTTTTAGTGATATTTCCCCAATTATCTAAGTGACCTAGTATTATAAATTATCTTAGTAACCTAAAAAAATAAATATTGGGGTAGCTCGTTATAATCTACTTATTTGTCGATAAAATATGTTACAAAAAATATCAAGGGTAGTAATTATCACGTTAAGTAAATATTAAGTTTCGTTATACACTCGCGGTGTATCCCGAGTTCCAACATTGGTGCAAGTTTTATTTAACAATAATAATTATATACCGGCAGACATAGTAAATTATAATCGTAGTTCTATATTTAGAACAAAAGGATCGCGCGGGACGCGCATAGGTTGTTAACTGATGAGACTCGAAGTCAATCTAGTTACTAGCTTAAAATAGCTGTTCTCTATAAAACGGCAAAGATATTAATATTATAATTATAATAATTATGTAGTTATATTTATAGAACAAAGAGCGCGGGAAAACGAGCGGTAGTTGCAAATTTTTATTTTTAAAACAATGTCGGAGACACGTAGTCAATCCATATATTATATTGATTTAAAAAATATCAATGTATTTTAAATTTAAATATTAATTAATTCGCAGCTAATCCTCTCAAACCAGCCAACTTATTATACTTCTATTTTTAGATAAAACATCGTCAGAGACCCGCAGTCAATTCCAATACATAAGGTTTGTGTTTAGAGACTCGCGGTCAATCCACACATTATGACGGTTTATAAAATAACTCGCTTTTAATCCCCAAACCCGCCAACGTATAGTTCTAATTATAGAACAGATAAAACATTGTCAGAGACTCGCAGTCAATTCCGACGCATATAAATTGTGTTAAGAGATCCACGGTCAATCCACACATTATGGCGGCTTATAAAATAACTTAATATATTTAAACTCTTGTAGTAATTAACTTGCAGTTGTTTCCCCCAATCGGGCAAACATATAGTTCTATTTATAGAATAGGTAAAACATCGTCAGAGATCCGCAATCAATTCCGATGCACATAGAATAAAATTTGTGTAAAAGGACTCGCGGTCCAATCACACTGTACTTATTGAATCACAGTCGCAGTACATGCCGGTTAGTTAAATAATTACAGTAATTACCTGTAGTTGTTTCCGCCAATTCGGAAAATATATAGTTCTTTAATTCTATTTATAAAACAGATAAAGTATACATAATATTATAGATTGTGTATAAGGACTCGCAGTCCCAACACATTGTATGTGTTGTTTTATTGACTCACGGTCGCAGTTAGGGATGTAAAGCGGTAATATTACTTTCGTTAACTTCGGTATTTTACCATATTTTACGTAAAATATAAATAAATTACGTAAATTACGGTAAAATTGGGTAAAATTTGATTTAACAAGAGTTAAATCGTATTTTACCTTTTTAGTTAGTAATAACTAACAAAACTACTGTGATTTGTGACCGCGCGGCCACTGAGGTAGTAAGTACTACGTACTAGAGCAGCTATTGCAAACAAAAAACATGTCGCACTCGAGGCATGAACGGGGTGGGAGGCGGTGCGGTGATTGCTATAGATCAGTACCGCAGAAGTGACACAGTTTTGTGCCTACACTCGAATGAATGCAGAATCTATTTGAGTAAGTGGATAAAATAAAAATAAAAATTCACTTTTTTATAAAAATTATAATTAAGTATGGATCCATAGTCCACTATAGCTAACTACCTTATTTAAATTACTTAAATATTTTCAAATATTATGTACCATAATAAAATTATTATAATGTATATAATACTCAATAGTCGAATGCGTAGACGAATTGGGAGAAATTGGTGGTAACACTGCTGAATTTCGAACGCTTAAAGATTGGTTAGATGTGCTTTTTATTAATAATAATTTAACATCGTTAGGACACTTTTTACACTTCTCAAAATGTTCTGTCATCCGAGTAGCATTAGCATTTTTGTACTCCGTATTACAAAATATACACACCACATGTTTCCTTTTGTCATGTTCACTTAGCACTTGGAAATAATCCCATACTTTTGCTTGATTTCGTGGCATAATTTACTAAATGCACGTATAGTGCAGTCAGTCAATACAATTCAACTGTACGCTGAACAAACTGCACTAAGCGGCAACGTCGCATTGTGCGAGGCGCACGCGCCACCCGGCGCCGCGCAGTACGTAAGTATGTTGCAAGTTGCAACTTGCAACGACACGCTCGTCTCACCCCCCGCTATACTTTTCAGCATACATACGTAGCCGGTAATTTTACCGTAATATATAAAAACTACCGTAAAATACGCGTATTTTACCAGCGTTTTCGGTAAAATTACGTAATTTTGCAACCGTAGTAGTGTCGCGACGACACGTCGTCTGCTGCAACTTTATGTAGCCGGCTTCCAACTTTTACCTATTAAGGTAAGGCAAGATATTAATCTTGCCTTGGTAGAGATGCCTAAAATGCATCCATGCATAGAAATATACCCTTTAGAAAAGGCATTCCATACAATCGTCAGCGCGAAAATGTGTCACCCTCGAAATGAGTGAGCTCACTCATCTGAGAGCAGTGAGCAGTACAAGCCGGCTAGTATTGAATATAATTGGCTCGTCTAAGCCTCGGTAGTGCCTGCCGTTTATTTAAGTATTTAATAGTACTTACATGTACTTTCTTGTTACACGATAAAATAACACTGACTTTAGTTATTTACAACACTGACTCAATAATCTTAATAATAATAACCAGCTGCGCTTTGGCATGGTTACTAAGTATACGTGCTCGCGTTGCCTCGTGTTAACAAAGAATGAAGCACGCCGGAACGTCGAGTGAGCAAGCGGGTATTAATCTTTCGAATACCCACATACTTCTTTGAAAATAAACGCGATTGCCTAGCAGATAAGCAAAGGTACTACTTTTGGTTAATTATATATCGAAGAATGAAGCGAAGAAATATAATAACAAACTTAAGCTACATTGGATTTCCGCAAAGTAACGCCTGATTCTATTAACTAATCCACAACTTATATTATAAATGCGAAAATATGTCCTTCTGTTTGTCTATCTGTCTGTCTCTCTGTCTGTCTGTCTGTTACCTCTTCACACGCAAACCACTGATCCGATTTTGCTGTAATTTGGCATGGAGATACTTTGATTCCGGAAAAATGTACGGTTCCCGTGCGAAAAACGTATTTCAGCGCATTTTGTGAGCATCATCTAGTAAGAAATTCAACGTTTTTGGTAAGTACTTTAATAAAACATTAATTCATCGTTTTAATTTAATTGTTATAAAAGCCTTTAGAGTTCGCGTTACAAGATGAGTTACGAAACGGATACCGCGGTTAAATCAACGTGACAGCTAATTTATTACTATTTATTTATTATTTCCCTTTTACATAAAATATTTTATGCCATATAAAATTAGATTTTGCCCACAACTTACTTCGCACAGAAATTCGACTATCGCGAGAGAACTGCACATTTTTCCGGGATAAAAAGTATACTGTGTCCAGAATTGAAAGTATCTGCATACCAAATTTCAGCTAAATCATTTCAGCTGTTTTGGCTTGAAGAAGTGACTGACAGATAGACATCCTTTCACATTTATAATATTCTTTTGGAAATATATTCGTATGAAAGATACAGAATGTTTCATTAAAATGGTAAAAACCCACAGCAACTTTTTACAGAAACCAACCGCAAGAACGTTTCATACAAATTCATTATATTACATCACAATAAGAAACATAATTTATGTACAGTATGAACGCGTATACGGTATTTCTTATTAAATTCCTTCATGCTTACAGTATACAGGGCATTACAGGGTGTAACAATACTAAGCGATAATACTTTAGTCTTTAGGCCATAAAGTATTATCACTTAGTTTTTTTAAACCTTTAGGGTATGTATAGGTTTTTAAATAAATAGGTTATTAGGCTAGGAGGGCATGGGGGGTTTTAGTGGGTACACCTCTTGTAGGGAATCCCACATACCCCCCCCCCCCTCAAAAAAAAGGTATGTATAGGTCTCCTATAATGAATTCGATGAGAAAGTTGCAGCGCTGAAATTGTAACTTTTTTATTCTTTTGAAAAATTCATGACGCTGGAGCGCTTGTCCATGCAAATCGCAAAAAATTTTTCGCCCTTTCAGCGATACTTTTACAGTGAATTCTATACCTAGGGGACTTAAATACATACCCTTAAGAATTATCATATGTTTTGCTACAGCCTGTATTCATACAGAAATATTTTAGTATAGTACAATGTACTGTCGGCTTTTCGTCGGCCACAGTAACCTACAGCATTTCACAGCGTACAGAGATTGAAATTATAATTGAAATTCCTTAAATGAAATGCTTAGTTTCAATATAATTATCAAACTTATCTAACACTAAATGATCCAGTGAAATTCGTACAACTTTTCTTGTATTATTATAATCCTTCCATGGACTTCCACAAATATTTCAAGACTAACATCAGCCAAACCGTTTCAGCCGTGTCATATATTGAAGAGTCTAACAAACTTTAAAATTCATTTTTATATACTTAGAAGATAATATAATTTTTGTATCGCGATATTTGTTGCGAAACTCCTCCGAAACGGTTGGACTGATTTTAATGAAATTTTGTGCGCACAACGGGTAAGCGTGAGAAATCTAACATAAATTTTTCATATCCGAAATAACATTCTATGGCCAAACAACTACGGCTGGCCGAGGTAGCTAATGAAATAAAGGTATAGATTTTATTATAGACAGTAATAATTAATTTATAACGGTTAGATAATTAATAAAATATGTCCCAAATAGAGTCGTTTACGAGCCTGAAATGTTATAAAGTTTTTAGAATTATCATTAAGATTTTAAGGCGAGCGATAACGCTCTTGACGATCGCTATAAAGTGTACTCGTTATGTTGCGCGTTGGTAGAGAAGAAGAGAGGAACCGAATATAGACAACGGACCACCGAATAGTTCTCTATTTACCTGACTTTGGCAGGAGAGTTATGTACCTAATATTTAATAGAGGAGGGGAAGGTGCTATTTTTGTAGTCACTCGAGCGTCATGGAGACCTAGTATTTTTTTTACATTAGGTAAAACTAATTAAAAAAAAATAAGAGCGTTTTTTATTTAAGCGGTGGGTTTAGAAACTGCAGCCATTTTTAGGTTTTGAAAAAGAAATTTTATTCACAAAATTGCTTTAGTGCAAAATAAAATATCTACGAAGCGTAGTTTGGAAAATATTAAGCTTTTTTTTTCTTTTTTAAATGTCCCTACAGGCTTAGCTGACCTTTGAATCGTCAGTGCTTTATTATTTATAAGGAAGCTTCTTTGGGGTATACTAAACATCCCCTATCTTAATCTGACAGATCCCATGACATTTCAATATTAAAAAAAAAAAAATTAACCCACCACGTGAGAAATCTGATTTCTATACCATGATAACTAGATACACGTCGGAAGCCTATACAAGCTTAATCTGACACGCTCGAGCTAATCCCGAAATCCCCTCTTCCCCTCCCCAACTATTTCCTATAGTTCCAGTGTATGGCCGTACCATCGATGACATTGATTCATAAGCAGATGGCAACCTACGTCATTTGGTCGTCATGTCTGTCATCGTGTCGGCTGGGATAGGGTTGATTCAGACCGCAACGCGACGCAATTAGTATGGATTTGACAGATTTGCAAGACGTCTCACGCAATTGAAATCTGTCAAATCAGTACAAATTTAGAACCAACCATAAAAATCCATATTTTAGAAATGCAACTGCGGAACGCCTAGATGCATTTCCAAATTTATATGGATTTGACAGATTCGCAAGACGTCTCACGCATTTGAAATCTTTCAATTCAGTACAAATTTAGAACCATAAAAATCCATATTTTAGAAATGCAACTGCAAAAATTTATATGAATTTGACAGATTCGCAAGATGTCTTACGGTGCGTCCACATTTGTATCATTTGCGCGATCAGATCTCCGATTAGATCTCCGTTGCGTATCATCGAAGCGTGTCAAAATGATACGCATATCATGATACGCCCCGATCGCTATTAACCGCGTATCTGATACGTGTCGTATCAAATACACGCATGATCGGCAGAATGGTCTAATAGGCGTCCACACTATGATACGCATACTTGGTACGGCGCGATGATCGCGACGGAGATTTGATCGCGTAAATGATACAAATGTGGACGCACCGTTACGCAATAGAATTCTGGCAATACAAATATATGCCGCGCCGCGACTCGCCTCGCCTCGTCGGGTTGCAGTCTGAATTGACCCTTAGACGTAACGAAACCAGATAACGTAGATCCGTCATATGCCTAAACATCAACTTCTCTGATAACACATTGAGTTTGATTGCGGAAAAGCAACGGCTTGCGCTCATAAGCGCTTTTTTCTTTCCAACAGTGCTTTATATAATATTAGATGACGCCCGCAACTCCGTTGCGCCAAAATTAGTTTATGGCGTAGGAACCGTACGTTTTTCTGGGATAAAAAGTATCCTATGTCCTTACCCGGGACTCAAAGTATCTCCATACCAAATTTTTTGCTGAAATTTGGTATGGAGATACTTTGAGTCCCATCGGTTCAGTGGTTTGGACGTCAAGAGGTAACAGACAGACAGACAGACACACTTTCGAATTTATAATATTAGTATGGACAAGATGACGCCCGCAACTACGATGCGGAAATATTAGTTTATCGCGAGGGAGTCGTACATTTTTTCAGCATAAAAAATATCCCGAGACTCAAAGTATCTAAATAACAAATTTCAGCAAAATCGGTTCTGCAGTTTTGGCATGAAAAGGTAACAGACATACAGACACACTTTCGCATTTATAATTGATAATTACAATTGACAAACTACGACATCCAAAATCCGTTCAAAGTTTAAGCACTTTTAGACATCAAAAGAAAATTCCATCATACTTTTCTTTGCTCATAATACACCCGCATATAGCCGCATAAGACATGACAACCGAATATTCAATCCATCACTAACCACTTTCCTGCGTAGGCGTCAAATCATATTAAACGTTATTCCTTAACACCTTTTTGAGATTCAATCTTAGCAACAAGAAAATAGAAAAGTAATATTTTTCCCTGAGGCTGAGTTTTTCACGATGTCAATGCTGTTCTCAGATGTTTTATTGAATGTTATTGTATTTTGTGTTAATCTACTATTGATTCAGTGCTTAGAGTGGAGCTTTTGAAGCATAAGATCCTTTAGCTATGCTAGAATGTAAAGAACACTAGCTATATGACCGAGCTTCGCTCGGTATTCAAGAAATTAAAAAAACACACATAAAATGACATTTTATGAAAATGATTCCTAGCTAGATCGATTTATCGCCCGAGAAACCCCCTATATACTACATTTCATGAAAATCGTTGGAGCCGATTCCGAGATTCCAATTATATATATATATATATATATATATATATATATATATATATATATATATATATATATATATAATTGGAATCTCGGAATCGGCTATATAGGATATATACAAGAATTTCAAAAGTAGTTGTAGAGTTTTTTTAATACTTGTTTTTTATCTCTATGATACCCAAGCAAAAACTAAAACCCTTACAAACACAAAACTAGGTTAATCATGTTTTACTATCATAAGTTACTTAAAATATCTATATTGTGTTATAGCTAGCAATCTTACCCTGACGCTGAATCAGATAACTAGGCAAAGTTTAAGATAGAGATTTATGGCAAGTAATTAATTTCTCGTTAGCTATAGTCGGGTTGAGGGATGACGAGGCATTTATAACAATGCCTTCCTTTCATCGTGTGAGTAATGGTTCGACTTGAGTTATGGCGAGAATGCGACGTGAAATAGGATTTGTTCTTTTATTTAGTTTCGTATGCAGCCCCGGGTTTATAAATAGGCCATTATAGGCCATGGCCTAGGGTCGGCAGCGTCCATAGAGGCCCTACAGATTTCATACATGTAAAGTAAAGTGGCCTATTCTCATTTAAAAAATCATAAGTTTACGGAAAAAGTGGATATTGCATCTTAATCGTGTTGTTCATTAAAATTCTGCAAATGATAAATACTACGGATTAGTAAATAAGTCAAAAAATTACACGAAATATCGTCCCAATGCACACGTCTAGGTGTATTAATGCACAGCTACATTAATGGTCGAAATACTCAGGTATGTTATACAATTTTCATTGCCCTATCTATACCTTTTTTACTGTAGAATGTTCCTGTTGAGTATAATCATTATATTTTATTGGTTCTCACGTGATCTTAGAGTCTTACACAGACAATAATTTATTATAAACCACTGGACTCTAGAACAACTTTGTAAAAAACAATTATTAGTTTATTACAGTTGTTAGATGGAGAAACCAAGTTACCTACCTTAAATCGAAACCAAGTTCTAGACTCGAGAACCACTATGTTACAACCACTCGACTTAATAACCACTGAGCCACCAACCACTAGACTGTAGCACCACTAGGACACAGATGCGACTTATCGTATCCCTTCACATTAGTGTCACAATAAATCATAACACAATTTGTTGTTATATTGAGAAAAGAAATACTAATGTTGTAATGCCTTCGGCGCCCTTACGCACGTGTAGGGTGGCCATCTTAGGTAAGGGAAAATTCTTTTCTAATAATATAATGAGCTGATATTTGTTGAGTTTTTTGTCACAATAAAAAAATTATTGTCTTTAAAAAAGATGTACGCTACAATGATCACATTTAATTGGCTTATTGCTTGTTTATATTTTCTTTGTGATAATAATAATCAGTAAAGTTAAAATAGAAACTAAATTCATACTAATTTAAATATGCCAATTTTTTATAACCTCGTCTAATCAACAATCCAATGAACCAAATTAATCAACTTTATATAATATATATTATATTTTAAGTCCCTAGAAAGGTTGTAGGAGACTTTTTATTGAAAAATTTCGACGCAATGAACAATTACGATGCTGTGGACAAAATTTATGCCCACTTTCAGAAGTCCAATCTTAGCCAACCAAAGCGTTAATGAAAAGATAAACTCCAGTCAACCTTGAATTGAAGACTTGCTTTCAGATCTCACTCATATTGTAACTCACATTATAGTCACTAGTATATTGCTAAAATTACCTTGCCACAATAATATGCGTTAATGCTTGTCATGACTAATAGTTCATTGGCCTTTCAGTAGGCACTAGGTTAAAACTCTCGGCTCGACACAAAACTGCGAATTCGCAATCAACATCTCAGTTTTGTGTGGGAGCCCTAAAACACGTTAATTCATTGATTTGCCCGTGAAGTATAATTAGCTACAAAAGATTCTAAAAATAATAATGTAATAGATACGTAGACGTGACATTTAGTAGGTGTCTGAAAATAGTTTACCCCATAGGTGATAGGCGATACAGTATTATGTTTCAGGTTTATTTTAAGTATATTTATGAGATAATAATATTTATTATCTTTACGGGACTAAAATAATAAGTCTTTGATTACAAAATTTGTACGATACTTTTGTGTTTTATGAGATGTTAATTTTTAGATTAATACTAGCTGTCCCGGCAAACATTGTTTTGCCATATAAAGTATTTCGCCCATATTATTTTATTGAAGTGACTAACTTAGTATGGCGCCATGGCAACGTCCGTCGCTATCCCGTCGCACAAACAATGGTCGCCGTCAGTCTCGAGTTGTAATAATTTACTATTATTTATTCAACAAATGCACTTATCAATATAAAAAATCCAGTAGCTGATTCTCAGACCTACTGAATATCCATTTAAAATTTGGTAAAAATCAGTAAAGCCGTTTTGGAAGAGTACGGTAACTAACAATTGTGATACGAGAATTTTATAATAAATAAGATAACAATTTCGGTTAATTAGATATCTGGGGGCACGGTAGTGCCCAAGCCAAGCTTTTTAGCAAAGGCACGGCCGTACCATACTTTTCTCGAAGCGGTTCGCGACTATTTCACACCCCCTTTATCTTCGATGTTAACAAAGCTAGGGATTCAGAATTTCGGTCACTAGGAGCAAGTATTAAAACTAGCTTAACCTCCAAATTATATGAAATTTCGATAAATAGTTTAATAGTTACGGATGGTCAAAGTTACTACATCTTGTCACTCACTGACATATAGATCATCAAAATTCTAAGGTACTTCTAGCAGACTTAGAACCTTGAAATTTGGTACCCGGATATGTCTTTATTTACAATGAAAGGAAAAATTATGAAACCGGCCAAGTGCGAGTCGGACTGGCGTACATAGGGTTCCGTACCGTAAATTTGTATTGGAGCCCCCCTTAAATAATAAGTATATTTATTTTTTATTATTAATTATTAAAGTTAATATATAGCTGAGTATTTTCTGAAATTTTCAAAAACCTTACTGTTATGGATATAGAGCAAAATAGGGGAAAAAATCGTGTTTGTTGTATGAGGCCCCCTATTAATCATTTATTTTATTTGAATTGGACTATTAGCTTTTATAACGATACCAGAAATACATAGTTTATGAAAATTGCAACTACCTAGCTATGGCGGTTCTCGAGATCCAGCCTGGTGACATAAGGATGGACGACGGACAGACAGCGAAGACTTATTATTTATTGATAATAGGGTCCCGTTTTACAATAATTAAATAAAACAATAATTAAATTCGATTAAAATATAAATGCAATCAGTACTGCGATATACACTCCTTACTCGCTCGATATATACTCGTAATATGGGAGCTTTAAGTTATCACATGAAATAAGGTGTGCTCTTTTCCTGCGAGGAACGTTGACGCTTATATCAGTGCTGCTATGTATTCAACGCTATGCTAAAAATGACCACCTTTAAGTATTAAAGCTTAAAAGTCAATTAAAATATATGAATAATAATTTCTTAAGCCACTATAATAATTATAAAATAAATAAATCTATTGATACATTTACTAAATGTTGATTTAAATTACAAAATAAGTTGAAGGCTTGGCTTGAATGTGATCTGAAAACTTTTTACGACAGAAGTATTACAGCTATGCAATATTTTGCTTGGCTCCTTTTATATTTCATGTTTTGGTGGGATCAAATTGACCAACAAAGAATATATTTCATAGTGGCAAACAACTTTCTTACGAAAAATATTCCTAACATCGTGGTTAACCTAACGATTCATCAAGTAATGTTCGGGAAAATCATATTATATACTTGTAGAGAGTCCAGACACCTGGTACCACTTAGTGCTAATTGCTTTCGTATGTAATAGCATTTATATGTATATGGGTTCATACGAAATATATAAATGAATATCAATTTAAGGGCGAGGCCGCCAATTTTTTCTGATTTTGCAATTATTTTCCTCCGTCCTTTGTATTTTAAAAAGTATTGTGTTTATCTTATGCTCGAAAACTGATTCTGACGAAGAAAACAAAGTACTCAAGCATGCATTAGAATTATTTGAGTTCCAATAATAGTCTAAAAATATATTTACAATTATACATAAAAAAAGCTAAGAAAATAGCTTAAAATATACAATCCGCCGTGGAAGAGGTGCACTTTAACTGTCGCTGTAAGAGTAAGTATGACAGCTTTGAAGATAAATCTGATATGTTATGAATACTTATATAAATGGCTATTACCTCATCTAATAATTCTTATAGTATTTTAAGATCAAATGAATCGTTAGAAACATCAATTCTACCCCACATTTTAAATGTCATCAATAATACCGATTTGTTGTTATCGTTGGATGTTAGGGAAGGTAAAATCGGGAGGTGGCAACGCTGAGTTTTTACGTATTCTGTGGAAAATCTCGTAATATTCGCCATTTCTCGACAGTTCACATTTGAACCTCAGTCGGGCTGTGTACACAGTTTTTTCAAAGGAAGTTTTTTTATGACACAAATGTAAATATTACTGCTTCACATAAAACTATCAATGCATCATGTGAGTAGTCAAAAGGGCCATGTTTGGGGCTATAATACAAACCGCATTATGTATTATTTACAGAGATAAGTTTGATTTTCTCTACGCTATGATAGCCTCTACGCTATGATTTTGGTGCTCCAACGTCATATTTCTCAACGCTATGATAGCGTAGAGGAATAAATTCCCTACAATTTTGGTGCTCGTCGCTACGAGCACCAAAATTGTAGGGAATTTATTAGGGAATTCATTTATATATATATATATACGCAGAAAAATTTTGCGAGAGAAAGAAAAATGGCGAATATCTACGCTTAGATATTCGCTATTTTTCTTTCTCTCGCAAAATTTTTCTGCGTCATATCAACAAAAATTGGCGGCCTCACCCTTAAACAGTTCACTATTCCTAAAGACACAGTTAAAACTCTCAATAACGCTTAAAACTCAAAAATTATCACTAATTTATGTTTAGATTCTTAGACTTTTACTCGGCATATTTTTACATGCATATTTCCTTGACTATATGGCCTAAGTTTCTTGTCGTATTTGAGCTGAAAAGGAATCATAGATTAGTTTTGATCACTATGAAGACTCCAAGCCACTGCACCAACACAACGCAATCAAGTTTTTGCAACACCTTTTTTTAGGGTTCCGTAGTCAACAAGGAACCCTTATAGTTTCGGTCTGTCCGTCCGTCTGTCCGTCTGTCTGTCTGTCTGTACTCTGTCCGCGGTTTTGCTCAGAGGCTATAGGACCTACAAAGCTGTAATTCGGCATAAATGCACATATTAATGATGCTGACAAAATAGTATATAAAATTTTTAAAAAATATTTTTATGGTACCTCCCTTACACATCAAGCGGGGATGATATTTTTTTTGCGTCCACCGTGTGGGGTGTCATTGGATAGGTTTTTTTAAAAATATTATGAGTATTCGTAGATCATATTTTTCGGATTTAGGGATCTATTTGTGAAATATGAAGTTTCATAGCGGAAAAAATCGTTAGAGTCCAGTGTCCCCCCCCCCCCCTTCTACTAGCTAAACGGTTGCTTCTGAAAATGTGAAAAAATTCACAGGAGTAGGAAATATGCTGAATTTAAAGGAAAATTATCACGGCTAAGAAGACTTCATATTAAGTTATTGAGTAATAGTCGATCAACTAAAAAAAATATTCGGCGAAGTATCAAGGAACTTTCCGTTCAAATTCCTTTGAACGGAAAGTTCGGAGTTCGGAGTTTGAACGGAAACGGAACTGAAATGATTAAAATTATCTAGCGGTAGTACGGAACTCTATACTCCACGTGGCCTGACACGCACTTGGCCGGTTTTTCTTAGTTGCTGTCACAAAAATATTGTATTTAAGAATGGTAGGTAGTTGTTCCGCCTGAAAAGTTTTGAAACAAAAAAATGGTTTTATACAGGATCATTATCATAAAAACGTATAACGTACCTTCGATAAGTCAAAGGCATTCTTTTTAGATTATGAATAAGTAACTATTACTTTTGTTTTTACCTTGGAAGTCGGTTTTAATTTTTTGTTAAAAAATAATAATTTTACCCTTTTTAGTTATGTCATATGAGACGACAAGGCTATATCATGTACATAGTGTACATAATATTACTAGCGGTCGCCCGCGGCGTGGATGTCGGTGAGCTCTGCAAAAAGCATACCCAGGAAAGACTCGGTCAGCAAAATGATTCCCAGGTCAATTCACAGACTCTGACATACACTAACATCGACGACGCAGTCATTAAATGCAGGCTGCACCCTGCACAGATTGTCTTACTCCCGCACGCGCATCCCGGACGCCCACATCATAATTTTTTAATTTCGCTATAATTTCAAAACCAAACGTTCAATTTTAATCATTCCAAGGCCAAATTTTATCTACACAAACTGTACTTAGTGATGAAATAATTTATTTTGATAAGGATTAATAGCATGAGTAAAATAAACGCGTTTAAATGTAGTCCAAAAAAAATCAAGATTTTTAAATAAAAAAATGGTTATTGTGCCTCACTCGACATAGATAAGTATAGTGTGTCGCGGACTTTTTTGTAGATATTTATAAGATCTACAATTATTAGAACATTTTATGGTTCTATCTTTTATAGTTTCGGCAGCGTACGCAAAATAAGTAACTTTTCTGCTTGATTTTTTCACCTGGCGTCCGAAAAACCCAAATATCTTACGAAACCCAATTTTTTCCAAAATAAAATTTAGCCTATATTCAGCAAAAATGATGTAGGATTTATTAGCTTTTGCTGGAGTAGTTTAAATAAAGCCAAAATCCTCAAACTTGTATCTATACGGATTCAAAAGTTCTGTGGGGTACCTTCAGAACTACATCCTGGTGCAAAATCTTACTTTTTGGTAGTATATGCCTGAAATACTTCAGAAAAAATTGAAATCACCATATGTTCCCATATAAATTTCAAGGAGTCCCCTCGATTCCTCATGGATCCCATCATCAGATCACCACTTTTGTCAACATGGTACCAACCTCGGATTCAACCCTGTACAACTGCGTAAGAATCATGAAAATCGGTCCATAAACGGCGAAGTTATGGTTATATTCATATTATTATTTATTGATTTTATATATAATATGTTTTATATTATAAGTCATAGTATAAATTATTATTAGTTTCGGTATTGTTATATAATATAGTTAATATAGTTTAATTAGTTAACAACTATTGATTGTGCACGTCCTATCTGCTGTCTTTTACACTGTATCTCTTCGTAGGGCTGCTGTAAGAGATTTCTTTAGAAATAAGCAGTCCCTTTGTGTCGTCTTTCCGTGTTAATTGTATCTTTATATTGTGTTTCTTGTGTACAATAAAGAGTTAAATAAATAAATAAATAAATGAACATACAAAAAAAAATATATATAAACAGACGAACATATAACCTCCTCCTTTTTGGAAGTCGGTTAAAAATGCATAATTATGCGTCGCCACGCGATGTGGCATATTATGCATGTCGTGCACATTGATGCAATATGCGGTGTCGAATTATCACGCCTCGCATAATGCGGATCAGGACATTTAACCGAAACTTTTTCGTTTTCGCTTCGTTATAGAATCGCCGACCAAAATGTATGGAATTGACATAAGGCGAGTCGAACGTCAACGTCATATTAACGAACGCTTATGTCAATTCCATACATTTTCATCGGCGATTCTATAACGAAGCGAAAACGAAAACATTTTGGCACACCCCCCAGATCAGCCTAATGCCTCAATCGTGTTTCCGCGATACACGTGCTATAACTGTAGGGCGATTCATGATTCCCGTTCGACACTGATTCGGAAACTTTACCGTGCGGTCATTGGTCAATTGTGCGAGCGTGGCGAGCGTTTATTGGATGTCGCGTGATGAAGTTAGCGAAAGCGAGATGAATCAGCATTGTGAATCAGTACTATGGTCCGCATGGTAACAGTGATGTACACGATTTAAGTTAGGGACGGTAATGCTATTTTAGATTACCGTGTTATATGATCTAAGAAAGCGTGGAACTGAAGGTTTATTTTCGTTTATTCGGCAAACACCATATGCTTTGGCTATTGGCTTTTGCCAAAGCATATGGTGTTTGCCGAATTAAGCACCGAATCATAAGAATTTTGTTTTAGAATGTCTGCGAAGTCCATTATACGCAATATTATTATAAAAAAGGTTATTAACAAATATTTATGTAAAAAGTGATTTTAGACGGATCCAAAGGTTTGGCCGAACATTACGATGATTCTGATTTCTGGCCGAAGTTAGCCAGAGCTAATGTTTGGCCAGAGGTAATGGGCACAACACAAGACATTAAAGTGCTCCTTTTAAAAGTTTACAGCATGCTGCGTATCATAACAAAGCTTTCTCGCGCCGCGCTGCCCTAAGGGCCGGGGTCCGGGACACAAAAACACGGCACGACGTCGTAAGACGTCGTACGGCACCGTACGGAGCCGTGTCGTGGGAATCCACGACGCGCGTCGAAAAATAACCACGGCACGGCGTCGTACGACGTCGCCTCATCTTGAATTTCTACGTGAGTTTCTACGACGTCGTACGACGCCGTACGACGCCGTGCGACGCCGTGCCGTGGCTTTTTATTACGCGCGTCGCGTACGACGTCGTACGACGTCGTGCCGTGTTTTTTTGTCCCGGCCCTAAGGGTATAAGGGCGACGCCGTACGGCGCCGTGTCGTGGGAATCCACGGCGCGTGTCTTAAAAAACCACGGCATGGCGCCGTACGGCGCCTTACGGCGTCGTACGACGTCGAGCCGTAGAAACTCACGTAGAAATTCAAGATGAGGCGACGTCGTACGACGCCGTACGACGCCGTTCAGTGGTTTTTTACGACGCGCGTCGTGGATTCCCACGACACGGCGCCGTACGGCAAACACCCTAGTCTGTAAACACTCAATGCCGCAAGTTCAAAAAACCTAATAATATGTCGACATAGGATAATAATAATTAATCAGGTTACTTTAAAAGCAAAACTGCTTTTGTGTTTTTATTATCAAATCTGAACAAACTAATTTATTTTAAACTTTCGCTGATCAAAGTAGAATTTTTGCCTGAGTTATTTTATTAACATTTTCAATATAAAACGTGTAGTCATTCTAGATTTTACAAGCAGATATTAAATACTTGTATTGGGTATTATTTAAAGGTATATTTCTCGACACAAAATATTAATTGATACACTGAAACTAGGACAGAGAGATTTATTCGAGTCGCAATACTGAATTTGCATTTTTTGGGTATTTTTGTGATTTTTAGGGAAGCTGAAGTTTTAGTGAGGAAGTCCACGCAATAAAATTGTGTTGTGTTTTTACTCCACTGTGCCAAAAATAGGGCCTTATTTTCAAGTTTCTATTTGCACGTATTAGCTACGCGGTTTGGCCAAAAAAATGTTAAGTAATATAATTTGTTTCTAAAATTGTTCTACACCAGGAAAGTAAACATTTGACGAAGGAAAAATTCGCATAAAAAATTTGTAGAATTTTTACCCAAAGAAAACGACAAAAGGCCTAGTCAATCCGCTTTGTGCAAAGTTTCGTATTTCAATACGAACAATGAACATCTCTACCAGTTTTCAGCTCCATATTATATGAATATTTCC
Organism: Lysandra bellargus; assembly: GCA_905333045.1. Lineage (NCBI taxonomy): Eukaryota > Metazoa > Arthropoda > Insecta > Lepidoptera > Lycaenidae > Lysandra > Lysandra bellargus. Next base: position 6,331,223 of record HG995354.1, read on the forward strand.
TTTTTGTGTCTAATTTGTCGGGGATATTAAATTCACCGTCAAGACTATATTTAAAATATCTTATATGATGGTATAATATTATTTTTATTTATTAATTATTATTTATTTTGCGAGCCAGTAGGCAGTCGAATGCTCTACCACTGAGCTACGCGTATATCCCCGGTAGCCAGTAGGAAATTCGCAAACAATTCAAATATCGAATTCGCTAACAATTCAAATATCGAACTCATTCAACATTCGGCTGGCGTGACGTCATCCATACGTCACGAAAGTTAACCCACAAACGCAGTAATGTCCCGGCCGACCCAAAAAGAACCAGGTCGTCCTCTCGTCCCACTAAGCAAGATACTAGCTTACAATTCAAGGTCCACTTAACACCCCAACTTCCGTGGCCTTAATTAAAACCATTATTTATTGTTGTGCTATTTGTTCTGTCGCTTTCCTTGTTGTTGAGGAAAGTTGTCTGAATACTAATCGTCGCACATTTAGATATTTGACACAAAAGGCTTTTTAAGTAAGAGAGGATATAAATGTTTGAACGGTTAACAAAATTATACACAGCATAAAGTTGGCCGCAACTTTGTTGCGCTGAAATTCGGGTATCGCCAGGAACTATCGAAGTTACATTCTTGATTCTTCTAAGATAAAACTATTCTACGTCGGTTCCCAAACTCAAAGTATAGTATGCATTAGAATTTGTTCAACACTTTATGCGTTAAGATGTGACAGTCAGACACACATAAAGACAGACAATATATAGGTATTATCGCATTGAATTATTAGTACCTATGGATTTTAAACAGAATTTTCAGTATAATCAAACATCATGGATTCCTATTCTACACACATTTTTCTGACGTAATTTTCACTTACACACTTTCAAAGAAATATACGTAGATATACTTTGTTACATTAAGATATAAGTGATCATAAGTGTTGTGTTGTGGGAACTAAGCAACGCGTGTCGGAAAATCTATTTCCGGCTGAAATGGCCACTTTATCGTCTCCGGGAAATCCCTCTACTCCATTATAAAATTCTATGAAACGCTTCTGCTGAGAGCTACATTATATCTATACTTATTATAAAACAAAGTCGCTTTTTTTCCCTCATGTCCCTTTGTTCCCTTTAATCTTTAAAACTACACAACAGACTTTGATGATTCTTTCAGTGTTAGATAGCCCATTTATCGAGGATGGTTATAGGCTATATTTTATCACGCTAAGACTAATAGGAGCGAAGAAATAGAGGAAAATCTGGAAAAAACGGGGAAAATTATTTGAAAGGGCTAACTTGAACGCGCTTATCTCAGGGACTACTAGTCCGATTTGAAATATTCTTTCAGTGTTGGATAGCCCATTTATTGAGGAAGGCTATAGGCTATATTTTATCACGCTAAGACTAATAGGAGAATGTGGAAAAAACGGGGGAAATTATTTGAAAGGGATCTCGCGAACTACTGGAGCAATTTTTATCTTATTTGGCACAAATAATCGATTTTGATCATTTTTTCAGTGGCTTTATGTATATTTTATACACGTGCGACGCCGGGGCGGGTCGCTAGTTTTTAAGGTGACGCCGCGTTAAAGTAAGAAACCGTGTTGGATATGTTTTAGATTGCTTGTTAGAAAACAAGCAATGGAACAGCAAAAAATGGAAAGGGCATAAGCAACAAAATGGTTTTTGTCGCGTAATTTAAAAACCATAAATACATTTCATATAAGCTATGCACATATTAAAGTGTATGCTTCAACCAATTTATGTACAAATTTTGGAACCTGATTTAAGGTCTCTCCTCTGTTGGAAAAATAGGAATCCCTTTTTTTACAGAGGTCTTTTCGATTGATAATTCTGTGTTATAAAAGTTGTCCAATCGTGTTATGCTATGGGCAATTCAAAGACAAAGACATGATGAATACTGACAATGAACTTTAGTTTCTTAGCTTTAGTCATTGCTGAGAAAAATCGGCATCGCTACAGCCAAATTATCAAGGCGTCGCCTTAATAAAGTCTTGAAATATAAAAAAGCATGACTTTGAACATTTTCAGCAGTTATTGCAATAAGTATTTAATATTTGCAAGAGCATAAGAAAATACTGATATTTGTTAATCTTATACAAATTAAAAATAGTATGAAAACAAATTTAAATCCTTTTTCCAGATAAATTTGCTTTCACAAGTCTGGTTGGATGTAAGCTGTCTTATTATCAGATGAACCGTCTTTGTTCCTTTATCCGACGTATCGCTTGAAATAAAGTTTCATTGTACAAGACAGAACAAAATAAATATTGTTGCTACATACTTTAAGCTGTCGCATTTTATATGAAAGCAATGCTGGAAGCGTGAGGAAGGAGGATGAGAATTGAGAAACTTGGAGATGGACCTCCACTACTTTTAGAAGGATTAAAGACAAACTATAGGTAGAAGAATATAAGTATCGTGTTATCGTTATCATGTTTTATAATATTATTTATACGGCTAGAAGAATATAATAACTACCAGACAATTCAAGTCAGATAGTTAACTAGACTTACTCTAAGTTTATACTTCAACAAACATTCTCAGAAATAACATAATAACATAAAAGATGAAAACTTCGCTTCGTATTTAAGAAAATACAGCATTTAATTTGATGGCGAAGGCACGTAATTACTATAAACATGTGGTTTAATTGTGAACATTCGCAAACGAGAGGCATTTGGAGATACACCAGTATTCAGTAATAAGTTGTAATTGGCAGACAAAACACACCGCAAGCATTTTAGGGTTAGATGTGGCGACTGGCAAGATATTATTGTCCAATCCAGCGCTGGATTGCTACTGGAATAATGTAAATGGGAACTAAAACGCACTGGAAAGCAATTTTGCAAAAAAGACAGCTAGATTAAAAAACTGGATTAAAGTAATGAAAACTGACCATTAAGTTTATTTACAGTAATGTCCGGTTTATATTTCTAGTCCAATGGTAGAATAATGTAAGCGGACACTGGATCACTCCTTGAATAATGTAAGCGGAAACTAAAATGCACTGGAATGCATCCATACCAATTTATGACTCGATATCCTGGTTTATTTTTTATTTTTGACTGCAATTCAAATCAATTCTCCACACCATGATGGATAACCATGATTTAGAGAGTTGCCTTTAACATGCACAATCTTCTCTCAACGTTCACGTTCACCAATACAAGATTGGTCGATCATCGTCCAATGTACCGGAGAGCCCTCATAAACGACGTGCCACCAAGTTTGAATTTATGTTTTTTATGAGTAAAGCCCACTTTAATTTTGCCGCCCCTATGTACGAACTATGCCGCCATCCTAGGACGCTGCCACTCTCCCTAGGACGCTGCCACCCATAGGCCATGGCCTATACTGCCTATTCACAAATCCAGAGCTGCGTGCCAAATATTATTTAGTATAGCCATGAAGCTAATATAAAGCTCTATGATACCTCTATGAGTATATCACAATTATTTTGTGATGATAATGATGATGATGAACAAAGTTTTAAGATTTATAGCTGCGAGTAATTGGTGGCGTCGTTAAAATGTAACTTTACACGAACTTTTACAAAGTACTTATTACGAAGTCACCATGGATAATATTGCAATACATCATTTTTGTTTTGCTTAAAATAAAAGACTTACAGGAAGATAGTCGCCAAAAGATTCGCTAAGGCTATAATTGCACTACAGAATGAGCCTGTATTTACTTGTAGACAAAGTCTTCTGCCCTATACCTAATATTATGAATAATATAATGCTTGAGCTCGCCCCGTAGAAAAGAATCCATATCCATACTTCCATACTAATATTATAAATGTGAAAGTGTGTCTGTCTGTCTGTCCGTCTGTCTGTCCGTCTGTCTGTCTGTCTGTCTGTCTGTCTGTCTGTTACTTCTTCACGCTCGAACCGCTGAACCGATTTTGCTGAAATTTGGCATGGAGATACTTTGAGTCCCGAGAAAGGACATAGGGTAGTTTTTATCCCGGAAAAATGTACGGTTCCCGCGCGATAAACGATTTTTTTCAATTTAAAAACGGAGCTTACCGTAAAGTAATAGACGTGGTCAAGTTTACTATAAAGTGTATACAACTAAGAACTATCAAATTATATATGGTACACAGTAAACAGCACAAGTATGTTTTAAAGTAACAATTAGAGTAAATGGTACCCGCAGCGGACGTTAGAATAAAACTTAATGTACTTTTCAGACGGACGGGCGACACTTATTTTAATTCCCGCAGCGCGGCGTAACCGCACCGCGGAGTGACAGTAAAATGAAAATATTTTACGTCCGAGTCGCCGTAAGTGGGTACGGTCGGGGATATTTTATGTTTAGCAAATAGAAAATAAGTACTTTTATATCAGTTTATTAACAGTACCTAATGAAGGTGAAGTGAAGTGACAAAATATTATACTCTCTCAAATCTCAATAAAAACATCACAAATAGGTATATAAAAATATTTCAATTAAGTATAAATTAATGTTTTAATATTTTGATATCCTTACTTACGATAATATTGTCTATACTTCAATAACAGTTAGTACGATCCAAAATTTCATGACGGAAGAAAGATTCAAATTAAATGTTAGTAAGTTACAAAATATTTTGTAACTGATCAATTCACGTAGCTAAAGATAATAATATTATGAAATAATTTAAAAACATTTCCATTGTCGTACAATGTATAATGACAAACTAGGGGCCAAGCTATAAAATAGTCAAGTGCGTTCGTAGTGTATGCTTATATAATTTTATTATTCACTAGAAAACTCCAGTTAAGGTATAAACTATCGATTTATGCTTTGACGTGGATTTTCTAGGTCACTTCGAAAAGTTTTAAAGTTTTAGCCCGTCGTCAATTATTACAAAGTTAATTAATAATTCTTTGCCAAACTTCACAATTTACATCGATTAATTTATAAGTGACTTAATAATACAGTTTTTTCCATGGCCTAGCCAGCATGATCACAATATTTAAGGCTCAGATGACACCCGCAAAGATGCCCGCGAAGAGGCAGCAGAGTGCAGACAGACAGACACACTTTCGCATTCATATTATTATTGTTATGAATTATGGAATTTTAAAACCTAGTGGAGGCATAAAAAGATAAAACCGACTTCAAATTTTTGTACGTAATTAAGAATTAAAATTCCCTATCTCAAAAACTACTGAACCGATTTTGATGAAACTTGCAGTATTCCCTAAGTTGAACAATACCTAGTACAATAAAAAAAGAATCACTAAAATCGGACTAGTGGCTCCGGAGATATGCGTGCACAAACATAAAAACATACACAGATTAACATATATCAATATAACTGTATTTTAATAAAAAGATAAAACCGACTTCAAAATTGTACGTAATTGAGAATTAAAATTCTCTATCTCAAAAATTACTGAACTGATTTTGATGAAACTTGCAGTGTTCCCTATGTTGAATAATACCTAGTATAATAAAAAAAGAATCATTGAGATAGGACTTGTTGCACGCATATCTCCGGAGATATGCGTGCACAAACATAAAAACATACATACATACATACATACACTTTTGAAATTTGGTACATTTGTTCAGAAGTTGTTATAGATTAACATATACAAAAACTAGGCAGTTCTGGAAATATTACATACATACGCGTCGAATTGATAACCTCCTTTTTTGAAGTCGGTTAATAAAGTCAGTTAAAAACTGGGCAGTTCTGAAAATATTACATACATACGCGTCGAATTGATAACCTAATTTTTTTGGTTAAAAAACAAGCGTGCGATATTTCAAGTCTGTAGCTTTACTCTATTTCAAGTTTTTAGCTCTAGTTTGCCTGTCGAAAATAAATAAATATTCATTGTATTCTGTACTACCTAGTGCGTCGTCAAAGAATTTGATTTTTTAACGGACTCTATGACGCCCGCAATTCAGTTGCGCCAAAATTCGTATATCGCGAGAAAGCAAAGTATCATAATATTATTATGTCCTTGCCCGGTACTCGAAGTATCTCCATACCAAATTATGGTATACTAGATGACGCCCGCAACTCCGGGACGTACATTTTTCCGGGCCAAAAATTATCCTATGTCCTTTCCCGGGACTCAAAGTATCTCCATGCCATGCAAATTTCAGCAAAATCGGTTCAGCGGTTTGAGCGTGAAGAGGTAACAGACAGACAGACAGACACAATTTCGCATAAATTATAATATTAGTATGAATGTACTGAGTTACAGACAGATTTCGCTTTTTCTTTTTTTCGCATTTATGATATTATAGTATGGATGGATGGCATACGTCTGTGTAGTTTGCTCAGGCTATGTCAAGCCCAGCCGATACATCACAAGTCACAACTCATAACTAACATTGACTTGGTAAAATCCGACCACATGTCGAAGTCCTCGATCTATCTTTGAAGAAATGTCTCTGATAATACTTTCTTACTAGTTGATTATAGCCCTTAACAACAGCATGTGATAGGACAAAATATACATATAGCTTATAGAAACTCAGTATGTTAGTATTTCGGTGTATCCATACTAATATTATAAATGCGTAAGTGTGTCTGTCTGTCTGTCTGTTTGTCTGTCTGTCTGTTGCCTCTTCACGCTCAAACCGCTGAACCGATTTCGCTGAAATTTGATATGGAGATCCTTTGAGTACCGGACAAGGATATAATAATATTATGATACTTTACTTTCTCGCGATAAACGAATTTTGGCGCAACGGAATTGCGGGCGTCATCTAGTATTTTAATAATAATACATTGTTGGTCAGATTTGCACGTGGTTCGGTAGACAAAGGGATATTGAAACCACGTATTGGTTCTATTCAAGAGAAATGTTTGATGAAATGGCGAATAATTTTCTATTCAGGGATTTCACTAAACATTTTCAGCTCTTCTGATATTCAAAATTCAACCTACATTATACAATATATTGATTTATAGGCAGATGAAGGACCAACAGTCGGGTCATGTAAATTCAATGCTAGTCGTAATCTGTCGGCTGGGTTTGACGTAACGGGACCAAATTATGTAGGTCCGCATTTGCTTATAAAAAAAAAACTCTGATATAGGTCTACCAGAATCTGATGGCAATTTTTGACAGCAGATTTTTAAAAAATATCCTAGATCATTGGATATTTTTTTATATTTGCATGTTAAACATACAGAATCAAGCGCGAAAAGAAAAAAAAGGATCAAAATGTTTTATTCCAATTACTCCGGAATTGCTGGAGTCAATTTATTTTCCCACTTTTTGCCATCAGATTCTGGTAGACCTATAAAACTCTGATATTTATAATTTTAAAAACTGCGCCATCTCAGCAGGACAAAGGCAGCTCTGTCGATAATTCAATATTATTACTAGTTTGGGCAGCTGTATATATAAAGACTGATTAAAGTATGCTTGATAATTAGTGATAACGTAGGAAAAATTATAATATTAAGAAGCAATTGTCTACAAAATACATTACTTTTCAATGCCTGACCAAATATACACATGACGTAGAAAAGAGATAGACATATCGTTAATTAATCTACGTTGGAGTGACAAGGGTCTAAGAGAAAGGGACAAAAGACCTTTGTTAATTGGATATCATATAATGTACATAATACGTGACGTTTCTCATGAAATATTGTGTGAGACGGTGTATCTTATATCTAATACAATGTAGACTTACTTCTATAATCTGTGGTATAATTCTCGTAAGTCTCTACGAGAATTATTTAGCTCTTGGACATTTTCATGGAGCTAAGCAAAAAAGTCGTCTCTTAAATACTACCTCTTGGTAGCGTCTCAGTAAGATTGGGTTGCACCAGCTAACTTTAATTATAACTACAGTGCAAAATGTCAAATCTCTGGTTAATTAAATATGGCGTCCAAGGACGCCATATTTAATTAACCAGAAAAGTTAAAGTTAAGGTTAAAGTTAAAGCCATATTTAACTATAACCATAAGTTTAACCTTAACTTTAACTTTAACCATGCCTCTGGTGTAACTCACCGGCACCCTAATTGTTTTCATTAGGATTTACTACTGCAATTTTTCCTCGCTAGTCGGCAGCAATAGCACGGACAGTAAACAAAAGGTTTTGTTCGACGTTTGACAAAGTTGGAACTATCATATTCTGATAAGACGTGTGCAATATGTCGGATTTTTGTCGGATTGTTTACTCTATGTGTTTAAAGTTTGTAAACCTGTACCTAACCTATGTAACGTGCAATTACTTGCTCTCAAAAAGGCATATACATGCTTTTACCAAAAGATTTTCCTTTTAAGAGGGCGAGCAACAAAAAAAATCAAACGTCGTCCTTCTCTCTTCACACACACGCCCGTCTTTCATATGCCAGACCGTGAAAAAGGACGACGCGGAACTATCGCCAAGTTAGTTTTTAACTCTAGAAACATACGACATTTTAAAAATCCGCTAGGTCGGTTTCTCAATGATAGAATTTTATACAATGTGTTAAAATATTACCTTAGTGTAATGCACGGAGAAGAAAGAAAATTTTAAGATATCGTTTTTCCGCTAGTAAATATAATGTAGTATCCATGCTTAAAAATATTTTATAAATGAATTATAAAATCGAAAATTTTGGGTTAGTCACCCACTTAAAATTATTATTAAATTTTAAAAGTAAACTACTAGACAATTTTGTGAATTGATGCATATTACAATTAACAAACTATATCGAAGATAATGGGTATAACCACTTAACGAAATTGCCAGTGGCTTTTGTTTATACATATTGTATTGAATACAGAATGAGCAACTACAGATACGTCCTCACCGCTTGTTTCATTACTATGTTAGTTAATGCCTCTTTTATCTTTTATTCTTGATCTAATTTTACCGCTTCATAAACTACTAGATGACGCCCATAACTCCTTTGCGTCAAAATTAGTTTACCGGGATAAAAAGTATCCTATGTTCTTTCCCGGGACTTAAAGTATCTCCACACTAAATTTCAGAAAAATCGATTCAGCGGTTTGTGCGTGAAGAGGTCATTCATCATAAGAGGTCATGAGGTCTGTCTGTCTGTCTGTCTGTTACCTCTTTCGCATTCATAATATTAGTATGGATCTTAATATTATATTCTTTTCTTTCCCGGGCCTTAGATTGTCTCCACACCAAATTTTATCCAAACCGGTTCGACGGTTTTAAATGCGTAAATCAGATGTAAGTATATAAAATTCTTTCAAATTCTTCATTAAACATACAATATAGTATTAGGAAAAGTGAAATTAATTTGTCACAATGTTTTTAGAGGTTTGATGAGTATGACTTATGAGTACTAGCACAGAATACATATTAGTAACAAGTACTAGCCAATATGTGTCTACGTTACCGCAATAAGTAACACGATTATGACATATCTACAATTTCTTTGGTCTACGATGAGCAATTTGTGTAATCGTTTAACAAACCTTGGCTCTGTTTGTGTAGCGGTGATAACATTTGTACATTGTTCGCAAATGTTCTCATAACTTGTGCGAGGGTCACAGGTTCGAAGTTCGGTATGGCCTCGTAGTTTCCGTCAACCCAATCAATTTAGTTACAGTAAAGTTAGTATAACTAAATTGATTGGGTTGAATTTAATGGTTTTACTGTATAACCATTACGTAAAAAACAGTTTTGTTAATTGACAGAAGCCAAGGTAAGTATTAAGTAAAACAATATTAAGGCGACGCCTTGATAATTTGGCTGTAGCGATGCCGATTTTTCTCAGCAATGACTAAAGCTAAGAAACTATAGTTCATTGTCAGTATTCATCATGTCTTTGAATTGCCCATAGCGTAACACGATTGGACAACTTTTATAACACAGAATTATCAATAGAAAATACCTCTGTAAAAAAAGGGATTCCTATTTTTCCAATACAGGAGAGTGATTTAAGGTTCCAAAATTTGTACATAAATTGGTTGAAGCATACACTTTAATATGTGCATAGCTTATATGAAATGTATTTATGGTTTTTAAATTACGCGACAAAAACCATTTTGTCGCTTACGCCCTTTCCATTTTTTGCTGTTCCATTGCTTGTTTTCTATGAGAGGCCGGCCCGGCCTCTCATAGAAAACAAGCAATCTAAGACATATCCAAAACACGGTTTCTTACTTTAACGCGGCGTCACCTTAAATAAACACTACTCAGTTAAGTACTGTTTAATTTTTACTACGTTTTTAATAAAAAATATGGAAACGTAACTCCCATACTTCAACCGTTTTGAATTTGGTTCTTTTCGTTAAATATGACAATAGCTACGAAACATTAATTATTCAAAAGGAAATAAAACCGTTGAAAATAATTATTATTGTCACTTGTATAAAAACACAAAATTGTGTACCGAATACACGCATAAAGTAAGCATGTATTCGGGTCACATTTTAAGACTCGTGGACAAAATTTCTCTTCCTTTTCTTTTAATAATAATTGTTTATCCATTCCTGTATATGGGTCGTGCGAGAGCCATGCTTTGGCACGTATGGCTTGACTTTACAGTGCCACGATAACAAGTAATATCTAATTAATCGTTTCAACGGCTTAAATCAAAATATAACAAACAGACAGATATATAAACTTTCACTTATTAGCCATCCTTACTCTAAATCAGGGGTTCCCAAAACCTTTTTTTGTCTACTGCCCACTTTGAGAACTAATTATGTTTTAGAGCCCCCATTGTTTCAATTTAAAATGCATTCAGATAAAATGAAATTACAAATCTCCAATCAAGCCATTACACAACGCCCCCATTCCCAGAAAACTCTGGGTCCCACACCGCCCCCCTTTAGATCTTCAGCGCCGGAGTCGTTTTCGCCCACTTTGGGAAAAAAGGCTGCTCTAAATGTAATATTATTAAGGAAAGCCAGTGTCGCTAATCCTCATGACGTCAATACTCAATACCAAAACATAAACTAATTGATCTATTTGTATACTAAGAAATTGAACCATCCATCCATTGCCCTGCGTCAAGCCACTTGCCATAATTAAACCCTAAGCCGAGCTGATCACAGTTGATGACCCCAGAGCGATTGGCCCATGTTATTAGTGAATTACCATCAAACGTCTTTAAATATATTTTGAGACTGATTAACTAGTATCTCTTATTAAAGAGTGAAAGGTCCTTCATTCGTTCGCTTTTTCCATAGGAAAATATTATGCTTCCGACATAAACATTAATTGATCAAAGTTATAAGCTTTGTAATGAATAGACATAACTATCTTGCCGTACATTATTTTTTTATACGATTTACCTTTTGAAAAAAACGGAACAGAGCCTCATTTTCGTACATTTGACATTAAATATTTTTTTAGATTTTTTTAGATCACAGGGGACTTTTGAGGTTTTATTTATAATGGTATACTGAACATCACCACAAATTTTCAGATCTATGCGAATTATTCCTAGGTCGAAAGTTTGCATTTCCTGTGCTAATAAGTTTACGTAATCGATACTAGGAAGCATGCGTAGGAGTCAAAGAGATGCAGGCACTCAGCGTAACATGACCGTACGGCGCCGGGATTACAAAAAAATCCGGGAAGAAAGGCGTAATAGCTAGTACGGCGTAATATGTTGTAATATGTTTATTACCTAAAACGTGGTTAAATTCAATACTCTTATTGTTTGCTAAGATACGTAGTGTTAAGACATTCACCGGTTTTTTGTGTTATGTTTCATAGAGTAATACATTTTTAATTTTCAGAGAATTTTCCGTTCAATAAAGCTTTCATTGTCATTTATTATAACTAAATATTAATTTAAAAATATGATAAAATTTGGGGTGATAGACCGATACTCAGAGAAGCCAAAAATCGAATAACATTAAAAAGGGCGTAACCGGCGTTTACCACTTTATTGCCCGGGGCCAGCGTTATCTTAGTTTAAAATTGACCTAAAAAAATTTAAAACGTGGAATATGTAGTTTATGATACTGTCGATCTATTGGCGTATGTTTCAAATAACAGTAATTTGTAAATACTAAGGAGATGCTGAATGTATTCTTGAATTTTAATAAATCGGTTTTATTTTGGAAGCTGATATCATTAGTACAATAAAGAAAAATAGAAAATTTAAAACGTGGAAAGGAATGTTGACATGCTGAAGATTATTGCTGTATTTTTATTATAGCTTTGTAGCTTTCAAATTATGAATTTATAACCCGCTAAATACGGTAAATTACGGAATCTTCGTAGGGAACGCCCTTAATAGTACTATGGAATAATGAATTACGCATTTGTATGTTGTGTTGATTTTTTGAAAACTAATGTAATCCGCCCATCGTGTGTATCGCAGGCACAATAGATTTTCAATTGTTATGCGGCAGCCGGCTGCCGCTTGGGGATTGAGTTTTACCACTTAATAATGATGACGAATAGAATAAAGAATATAATCTCTAGAATCTAGAGTAATTATTATAGTTATACTCTCACAGGTGATTTCAAAGACTACTACTGTAAATACTACTAGTACTACTCTAAATTGAATTAGAAATAGTGAAGAAGCAAGTATATATGCTTAACAGTTTTGAAAAGTTAGCTTAGTTATGCAGAAAATTTACCTCGAAACACTTTGTTTAAAAAAATGCCCACATATTTTACCGTCCGTCGCTGACGAAATACCTCAAAAGTCATTACTCACTTCTGAATATTGTATGAATACATTTTCTGATGAATGCAAACGAAAAAACACCTTCCATCACCATTACCTAGATTCAATCTTGTGGATTGTATTAGGTCAAAGGAAAGCAATAATACTAGAAAACGGAGAAATACAAGTACGCTATTTTCAATTTCAATGAGAATAAACAATTCAATTTGAGCTGAGAAATGGTATTCTTGATTATTAGGTGAAGATTAATTTGTATCTTTACAGATTTTCAGAAGACGAAAAATCAATAAAAAAAGGGAAAAACTAGCCTCAGAGTTACCTCCGACATTTAAGTATTTTATAGTTGACCTATTGCTTAGGTAGTTATATCTATATCTATACTAATATTATAAAGCTAAAGAGTTTGTTTTGTTTGTTTGAACGCGCTTATCTCAGGAGGTACTGGTCCGATATGAAAAATTCTTTCAGTGTTAGATAGCCCATTTATCGAGGAAGACTATAGGCTAACATAACATCACGCTGTGACTTATAGGAGCGAAGAAAATATGGAAAATATGGAAAAAGGCGGGGAAAATTATTTATCTTTGAGAGCTTCCGTTGCGTGCGCTGCAAAAACGGTCCAAGATACTCAAAATATATGTACCTATGGAAGAATTATTTCTCTTTAAATGATCTTACAAAATGTCCGCGATAGTATCCCTCTTTCTTTTAAGATTAACTCACTATAATCGTTTTTATGTGGTCTAAGAATCAAATTTGGTCGAAATGAATGCATTAATGAAATAGACGCAGACGAAGTCGTGGGTAACAGCTATAATTTATAAAGCTGAGGAAGTTGTTCGCCAAAATAAATATGATGCCCATAACAACTATTCCACGCGAACGAAGTCGCGGGCACTGCTAGTTTCGTTATCTTACCGCTGCTATACATATTATTGAGGGAGGTCAAAACTCGCTTTTCTGTTTATCTTCGTTGTTTAAGCATATTAACTAATCTATCTTAATAGCATAATTAAGTAAAATATCATGTAACTGTTTGTGGTCAATTGCTATCATAATCAGAACAATGCTCAATGATGAGGTTGAGACTCACTCAAAGTCACGTAGAGTGACAGAAACTACAGAAACTCCAACGGTGCAACGTGGCATCGAGTTTCCCAAGTTTTAGTAGTCTTCAAAGTTAGATAATTCCTTAATATATTATTAATAAATATTTTCAAATATCTTTTTCCCATCACAAGTCGTCTAGATAGCGCGTTAAATAATGTTTCACCTTTTAAAAAAGTAGAGTATGACGGACGTGCGCAAACGCATTTGAAACTAACGTCCAAACATTTATTTTTGTGTAGATAAAAGTAAGGGCAGTACCACACACGCTAGAATTTGCATTTACGGGAAAATTAATTCCATACTTGTGGTAATCACGTCGGCACTGAAATAATGAACTTTACTGTTAATTGAGATAGATAAAAATCAACCATTCGGTTGTGGAATTATTTTTGACAATCGAATGATTGACATTTGACTAGAAATTCAATTTTCAACTCTATCGTATTGATGCAAAGTTCTACTTTAGCTTCACCGCAAGCTGAGAATTCCGGCGCATAGTCTAAGATAATTTTGATGTTTTCCTATCGCTAATGAGTAACGCGCCCTTTGCTCCCGATAAGGGATCCTTATCGTAAATTGTAATGCATTCTAAACAAACAAATTGTTTTATCTGTGCAGGTCAACGCGCTAAGCATCCAACTTCCGGTCCAGCTGACAGCCATGCCTTATCGAGAGTTCTGGGGCACGCAGTCCTCGTCAAATCTCCTGACAGTCCCGACCTAGCTCGACGAGACTCGACACGACGAGAGTTCGTCGGAATGGAAAAATGTGCACCGTGCTAGGCTATACAAGACTCGACTAAATTAACGTGAATTCGTCGGAATTTACGCGGAAAAATGTGCAGCGTGTTAGACGAGACGAGACTCGACTAAATCGACGAGAGTTCGTCGGAATGTGCGCGGAAAAATGTGCAGCGTGTTAAAATGGGTGATCTCCTGCCTAGTATACCGAAGAGCACGTTGGCCAGCGAAGTAGATGGCTGGAGCGGGCTGGACAACTACACTGATGAGGAGCTGGCCTCGGTGGAGCTGTTCAAGGACTACCCGGAGGGTCTGCTGCGGTTCGCGTCGGTCTGCTGTGTCCTGTTCATGCTGGTTGGGATTCCGGGGAATCTCATCACCATCGTCGCTCTGGCGCGATGTAAAAAGGTACTAAATAGTTTATTTTTAACACACTTTTATAAGCTTGGGCTGTATGTTTGTAACGGAATCTTTGAGCACAATTTTTACCTATCTCCAGTAGTCTGATTAATTCGAAACTTTGCATACGTGTTATGAGCCAACGACAATGCGATAATTTGTTAAAATTATTTGAAAAATGATGAATCTCTATGAATATTGTATTTAATATTAATTGTAGTTTGAAAGTTATTTTCTCGGTAGAATAATCTTCGGTTAAGCTATTTGTATATTTAACGTTATTTTCTCGTAAAGAAATGAAATATTCTTTATTGTGCACACTTATAAAGATACAAAAGGAGTACAAGAAAAAGACAAAATATGCAGGTGTTACAATGGCGCTTAGTTTCGCGTCATTCTTACCAGATCGATGGACTGGACTGATGAAAAACTGATCGTGTAACCTCTGACAAATTCCACTTCTCCTTAGGCTCACGTTACCTTACAAAACACAATACATACCTTTCACGCTAGTTTTCTATGAGGCTGTGTATTGATCCAGTCAAGCACACTTGTGCCGAAGCATAACTTTCCCACATCACAAATCAAGTCATTAAAATCTCCAAAAGAGCCAAATGATGGTAATGATACTAGGTTTTGGTCTGGATATTCGAGAACTGACCCTCACATATCTCGTCATGAATATTTAGAGGGTCAAAACCCTCGAGAATGTAGGGGGAGTAAGAGGGGAGAGGAGATATGCGGGAATGTCCCCGTCTAAAATATTATGTCATATTTCTTCTACACCTGCGAATACATTCAGGACCTTTTAGAAATTCGTATGACCTAAAATCCCTTGAATTTGTATAATTGACATCTTATTAATGATACATACATAGATCAGCGGTTCTCAAACTTTTGTAGTGGCAGAACCCTTTTCAGAAGTGACTTTGTGACGGAGCCCCAAAAAAAATATGTTTTGTCTTTGAATAAATTGTCTTCGCGCTGGCGTCTGAGGAAATTCCTAAAAACAATTAATGTATCATTTACACAGTCCCAGGGGTCCGCGGAGCACAGTTTGAGAATGGCTGCCATAGATAATTATAACACCCCTCTTTTTTGTCCCGCCGACAAAAAAGAGGGGTGTTATATATTAAAAAGAGTTACGTAAATGTGGAATGAATCAAAATCTTTGGAAACATGAGATTATAGTGAAATGTGAATTTTAATTGGGTACGCTTTTCAACAATCCAACCAGATGCTATAGGTCCGCTATCCGTCTATGAATAAATTTCCCCAAATGTACCATCGAAGAAAATGATTAATAGGCAGTTGACAGACCTAAGTCTTTGGTCGTATTATATCAATTCAATGATGGATGTGATCTGTCAGATAGCTTACTTACTATAATGCGACCAAATTATAGTAGGTACGCTATCTGCCCATGAATAAATTTCTCCAAAAGTACCATCACATTCTAATTTAGCAGAAACTATGTTTGAAATATTTATTACATTCAATTTAGTGCCTGTTATAACGATAATTGTATTCCGTTATATTGAAATATGTTTTACATTTTCGGATCTAGTGCGATATCTTTTTTATTTTATGTCCTGAATTCATTTGCAATGAATTATGATGGATGGTAATCTTTCTATCGGAAAAGAAAAAAGCATAAAATTGATTTGACAATGATTAGTACACGAAATGAGAGTAGGTATAAGAGCGACCGCAGACTTACAATTTTAAGTTCGTCAACTAAGTCGCACAGTATACCAATTATTATAGCTATAGCGACTTATGAGAGCTCGCACATTTTTGCAACTAAATTCGATTTCTTTCCGATTACCTGCAATTTAAAAGTTGTCCAATTAAATTGCGATATTACGTAAGTAATTTAGTTTAAATACGATAGTCAGCCAACTTGAAATTGTATATCTGCGGTGACCCTAAAGGTACAAGTTGGAACCGCGCGACACGCGATAACTGCAAACGACGTGTTGTCGCTACATTACAGGTTATAGAAATACATATTTCTATGAAACACCCTCCGCAGCTAGCGACACTTATTCATATAAATACATAGAAACCAGTAGTGTCGCGACGACACGTCGTCTGCTGCAACTTCATGTAGCCGGCTTCCAACTTGTACCTTAATATCTTGCCTTGGTAGAGATGCCTAAAATGCATCCATGCATAGAAATATAACCTTTAGAAAAGGCATTCCATACAATCGTCAGCGCGAAAATGTGTCACCCTCGAAATGAGTGAGCTCACTCATCTGAGAGCAGTGAGCAGTCTGCTATTATAGGACGTGGTGACAGTCGGACATGTTTAATTCATTGATTACGTAAAATATGCATTGAAAGCGTAAAATGAGTGAAAGAGAAAGTAGTGTATGCTATTACTGTAAGACAAAAAAGACGACAATCTTTTCTCGATACACATTTTGCATGCAAAAACATTGCTACAGTTTTGATGGCGTATGCCATATTCAAGTACTGACATCGTTGCATTCATGTATGTCCAAAGCGTCAGAGCATTTTTGTATCCATACACGTAGAAAAAAAAAACATAGTGATAATACTTTAGAGTGTGTACCCTTTTTCCAGTTGACTATGAAAGTAGCAGCGCTGAAAGAGCTTTTTCTGGGGGCAAGCGCCCCAGAGTCATGAACTTTCCCATATAAAAACAATATTAAAAGTAGAGATCAACTACGATAACATGGCGTGCCCCTCCAAATGACTGTTTCAATGTGTGTAATCCTAATAAAAGAGTTTGTGTGTAGTAAGTATTCAACCAATCACAGTACACGTAATATTTCAGTTAATGACACATATTACCCAGATTTGTTGGTCAACTAATCATAACTAGCCTACCGCGCAAGACAACGTACTTCAAACGTTTTGACAACGCACTTCAATCGTTTTGAATTTTGGAGGGGCGCGCCATGTTATTGTAGTTGATCTGTAACTCTTTCAGCGCCACACTGCTATTATAACAGCAAACTCTGTACAAGGGTATACAAACGCTATACTTTAGGGTGTATATGGACCGTAGTCCATATACACCCTAAAGTATTATCAGGGCGAGCGAAGCGAGCCCTATTATACCTTTTTCCCACAACCTGTACATTTTGTGGCACACTTTACGCAAAAACTATCACGTCTATTAATTTGTACTTATATAGTTAATTTTATTTTTATGTAGATGTGTTATCGTCAGTCAGTCAAGGTGTGACGACGCGAGCCCTAACAAAGCTCGGCTTTTGGCTAGTTACTTAGTTTTGTTACATTCTGTATAGTTGAATAAATGTTTGATATGCCCAGGCGTATCTATCTATCAATTTATTAACATTCATAATCCATCTATTAAAATTTGGGACACTGTTACAAATGACACCTCATTAAAATCGGTTTAGTCGTTTTAGGCGCAAAATACAGATAACGTTTATTTGAGACAAACAAACAGATAGTTTAGACCTGTTTGGTTTAGACAAAATAGACACTATAACCATGGTTTTTCACGTGCTAGATAAAAATATTAAAATGTCCGTTTATTAGGGTTCCGTACCCAAAAGGTAAAAACGGGACCCTATTACTAAGATTTCGTTGTCTGTCGGTTTGTCCGTCTGACTGTCTGTCTGCCTGTCTGTCTGTCTGTCTGTCTGTCTGTCTGTCTGTCTGTCTGTCTGTCTGTCTGTCTGTCTATCTGTCTGTCGCCAGGCTGTAACTCAAGAACCGCTATAGCTAGACATCTGAAATTTTCACAAATTGTATATATTTGTTGTCGCTATAACAACAAATGCTAAAAACAAAATAATATTAATATTTAAGGGGGCTCCCATACAACAAACGTGATTTTTTTGGCATTTTTTGCTGGTTATCAATAATGGCAACAGGAAGGCACTTGAAATTTTCACAAAGGTGTATTAAATATATGTGTACTTTAATAATTAATAATAATATTTAAATAAAATAAAAATTTAAGGGGGGCTCCCATACAAAAAAACACAATTTTTTGGCCAATTTTTGCTCTATAACGGTACGGAACCCTTCGTGCGCAAGTCCGACTCGCACTTGGCCGTTTATTCAAGACAAACATACTGTTTTCGCACGTCAGGAGCTATACACACTGACGGACAGACGTGACAAGCGAATTTCACACGTCGTCTCACAGACAACGCTATTTATAGATATACGCTACACTAATATCGTATATTATTCAGTAATATCGATAGCAGTATATTATTATAGTTTAGTTATTGTTTCTTGGATTTTGAGCCTTGAGGCCCGTTCACACGTGGATGTAACGAGACGGAATAAGCATAATGCATATTATGATGAAAAATGTAAGTTGTGTTAAGCGGCAACACTATATTTTATTTGTATGTACAATTTTGTATCGCTTTTACGCATTGTCAAGTCGTGTTTCTTTTCATTCAATAAGTCGCTTTAAAAAAGTTCGGAAAATAATGTCAGTAATTTAATATTATGGCTGCACTCAGTAATATTTATTGTTCACTTAACTTTAATAATGTTATTAATTCTTTGATAAAAAAATATATAAATGTCATGTTCTGTTGTATTAAAATAAAGTTATCATTAATCTTTGAGTGCGGCAGTTAATCCACAGAAAGAATAAGTAAATAGAAATGACGAAAATAATCTATTCGTTAATAATTAATTAGGGTTTGTGTATAAAGATAAGAAATAATAAACGTTTCTCGGCTGGTTACGTCGCGGTTGCGATAGTGAAAATGTTAGAGCGCTTCACACAAGCCGCGGCTTCCACTGCGTTCTCAAGTATCAAACAGCCTTTTGATGCAAGTATTACGGTAGGTTAGTAATTTGAGGCTGACACAATAATTATAATATCATACCAGGAGTTTCCTTCCTCGTTTGTCGTTTTTACTTGTACTTGTACTTTAGTGAAATTGTAAACACTAAACAATTAACATGATATTATAAAATTGAATGAACGTTGAATATCAATTTGTAGAAAAACCACACCCAGAAGGTATGATTTCCCTCAAAATATACAAGCGTAATTCCATTAAAATAATATAATGATAGAGATAAACTACGATAACATGGCGCGCCCCTCCAAAATTCAAAACGTTTGAAGTGCGTTGTCTTGCGCGGTCGGCTAGTTATGATTAGTTGACAATGACATAAGAAACAGTGAAATATTACGAGTACTGGTTGATTGGTTAAATACTTACAACTACATACAAACTCTTTCATAAGGATGTGACTACACACATTGAAACAGTAATTTGGAGGGGAGCGCGCGCGCCATGTTATCGTAGTTTATCTTTACAACTGTATCAATATATATTAATTGTATCAATATATAAAATATATTTTAATTTTTAGGCATTAAAATATGTATTTTTTTTTTTCATAAAATATAAACCTAGTGTGTAAGTATATTTTATGAAAACACGCACAATCTATGGCCCGAGACTTTGACTAACAAGAAGCTACCACGTTTTCAGTAGAGAATATCTAAGCATTCAAATCAGTGATTCATTGCCATACTGGTACTACTACAATATATTATATTCTGTGGCCATACTACTTACAACTATCACGTATAGTACTATTCTTGCACAGAAAGTCAAAATGAATCGGATGAATAACTATGAATAAGAAAAAATGTAGTGTGAAGCATCCTTTAGCCGATTAGCAAAACTAATGAAAAAGGTTAATACTGTCTATTAATTAAGAGATATACCTAATACGATAAAAATGTAATAGTGATATTAGTTTAGGTCCCATTATCACTTTTTTTAGGGTTCCGTACCCAAAGGGTAAAAACGGGACCCTATTACTAAGACTTCGTTGTCTGTCCGTATGACCGTCTGTATGTCTGTCTGTCTCTCCGTCTGTCTCCAGGCTATAACTCAATAACGGTAATAGCTAGAGAGTTGAAATTTTCAGAGATTATGTATATCTGTTGCCGCTATAACAACAAATACTAAAAACAAAAGAAAATTAATATTTAAGGCTCCCATACAAGAAACGTGATTTTTTTGGGTTTTTTTTTGCTCTATATCAATAATGGCAACAGGTAGGTATTTGATTTTTTCTCGAAGTCCTTAGTTATGTCTTCTTTAATATTTAATAATAATATTAAAATAAAATAAAAAATTAAGGGCGGCTCCCATACAAAAAACACAATTTTTGGCCTGATTTTGCTCTATAATGGTACGGAACCCTTCGCGCGCGAGTCCGACTTGCACTTGGCCGATTTTTTTATTTTAGATCACGCGTGTCAGACAGAAATGTCTCCGTTGCCCTCCGCTGGCATTTTAATTATCGACTCTAGCGTACTCCAAATAGAGTATAATTTTCTACAAACAAGAATTTTGTCCTGTCCGATTTTTGTCGACTGTTCGCGTATGTCCAAGGTGTCTATTGACCCTTTTCCATAATATTATTATAATTACAGCAAATATTCTAGACTACATACAAAGTCCAATTTGGGCTAAATAAATGAAATATTCTGAACAAAACTTTGCACTAACAAAATATTATGTTTTAGAATGAAAATAATTTGCTTCTTTTAAGGCTACATATTGTGGGAATGTAAAAAAAGAGGGCAAATTAGGAGTCCCCCTAAATAGTATTTTCTTATTAATTATTGTATTATAATTTTGAGACTGCATATTCTACACTATATCAAAAACTCTCATTGTAAGTTTATTTAGCAGAATCCTCCCCAATTTTAATCATTTACAATATATCAACTCAACCCAATGTAAATTGGCTCTGTATTCTCTAAACGTTCGCTTTACGTTTTAATTATTCACTTAAAACTTAGCTAGTCTGAAAGGCGCCTTAAACTTCAGTATAATTGCATTCTGAGATAAACAACGAATAAGTATACCTACTGTAGAGACTTGTGGCTTGAGCATAATTTTACTGAGCTGCTATATTAGTGGAGGCAGTGAAGGTTTTCACCTCCGATTTCGTTGAACCTCCATGGATTTTCATGAAAATTGGTAAGTAGGTGGAGGATACCCTAAGAAACAAAAGTGATAAAGTGCCGACTTGCGCTTTTGCCCTGGGGGTGAATTTTTTTTTAATAAAAATAACCCCAGAAATCAATAAACATACAAATTCTAAGCAAAATTTGTTCTATAAAGTTTTTTGAATAAATCAATACTTTCGGAGTTATTAAAGATCATGTTTTTGCGTGAGAAAAATACTTGACTAAAAGCGGTTTTTCATAATTAACTAAGAAACGATAGATTTTTAAAAAAAATGTGTAATTACTAAAATTAAAGCCAGTAAAATAACAAGCCAATATCTACTCTAAAATACCTTCCTATATTCATTCAAAGCGAGCTATAGGTGATTGTATATATATTTTCTTTCGGCGAGTACCTAAGTCTAAGTATTCAAACTTAAATAACGGTAAACTGATGCATTTTATGACATGTGCTTCCGTAAACTTTTTAAAGTGCTTAAAAATACCTTTCTAATAAGCATTGTAAAAAATTAAAAGCATAAAAATTGAACAAGTTATGATAAAAATAAGATGACCCTGTCAATTTTTTTTGGAAAAATCGAAAAATAAAACGTTGACCATTTCTACAATAATTCAAATTTATGGTTATCACCAAAGGCTTTTCTTTATTTTAGCATAAGTAATGACCTCAAAAATTTTTCTTGGTTTAGAATGATTACTTTTGAAAAACAGAATGATTTAGTAAAACCGAAATTATTCAAATTTTCGTAAATATCATTTTGTTTTGAACATAACTTCAAAAATACTGAATTTTCGTAAAAATCATAAAGAACGAAATTTGTGTCCATTTTTTAAGAAATCTTTTGATTTTCTTTCGGTTTCTATAGGACGAAAAATAACGAAGATAAGACGTTTAAAACCTAACTTTTACTGCGAGAACCCTGAAATCGGAACATTTTAACCCTAATTTTTTTTAACTAAGGGCCTTAAAAAGTATTTTTAAGTTGATCTTAAAGCTCTTTAAATTACCTTTAAAATGGTCCATAAATGAACCTGATAACTTAAAAATTAACAGAGCCATTGTGATAAAACGAAATTTTTTTTTTAAAACAATTTTGAAGCAGAGATTTGGGATGCAAATATTGTAGGAAAACCTGTCAGTAGGTACATCTATACGAATATTATAAATGCTTAAGTGTTTTTGTCTATCTGTTACCTCTTAACACCCAAACGGTTCAACCGATTTTGCTGAATAGGTATGAAAATACTTTGAGTCTTGGGAATGGATATGGACATAAGATACTTTTTATCCCGAAAAAATGTACGGTTCCAGCGCGATTGCAGGCATCATATAGTCCTTACTGAATATACATATATCTTTTCAAGCCTTTCAATATTCAGAAAGTTAACAAAACGGTATTTATGTCGACTCGATAAGATAGGGGCTTTTTATAATGATGTGCGTCTATTAAATATTTCAGTCTAGCAGATTCAGCCTTTGCGCCAATTTTTTGCACAGATGGTAGTTTGAAATCGTTGTTTGAATATTTTGGACTAAATAATATCAATGTTTGAAATATATAAATAAAAAACTTAACTGTGAAAAAATATTCGAACTCATCAAAGCTGATAAAAAACTTAAAATAAAAACTTGAAGCTTATTTTTCAGACATTGGGTAGTTTACAGGGGTGAAAAAATTTCGCAAAAAAATAAATAATAAGAAATAAACTGAAAAATCTGGGTCCAAAAACAATAAACCTTGCTCACTTCAACCTATTAAGTATTTGAACCCAATTTTTACCGTGATTCCGCAATAAAGGGGTACTTTTAGGGATTTATATTTCAGTCTTATCTAAAAATTATATCATAAACATTAAACAAACCGTTTATACAATGTAAATATGCGATTTTAAAGTTCAGAAATACAAAAAGTGTTTTTTCACGATTAAAGGGACAATTGCCATAAGGGTTGAAAAATTAATTAAATAATCATAAAATATCATGAAAAAAACATTAAAACATTTATTTTATCGAATTAAATCCAATTAGTTAAGTCAGAATGGTTAAATCTGCATTTTTTCTATTTTCAAAAAAAGGGGTGGATTTCACCCCTAAAATACAAAAAGCGCAATACGAGCGTATGTCACTTTTAAAGTAGAGGATTTAACGTACTTAATCCCAAATTTTCATCCAAATCGATGGAAGTTCAACGAAATCGGAGGTTGTACCTGATTTTTGCCTTCAATGACTGTACTATATATACTGAGTATAATTATATTATACTGACTGAGCTGCGATGTATCCTGAGTATAATTATACCAAGACAAACCATTCTGAAATGGATTTCCCGTTCATTCCGCTCAGCTCTTTCATTACTTAAGATAAGCCTTCGTCCCAGCAATGAAGGTAAAAAGAATGGACTCATACAGACCAATGGATACAGGGTCTGACAAACGGATGGAAAAATGTTAGGGTACCAAAATTTATGGTTTTTGGGTTCTTATAATAAAGTAATAAAATATGTGAGTGACCACATGGATTGACATACATATCAGTTATCACATAGGTCAGAAGGTTTAGTCAAATTGCATTCGATTTAAACAGCGTATATATTATGCATATATTATGTATCTTCTTCCTTTAACGTAAGTATATAAAAATGCATCAAAATCGATTCAGTGGTAAGCGTTCAGTAACAGATACTTTCAAATTCATATTAGAATAGTTACAACGTTTTATTAAAATCGGTTAGACATTTTCGCGTTATCAAAATAAAAATATACTAAATTGCATAAAAATCAGTCAAATCATAACAAATCGTGTAGTAGCAGACACTGTCGCATTATATACCCTAGTAAACGAATGATTCTGGTTGGAAAAGTCGAAAGCAGAAATTATGACTACGGAACTTTGTTTGGACTAGTTAGGAGATAAACAAACATACTAAAAGTCTAAAAAAACAAATCTTTATACTTCGTTTTATAAAACTGAAAATTTCATTCTAATGAGAAAAAAACTTCTACATTTTTATTGCCAATAGTCAAATTAATAATAATTAATCCAAATCTATGGTTAGTGCAGATTATTTTACCTATTTTATTTTACAGCTATTTTAGGTAAAATAGTCTGCACTAACCATAGATTTGGATTAATTATTATTAATTTGACTATCGGCATAAAAATGTAGAAGTTTTTTTCTCATTAGAATGAATTTTTCAGTTTTATAAAACGAAGTATAAAGATTTGTTGGTAAACGACATTTCTATGGCCATTGAAAAATCAATGTATTTTTTTAGAAACAAGAAAATCCAGTTTTTTTTTCTGTTTTATAAAAGACCATAAAATAAGCTATCGTTCATCTATTAACTGTCTTAAAAAAATCCTGATATTTCAGAAAATACAAACATCCTTAGGTCGTATTGATGTCGTGTATTTGAAAATCTACCACTTTTAGAAGCTCATAGATAGGCAACGATTGGATATAGATACAAAGTATAAGAGACAAAGTTGTAGAAAATTTTATTAACTTTTCTTATGTAGTACAATAAAATTACGTACGAAGCACCGTTTCCGTAAATTAGTCAAAAAACCAAAAAATGGGTCCTTCTTTTCCCCCCTCCCCTCCGGCGCACTCCGGAGGGGTCAGGACTTTTAGTATGTTTATCTCCTAACTGGTCCAAACAAAGTTCCGTAGTCAAAATTTCTGCTTTTGACTTTTCCAACCACACCCTTTTTGAGCATTCATTTACTAGGCTATATAATAATTAAAACACAACATTTCTCGTTACACTACCTTTCGCATTAATGAATACAAAAATTGCATTAAAATTGGTTCAGTGCAGTAGACGTTTAAAAGTACATAATAGAATCACTCTCGGCCGGATTTTTTTTTATGAGTATAGGCCACTTTAATTTTGCCGCACCTATGAAAGAACTCTGCCACCTACCTAGGACGCTGCCGGCCCCCCTAGGACGACATAGGCCGCTGCCGCCCATAGGCCTGCCCTATACTGCCTACACCAGTGGTTCCCAATCTTTTTCAGCCTGCGGCGCACTTTTGCTCAATGTTTTTTCACGACGCCCTCGGCTTACTTTACCAAAAAGATACATAATTAATTAAATACCCCTTAATGATTTTAGTTAAGTGAAGTAAGTAAATAATAATAAACCAGTGTTTAATCATCTGCCTGCTCTGTATAATTCATATTATAATTTTATTTTATAATATTTGTGGTTACGTAAATGACGGAGTTTCAGCTCATGGCGCCCCTCTTGCCTTTCCACGGCGCACTAGAGCGCCGCGACGCACAGTTTGGGAACCCCTGGCCTATACATAAATCCAGGACTGAACGTATGGATTTAACCAACATCTTTGTCTCCAGGTCCGCAACGCGACAGCTGTCTTCATCATGAACCTATCTTGCTCCGACCTGCTATTCTGCTGCTTCAACCTGCCTCTAGCCGCGTCCACTTTCTGGCAGCGGTCGTGGTCCCACGGCAGGACTCTCTGCCGCATGTTCCCCCTGGCGAGATATGCCCTGGTCGCTGTGTCCCTCTTCACTGTGCTGGCGATTACCATCAATAGATACGTCATGATATCCCATCCGAGGCTGTATCCAAAGTAAGTGTATTTTTTCTCTAAAAAAATCTGTTTTTTTTTTTTATACAAGGTATAACAAAGCTAAGTGATAATACTTTAGGGTATGCATGGGTCCCCTGTGTGAACTGTAAAGTTCAAGTTAAGTTCAAGTTAAGTTGAAAGGTCTCTCTTAAAGTGTAATTTTTTTTCACTTATGTATGGGAAAATTCATGACACGGCGGGTACACTTACCCATACAAATCACATAAGAAATTCGCTCTTACACTCTAGACTAAGGGTCACCAATTAGTTTCGGTCGGGGTCCGTTTTAAGAAATATAATGACCTTCGCGGTCCGCACATTTAAAAAAATTAAACAAATGTAAGTAAATAAGGAAATTACAATTTTATTTGTATCAATGAGAAAAGTGTCAATTTTTTTTGGAATGTTCATCGGTATGTCGAGACCAACGTTAATTTTTAACGAAGTTCATCGTCGAACATGCTTGGTCCGCAAACAATGGGTCGGCGGTCCGGATGCGGACCGCGATTCGCCATTTGGTGACCCTGGGTCTAGACTCTAGAGCCGCTATCCCCAACCCGCGGACCGCGGGCCGCATGCGGCCCGCCGCGCCGGGAATTTATTTGTGGCCCGCGTGATGTTAAACAATTTTGAAATTCACGCCCACCGGCAAAATAACGTGAAGTCTACGTGATATCCTAGTTGTAAAAAATTTTCTACTTTTAAATCGTTAATTTCGAAGAATGCTATTTTTGAACCCTAAAAATTTTTTGTTGCGGCCCGCGACATCAAGACCAAAGCATGTTTGTGGCCCGCATGAAAAAAAGGTTGGGGACCACTGCTCTAGAGTATTACCACTTAGTTCTGTTATACACCTTGTATAAAACTGCTACTGATTCTGCTGTTGTGTATTTCCTTCTGGATACAGTTTCAAGGCTAAATCGAACGATTTTCACCATTAACAGAGCTAAGATTTAGGTTTTTAACTTTTAATTTTTTTCATGACTCGTGGTGTAATTAATTTATGTAAGTATTGATGTATTTGTAAACCTATTTCATGCTTTGTGAAATAAGAATTGAATAGCTAAAACCACAATTTTTTGACTCCACAAGAAATAATATATGAACTATAATATTTACCGTCAATATAATATTATTTTGAAAAATTACGTCTAGACCTAAATGAATAGCAGACATATTAATTACTACTAATAAAAAGCGTCTCGCAAAGTTTTCAACTCGCAATTTCTTTTATAATCTCAAGTGGACGCCCCAAACATTTCTCTAAAACCATTGAGAGCCGAATTCGATTATTCAAAATGATAAGTAGTCCCATAATTTACAGTGAGTATTTCTGAATTACCCACCTATTTTATGTTAGAAGTGTATTTCGATTTCTGAAAGCACTATTTTATTACGAAAATTATTTTAAATCGTAAATCTTTTAAAGCCTTTCTGAAAAATAGCATAGTTATTTTAGCTATGGATTATTTATTCTAAGGCTACATAAAGAAAAAGATTGTTCAAAACTTTCTGATAAAAAGTTTGAAACAACAATAAATCTTTAACTTTTAAAAATACCTTAACACGGGTTTAAAGAAAACTTTCCTTCATGTTTTTCCTCTATCCGAGAAATCATACTAATATTAAAATGTGAACGACCAAAATGTGTCTGTCTGTCTGTCTATCTGAACGCCTATCTGTTTCCTCTCTATACTGAGCCACCAAAACGATTTAGGTTAAGATATGTAATAATTATGGAGGAATTTAGAGTCCCTTGAAAGAACATTAAAGTTTTACAACCGGAAAAATTTTACGCTTTTCTCGTATCTTCAAATGAAGTTGCGAGCAACGCCTAGTTATCCACAAATCTTATATCTCTAGGTGCAAACGCTTAGAGATACTTAAAGTCGGAATCTATTGTGATCCTAAGGGCGTTTTCACATTATCCGATCCGATATCGGTGTCGGACGCCGATCCGATATCGGGGGTAAGTAAAATATATGAAATATGTAAGTACCTGCCTTTCATAATATTATCCGGCCGCGTTAACGGATCCGGCGTCCGACACCGATATGGGATCGGATAATGTGGAAACGCCCTTATGTCGTTCACACAAAGGTCCTGTCAAAGGTAAAATAACGCTGAATATACCTTTGCTCTTTTATCCTTCGCTGTAAGTAGTAAAACGTTTTGTGAGACGTTCAGACGCAATCGGTATAACGTTATTACATTTTTTTCATCCCATAAACAGTATAATAAAAGTGATTTACATATTTTTCATAATGTCATGCGTAGAGGGCAATAAATCTTCAAATATTCTAGTCATATATTAATATGTTCAGCGCAATATCTCGTGATGGAACTTATAATTAAGGTTGCGACCTAATCAATATCCTTCAAAAACTATTGTAGTCATCGCCAAAATCGTCTTTTCTGTGTATAGTAAAAATAATAGGAGTCTTGTATTATAGTGCCCAAGTTAGTACGCAATACTCTTATACAGTGACAAGAATGCATTTTCGTTTTTTACTAACAATAGCATCATATTACTCTTTTCAGATTGTACAGAAGACAGTATTTGGCCATCATGGTAGCCAGCACTTGGATATTCTCGTTTGGAGCACTGATAGCTACGTGGATGGAGAAGTGGGGACGGTTTGGACTGGATCCATCCATCGGATCATGCTCAATCCTGCCCGACCGAAACAACCGATCGCCAAAGGAGTTTCTGTTCGTTGGTGCGTTCATGCTCCCGTGTCTGGCGATAGTCACCTGCTACGCCCGAATATTCTGCATCGTCCGAGAGGCCGCTAGAAGATCGAGAGCTCCTTGCCCGAAGAAACTCAGACAAGGACTCGAAGATTCCGCCGTAGGCTCGGCTTCAACCGCGATAGAAAGATCACCGGGACCAGAAAATGGCTACAACCACGTCGCACCATCGAAGAAATTACTCGCCCCACCTATTCTACACTGTCCTCCAACCCCTGGACCCGAAAGGTCATCATCATCGGGAGTTGACACCCTAGACGGCCACGACGAGGAGTGCGCCCTAGAAAAACCGAGAACGCCAAGTTTGGGCGAAACCTCAAAAAAATTAAAGCAGGCAGCCCTGGCCCTGAAGCGTTCCCCGGTACAAGTGCGTCCGCCGCGTTTGACGCCGAAAGACAGGAAGCTGTTAAAAATGATAATGGCCATTATGATATCGTTCTGGGTGTGTTACTTGCCGATAACGCTGACGAAGCTCTTCCGCGAGTTCACGTCGCATCCCGCGGCGAACATCGCGGGCTACATCCTGATATATCTGACGACGTGCATCAACCCCATCATCTACGTAGTGATGTCCAGCGAGTACCGGCAGGCGTACAAGAACCTGCTGATGTGTAGGCGCTGGGCGTGACATTCGCCCGGCGATGGCGTCTCAGAGAAACGCCCGCCGTAAGCTTACCCTGGTGTAATATACTGTGAGCCGTCCGTGACTGTGCTATGTGTGAAGTACCCATGCATTTTAAAATTTACTGTAGTGAATCGTAATTTACTTTATGATAGTCGATATCTTTGTGTACAATAATTGTTGAACTATCATTAGGGTTGCCACGCAACTTTCTATGATACTGTTAAGTGATACGAGATAAACTTGTACGTTGCACCGTCGTTAAGTTATTAATAATCATGTTAAGGAAACTCTCTATTGTAATGGTATCTAATATATTCTCGTGATGTTACATTCGTTATAAATATAGTTTGATAAACTCAGTGGCAACCATTAAAATTGTCGAGAGATAAAACCGCACATGACTTAAACGTTAGACAATTCATTGCGAATGTCCTTTGAGTATGACGCTAGCTGCAGTCCCACAGAAATCATGAAACACATTGTGACTCAGATTCCAGGAAAATGTAGCTCGATAAGTGTCATTTGTTGTAAAATGTTTGTGCCTGAATGACGTGTGGACATGGCAGGACTAAATGACAGTGTGAACGTGACAGATGACCTGGATGTGGAACTGTTCCAAGGTTATCCACCTGGACTGCTGGAGTACGCGACGGCGTCTTGCATAATCCTCATGTTTATTGGAATTCCTGGAAACCTCGTGACAATCATCGCCCTGGCAAACTATAGAAAGGTAAGTCCTTCAGGCCATAAGTTAGGGAAAGTGTTGTATTTTTGTGAGATTGATGAACACTTTGATCATTTGAACACTTTGATGAAAAATAAATAGAGAAGTAATGAGTATTAGTGATAGAAGGATGAGTAGACATTGTTGATGTAAAGGAGCCCCAAAATTATTTCCATTGTTCTTTAACTAAAACTATTAGCACCTACAAAGATTTCCATATATAAATAATTTAATATACTTCAGATTAAGCAGTTCAGGGAGACGGGTGGGGTTTGTCAATACAACATAAACTAACAACGCATGACGCGGTCTGACTATCTTATCAGTGTTTATTTCGTAATACTGGGAATATGAAGCTCCTGAAAGACCATGTATATTTTATAATGGCTTCCTTTATAATAATTATGACTACCAGCATACTTAGTAGAGCCACCATAGAACAAGTCTTTAGAAGTGACAGATTAATGAAAGGAATTATGTCCTTTGTCCTTATTAACTATCAGTTTATATGGATAAATAATATTATTTCGTATTTTCGTTACAATCAAGCTAAGCCTGCTGTATAATTGTTGTCCTGAATTTATTTCCAAAATCTCGTCCAGAAATTAGTTATGTTTTACTATGAAACTTAAACTTTTAGTAGTATTGACTCCATTTTGAATAAAAAGACCCTGTACTTTGAAGTAGTATTTCCCTATTGGAAACCGCAGCCACAGTTTCAGGTTTTCGAACCTATTTCTTGGGGATTACTCCACCCACGCATAAACACTTACAAAATATATCTCTCATAATGAACGCTCATTACACACAATCGATATTCCAAAAAGATTCCCTTTCAAAGAGCAATACAGTTTTCGAGGCTTGGAATTGGAGCTATTTTATTTGTGAAATCTGATTGAAGTTTTAAAATAGCCTTATCGTTCTTTTCAGGTTCGGAATGCGACTGCCATATTCATCATGAACTTGTCGTTGTCTGATCTGCTGTTTTGCTGTTTCATATTACCGCTGTCTGCTTCGACGTTTTCTCACCGGTCCTGGATTCATGGATCCTTTCTATGTCACATGTTTCCTTTTGCAAGATATGCTTTGGTAGCGGTATCCTTACTCACTATATGTGCCATAACAATCAATAGGTACATCATGATTGCGCACCCGAGACTGTATCCAAAGTAAGCATTTCTTATTCACTAACCATTCAATATTCACTATCAATATGCTAAGCTTCAGTTATTTCTTTAACAAAATGGTATGAAAAGAGAAAAGGTATTTTGATTGGATTACATTGTCCTGAATGTATCTTCCAAATACTCGCTTAATATTAATAGATAACGAGTTGGCCTATGATAAATTAGTCAACACTACGTGTAAATTACGTCAATTAATTTTCCTCTGTATTTTTTATCAGGTTATATACATCGAGAAACATAGGCATCATGATTGCCATCATTTGGATATTCTCTTTCGGAATGCTAGCCGCTACCTGTGTCGCAAAATGGGGACGATTCGGCCTAGATACAAGAATCGGATCCTGCTCCATACTACCCGATGATAAAGACAGATCACCCAAGAAAATATTGTTCCTGACAGCATTTTCCATCACATGCACAGCTATAGTAGTATGCTATACGAGAATATTCTTCATAGTGCGTAAAACAACTAAGAACACTATGAGAACGGAAAGAAAAGTACCAAATGATGATACGTCTACATCGAGTGAAATTTCCACTTCTGCGCTTGTCAAACTGAATATTCCAGAAGCGAGAACTACTGTGACTGAAGTAGCAAGCATAAGAAGTTCCTCAAGCCCAGGCTTACAAAGAACTGTAACGATCAAAGTGGAAAGACGGGATGGAAAGAAAGTGGAAAGTAAATCCGATCCTTCTGAACTAAGGCGGACTGCGCTGAGGAGGTCCATGGCTATGCTTAAGATGTCTTTACCAACGAGAAAAGATAGGAGATTGGGGACACTGATTCTTGCGATAATGATCTCTTTCTGCGTGTGCCATTTGCCCATAACAGTAACAAAGCTGCTGAGGGAAGGGAAGCCCTCACCGGGACTAAATATTGCTTCTTATATTCTCATATTCTTATCCTCTAGTATCAATCCAATAATTTATGTCGTCATGTCGAACGAGTATCGAAAGGCGTATAAACATTTGCTGAAACTTCGCCGACGAAAGGAGAAGTTTAGTTTGAATGCGTAAATGTATTTTTGACAAGGAAAAGCTCGGTTTAAATGCTTGAATGTATTTTGACAAGGAGAAGTTTAGTTTGAATGCGAAAATGTATTTTGACAAGGAATACTTGATAAAGTATAAATCCGTAAATGACACGAGAGAGTTTAGTACTATGTGTAAACGTACTTTGACACGGAGGAGTTTAGTTTTAATACATAAATGTACTTTGACATGATGACTGTATAGAGGTATAACTAACAGGGAAAATACAGTGCGGTGGCTATCCTACTTACGCGGTAAGTAATACGCGTGTTATTGTTTCATTTTGAGTCATACTTTAGATATTAAATGGACATTGCTTAACAGCATCTGGGACAATAGAAATGTAACACTTATGTTTAAAACCACCAGGAAAAACATTTTACCAGACAAACGCAACATTTCAACATTTTGAAAGTGAAAACCCATTTAATCGACATTATCATTCCATTATACATTGCGCTTTGCAACTTTTTTAATAAAAAAAAATCATTGTCCATTATAATTATTCACCGTTATAGAAAATAAGTAAAGGAAATGTTCAGGCTATACAGTATGCATTTGGGCCTGGATCACCAGACAATTCATAATAGTTCATAATATAAAATGATATTTTTTTATAAGTAAAGTTTAAATTCTAATATCATAGTTTCTAGAAAAGCCCAGGAATTATTTCTTAGGGCATCTTGACAAAACACTTTTCAATCGTCCATCTTAGCTGTAGCTATAAGTTTTAAGTGGATACCATAATATGTAATACGTTTGGAGAAACCGCCTAGAATATATAAGCCAAATAGAATACTCGTTAACTTTTTAATCATCTCTCAAATTGTATATTTTTTAATTTCAATTGTTAAAGCAGGCAAGGCCGCATTATAAAAAGTGTGATTCTCATGCATTTGTATAGTATAAGTCTACCTAGCCCCTTAATTAATAAAATGGTTCACAAAAACATACACGTTAATTTACAATAGTTTATCCTTGTCTGTCTAGTGCTTTTCCTTGCTTATCAGACAAGGACAAAAATTGTAACTATAACGTCCATGGGCACCGGCAAGGGGGGTGCGAGGTGGTGCACTTGCACCCCTTGGGAATCTCGGGATCAACAGGAATTACTGAAATAAAAAGCCGTCTGTAACCATATTACTACGCCGTACAAAGATAGTTCGTAATGTTTCGGCACTAGATGTATTCTGTTGACGCACCTGTATAGATAGTCACTGTTGTTCGTAAAAACTAAAAAGAAAAGAAAAAAAAACTAAAATCTGCACCCCTTGGAAATTATTTCTGCCGGCGCCCATGATAACGTCTGTATACAATTATACATAGTGTATATTTTATAAGTAAGGGGTTGTATTGTAGAATGAGTCTCCTGTTTATACTCACAAATAAATTCTAGATTATAAAGTAGTTATTAAGTGTTGATTTGTAACGAATAAATGGAAATTAATGTTGAGAATTTAATGAATAATATTAAGTGAAAGTTATGCTCGCAACGATATTAAATATTGCTCGAAATAGGTAAATGTTTAATGTTTGTACTTATTTATATACTTATAGAAGATTCTCCCGTAGGTAACACTTACGTTGGCACTTTCAATTATTTGAAAATAGAATGACGTGACTGTGCGTTCTGAAATACAACCCGTGCTCGTGACGTCATAAATCGATAACATACTCTTGATTTGTTTCGATATACGAGGTGTAACTTTAGGGTGTGCATGTGTCCCTTTTATAGAGTTCATTGCGAAAGTGGCAGCTCTGAAAGAGCAATTTTTTTGTCATTAGTATAGGCAAGCGCCCCAGCGTCATGAATTTTCCCATACAAAGGTTACTCTTTCAGTGCTACTACTTTCACAGCGAACTCTATATAAAACGTGATAATACTTTAGGGGCTCATACACTCTCTATTAGTATTATCACTTAGTTTTGTTACACCTTGTATATCGGAACGAATCAACAGTACGTTATCGATTAGTTTTGTTTCACCCTGTAAACTAGCTATTGTTGAGATGTCATTATTGCAAAAATTACGTCACACGTGTGCTGTAAATGGCGTCAAATAATAATATGGTGTCGCGTCGGGTTCAAGCTGACATGACATGAGCATTGGCCGTATACTGGGCTATATTTCGGAACTCATGCATAGTGCCAATCAGTGGCTATTTTCTTATAATAAAAATGATATAATTATATTATATATTTCATTGTATAACAAGTCTCAGCATCTATAATGGTAGTATTATATTTTTATATTGGACCTTAAGAATTAAATACTTTTTTTCGTACTTGTACTATATTATTTAAATAATTAGTAATTATTTTTCTTGTACGTAAGCAATATAATATATGTAGCGAAAATTCACTGAAGCAATTTAATTTTGTAAATATTAGTCTTATATTTTAGTTTACATTGTAAATATAGTAAGTTGTAACTATTATTCAGTATTTTATTATGATTTAAGAAATAACACCGAATATGCTAGTACAATTTTGATACTGGTCTGATATTTTGAAAAGTGTTTAGCGCCTGTATCAAGAAACTCTTGTAGGAAATAAAAATCAGTATGCCATAGTTTGTCTCTCTTACACAACGCATTGTGTTAGATAATTATTCGAATAATTTATTATTGATTTTTCATATGTAGGTCAAATATGTTGTAAAATAACTGTTACTTAAATTATTTCAAACTTTTTAAATAACTTTTGATAGTTTAAAAATCTTTACCTCAGCCTTTTACCACAAAAAAAAATTCATGAAAGAGGCTCTTAAATATTTTGGGACATTTATTTATGATATTCATATCTTAATTTCCGTAGAACTTATCTATTTTGAAATATTATTTTATAAAATAATAGTATACTAATATTGTAATTCTCCTATACCTAAGAACAATTATTGTATACCCATAATGGTATAACTTTAAAGTTTAAACCATTGTACTTACCAAAGATGTAATTTAAATGAATAAAATATTCAATAATATAAGCATTTTTACTTAGTTATTTCTTTATCTAAGTACATATTTTCAATGAAATTTTTTGATGTAATTAATAAATTAAGGCTATATTTATTGTAAAATTATCGGAATTTTAATAAATTGAATAACTGATAGTAACTGAATAATTCCGGCCTAAGCCACTTTCAACCAAATTAATAATAACGAACACGTTTATTTCCTAGATAGTAAATATAGAAATAAAATAAATGAATACTCGGAATGATGATTTCGGCCCTTCTCCGGTTTGGCATTATTTGCCTCATTACCGTAACCATTTTTTTTCTTCGTCGATTTGACTCAGACACATTGAAATATTAAAGAAATGAAAGATACGATAACAAATGTGGCGTGAAACAGTTAGTTAAAGTTTTTTGGATAATGAGACTTAAAAATTTATGGGTACGGTAATTAGACAAATTTAGTGTTTTACGTAACGATACAACGACACAATTGATAAAAACTAACTTAGGGCAACGTAAATAGGCCAAATTATGTAACATAAACATAATATACATAATAAAAATCTAATTTAAACATAATTGAAAAGTAACGATTACGGTAATCAGACAAGTTTGTGACCAAAGCTACGGTAATTAGATACTAATGTGCTTTATCGGCGGCACACTAACGATTAACGACGTGGGACCGCTGATGGGCCATGGCACACACTTAGGAGAAGCAACCCGTGCACTCGTAATGTGCCATATCCTGATATTTTTGGATGGGCATCCAAAAACAGCAGGTGTTACGGTAATTAGGACTTTTGATCGGACAAGCAATTATTTCATGATAACTATTTATAGGCTGGGCCTACTGAGTCGATATTTTGCAATGCGATAACCAATGTTTATAGGCGTTTAAAACCATGAATAGATTAAATTAAATAGGTACGTTATAAAAATTACAAGCGAGTTTCGAGATCAAGTTGGCGTGGGGACACGTTACGGTAGTTAGAAAAACATGGTTTTTGCACACGAATTCAATTAATTTAGTCTGAATTACTTAAATTAGAAGCCTGTGTTTAAGTTTGTAGCTAGATACTGATGCTAACTACCGTTTAAAAATATGACATACTTGAATAAGATAATATTACAGAGTACACAAGCCCGGGACACGTAAATTTTGCTCTCCTGAGAATGGCCGATTTACATTTTTTAACCGATTTCAAAAAAGGAGGTTATCAATTCGACGCGTATGTAATATTACCATAACTGCCCAGTTTTCGTATATGTTTGTCTATATCAGCATCTGAACAAATGTGCAAAATTTGTTTTTATGTTTGTGTTCGCATATCTCTGGAACTACAGGTCCGATTTAAGTAATTTTTGAAGTGAAAACTTCTTTAGCGGCGTTGAGCACTTTTGTGGGATGGGTAAAAACTTTGAAACTCGCGTCAGATTCTTATGCTGATCGAAAAACCATATAAAAACCGTAAGACGGTTGGAGAATAGTGTTTTGTGTCGAACTCGAACTCGAACTCTAACTCGAACTCGAACTCGATTTGAAACTTGATCGAAACTTGATCGAAGCTTGATCGAAACTTGATCGAAACTTGATCGAAACTTAATCGAAACCTTGATCGAAACTTGATCGAAACTTGATCGAAACTTGATCGAAACTTGATCGAAACTTAATCGAAATTTGATCGAAACTTGATCGAAACTTGATCGAAACAACTTGATTTTTTTTTCAAATCAATTTTTATAAAAAATGGGTTAAAAATTTAATCGATTTTCATAAAAAATGGGTTAAAAAATGCACAAAGTTAATAATCAAGTTTTCACTTCTGCCGGCACTCCCAGAGTGCAACCCGTCTTTTTTTTTTTTATTGTACTAAGTAGGTATTGCTCAACTTAGGGAATAGTGCAAATTTCATCAAAATCGGTGCAGTAGTTTTTGAGATACTTACGTAATTTTAATTTTAAAGTCTGTTTTATCTGGTTGATTTAAATTTTCATATTCACATTTTACAATTGAAAGCTAAGAATAGTAAATTAAAAAAAAATGCAATTAATAATAACATTAAATCTTAAGGTTTTCATATAAAATTGTAGCAATCCTTTCAGTTTATTATTGTATAAAATACTAGACGTTCCGCGCGGCTTCGCTCGCGTATTTAGATATTTCACAGAAAAATTAGTCCACAAAAAAAATCCTTCACGTGGTTTACTTCTTATCTGATCCAAATAATAGAAAAAATGCTCTAGTAGTTCGTGAGATAAGCCCTTTCAAATAATTTCCCCCGTTTTTTCCACATTTTCCTCTATTTCTTCGCTTCTATTAGTCTTAGCATGATAAAACATAGCCTTTAGCCTTTCTCGATAATTGTGCTATCTAACACTGAAATAATTTTCAAATCGGACCAGTAGTTCCTGAGATTAGCGCGTTCAAATAAGCCCTTTCAAATAATTTTCCCCGTTTTTTCCACATTTTCCTCTATTTCTTTGCCCCTATTAGTTTTAACGTGATAAAATATAACCTATAGTCTTTTTCAATAGCTAGGCTATCTAACACTGAAAGAATTTTTCAAATCAGACCAATAGTTCCTGAGATTAGCGCGTTCAAATAAGCCCTTTCGAATAATTTCCCCCCGTTTTTTCCACATTTTCCTCTATTTCTTCGCTCCTATTAGTCTTAGCGTAATAAAAATAGCCTATAGCCTTCCTCAATAACTGGACTACCTAACACTGAAAGAATTTTTCAAATCGGACCAGTAGTTCCTGAGATTAGCGCGTTCAAACAAACAAACAAACAAAGTGACAAACTCTTCCGCCTTATAATATTAAGTATAGATTTCAAATCGGACCAGTAGTTCCTGAGATTAGCGCGTTCAAACAAACAAACAAACTAACTAACAAACTCTTCCGCTTTATAATATCAATTATAGATAATAAGGAACTTCGTTCCAATAACTACCACACCGATTTCGGTGACGGCGACCGGTTTCATTAAAACCAGGCCAGTTACGCAGTAGTAATTTTATAGTGCCCAAGTGTGCGCGCAGTACACAAGGGCACTCTCTAATCTCTATCCCTTTACTCTCATAACCCAGTGGGACGAAAGACCGACACGACTGGCAAGAGATCGGGCGTAGGACCGACTTTTTACATGCCCATCCGACGCATAGATCATCTTACTTGTCAGACAATCAGGTGATCAGACTGCATTGTCCTAACCAAACTTGAAAATAACAATATGTTTCCAACGCGGGAATTGAACCCACGACCTCCGAGTCAAGAGCCGCGCTCTAAACCACTGGACCACGGAGGCGTTGTAGCAATCCATATTAATATTATAAAATACTAGCTGTTGCCCGCGACTTCGTCCGCGTTAGCATAGTATAATAACGGAGATGGGGTTTAACTTTCATGTTCCTAACTTAAAAAATGACGGACTTTCATTCAAACTTTCAACCCCTATTTCACCCCCTATTTTAAAAAATTTCAAAATTCCTTCCTTAGTGGGTGTCTACTTAATAAAACAACCCTACTCACCAAATTTCGTGGCTGTAACTTTAACTGTTTTTGGTCAGCGATGATGAATCAGTCAGTCAGTCAGTCAGGACATGTAATTTTATAAGTATAGAAGAATAGATGTGAAAGTGTGTCTGTCTGTCTGCCTGTAACTTCTTCACGCCCAAACCGCTGAACCGATTTTGGTATAGAGATACTTTGAGTCCCGTGAAAGGACGTAGGATACTTTTTATCCCGGAAAAGTGTACGGTTCGCGATTAACGAATTTTGGCGCAACGGAGTGGCATGCGTCATCTAGTTCTAGATAAAAACTTCTTAGAGATTTGAACCCTTGGTTTCAGCGAAATGTTATTATGTTACCAATTATCATCCTCATTATCAAATCAGCAGCAATATTAATAGCCTATATAATATAAAGTCCACTTCTGAACGTAGCTTACGTAATCGGCTTCATTTCGGCGAAAAATTAACTTTCAGCTCAATGTAATAAATGATATAATATAATAATTAATTAACCATAATATTAAATTTAATAAAATAATTGGCATAATAAAATGATGAAATGATTCCTCATTTGACGTAATATTGCGGTAGAATACTCATTAATGAAAATGAAATATTATGTACAGACAATATACATACGTGTAAATTGACATGCTCATCATTCCTTTTTTTTTATTGTCACAATTACTATATGGTACACTGATTATTATTAATGCTATATTATTTGAAGTGTTTCGTATGGTCCACAAATTGGGCAATGCAGCTATTAAGAGGCTGAGCCGACTCACATCAAAAAATGTCCCTTGATTTCAGAAAATATCATAAAAATTGTCTCGAAAAAACTCATTGATGACTTTTCACATGGTGTTTAAAATGATAATGTTGTACCTTGTATCTTTATACTTATAAAATTACATGTCCTGATTGACTGACTGACTGATTCATCATCGCTGAGCAAAAACTGTTAAAGTTATAGCCACGAAATTTGGTGAGTAGGGTTGTTTTATTAAATAGACATCCACTAAGGAAGGAATTTTGAAAATTTTACCCCGAAGGGGGTGGAATAGGGGTTGAAAGTTTAAATTAAAGTCTGTCATTTCTTGAGTTAGAAACATGAAACTTTATTTTTGGGCTGCTGATTAAGAATGAATGGATATATATTTAAGCGTTTCTGAAAATTTTACCCCCAAGGGGGTGAAATAGGGGTTGAAAGTTTTAATGAAAGTCCGTCATTTCTTGAGTTAGAAACATGAAAGTTTATTGACGTTTACGTTTGACGTTTGCTT
Source organism: Lysandra bellargus (assembly GCA_905333045.1). Classification (NCBI taxonomy): domain Eukaryota; kingdom Metazoa; phylum Arthropoda; class Insecta; order Lepidoptera; family Lycaenidae; genus Lysandra; species Lysandra bellargus. The sequence goes on from HG995354.1 coordinate 6,371,736, forward strand.
AAATAGGGTCCCGTTTTTACCCTTTGTATGGGGAAAGGGGAAAACTATCCATCTTTGTTATTATATTATGTTAACGCGGATGAAGTTGCGGGCAACAGCTAGTTTCTTTTTATGCGCATGAAAAAGCAAAATATTGTTTTAAAAATCAGATAATAAGACTCTACATTGAGTTAATAAGTTCACAAAATATTTCAGGCTAGTATATAATGTTTCGAATTCCTTAGGGCAAAGCCAATTAGAATGTAGAGCTTTAGTTATAAAACATTATAATTCAGGCTCCATAGCGAACATTGTTGTTGCCATTAGCATTATTTAGATTTGCTTTAAAATATTGCTAGGATCTGGTTACGACGGAGACATAAAGTAAAGATTGAGCGATGAGCATTTATGGAAACTAGAGATTCACCTGTGGTTTGGGAACCTATACGATTGTTGACAGTACGTGAAGTATTATGGTGTAGCAAATACACCCTATCTATGCTCAGCTATTTAGTAGTTCTTTATTAATATAAGTCCAAATATCAAAATTTCACTCAGATATTAGTTCACTTTCTTAATATTCACTTTGTTAAATCTCACTTTGTTAATCGCTGGAGAGATGCTGTCGAGGCTGACCTGCGTGACCTTCAAATCAGTAACTGGCAGGAGGTAGCGCAGGACAAGGCTCAATAGCGGAAGCTCATTTCGGAGGCCAAGATCCACTTCGCTGAGCCAGTGGAGTTAATTTGTTAATTCACATAATATAAGGAAGTTTACGTTATGGACATACAGACTGTTAAATTAAAACGAAACCGTAAAATTCATAATTCGACTAAACGCAAAATTATACTTAGATTGACAAAAGTTTGGAGAACATTCTTCCAAATAACCTGTCATTCAGAATTTCGGTACTTTAGAAGATGGCTGTACTCTGACTTTTAATTTCGACTAATAAGCTACGCAACAAAACATTCTTTTGAACTCTGTCTAAGCCACTGACCTCCATTACACAAGTACGCTAGACCTGTGATACCCTTTGAAATGACAGCTGTTTTTTGCGCCTATTTGAAGCGGAATCAGCGCCCCAATGCGGGGGAAGAGAACTAAGTCTGACGTAAACATGACGTTTAAAAGTCCCCATATTGGCGCTGATAGCAGTAGTGGGAATACTTGGAACTAATACTAGTTTCTACCACCGTAGTGATTATATTTTCTTTGGTTTCTACAACCAATAGCGATTGAGCGGCCATTTGCAAGTTACGTCAGATTAAGATTTCTTCCCCCGCATTGGGGGCGCTGATTCCGTTTCAAATAGGCAGAAAAAACAGCTGGGTATCTTATGTCCAGCGTACTTGAATAATGGAGGTCAATGATCTAAGCTGTCTAATGACTATATCTATGGGATATTCTAGGTCGTGTAATCCAGAAGATTAATGCTGAAACGGTTAACGACACAATGCTAATGCTTCTTTATAGTTCCAGAACTTGCATAGAGCCTTTAATATTCGCTATCACAGACTTTACAAGTATAGGTGACTCACCTTTACGTGACACTTAATTTAGCTGTCAGAGTTCATACCTCTAATTAATTTTGCAGTGTCTGATCTACACACTTATAGCAGCGTTTACATTATTCCAATCCAGTGCATTCCAGTGCTCGCTTACATTATTCCAGCGATGGATTGGATCACTGGATTGGAATGCTGTAAATCGGCCATTATATTCCAGTCAAGTTATACATATTATAAGAGTAGTGATCGAATAACGCTTAGATGCAGATTTTTGTTGTTAGCTTCGGTTGGCCTTCAGAAAGAAACCTTACGATCGATTCCATGAGTCGAAATTAATAATTATTCGGAGTCAAAGGTTTTTTTTCGTTTTTAAACGATATTTTTTCCAATAACCAGAGCTTATTGACTGATATCGATATTACAAACTAAATTTATTGACACAGTTGGGTTGGTATGGACTGGATCTACCTTCTTCTCCACTCCTTACCTATGGAGTGTTTCGCTGAGTAAGTAATTGTATTCGAAAGCCTAAGGAGTTAAAAATTTAAAGACCAGCCCCCCTAGACAAGCGGCAAGCGATTATCATAAACGCTAACAAAATGTATGCGATTTGACATAAGTCATCGCTTCGCTAGCGAATACTAATGTCAAATCCCATACATTTTGTGGCGTTAGCGTTGGCGCTTACGATAATCGCTTGCCGCTTGTCTAGGGGAGCAGGTACGCTATTATACGGCATGACTGGTGAGACATGACCGATACTTATGGAGAGTACTCGGTAGTCGATTCTCATTATAATTATGTAATAAAATTAGGTATTTAATTTTTGACCAAATTTGCCTTAAAATAAATGAATCATGGACACTTAGTAAATTACTACGGCCCGCGGCGCGGCGACGTGCGCCCCGCGCCCCGCGCTACACCTCCCGCGCGCGGTGTCCATGCGTTGGGTAAATAATTATTTAACTTTAAGCTACATTAACTCAGTGATCAATTGATATTATTTTTTTATATTATTTTTTTTTTCAACTACTATAATAGCCTAATATCACGCCCTCGAGTATCGAACATGTCTCACCAGTCATGCTGTATATAAAATATTATATTCTTACTAATATCATAAATGCGAAAGTGTCTCTCTCTGTCTGTTTGTTACCTTTTCACGCCCAAATTTTGCTTAAATTTGGTATGGACTATGAATAATAAATAGTTTTAATTATTCGTAGGGTATGGAGTACCGGGAAAAGATATAATATAATGCTTTTTATCACAGAAAATTCTGTTTCCGCGTAATTAACGACTTTTGGCGCAACTGAGTGGCGGAGTCATTTAGTTTTATGCATCGCTTATAGCTCGTATAAATATCTAGTTAGGATTAACTACTTTCGCAGAAAACAGCCTAAAATCTAGCAAATAAGCACAAAAAAAATCTCGATTTGTATCATAAATTAAAGCACAAAATAGTCATAAACCCATATTTTATTTACCGAATAAAATCGTTTATGACCAAAAGTCATCAAATTAATGAACCGGACGGACCGACAATTTATTACGTCATAAATAGTACCTAAATGGTTTGCAGAGCAGTCCACCAATTTAATGATAATTATTTTTCATGAAAATGACTCAACCCTTTAATTAGGACAATATGAATCTTTATTTACTGTCTTAAAGTTTATTATTTTTATTCTGGTCTCCGATATACTTAAATTATAATAATTAATATAACTATACATCTGTCACAGTCACCCAGTTGAATCTGCTATTTGATTAAATACATGACTGTAAATGAAATGGTTTCATTTAAAAAATTCGCTAGTTATTCAATGAAATAGCAGATTTAACCAGATGAATGTGACGTATCTACAATAATGTATAATGAACTATGAAAATCGGCCATGTGCGAGTTGTACTCGCGCACGAAGGGTCCCGTACCACTACAGAGCAAAAACAGGCTAAAAATTGTGTTTTTTGTTTGGGAGCCCCCCCTAAATATTACATTTATTTAAATTTGATTGTTGATTATTAAAGTACAAATACAACTGAGTATTTTGTGAACATTTCAAGTGTCTATGTGTTGCCATTATTTATATCGAGCAAAAAATAACAAAAAGCACGTTTGTTGTATGGGAGCCCCCCTTAAATATTTAATTTATTTTGGTTTTAGTATTTGTTGTTAACTTAATAACACGTCTTTTCCCTTTGGGTACGGAATCCTAAAAAGACATTTCAAAGATTAAAATTAACAATCCAAAAATATATTTCAGACTACCAGCTATTTTTCAACAAAAGAATTCCACCACAAAGTATTTGGAAAGTGAATGTCATATTTTAAAAAACTCACAAACTTCGCGCTGTTTAATTTGTGAAATATTTTAAAAAACGTGGCCGATACCATTTTTATTAAAGAAACTTTGGGCCTGATTTGTTGTTATTTGTTCGTTTTGTTTGTTGGGGTTATTTGTTGGTTATTGTTGATGTGTCACGGGGAATTGGATTTTTGATTTAGTGTCGCAAACAGCTATCAACGGTGCCTTATTGAACTTTATATTTATTTCAAAGTAAGGATTGGTATTGCGAACAATATAAAGTTCTATCACTCAAGCAAATACAAACAGTAGGATCCGCTATCTACACTTAATCCAGAAATAATACATTTTCGATTCAATTTTTATCCTATCATAAAGCAGAAGAATTTTCTCATAACGAAACAAACGAAACTTATTGATTATTGTAAAGTTTTGAACTTTAACAATCAAAACAAGTTTACCGTTCGTTTGATATTTTGTGAGAATATAGTTACGTAGAATTTTATGAAACAGAAACTGGGTCAAAATATAATACAGTTTTAATTTTTTGTGACCACTATTTTAATTGTTCTCCGGTGGTCGGGAAAACCAACAAGTTTTGTAATTTGCCCCAATTGGGCAAACCTTTCAGTCATTTTAGCCCGTAAGCAAGACTTACCTATCCTTACTGTTATCCTAAGACTTTATATGAATTATGACTTTATCTAGTACTCCTAGACTAAAGTCATGAAACAGAACATAAATGCTGAAATACGACTTGTTCTACTTGTTTTTCACCTATCGAAAAGGCATAAATAGGCTCCAAGTAGAGTGTAAGTTTTAGCCCTTTTTTCTTCGACGCTTTCGTGTGTCTCATCGAAAATTATTGACTATTTAAGAGCGTTTACGTCGAACGCATAAATTCAAATTTCAGGTAAATGTGCAACTTTTATTCACACAGAAGCAAGTGCGACTGTGTGCGTGAGTTGATTCATTATAGTCAAATCAAAAGATTTTGATCCGTGCGGATGCAATGTCGATGTGAGTCGATTTATTATTATTGATTTACCATTACATTTTAGCATACTATTACTACTAAATATCGACTAATGCATTTTGTTGAATCTTTTATGTTATTTTATAAAATATAATATGAGTGATATTATGAAATTTTGGGCAAAGTCGTAATTTTAAATAGGTACAATAAGTGATTGTCTTAAGGTCTAAACACTAGGCTGAATTACGCCGGCGTACTTTACGTGGCCGAAATTACGTTCAGCCGCTTACGACTGATGCGACTTTATAGTGTATAAATTACGCGAAGAGCCGAAATTTCGCGGCGTAATTTCCATTGCGCAACGCGCGCGTAAGTGAGTATTTAAAATTCTCAGATGTAAGGCTCTATACAGACGGACCGCATTTCAACTGCAATCCAACCGCAAATTGCAGTTCAAGTGCAGTTTGAATGCAGTTGACACGACTGCAATAGAACTGCAAACCAAACAGTTCACACGACTGCATGCCAACTCCAACTGAACTGCAATTCGACTGTGCGTTTGGTTTGTAGTTATTGCAGTCGTGTCAACTGCATTCAAACTGCAATTTGCGGTTGGATAGCAGTTGATATGCGTTCCGTCTATATAGACCCTAATGTGTGCGTTAACGCTTTGGGTCTATACAGACGAACTGCAATCCAACCGCAAATTGCAGTTCAAGTGTAGTTTGAATGCAGTTGACACGACTGCAATAGAACTGAAAACCATTATCAACTGCATTCAAACTGCACTTGAACTGCAATTCGCAGTTGGATTGCAGTTGAAATGCGGTTCGTCTGTATAGACCCTTTAGAATTAGGGTCTATACAGACGAACTGCAATCCAACCGCAAATTGCAGTTCAAGTGCAGTTTGAATGCAGTTGACACGACTGCAATAGAACTGCAACCATTGTCAAGTGTATTCAAACTGCACTTGATCTGCAATTTGCAGTCGGATTGCAGTTGAAATATAATCCTTCAATTGCGGATTCTTGGAAATCTATTAGTATTCTATTGTTGTCGCGGTCACCGGTGTCCTTATGGGGCTTTTTTGGTGTGCTGAAGGCAGGTCAAGTAGCCCTGATATCACTGCGACCCTTGAGGATCTATTGTGACTCCTTCGCATTAGTGTACCGTCCCCAACCTAATGCTGCTCATAAATTGAACGATGTGGTTGGGGTTGGTGCCACGAATTTCCTCTGTGGATGGGGCTTCATAGGTTAAACAATAAAATTGTAAAAACCGATGGAAATATAAAAATATTGCAAGTCAAGGTTCGCAAGAGGTTCTACTCTTATTTAAAAACGCAAGTCGATTGTTACTGGAATAATGTAAACCAGCATATTGTGAATTGTTTACCAGTACATTCCATTAGCTTGTCCACATTATGCGCTTTCGTTTTCAATTTTCGTTATCTTCTTTCATTCAACTTTTGTTTTGGCGCATTCAATAATTAAATGCGCTAAAACGAGCCAGTGGCCGTTAACATTATTCCAGTAACAAAAAATAAAATATCTTTTTATTCAAAATAGGTATCATAAATATTTTTAGACGTCGTAGAAAGAACGAGGAAACTAAAATGCCTACCACCGGTTCGGGAACTAACCCGGCTAGGAGAACCGGCGTAAGAAACTCGCACGGGTCCATCTTTTACTTAAAAGATAGAAAATTACAATTTTAAAATAAAACGATATCCCCTTGGGACCACGTTGCAACTTTATCATGTTTTTACCAAAAATTAAAAACGGCGGCATAAAACCGAGCGTCCATATTTCATTTTTTAATCAGGCTTAATTTTTCGTACAAAATATATATAAGCATTAATAAATGTTGACCAACATTTTATGTAGGTACTTTAAAAACCCTTTTTCTAAAAACACTCCAATTAATTGAAAGGTTTATTTAATTGTATAAGTTAGCGAAATTAATTTAAACCTCTTTTTAACCGACTTCCAAAAAACGAGGAGGTTATATGTTCGGCTGTGGATTTTTTTTTTTTTTTGTATGTTCAACGATTACTCCGCCGTTTGTGAACCGATTTTCGAAATTTTTGTTTTGTTGTATTAGGTTTCACTCCAATTTGGTACCATGTTCACAAAAGTGGTGACCTGATGATGGGATCCAGGAGTAATCGAGGGAACTCCTCGAAATTTATATGGAAACATATGGTGATTTTGGTTTTATGTGAAGTGTACTAAGAATATGCTACCAAAAAGTCAAATATTGGGTCAAGGTATACCATGGTTTCGAAGATGCTGAGAGAACTCCTGACTCTTTATAGATACACGTTTGGGAGTTTCGGCGTTGTTTTAAGAACAGAAAGCATATGCTACCATGCAATTCAAATTCATCATCATCATCATCGTCATCATCATCATTACCACGTCGTGTTAAGGTCACCAATGTCTCATGGCACAAAATAGATAATAGTACAAGGCATAGGTATGGATACAATAATAATAATTATTTACATAACAACACCAATTATTATAGGCTGTTTAATATACACGGCGGTCGGCGCCGCAGAGGCAACGGCGTCGCCGCGCGGCGCGCGGCGGCGCGCGGCGACACGTACGTAAACATCGTATTCAAGTTCTAACTGGAATGTCAGGGCATGCGGCATGCCGCCAGAGTAGACAGAATGATAGAGTATGCCGACTTAGAACTGATGTAATTTTTTTAAGTTTGACGTATTATGACAAAAGTCGTCGCTAGGGTCGTAACTCGTAACCTACAAATTTAGTTGTTTATATTTTGGCACATGCAAAGAAAACTGTCAGAATTCAATTTCAAAATCTTATTTTTAAAATTAAATTATACCAGCCAGCGCGCCAGCCTTTAACTTATCCTGGCGAAACACGAAAGAAACGACAGATATTAATACTCGTCAGTCTCATAGCAGTCGAAGTACTGGTAGTTATGTCTATTGTGATGCCGCGCTGCGAGCATTTTGCAGCACGTGTTCACTTAGATCTTTTTAAATGTATTGTTTAAATTTATCTATCTACCTGATATTTAGGCCTTGGGGTATGCCGTATGACTCATATCAGTCTTAACAAATTGTAATAAGATACGTAGAATATACGCAGTACCACCGACGACCACTTATAAATTCGCGGACTATGACGGAGGTCAACTTAAGGTGAACGCAGATTTGGCCGCACCGCACGCACCGCAGTCGCCGCATTCGGAATTCTTTATATGAAGTTATAGGCAAGCTCGCATACCTACCTACCCGCGCCGCAGTCTTCGCAACTTCATAATAATATGAAGAATTGCGAATGCGGCGACTGCGGTGCGTGCGGTGCGGCCAAATCTGCGTTCACCTTTAATAACAATTATACGAGATCAATTACCACTCAATATTATGATTTATGTTGTCAATTCAATGCTCACTGCTCACACCAAGCTCACTGTTGAGTTGTCAGTTGCTTACAAACTTTCAACAACACAACGAAAATCTGTTACAAGTTACAACTACCTATATAAAACTTCTACGTACAAGCGATAGCGCGACACAGGAGCGCCTCAGTGACATCTAGTGAAGACAATATGAAACTATTTTTTATACAATTTGAATTGGCACTAACAGTTTACCTACTAGGTAACTAAAAAGAGTGAAATTATTATTTTTAACAAAAAATTAAAACCGACTTCCAAGGTAAAAACAATATTAATAGCATCCTTATAATATGAACTAAAAAGTATTAAATAATTTTTCCTATCTAATATGTAGTGCCTTTTCCCGAATTCGGCTAAACTTCAACTATTTCTGTACTCAATCTTCATAATTTTGAAGTCGGTGCCAGTTCCAAAAGTTTCAAAATTTCTGTCAAAGAAATAAAGATTCAGCTATATCTGGTACCGACTTCAAAATGACGAAGATTGAGTACAGAAATAGTTGAAGTTTAGCCGAATTCGGGAAAAGGCACTACATATTAGATAGGAAAAATTATTTAATACTTTTTAGTTCATATTATAAGGATGCTATTAATATTGTTTTTACCTTGGAAGTCGGTTTTAATTTTTTGTTAAAAATAATTATACTGTAAACCAAAGTTACGAGAAAATAATCTTAAGCGTGAGCTAATTGGGAAAAAAACTTTTTCTATTCGGATCAAGAGGCTATATTTTTGTTTGCTCAAACCAATTATAACTCATAACCTAAAAACCCTTAGACTAACTCAGCTCCATAATATATAAAAGTGAAATGTGAAAGTTTTTCTGTTACCTTTTTACACTTAATCCGCTTAAAATTTTTTATTTTAATTTATATTTTATATTTTGGTTGAAATTTGATATGGATATTCTGCGGGTACTGGAAAAGAATATAGAATAGGGGCGAATTTTTGGCATCACACAGCATTATAATATAATTAATGTAACTATAATAACTGTACCACTGAATACTGTTTAATTATTATGATGTTTCGTGTGATGCTGGAAATAAAATTATTCTTATTGTTAATAGATTCTATCCCGAAAAAATGAAAATTCTGGGAGATAAAGCAAAAGTTGCGGACAGTCAGTATAATTTATAAAATGAAGTAATAATAATAATAATAATGTTTATTCGACAATAAGACACCACATTACACTACAATAATAAATAACACGTTACAACACAATATCTAAAGAAAATTAAAACATCACATACAAAAAAGACACAAAATTATAAAACAAAAGAAATCAAAAGGGAGGAATTATTATTCATAAGACAGTATGCACAACATAAGGACGTAAACTATGGGGACATTCCCGACATCCCCATAGTGCAAGGGTCAGCTGTACGAGTAGTGTATTGTTATGTCCATTGTAGAAAAGGATACCACTCAGGCTTATTACCGTGGTGTTCACCACAGTGCCTGGTGTACAGTCTATGGTATACATACCATTAATTATATTTAAATTGGGTGTTATTTTTGAAGTGAAAACTTCTTTAGCGGCGTTGAGCACTTTTGTGGGATGGGTAAAAACTGTGAAACTCGCGTCAGATTTTCGTGTTGATCGAAAAACCATAGAAAAAGCGTAAGACGCTTGGAGAGTAGTGTTTTGTGTCGAACTCGAACTCGAACGAAATGTACAGTCGGGGAAATGAGTTGTTTAGTAGAAATGTACAGTCGGGGAAAATTGTGCTAAGCAGAAATGTACAGTCGGGGAAATGAGTTGTTTAGCAGAAATGTAGAGTCGGGGAAAATAGTGCTAAGCAGAAATGTACAGTCGGGGAAATGAGTTGTTTAGCAGAAATGTACAGTCGGGGAAATGAGTTGCTTAGCAGAAATGTACAGTCGGGGAAAATTGTGCTAAGCAGACATGTACAGTCGGGGAAAATTGTGCTAAGCAGAAATGTACAGTCGGGGAAATGAGTTGTTTAGTAGAAAAGTACAGTCGGGGAAAATTGTGCTAAGCAGAAATGTACAGTCGGGGAAATGAGTTGTTTAGCAGAAATGTACAATCGGGGAAAATTGTGCTAAGCAGAAATGTACAGTCTAGTCGGGGAAATGAGTTGTCTAGCAGAAATGTACAGTCGGGGAAAATTGTGCTAAGCAGAAATGTACAGTCGGGGAAATGAGTTGCTTAGCAGAAATGTACAGTCGGGGAAATGAGAGGGGGTGACGCGGGATGATGCGCGCGCGCGGGGGCACGTCACGCGCGGCCGACGCATCATGTCCATTAATTGTAGTGTTTTTTAGAATCACTTTCTAAAGCTTTCTCTCAACATTTTAGTACTGAGTGACCATAAAAGAAAAAATACGTGTATTTTTATTTTTAACAAGGATCAACATAAAAATTTGGCAGAAAGGTTTGATTGCACCCTGTATATATAATTATTTTTCTATAAAATTCCTATTATAATATTCATACAATAATACACAATAGCATAAAGTAGACAGTGTACAATCAATCGTCTAACCCCATGGTATGTTGAACTTGTGTTATGGGCAATGGATTTACACTGACTGAACAATATTATCCTACAGTATATTATCATCATTCTCACAAGTCACAACACTCACACATTCACACTACATGTAACACTATAATAATACAGGGTGTAACAAAAACAAGTGATAATACTTTAGGGTGTGTACGTGTTCCCTGTAGAGAGTTTACTGTGAAAGTAGCAGCGCTGAAAGACGAAATTTTTTTTTCACTTTTGTATGGGCAAGGGCCCGAGCGTCACGAGTTTCCCCATACAAAAGTGAAAAAAATTTTTGGTCTTTCAGCGCTGCTACATTCACAGTGAACTCTCTACAGGGAACACGTACACATCCTAAAGTATTATCACTAGTTTTTGTTACACCCTGTATACAGAACCTGCCACCAACCATATATTATAGAACCTCTTTTTTTAGATCGGTTAAACAAGGCCTTTGCAGCCGTTGTGGGTGATTTATGTACAATACTTTCAGAGCGAAGTAACCACTCTTTAATCCTTCAAGCGCCATAAGACCACCGATGATCGCGACAACAATAGAATAACAATAGATTTCCAAGAATCCGCGATTGAAATATTAAATACTGTAGTGCCTGGGACAGGATTTTAAATGTCCGTATGGTTGCCCAAGCACTTACAGCATTCTTGCAACATGGGCTAGTCCAGAGGAATGAACAGGTTTGACGTTTGGGACTAAGTGTGGATTTCCTCACGATGTTTTCTTTCACCGTTCGAGCGTCTTTATATCCTAAGATCCCAACGTAAAATCCTGCATGAATCGTTTTTTTTTCGATCAAATATATTTTAAAATAGTCTTTAGAACGTATGGAATGGATTAATGCTGGGTTGCCTTGTTAAAAGTAGCTGCAAGTACTTCTAATCGAGCAAAATGAAAGTCCGTAATACAAACTTGCGTGTATTCAATAGAAAAGTAAGAACTAAGAAGGAATGATATTAAGGAATGACAGGACACTACGCATAAAAATAAAAACGCCTGTTAAATAAAAATAGCAATCTTGCGGGTTCTCGACGTCCTCAAATCCTGCCAGGCATTTTTGCGTGACCACACACTCAGCTATAATATATATTTGTGTGACATGTGGATTTAGTGTAGAATAATGTTACGGATACAGGCAGTTGTTTACCTGCGCGCGACAGTTGCGCGTACTTTCTAGAAAAGTCCAACCCTTGTTTATGTGAATTGCGTGTTTACGTAAACAATCCAGAATGGAACGTTCCAGAAAGTATGGCGGGCCATATAAAAGGTAAACAAGCCGGCAATCAACTCAGTTTGATACAAGCGATCATCAAGGCGACTTCGAAGTGAGAACAAATGATCAATAGTGACTGACAGTGATAGTGCTTAGTGTTTTGACTTAGTGCTTAGTGTTTGGACTTAGTGATTAGTGTGACCTAGTGTTTGTGAATAAAGTCTTCAAGAGAGTCACCAGGTCTTTCTCTCCGAATCCTACGAACCCTAGCACGTAACAATAATATGCCTTGCTATAAATATATTAATATATGTTATAGCTAAGTCTGTGACGGTCTTTATACCTTATTTTGTTACGTCATTTTCTTTCAAATGATGCAAAATTTATTGAAAAAAAAATTTACATGCAAATTAATGCATTTATCTCATGAACCTTAAAAATAATTAGAGGTACTTGCAGCTACTTTTGACAAGGCAACCCAACATTAATCCATTCTATACGTTCTAAAGATTATTTTAAAATATATTTGATCGAAAAAACGATTCATGCAGAATTTTACGGTCGGATCCAATATTATTAATATGTATTTGAGATCTAAAAATGTCTCATTGGTCATACGTTATACGTCATACATACCATCAAACACGCCTTCACCCGGGATCGGACCTGCACACTCTCGAATGCGAACCAAAGGTCTTCCCACTAGGCCACGAACGCTCTATATCGGTTAAAATGTAGTAAAAAGCGTATAAAATGCTTGTCATAGTACATGAGAAATAGTTTGACAATTTTGGACAGTAGGCGGTAACAAGGGTCTGGAAACGTCTGAGACATCAATCTTGGAGGACAATGATTGATATTCCGTACTATTTTTATCCTTCGAGTCTCCTTTAAGCCTACGAATCAGGTTGCACGTCTACAGGGTGGATTTTTAACACACTTTTATAAGGTTGGGCTGTTGCCTGTGTTGTATGTATGTAACAGAATCTTTCAGCACGATTTTTGCCTATCTCCAGTAGTCTAATTTATCGAAATTTAGCATACGACATAAGAGCTAATGATTTTTTTTTAAAGAAGGCAGGTCGCTATAGCTCTGACGTCAATGCGACCCATGAGGATCTATTGTGACTCCAAATGCCAATGAATATGCAATCATTTCTTAAAATTTTTGAAAAAGTTTTATAGGTTTAAGATTTAGAGGTCATATTATTAGACAAAATCTATACTTACCAAAGAAACCAAAACTAGTAAAAAAGTAAAGCTAATAAAGTGTTAAACTTGTTATAGCGAATGCATACCCACGCGAAAAACATACCATCCTCATCACCTTGATGAGTGGCAGTCTTCCACAGTGCGTTTTTCGCGTAATTTTCTCCCGCGCACTGTAAAACTCTGGAATGAACTGTCACCAGCAGTTTTTCCGGACCTATACGACCTGCAAACCTTCAAGAAAAGAGCGTATTCCCTCTTAAAAGGCCGGAGATTCCAATTATATATATACAAGAATTGCTCGTTTAAAGATATAAGAATTAGATAAGATAATACTAAATAACATCGAAATCTTTAATTTCGTCCCGTCGGCGTGATTCGCATCCGTGATCCCCGACTTGAGCCTCCGCTATTGAGCCACAGAGGTCGTCTATTAATGATATAAACCTATTTATTATTATATTGAAATTAATTTTGTACATCTGCTTGTACAGAATTTCCCACAGAATTTACTAGAGATTTTCATATTAAGCTATTTTGTTGGTAAGTAGAGCAGCATGGAGTATAATAATATTATAATTATTATGAGGAAGTACCTGCTGAGTAACGATGCTTCTTGTATAATATTGTTATGATAAAATACCTGCTGAGTAGCGATGCTTCTTGTATTCAGGGAATTAACTTGGCCTTAATTGTTTTGAAAAGGGAAATAATAGTGGCAAACTATTACCCGTATTAGTGTATTCTCAGAAACAATAATTGAACTAGTTATAATTAACCTTTTAAGATTTCAGTCCATTTAGTAAGGCAGTTTGTTGTAACGTTTATACATATACAGGATGTAACAAAACAAACTGACAATACTTTAGGGTGTGTATGAGTCCCCTGTATAGAGTTCACTGCGGAAATAAAAACGCTTAATAACTGTACTATCTCCAAAACTACTGAACCGATTTTGATGAAACTTGCACTATTTCCTAAGTTGAACAATACCTAGTACAACAAAGAAAGAATTACTGAAATCGGAATAGTAATTCAGAGATATCCGAACACAAACATAAAAACATACATACATACATACATACGTACATACATACATACATGCACTTTTGAAATTTGGCACATTTGTTCAGACGCTGATATGGAGTAACATATACGAAAATTGGGCAGCTCTGGAAATATTACATACATACGCGTCGAATTGATAACCTCCTTTTTTTAAGTCGGTTAAAAAGTAAATTTTTTAAACTTTCGTAAGGGCGAATTCCACAGTGCGTTTTTCGCGTAACTTTCTGCCGCGCACTGTAAAACTCTGGAACGAACTGTCACCAGCAGTATTTCCGGACCTATACGACCTGCAAACCTTCAAGAAAAGAGCGTGTTCCCTCTTAAAAGGCCGGCAACGCACCTGCAGCTCTTCTGATGTTGCGAGTGTCCATGGGCGACGGTAGTTGCTTACCATCAGGTGACCCGTTTGCTCGTTTGCCCCCTTATTTAATAAAAAAAAACATGACGCTGGGGCGCTTACCAATACGAATGTTATGTGCTCTTTCAGCGCTGCTACTTTCACGGTGAACTCTATATGAAGAATACATACACACCCTAAACTCTGAAGTATTGGCATATTGTTGTGTTACTCTGTATTAGTGTGCAAAAATTAGTTACTGCAGATGTTTTGGGTACAGTTAACCGTTCTTTTGTTTGTAGAGGCATAATGGCGTATAAGCAAAACAATAATTATTATTGTCTAACTGAAAATGAAAAATAATATGCAATTCAAATTTTTAGCTACGCACGATATTACTGCACTAATAGGGCCCAATCGTACAGCAGCATAATTTACTACATAATTTATTATTATTAACTATGGTACTTATCCGAATTACAGTGTTCCGGCAGTAATGTTAAAATTTAAGTAATGTATAGCTATTTCCACACTGTGCACTTTCATCTTCAATTTGCGTCTTTCAAATCTTCTTTCATTCAACTCTCGTATAGGCGCATTTAATAATTGAATGCGTCAACGCCAACATTGTCATTAAAGAACAAAGCGAAAGTTTTGGATACGGTCAGAGGGCATGCGTCGCGGGCATGTCTCACGTGCGCTGTTGACTACGCTATGATGAACAAAAAAGGCACAGTGTAGACATAGCTTATGGAACTTAACTTAAGGCATCGTAAGCTATATGAAAACTAAGGGACGCGTTAGGTTAATAATTCCAATCATGTACTGTGGTCAACGAAATGTCGATTTAATTCGCGTTTGTTCGGGAGTACTCATCTTGATCGAAGCTGAATCAATAACGACATCAGATCAGATTCATAAATATAAGACCTCAGGCCAAACCAATTACTTCAAATTGAAAGTAAATGACCGATATAGTACGATTCGATTTTTCACCACACCGTTCGGTAGAATGCAATAAAGTAAAGTACCTATGTCCATGTTCTATTCAAATTTCATAATAATCGGTTCAGTAATTTGGAAGCTTATTCAATTAAATAAACAATCCAATCTCCCAAATTTACAACAAGCACGATAGCTATATTTTCGTATGTGAAATGGTTACAAGTCATACCGGTGGTGGATGGTGGTGAAAATAAGTCCAATGGCCGAATTTCTACCTGTTCAGTGACCAGTCCATAGTATTTTATGCACGCTTTTGAAATTACTTTAAAATTTGTCATCGATTCTTTTCCATAAAATCCTCTATTTATAAATACAGCGCAACGAGTGTATTGGACAGGGGAATGAAGAAATTTCTGGAGTCCGACAGCCGACCCTTTCGATGCCCGACTGTCCATTTGTCTTGAGCAAATATTTTCACATTTATAGGAACCTTATATAAGCGGAACTCACATAAAAGAATATTAAACTTTCAGTTGCAAGTGCTTGTTATCGTATATTCTAGTCGCTACAATAACTGAACTAACCCGAAAAAATAATAAACGACAAGTTTAAAACCTATTTAACCCGACTACGAAAAAAAATTAAAAAATACTACAATCTATTGATCTATAATGTGATCAATACTTTAGGAAACAGACACACATAAATAATATTAATGACGACCTCTGTGGCGCAGTTGGTGGGCTGTTGGTAGCTCAAGCCGGGGGTCGCGGGTTCGAATCCCGCCGACGGAACAAAAAGTTTTCAAAGTTTCTGGGTCATGGATGTGTATTAAATATGTGTATAATATAATAAAAATCTTAAATATATGTATAGTATAAAAGTATTAAATATATTTCCGTTGTCTGGTACCCGTAACACAAGTCCATCAGGTACTTAGCACAGGGCGAGACTAACGTGGTGTGAAGCGTCCATAGATATTTAAAAAATATATAATTTATAATACATAGAGTAGAAACTATCACAAGCATCAGCTTTTTTTGATCTCGCCGTAGTTGCGTAAAAACTGTCGGTATTGTATAACTAATGAATCGCAACGGAGTATGCAGTGTGCGCTCTTCCTTCATAAAATTGCGCTCCCCCCTACATATTGTTATCTGACATATGAAGATCCCGAAGTTTCGGGATGAATGGTGTCAAATATCCTGCACATACACTTGATGGTAAATGATTCCCGCCTACAGGAGACTCGTAGGTGCGTTTTTCTTAGAAACAGATAACCATTTGTTAGTTCATATGTTATTTGTTAACCGTACATTTTTCCGGGATAAAAAGTCCTTTCTCGGGACTCAAAGTATCTCCAAACCTAATTTCTGCTAAATCGGTTCAGCGATTTGAACGAAAAATGTTATTATGTTGAATTTCCATACTCTGAAACTTATAATCGAATATATAATTACGATTTTGATGATATTTCATTAAAATCAAAACTATAATTTAGATTTTAGATGATTTGCAAAATTAATATATTATCACACATACCTAAATAGTCAAAACCTTTTTTAAGTTTAATTATTTTCCAATTTAGGCTATCTTAGTGAAAATAATTAAGAAAGATTGTAAGTTATTGTTAAGCCTCCAAAATAACAAAAGTTTCTTGAGAATTCCTCATAAGTTTTAATAAAACAATATTAGATTTTTAGACGAAATTAAATTTTAAATAAAATTTACCTAAGCAGGTAATAAAAATATTTTTACGTAACGGATGAAAAGAAAGTTACTTAATACTTCAGTCGGAATTTCCAGGAATTGCTATTGTATTCTATTGTTGTCGCGATCACCGGTGCTCGCGCGGGGCCTGAAGGATTAATTAGAATTTTAATTTCTATATCAAGTATATTTTTATTAGAAAAAGACAAATGTATTTTAAAAATTAAAATAAACTTTCCTTTGTAATGTAATTCCAAAAATGGAATACCTTTTAATATTCTTTACATTGGATGTTACTTTTTGATAGTATTTTAGGCTTAGAATTAACACAAGATAAACAAATTTTTATCAATAAAAATGAATGATTATCGTAGGACACTGATTGCTAGGTTAATATTTTTGGTTCGCGCTCGAGAGGGTGTAAGTTCGATCCCGGGTGGAGGCGTGTACCAATGAGACATTTTCTGATCTCAAGTGCATAATACGTACACTCGTACGGTGAAGGAAAACATCGTGAGGAAACCCGCACGTGCTTGGACGTATTGACCTGTTCAATATACATTCCTCTGGACTAGCCCGACTATGTTGCGAGAATGCCGTATGCAACCATACGGGCATTTTTAAATCTTGTTCCAGGCACTGCAGTATTTGAAGTGTGGTTCGTTTTGAAAATACTGTATAAATCATCCACAACGGATGCAAAGACCTTGTTTAGGTTGTTTTCATGTATTATAACAGGAGTTCCCAAACTGTGCGCCGCGGCGCCCTGGCAAACGGCAAGACCCCGCGCCGTGAGTCGATTCTCCATCATTATCCGAAACCACAAAATATAAATAATAATTATGAATTATACAAAGCAGACAGATCATTAAATATTTGTTTATTATTATTTACCTGCTTAACCTAACTATATTAATCATTAAAGGTGTTTATTTATGTATATAATTTTGTAATAGCTAAGTATAGAAGGGCGCCGTGCCGTGGCAAAATATTGAAGGTGTAACTGCGCCGTAGTCTGAAAAAGATTGGGATCCCTGAAATAATTATAGGATTAAGGGCCACCGCACATTAGAGACACGACAGTTTTTAGACGATCTTGTTTCACATAGACGAGTCAGCTTTACGATTAAGGAGAAACAGTTGCGTCTACCACGCGGCGCATACCAAGACGAAACTGTTTTGTCTACGACAACGCAACGCATACAATTATATATTCATCAGTAGAGAATGCTCGGATCAGACTAGGTACACCGCTAAACAATTTTGTCGTAGATGTGCGCGCTCGCATACACTTCAAAGGGAAGGCGACAGTCGTTAGTCAGACTTGTCACCGTGCAGTTCTTGTACGCATTAGACAACTTTGTCTATGAGACGTTTTGTTTCAAATGTGCGCGTCTAGTACTTTATATTATGCGATAGTATAATATCTAAATCTGTCGTGTCTCTAATGTGCGGTGGCCTTACGCTACGCATAGTGGTTAGTGGGTGCTGCATATCTACGAGTCTACGCGGCCGCGTAGCATTTCGTAGCGTCGTAGCACGTAGCTCGTAGAAGGTAAGGTGGCATTCTGATCCGCAACCGCGACCCACAAAAATTTTAACAAAATTCAACTTTATGACCTAGGCCAGGGGTTACCAATTAGTTTCGCTCGGGATCCGTTTTAAGAAAGAAAATGACCTTCGCGGTCCGCATATAAAAAAAAATTAAACAAATGTAATTACGGAAATTACAAAGGTATTTGTATCAATGAGAAAAGTGTCAGTGTTTTTGTTGCTACTAGTTCATCAGTATGTCGAGACCGAAATTAATTTTTGACGAAGCTAATCTTCGAACATGCTTGGTCCGCACACAATGGGTCGGCGGTCCGGATGCGGACCGCGGTCCGCCATTTGGTGACCGCTGACCTAGGCTATTTGGGTTTCATTTGTGAGATTCAGAAAGCCACCTTTACTTCTAAGAATATTTACTCAGATACTATATTGATTTTAATATAGTTTACTGGTTAGCTAAATTATGTATTCAATATTTACTTACAATTATAAAGGTAATAATAAAATACAAACGTAATAGATTTAAGTAAAAAATACATCATACTATTAGCGATGGCTGGTTTTTCTTCGGAAGGGATCTACAGATTTGGCTGACGGTAGACAAAAAAAAAGAGTATTACAGCACCCGGCAATAAATATTGCACATCGACCTTTGGAAAGTGACAGTCGGCTAATTTCGGTTTTGTAGAGTGTTATCTCTTACGCACGAAATACAAAAAGTCCGGTATAATATATTAGGAGCTGTTAAAACAATTAAGGTTTGCTTCTTTTGACAATTTTATTATTCTTTGTATAAAATACACCAAATTTTCTATAAGTTATGGCTTTATATTCGGGTAAAATAAAATAAAAAAGGGTGTTCAAATTATGTTTACGTATTTAAAATTCTTTTGGAAAATTACAGCTGTAGCAAATTTAGGGGTGTTAACAACTCTAGATATATATTTTGAACTGGACGCGACTGCACTCTATTGAATTTGAACAACGACTGACATAATGTCAAATAGGTGTGTGCCACAAAGATAACGCTCTATGAAACCGAAATTAGCCGAATGTCTCTTTCCAAAGGTCGATGTGTAATATTTATTGCCGGGTATTGTATGTAGTATGATGGGGCTAACTCCTTAAGGCGACGCCTTGATAATTTGGCTGTAGCGATATCGATTTTTCTCAGCAATGACTAAAGCTAAGACATTAAAGTTCATTGTCAGTATTCATCATGTCTTTGTCTTTGAATAATTATCCATAGCATAACACGATTGGTCAACTTTTATAAATCACAATCAAAAATACCTCTGTAAAAAAAGGGATTCCTATTTTGCCAACACAGGAGAGTGAGTGATTTAAGCTTCTATAATTTGTACATAGATTGGTTCAAGCATACTCTTTAATTTGCCCATATCATTCCCTATCCGATCTGGCGAAAAATAATTATGCGGTTAAAGTTCAAGTCCGACTTTCGGTCTTAAATCAAAGGAGCGCCGTAATCTGATCTAAATATTTCCAAGTCTGTGGGTAGTCAAAGAAAACTTGTTTCATTATTCAAAGTCCTAGCGATAAAGATTCCAATGTACGAATTAAAGCGAATTAAAAAATAAACGTTTAAATTAATTAATTACAGGATGTTAAATAAAGATAATATATTAAAATTGTAATTCAATTTTTTTACGCAGATAAAAAAAGTTAATTATTTTGGCATTAAGTGGATGGTTTTGTTTTTTTCCAACTTTGATGTTGCTATAAATTGCTATCTTAAAAATGTAAAAAACGTGTCATCGTGTAGCGTCGTTTTCTATTCCTTAAAATATGTACTTATCTGCAACATTATAGCATCATCGCAAACTTAATGTACCTAATGTAAGTAATAGTATACGCTTTACAGTGACAATTCGGTGTAATTTTGTCTAAATTACATTTTACAAACTATCCATAAATTTGGTTATCGCAGGGAACCGTTAATATTTATAAAACAAAAACTATGTTCTGTCCTTTCTAGGGACTCAAAGTATGTATATTGTATAGTCTAAAAGCTTCTGCGGTTTTAGCATTAAAAGGTAACAGACGGACATAGGGACACACTTTCGGGCATATATTATTTTAGTAAGGTCGTTTCAGGTTGGTAAATAATGGCTGGTCTTATTTCCATAATACTCAACTCAGCTCGGAATGATGACTTAAGTACCCCAATTCTACCATTTTCATTCAACATTAACGCATCTACGTTCCTAGATCTAGTCATATAACACTACAAATAAAAATATTATGCTGTGAAATGTCCAGCCAACGTTTATAACGTATTTTAACGTATGAAAATGCTTTTTCTTGAGGATTGGCGCTCATTCCTTTTATCAGCATTCAAAGAACTGAGCGTTCACATGAGCGTACTCGACTGTATACGTCCTCTTTCAACACGCGGGTGTTACAGCCTGCTATAAAAAAGTTTGTACTTAACACTATATTTTGCATTCTATTGTTAATTTACAGTATTACTATCTTTGAATAATTAAAGCACCTTCGTATAATATTCCTTCTTGCAATATTTTTTTGTTAATTACGAACAAGAAACGAAGCTACTTTATTGCTACATTATATAGTAGAATCAGAGTACAGTTTAAATGATGTTCCCTCCCTCAGGCCGGGTTCTGGGTACAACTGTATCGGTGCTGACAGTGACTAATAGTCTGCGAACCCTTTACAACTTTTTGCGCTGTTACAACTTTTGCTATCACTTTTTTGGGACAATTTCCTTTTGAAATTGCTAAAAGTGCGTATAAAATGTATAAGGTAGGGTATTTTCGGACAAAGAAAAATGATGTAGACAAATTATAATAAAAGCCTCGTAAGCACTGAGGTAGTAAGTATTACGTACTAGACTAGAGCAGCTATTGCAAACAAAAAAAATGTCGCACTTGATGCATGAGCGGAGTGGGAGGCGGGGCGGTGATTGCTATAGATCCGTACCGCAGAAGTGACACAGTTTTGTGCCTACACTCGAATGAATGCAGAATCTATTTGAGTAAGTGGATAAAATAAAAATAAAAAATCATTTTTTTATAAAATTTATAATTAAGTATGGATCCATAGTCTACTATAGCTAGTACCTTATTTAAATTACTTAAATATTTTCAAATATGTACCATAATAAAATTATTATAATGTACGCATGTACAATGTACGTAATATTTTAAAAATTACTAAAATACAAACTCATCTAGGTACGTGAGTAAGTACTTCATTCATCGTCGTCTTTAAATCATAGATCTGTATTCTGCCTACATTACACTCTGAATCTACTACTCTATGACAATGCAAAATGGCGCGCGTCTTCGCCAAGTAATTGAATGTTCGTATTTTAATTGAAAATAATTAAATAAGAATGCTAATACCGATGAAATGTTATTCCGTTGCATTTGGAAGTGTTACTGGAATAATTTTTGCATTATTTTAACCCACAACTAGGCATTTTTGCGACTTTTTTTGGTTTCGTTTTTGATTGTTGTACGTCTGGCGCGCACAAGAGCTCGCGGGCGACTAAGTGCACTGCTGCTATATAGATTATGTTGAATGTGACCAAGCATTGCGTTGCGTTGTCGAGTCTTACGTAGTACACACTATGTCAGTGCTCGTAAGCATTACTTGATAACTATAAGTAGCATCTTGCTGTTCACAGGAACTTCAATAGCGCAATGCAGGATTGTGGCGCAAATTATGGGTACCGCCATAAATATTATAATATAACCGAGATGTAACATTAATTATGTGACTTAAAAAAACAAGTTGCTTATAAAAAATTGGCTGAGTGTCTAAACACACTAGTCCGAAGTTACACGGCGTAAATTACGTCCGCAATGTCAAACGCATACAAAATACGGACGGAACGCGACGGAATAGTGTCGTCGGCAATTTAAAATAAATTGCGGGCGTAATCATGCGGAATTTACGGCGGCGTAACTTTGTGTGTTTAGACACTTAGAGCAGGTATACACAGGTATACATACATTGGGCGTTTTGAAGCGCACGCTTCAAAACGCCCAATGTGTACCTGCTCTTAGTATATCGTAGTCATTTATTCCTAGTCAATATATTAAGGTACATCAACAATTCTCTAGTAAGTAACTACTACTATTACCAAATAAAACAAATAGAGAATGTATCGGTTTCTATCATAAACACATGTTTTTCTTATTTCTACTCATTCCGACACCGACGGTATCTTGTCTGTTCCAGGCGAGCGGAGCCAATATCTATTAGCGCAAACAATTAACTGTGGCGGCGAAACAGTTTTATATTTTTATTATTTAGTGTATTTGCCCTCGGATTGCACCCACATAAATATAATATCCAAGCATTCACAGGTAGTATGTGCTAGAATAATTTTGTGCTTTAAATTTGTGAAATAAAGTCTTGCCTTAATCCTGACATATAAACCAGCGCAAAATCATGCTGCGGCTCAATTTAGAACTAACAAGACTCGTAAATCAGAATCGCATCAGTTTCGGAGGTAAGACTGCTGGTTTGCTTAAGACAGTTGTCTAAATTAATAAAAAAGCTGTTTAAACATTGTAATAGTATAGAATAAGTTTTTAAATAACGTACCAATCAAATGCAAAAGTCCTTGATTGGTACGTTATAAAAAACTGGATTAACGGTTATGAATAAACATTTTGTAACTGTGACGTCATCACTCTGTTTATACATATTTTAAGCTTTAAGGGGATTGCAATTTTACCATTTTTTGATTGCGGCTTAACCCGCATAAATATGATACGGGATTTTTTAAAGTTAATTCATGAATTAACAATAAATGAGGCGATATGTTCATGTTATGTGCTATCGATATGAGAGTAGATAAGTAAATTCCTAAAAAATAAGCAATCGAGACGCAATGAAATAAGGATTTTGAGAAAATATGTATTTCGGTATCTTCAATTTCTATAAGTCTATTTCCATATAAGTGTAGGGCTTAAGGGCCAATTTCTTTTCCAATACCTCATCAGCTTCTCGAAGCACGTTTCGTAAATTAAAAGTATAGTTCATCGGAACATAATCCATCATTTATTTTGATATATTTTTGTGTACAACAAAATAGAAGTAAAGAAAACTTTATTGAACTTGTGGAAAGTACGATATTTTACTGTCGCTTCTATATACCTGCATAAAACTAGTGTACCTACTTACATGATTTAAATATTTACAAATTATTAGATACTTGTTGCACTAATAACTCATATTTTAGTATTTTGTCTAATTTTGTTACCATATTAATTAATTTAGTTAAAATGTCTGTAATAAAAGTTGAAAACAACAATTTTACCTTAGTATTTTCTGAATGACACAGGATAGTTGTTATTTCGGAAAAATGTACTTTTCCCGCGCTATATACAAATTTTGGCGTAACAAAGTTGCGGGCCTCGCTAGTTAGTACTTCATAAATTATTTACCGTAACAGATAAATAATATTGTTACTCAACTAGAAACAGCTACCCTTGGTTTTCTATTAAACATACACGAAAATAGCCGATAAAATGGAGATAAAAATAAGGTAGTAAAGGTGGAATAGAAGTATAAAATGTCGGCCATCATAAACCAGGCAATAAACTGTCTCGTTGCGTTTCCACATCATGTAGCAGATAACAGGCAGCTCGCTGCATCGACAGGCGGTTGTTACAGCGGGTATATAATAATTACAGGTTGTTTCAAAACTTAGGGCTGGTTTACACGTATTAAGTAGATAAGTAGTAACTAAATTTTAACTTAATTTGAAGCACCTGCCCGAAATGTGTCAAGTGACAAGCCCCGCCTGCCAACTTAACAAAAAATAGTCAAAATTCTAATTTCCACTTTTAGTACGCTTAACAAAATTTTAACTTGCTACTAAATTTTGTGTTTACATGCAATAAATAACTTAAAATTAAGTTAAAATTTAGTTAACTACTTATCAACTAAATACGTACACCAGCCATAAGTGATAATACTTTAGGGTGTCTATGAGTCCCGTGGGCCGTGTATAGAGTTCACTGTAAAAGTAGCAGCGCTGAATGGGCAATTTTTTCACTTTTGTATGGGGGGTTTGTATGTGTCCCTTATAGGTATAGAGTTCAAGTTTAGGACCTAAAGTATTATCACTTAGTTTTGTTACACCCTGTATAGGTACTGTTCTGTTTGAAAAAGAGTTGATTTATAAAATTATAATTAAGATAATAAAGGTGCTGCCTACAACTGCACTGACAAACTTTCACACGCTTAAGGCCCTATAGACCCAATTTTACATGACTTTTAATCAATAATAAACAAACAAATAGTAACTTTTAAAAGCCAAAAAATACACATTGTTGTTTACTTTATATACTTTGACAATTTGTGGTTCGAAACATAATATTGAAAACTTCACTCGATCAAAAATAACTCCGAAGAGAAGGCTAAATTCGAATAGTTTGTGATATTATTCTTATTTTTAATGAAGCTTTAAATGATAGTTTTACTTTAAAAAATCATATCTACGAAAATCTTATAACTAAAAGAAGGATAATTTGTGGTTACCATTTGTGGTTACATTGTGGTTTAATTATATCCGAGTAAAAATTTTTTTTTCTCCTATTTCGCCCTATCAAGGACGCGGCGAGCGTCGTATCCGCCACTGTACAAGGTGCGCTGATATGAATGTTATTTTAATGTCCTTTACGTCGATATTCGTACTGACAGACATCGACCTGCTAATTTTAGGGTGTAACTGGCCTTAATAACCCAAGAGCCATGTGACAGCCAGACTTACGAAGCTTGAAAGTTTGCTCGCTTATGTCTTCTTTAGAAGTAAGAACTACCAGCAACTATGGAGTTTCAGTCGCGGTTAATTTGGAAGGTATTCAGTTCTAAAAGCCATATTTTAAAAGACACATTTATGACCTTAACTTGACAGCCAGACCACCTTAACGTCTAACTGCCGCACTAAGAGTAGAGTACTTAATTATTGTAATTAATTAAAAGTTTTGACATTAGCCCCATATAATATTATCTGTCACACTCTTCAATAAATTAAAGGTTAATCATAATTATTAAAATATGTTTTCTAAGAAACTATTCATACAGGCCCCCGCTACCATATTATGTGCAATGTGTGCAATGCACACGGGCGCCATCCTCTAGGGGCGCCAAACCCAAGAACCCAAAAAATTTGCTAAAGGGGCATCAAAATCCTTTTTTTGCACACAGGCGCCAGTAGCCCTGTATTCATAGTCAGTTAATTTGTAAGTTATAACGGACCGAAATAATTCCCAATGAGAGGCCAACCAAAGTCATAGTGAATAGTGATTCATATGTAATAGTACTTGTTCATGACGGTAAAAATATAATTACTCGGTAAATTGTGAAACCCTAAAAAGCCTTTTAGTTGCATCTTCCGTCCATCCGTTCGTTCCGTCCATCTTCTGTCTACTAACGGTTAGTTCCAGATTAATGAAACTTTGCATACATTGCGAGTTCTAATTTCAACCTGTTAACATCACAGGGTATTTTGAACTTCAAAACTAATTATCTGGATTAGTGAACTTTATCCGTGTCAAACACACTTCAGGATCACAAACGAAGAAATGCGCTCCATTTTGTTCGTATTAACGTACGTATATTTGACGTATACATTATACAAGGTGTAACAAAAAAAGCGATAGACAATTTGGTGTGTGTTTACGTTTCTTATACTTTACTGTAAAAGTGCGGCACTAAAAATGTTACTTTTTCTGTGAAAAATGAAAAAAAAAACGTGTGGAAGTCGGGGACTGCCGCGGTATAACTATTGCATAGCATTTTAATCAACTTATGCAATTATAATTCACAATATACATTTTGTCGCTCGCACACAAACAAAAGAGTTGGTGTTAGGTTTTTTAGTTACGGAATTTTTAGATTCGGTTGCCGCACTCTAAGCCGGCGGTAACTATGCAATAGCTTAAAACTTAATGGCTTTACCCATACAAAATTTTAAAAAAGCTTTGTCGGCTCTGTTGCTTTCACAGTTATCTCTACATAAATCAGTGATTACACCTTATTATTTGCACCTTAAAATATTATGACTTAGTTTTTGTTACACCCTGTATATTCCTATTTTCGTAATCAGCCCAGAGGTCGTTGAAGCGTTAAGAGGTTTTTAAATCGTTTCGCCATACGTGTGACTCTTAAAAAGTATTTTAGCCCTAAACGAAATGTGGCTGTAATGAAAAAGGCGTTTGAGCGAATAAATTATTTATAAGCAGGAGGCTTACTGAACCAAAAGAGGCTGAATTATATTTTGGATCGTTATTACGGTAAAAATGTTGTAAAAACATTTTTGCATCGCTACGAGTATAAATGTATGAACAATGAACATAGAATATTATTAGAACTAATTTAAATGTTGTTGTAATAAGTTCTGTAATAATTTAAGTTGTCATCATTAATTATTTTTAATTAACGATGACAACTTAACGATAATATGGATGCAAACAATAAAAATACTCACCATTTTTATATTAGTGCTAAAATTAAATAATAGTAGATAAAAGTTTAAGGCATCCATTAGACGGTAGGTTTTGCTGTCAGTTTTACCACAGTCATGACTGTGACTGATGGATAACCTACTGTGTAAGAGCGTGACTGACGGTTGCATGAAGCTGATTGATGAAAATCTGGATATTTTGATTTTTGCTTCATGCAACCATCAATCACGAATTTTGAGTGAGTTTTGTCACATCTGACAAAATTGGAAAAAAATTAGAAAAGTTACATACCTTTGAAAATTTTGGCTTTGACTGACATGAAACTGAAGAGAATTGAGTGACTGTCATACCATTCGTCAGTCCATCAGTCACCATCAGTCAAACATAATTCATGACTGACGGAATTGACTGACGCTTGCATGCCCGTGTAATGGATGCCTAGGTGGTATATATTATTCAATCAATCAATCACGTAGGTCAAATGGTATAATATTATATAAGTTGTATTTAAAAAAGTAAAACCGACTTTAAAATTGTATCAAAAATTCCCTATCTCAAAAACTGATCAACCTGTTTTGATTAAACTCGCAGTAATGATTAAATATTTACATTTCTTTGTTCCTCTCCATTAAATATGATGACTAGACCTCAATTCTAAGCGTGACTTCCTTAAACGTCGGTTAAAGTATAATGTTACGGACACACAGAGCCATCTAGCGTCGAAGCAGTGGAACTTACCAAGGGAACACAGGCAACATAAATCCCCTACTCGATACTAGATGGCGCTAGGTGTACCTACGAGTAATTTCTAGAAATATCTCATACTTGTTTACGCATATCGGGTTTATTCTGGGATGTTCCGGAATTTTCTGAGATTCGATCCGGCCCGTATAAATAGTCGCAGACAGTCCAGCCGGAGTTCAGTTTGATACAAGCGATCATCAAGGCGACTTCGAAGTGAGAACAAGTGATCAATAGTGAGTGACAGTGATAGTGCTTAGTGTTTGGACTTAGTGCTTAGTGTTTGGACTAAGTGCTTAATGTTTGGACTTAGTGCTTAGTGTTTGGACTTAGTGATTTGTGTGAGCTAGTGTTTGTGAATAAAGTCTTCAAGAGAGTCACCAGGTCTTTCTCTCCGAATCCAACGAACCCTAGCACGTAAAAATAATTTAAACTCCTCCGCCTGATTACATTACTCATTCCTACTATTTTTGCATTTAAAAAAACTTTCCTTGGGATGCGGTGAAATAAACGTTCACGAATATTAGAGATAATAATATTATAACGATGTCGACCTTTGCTGGAATTGATAATCACGTTGTGCGTCGTTGTAAATTTTGAGGAGAACCCATTATGAAATATCCACTACAGTCACACTTTCTAAATTTCGAGGACTTCCTTCAATACCTGATGGATCCCATTATGAAATTTCCACTACTCTGTGTACAATTTGTACATTCTCGTCGGAGGAGTAAATTAAACACAAAATACTGTATCACTCGACACTCCCACTCGACTGCTCGTGCTTGATAGAAGAAGGACATCTCTCGACATTCCTTTATCAATCGGCGAACGAACGTAGGTACTGCTTCAATATAATATCAACCCCACTACTGCAGTGTCTGTCTGGTGGGCGTGTCTGACTTTATTTACCAATATACTACACTCTGTAACTCCTAAGTAGTAGAAAAAAAAACACTTACCTTGAAAGGCGGGAACTGGCGCGGGCGGAATGACCAACCTCGGGGCCTCGCCGGCTGACTATCACAACTCTTCGAAGTACACAACTACTTGGTGGCACAACCACTTTTACTAAAATTTTAACAATATAGATTGAGCACAATAATTCAGTCTGTAAACCTCTAGCAAATTTATTAGATTTATAGTTTTAAACACTATTAATTAAGAGCTCGGGTTACGCGGCTGCTAAAATCAAGTTCGACACTAGCGCCACTACAAGTTTTATATATAGCCGTCTCGCTATTGCGAGGTACCCCGTGCCCCGCGCACCTCGGACGCCCTACACGGCAGCGTAAGTATGTGTGCGTGCGTCGTCATTCATTATTTTACTCTTAGGATCAAGTTATTCAAGCCGTGCGTGTGTTGCGAAGTATATTTTACTGTTTCATGAATCATGAACAATGTTGTTTTTGTGGTTGTTTTATAATATTATTATATTGGAATAGTAGGAATACAGGCGCGGGCGTATCTTGTCACTGAACTGAACAGAATACAGATTCTACATAATATACTAAATGATAATATCTACATTGGACTCTTCACAAATCACACCACGTCAATCTGGCCCCGTGCTAAGTACACTAAGGACTTGTGTTACAACTTACAAGTACCAGACATATAATACCGGATATATTATAATAATTTATACTAGCAAGTAGCGACCCGCCCCGGCGTCGTACGGGTATAAAATATATAGCCACTGAAAAAATGATTAAAATCAATAGCCTGTGATCTACTTCTTATCTGTGCCAAATAACATAAAAATTGCTCCCGTAGTTCGCGAGATAATTTTCCCCAGTTTCAAATAATTTCCAACGTTTTATCCACATACTCCTATTAGTCTTAGCGTGATAAAATATAGCCTATAGCCTTCCTCAATAAATAGGCTATCTAACACTGAAAGAATTTTTCAAATCAGACCAGTAGTTCCTGAGATTAGCGCGTTCAAGTTAGCCCTTTCAAATAATTTCCCCCGTTTTTTTCACATTTTCCTCTATTTTTTCGCTTCTATTAATCGTAGATAATCGTGATAAAATATAGCCTCGCGCGGTGCAGCGACGAAACCGCTCGTTCGCGCGGTGCAGCGACGAAACCGCTCGTCCGCGCGGTGTTGCGACGAAACCGCTCGTCCGCGCGGTGTTGCGACGCGGTGGTTTGGTCGCTGCACCGCGCGGACGAGCGGTTTGGTCGCTGCACCGCGCGGACGAGCGGTTTCGTCGTGACACCGCGCGGACGAGCGGTTTCGTCGCTGCACCGCGCGGACGAGCGGTTTCGTCGCTGCACCACGCGAACGAGCGGTTTCATCGCAGCACCGCGCGAACGAGCGGTTTGGTCGCAAAACCGCTCGTCCGCGCGGTGCAGCGACCAAACCGCTCGTCCACGCGGTGCAGCGACGAAACCGCTCGTTCGCGCGGTTTTGTGACGAAACCGCTCGCCCGCGCGGTGCAGCGATGAAACCGCTCGTTCGCGTGGTGCAGCGACGAAACCGCTCGTCCGCGCGGTGCAGCGACCAAACCGCTCGTCCGCGCGGTGCAGCGACAAAACCGCTCATCCGCGCGGTGTTGCGACGAAACCGCTCGTCCACGCGGTGCAGCGACCAAACCGCTTGTTCGCGCGGTGCAGCGACGAAACCGCTCATTCGCGCGGTGCAGCGACGAAACCGCTCGTTCGCGCGGTGCAGTGACCAAACCGCTCGTTCGCGCGGTGCAGCGACCAAACCGCTCGTCCGCGCGGTGCAGCGACCAAACCGCTCGTCCGCGCGGTGCAGCGACGAAACCGCTCGTCCGCGCGGTGCAGCGACCAAACCGCCCGTTCGCGCGTTGTTGCGACCAAACCGCTCGTTCGCGCGGTACAGCGACGAAACCGCTCGTCCGCGCGGTGCAGCGACGAAACCGCTTGTTCGCGCGGTGCAGCGACCAAACCGCTCATTCGCACGGTGCAGCGACAAAACCGCTCATCCGCACGGTGTTGCGACGAAACCGCTCGTCCGCGCGGTGCAGCGACCAAACCGCTCGTTCGCGCGGTGCAGCGACCAAACCGCTCGTCCGCGCGGTGCAGCGACAAAACCGCTCATCCGCGCGGTGTTGCGACGAAACCGCTCGTCCACGCGGTGCAGCAACCAAACCGCTCATTCGCACGGTGCAGCGACAAAACCGCTCATCCGCACGGTATTGCGACGAAACCGCTCGTCCGCGCGGTGCAGCGACCAAACCGCTCGTTCGCGCGGTGCAGCGACGAAACCGCTCGTCCGCGCGGTGCAGCGACGAAACCGCTCATTCGCGCGGTGCAGCGACCAAACCGCTCGTTCGCGCGGTGCAGCGACCAAACCGCTCGTTCGCGCGGTGCAGCGACCAAACCGCTCGTCCACGCGGTGCAGCGACTAAACCGCTCGTCCGCGCGGTGCAGCGACCAAACCGCTCGTCCGCGCGGTGCAGCGACAAAACCGCTCATCCGCGCGGTGTTGCGACGAAACCGCTCGTCCACGCGGTGCAGCGACCAAACCGCTCGTTCGCGCGGTGCAGCGACGAAACCGCTCATTCGCGCGGTGCAGCGACGAAACCGCTTGTCCGCGCGGTTCAGCGACCAAACCGCTCGTCCGCGCGAAGCAGCGACCAAACCGCTCGTCCGCGCGGTGTTGCGACGAAACCGCTTGTTCGCGCGGTGCAGCGACGAAACCGCTCATTCGCGCGGTGCAGCGATATTATCAAACTCAGTATATTGTCAAACTCATTGTAGCGTAATTGTGTTCTCCGTAAACTTATTCAGTAATTGTTGCAAAAATTGGTGTTACCTCTTAATTTGTGATTAATTCGCCGAGACAAGTGGTAAATACTGAACTGAAGTAATAATTATTGAGAATTAGCACTAAAACAAAGTGTATTTTATCAAAATACGACCAAGATCAAGGGTAAATTTTTTCTATAACTACCCACATCTTTGCAAGTCAATACTGTCAATCTGACAATTCTGACAGGTGACATTTACTTTTCTTTTCTGTTTAAAACTATTAGAGCATAGACTGAGGTGTTACAAAACTTAAAAAATGAGTTCTTGCCACGCATGTCAACGAGTAATCAGTACTACAGAAAAATTGTCTTGCGCAGTGTGCTCTCATCTTTATCATTTTGCATGTGTGGGATTTACAAAGGAAAATTACTCAAAATTGTCTAGTAAATCAAGAACAACATGGAAGTGCCCGGAATGTAAGATTATCAAAAGGAAGGGCGACAATAGCGACACACCAGTAAAAATCGCTGATGAACTCGTCATTGAAGAAAATCCTGCTCTCGCTGCTGACCCCTGCGAGGATATCCAACAACATCTCAATCGTTTTGAGAGCACCATGCTTACTAAAATACAAAAAATGCTGTCCGACACTCTCGAAAGTAAAATGAAGACGGAATTTCAGGACATTCGTTCTGGACTGCAGCAAATTCCTGATCTATTGAAAACTATCGAATTCCTCTCGACGAAATACGATGAACTCCACAAAAAGATGGTGGAAACTGAAAAAGAGATGGCAGACCTGCGCGCTGAAAATACTTCTCTCCACGAAAGTATTCAGGAAATGGCGTTCAAAGTTAATCAAATAGAACTTAACGCAAGAGAAAGCAATATAGAAGTGCAGTGCCTTCCGGAGTTTAGTAATGAAAATTTAACCAGCACCATAACGCAGCTACTAAAAACTGTTTCCTGTCCATTAGAAGAAAAAGATGTTTTATCGTGTGTGAGGGTTCCAAAAGCTAATACTACATCACACAGACCAAGATCAGTTATTGTTAAGTTGTCGTCAGCACGTGCACGTGACACTTTACTGGCAGCGTGTATCGCTTTTAACAAAGACAACCCTCAGGATAAGCTAAATAGTTCTCAAGTCGGTATCGGTGGGGAGAAGCAACCTATATACGTCATGGAGCATCTCTCATCTTATTCACGAAACCTACATGCACAAGCTCGTTTGTTAAAAAAAGATAGAATTTGCAAATACGTTTGGGTTCGCAACGGTCGCGTTATGATCAGAAAGGATGATTCTTCCCCTGCGATTTGGATCAAAAATTCAAACATCATCAACACTCTTAAATCTAGTTAACAGTATGGTTCCTACTAAAACAACAGATCAACAACTTAACATCTACTATCAAAATTCTCGAAGTATTCGTGGGAAACTATTAGATCTAAATTTGGCATCTCTAAATTGTTCGTATGACATAATTATTCTATCAGAAACATGGCTTAATAACACCATCTACGACTGTGAAATACTTAACAATAATTATCAAATATTTAGGAGGGACCGATGTACTACAAATAGCTGTAAGGCTGACGGAGGAGGAGTGCTAATTGCTGTAACTAAAGACATAGAATCATATCGCATGAGCTTTCTTGAAAGTGATAAGGAAGATTTGTGGGTTAAAGTAACCACTGGAAAAGGGAATCATGCAAAATCCATAAATATATGTGCCATATATATACCCCCACCACTAACAAGAACACGATTTGAAGAACAAATTGATTCACTTAGTAGAGCTATTACGGCCATAGACAAAGGAGACATCTTCATCGTTGGAGATTTTAATACCAGCCAGATATCTTGGATAGAACTACCCCAGGTACAGCTAAACTTCACTAAAACCCGAATGTTGGATACCAATAATTCAATAGGTAATTCATTAAAAGAATTCTTAGCTTTACATAACTTAACCCAATGTAATACAATTGCAAATCCTGATGGTAAAATCCTCGATTTGGTATTATGCGACAATAATTCAGTTACAGTAGAACGTGCATCCGTACCACTTACTAAGGTTGATTGTTATCATCCCGCTATAGCTATTACTAAAAATATCCCTGTATATAAATATCTAAAAAATAATAATGTAGCTAAATTCAATTTCTATAAAGCTAATTATAATGTAATTAATGAGAAACTACTAGAAGTAGACTGGGACTCGGTATTAAATAAGCAGTCATCAGTTGATGATATGGTAAAAGCGTTTTATGATGTAATAAACAAAATAATAAATGAGAATGTTCCCAAAAAAAGGTTGTACAAGTGTGAACAGTACCCAGGTTGGTACAGTTTAAATCTCATAAAGCTTTTAAAAGAAAAAGAGAAAATACGCAAACGTAGTATAAAATATAAAAACCCCATAGATAAGCTGGAATTTTCCCTAGCCAGAACTAGATGTCACAACGAGATTAATGTTTGTTACAAAAAATATGTGCAAAATATCGAAGCCTCGATAAGTAGTAATAATGTTAAAGCATTTTGGTCTTACATTAACTCAAAAAGAAAATCTAAAGGTACCTTACCTAACGAAATGTTTCTAAATGATAAAAAATACAGAGATCCTTTTAACATTTGTAACGCTTTTATGGAAAACTTTTCTACAGCTTTTAATGGCACAAGCTTGATCAATTATACTGACCTACTAAAAGAAGGCTGTAAAGACTCAATGCCAGTTAGCACGCTAACCAATATAGAGGTAGATAATAAAACAATAATTAAAAAAATAAAAAACCTTGACCTAAATAAAAGTACTGGACCGGATGGTATTCCACCTATCTTTATTTCTCGTTGCGCAGATTCCATTTCCAAGCCATTAACACTTATCTACAATAAATCTTTAAGCAGTGGAATTTTTCCAACACTTTGGAAGCAGGCTAACATCGTTCCTGTACCTAAATCAGGTGACTCTAGGGATATACAAAATTATAGGCCAATAGCCCTACTTTCCGTGTTTGCCAAAGTACTAGAATCACTGGTATGTCCACACTTGAACAATCATCTAAATATGGTGTTAAAATCTGAACAGCATGGATTTCGTAACAGAATGTCCACCCTAACTAACCTTAGTTCATACATTGATGATTTGTGTAATGCTGTAGACAAGAATTTAGAAGTAGATGCTATATATATGGATTTTAGCAAGGCTTTCGATAGGGTGGACCACAAACTGTTATTGGAAAAGTTGAGAAAGATAGGGATTCATGGTAATTTATTCATTTGGTTTTGCACTTACTTAGATTCTAGAATTTTAAAAGTAACTACAAATGGGTATGAATCAAAGCAAGTTATTGCAACTTCTGGAGTGCCTCAGGGCTCGCACTTGGGACCCCTACTATTTTTGATCTTTATTAATGATATTGCTAATGTCATTAAATATTGTAAATTTTTACTTTTCGCTGACGATCTTAAGATTTATAAAATTATAACGAGCAACCTTGACATCATTCAATTGCAGCTAGACCTTGATCAAATACATATTTGGACCGAAATTAACAAACTTCCTTTAAACGCTAAAAAATGTAATTTTATTAAATTCTCGAAAAAGCAGAACACTATCGCTTCTTCTTATCACATTAATTATGTAAATCTTGATCGGGTATCCCAGGTGCGAGACCTAGGTGTAATTATTGATGAAAACTTAACATTTATTAACCACATTGATACAATAGTGACTAAATCTCTCAAGATGCTGGGCTTCATCTGGAGGAACTGTAAAAATTTTAAAACGTCATCGCCCTTTAAATTATTGTATTTTATGCTTGTGAGAACGGTATTGGAGTATTGTTCCCCAGTCTGGAGTCCACACTATCGATGCCATATTAATAGAATAGAAGCGGTTCAACGAAAATTCTTATTCTTCTTAACAATTCACCAAAAAAAGTACAATGTTTTAAATACATATGACGAACGATTAGAATACTTCAATATTCAGAAACTTGAGCATCGTAGGTGGATAACTGATCAGGTGTTTCTTTTTAAAATGTTAAATAACTTATATAACAGTCCTGACTTTCTGTCGCGAATAATGTTTTCAGTTCCAAGACCTAACTCTAGAAAGCGAGAGGTGTTTTCTGTAAAGGGTTACAGAACCAATTTAGGCCATCATAGCATGCTACCGAGAATTTGTCGAGACCATAACAAGCTGTACAAGGAGTTCGATGTTGACATTACCGCTCACAAACTTGCTCCTTTCAAGCGAGTGCTAGCGGAAATCCCATACTCAACGTAATGTGCGACATTGTCATCATCGACCTCAGAAAAACAATTTCGCTATAAATATAAATATATGATTTGCATGCTGAGTCTGCCTGTAATTGGATCTGCACCTTAATAAGTTTTGTGTTGTAATATTAGTTAAATAAGTTTTTATAAGATGTAGACCTGTTGGCAGACCAAATAAATAAATAAATAAAAAATAAATAAATAAATAAACCGCTCGTCCGCGCGGTGCAGCGACCAAACCGCTCGTCCGCGCGAAGCAGCGACCAAACCGCTCGTCCGCGCGGTGTTGCGACGAAACCGCTCGTCCGCGCGGTGCAGCGACCAAACCGCTCGTTGGCGCGGTGCAGCGACCAAACCGCTCATTCGCACGGTGCAGCGACAAAACCGCTCATCCGCACGGTGTTGCGACGAAACCGCTCGTCCGCGCGGTGCAGCGACCAAACCGCTCGTTCGCGCGGTGTTGCAGGAGTGAATGGTGTTGCAGGCGTGCACGGCGGACTGCAGCAGGACTGCAATGCAGGATAGTGAATGGGCCGTTTTAGTTATTGGATGCACGACGCACGTGATGGCGCGAATATTTAAATTTGGAAGGTTAAGGAATAGAAAGATAGACCCATGTCGTGTACACATGGTAAAACTAAATAAATTAGTCACCAGTTCAAAATATTATAGACTCGATAGCAAGTAAACTGTACAGATTATACCCATTTTCATCATAATATTATCACTAGCGAGCCCAAGAGATATTAAATTACTAAAGGTGCTAGAGTTATTTTGAAATAATTATGTAAGGTGGTCAAGTATTCCTTTAATTTCTTAGTTTCCACGTAATTTTATGATTTTTTTAACACAACAAAAAATAGAATTAAGTACCAAAATGGGTTTACATGTTTACAAGAATAATATTTTTTAAGATATATTTTATCAATGATGTTTTAATAATAGAATATCATAGATATTTATAGCAAAACATTCTGCTGATAATTTATTATAGACAATGTCTACGTGATCTATCTTTACATACAAAGCCAGACAGCAATTTTCAGATGCAGGTATATACTCGTAATATATATGAATATGAGAACCTGTCACGTCAGTTTACTCTATCTACGTTCCAGTCGGTAACACCCGATCCGACACGTCTGATTGATTCGCAACACCCGACGTGGTGTCTGACTACATCGCGCGTCACTCCTTTGATAAATTACGCGATTGTTCAGATGTTAGGGCTGACACCAATGATACTATATTATAAAAAAGGGCTGACACACACTTAAAGTTAGGGTGATCATACACATAATTATCTAGTTTTATATAGGAAAGGATGTTTCCTAAATAGACATCTGAGAAATTGAGAATATTGTAGACACATGGATCATCTCAACACAGGGCGAACATAAAATAATGGTGTCATCTTCAAACTTCAAAGCATGTTTTTAAGAACCCAAGATAGTTCATAGATCCATCTGGATCCATCCAATTGAAAAATTATTTTTGTGTTGGATAGACCTTTATCGAGGAAGGCCTGAGGCTAAGTAACATCACGCTGCGATCAATAAGCGGAAGCGAATAAATATTAGAAAATGTGAAAAAAAGCGGGGAAAATTATTTATCTTTGAGAGGCAAAACTATTCCACGCGCACGAAGTCGCGGCCACTGCTAGTTCCATCATAATATTTGTAATAAGTATACCAATTGTTTATTAGGTACCTACCAAAGATGACTCATATCCTTTTATTTTGATGCCAAATTTTATTTTTTATTTAAAGCAAAAAAAAGGAGATAAAGAAAATAGAAATTACTTTTTTACCAACTTTACTTGATTATAAACAGGAAACAGCTAGAAAATGTGCCGAAAATCCACCAGCCAACGGACAAAAGTAATTAGGATCATAATAAATCGCTGAACGTCGGACCGTGTCTTTTCGGATTAAAAACAAATTAACCTTTGTAATTGTGAAAAGATTATTTTAATGACTTTCTAAAATTGGCAATCATTATGGACTTTACTAAAATAAATTGTATTCAAATTTAAAATAAAAAACAGATATGGTTGCCGATTAAAGTTGTTGCAAGGATTTGAAAATCCATACTTCCATACTAATATTATAAATGCGAAAGTGTGTCTGTCTGTCTGTCCGTTTGTCTGTCTGTCTGTATGT
Organism: Lysandra bellargus; assembly: GCA_905333045.1. NCBI lineage: Eukaryota > Metazoa > Arthropoda > Insecta > Lepidoptera > Lycaenidae > Lysandra > Lysandra bellargus. Next base: position 6,409,900 of record HG995354.1, read on the forward strand.
CTGTTACCTCTTCACGCTCAAACCGCTGAACCGATTTTGCTGAAATTTTGCATGAAGGTACTTTGAGTCCCGGGAAAGGACATAGGATACTTTTTGTCCCGAAAAAATGTACGGTTCCGGCGCGATAGCGAGCGATAGCAACGGAGTTGCGGGCGTCATCTAGTATTTTTATAAATTTAGAAGTTTTAGATTTTAGTAGTATCCAGATTCCTCGAACTAAGGAAACTCTATGGAAGCAGTTAGTAGTTACCACTTTGACTAGGTACGTGTTGTAGGTTCATTACTAGTACCCTAGTAGTAATTTTAAATTTATTATTTATATTGAGAACTTTTTTTTTATTCAGCCAGTACTGTAAAACAGCTTAGAGATCAACTACGATAACATGGCGCGCCCCTCCAAAATTCAAAACGTTTGAAGTGCTTTGTCAAAACGTTTGAAGTGCGTTGTCTTGCGCGGTAGGCTAGTTATGATTAGTTGACCAACAGATCTTGGTAATAACTAATAAGTGACATTAACTGAAATATTACGTGTACTGTGATTGATTGAATACTTACTACATACAAACTCTTTCATAAGGATGTGACTACACACATTGAAACAGTCATTTGGAGAGGCGCGCCATGTTATCGTAGTTGATCTCTACGTTACTTATTTTTGAAGTGAAAACTTCTTTAGCAGTTTTGTGCACTTTTTTGGTATGCCTATGTGAAAAATGGAGTCAGTGCACGTGACCTTATTGAATCAATAATAATAAACATTTACTTTACTACGTTAAATGCTTAATAAATAAATCGTTTAGAATAGGGTTTTGAAGTGGTAAAATTAACTAAAAAATATTTTGAAAATTAAAAACTCCTGTAAAGTTGGCGTGCTAGTAAATCAAGTCTGAAATCTCTAGTTTAACACACGCAACGCCTAATTAGTTCAGACATAGTGCCCTAGTTTTGATAAAAACACATAAAATTAAGGTCAATACAATATGTTTTATGGAAATAAAAAATAATTAATATGTGGTTGAACAATACTGTTCAACGTTGAAAATAACACTTACGCTGGTTTATTAGGTTGGAATATTAAAATATAAAATTTCATCCCACATTTTGACAGGATATAGTACATTACGCACCTAGGGCTTTCTTATTTACTGCCCGTAGTGCGTATACTATTTTTCTCATCGATGGAGGCGGAAAACGGCAACATCGGTAAGCGCAGCGGGAAGAAAGTTGACCCTTTCCGCCCGGAGGTGAGAAAATACTATTTACCTATGTCTTTTTCTGCAGCGACTATTTCTTTACTTCCAAATCGGATCAACGGTTTAACAGAAAAGGGGTGACTGACATACACATTTTCTGATTAATATTAATTTGCAGAGTTAGTACGCATTATAATTGTGAAAATTATAAAAGAACTACAAATTTTCCATCAAAGAGAATTTTCCGGTAAGATTTCCGTAATAAAACATCCATTCTTTCATCATAACAGAACTATTCATACATGATATAACATCATACAAATGTTGATGTTTTCGCAAAACCTTTGATTATTTATTTTTTACGTTCGGAAAAAGTCACTCATGTGTGTGCTTTGGAAGATTGCGATAAATATTAGATGTTACATTATTTCTCAGGCATCCTTGCATAAAAATATTTTGGATTTAAAAACCCTGTATAGGTAGGTACTGGCCAGTGATTTTATGTGCCCGACGTAATTACTGTTCTGCCCTTTTAGACAAGTGACAAGCGATTATCGTAAAGTGTAGACGCCAACAAAATGTATGCGATTTGACATATTAAGGCCATCTCCCGTGCAAACGACCTTGACCATACATTTGCCGCGTCGCCGAGATCGCACCAAAACCCTATTTTTTTACTTATCTTAGTTCAAAATTGTCCTAAAAAAAATTAAAACGTACAATATGTAGATTATGATATTGTCGATCTATTGGCGTTTGTTTCAAATAACAGTAATTTGTAAAAACTAAGGAGATGCTGAATGTATGCTTGAATTTTAATAAATCGGTTTTACTTTGGAAGCTGATATCATTAGTATAATAAACAAAAATAGAAAATTTAAAACGTGGAAAGGAATAAAATTTAGTTTGTTATTATTTTTAGAAATATTCCGCGAAATAAACCTCCAAACTAAATTTTAAGCTATGGATTTCCGCAAAGTAACACCTGATTCCATTAACTGTGGAATGGAATGTTGATATGCTGAAGATTATTGCTGTATTTTTATTAAGTATAACTTTGTAGCTTTCAAATTATGAGTTTATAAGTCCCTAAATACGGTAAATTACGGAATCTCCGTAGGGAACGCCCTTAAGTCACCGCTTCGCTAGCGAATACTAATGTCAAATCCCATGCATTTTGTTGGCGTTTACGATCGCTTGCCACTTGTCTAGGCTCTCTGGTGCGGCACTAGTGAGACAATTGTGAAATCTTACTAGATGACGCCCGCAACTCCGTTGCGCCAAAATTTGTTTACCGCGCGGGAACCGTACATTTTTTCGGGATAAAAAGTATCCGTTGTCCTTTTCCGGCACTCAAAGTATCTCCATATCAAATTTCAGAAAAATCGGTTCAGCGGTTGGGGCGCGAAGAGGTAATGGACAGACAGACACACTTTCGCATTTAAAGCCGATAAATCCAAACACGTTAATGCACTGGCGTATATTTCATACCACGCTGACCAATACACTGGGCTAAATTTCGGAACCTACCCCTTGTATTCACCGTGTAAATATTTTTATTGGTGTGTGCACGTGTATCGTTACCAAGCATAATATCATACGTGTGTGCCACATTGGTGTATGATTTGATTTTCCGCGCGGGAGGACTCTGATAACGAAGTCATTACCTCTTTTATTCGGTAAATGATGTGAGCCCTGTGGGACCGTCATTGTTCGGTGACGAATATTATTTTCGTAATAGAATCCCGGGATTTCATTTAAAATCCCGAGGGGTTGTTTAAGTACAGCACAATTATAACTTTACGATAGTCAGTGTCGAATGTTCATGATAGTATTATGAGCTACAAATAATAAAAAACTAATTATGAGTCTTTATTTCTGTTTGCCTGTCTGTTTGTAAAAAGGTTTTCCGCGTAAAATCATTTTTTTTTATGTATACTTTCCATATTAATTATCGATGTTGCTTTGGCTCTTTAAGTATAAAATGTACTATCATAATTAGAAAATAATAGAATCCGAAACCTTAATTTATTGATACTGTAGAAAAATTCATAAAAATCTATTTAGTTCTTCCAGCATGAACAATATCAATCATCCATTCTGATCTCCCACATTTCAATGGTAACATCTAGGCAACATTAAACAATTATTGCTGAAACTTAATTTTTTACATATTGTGAACCTTTTATTTTTAAAGACAATAGATATTTTACCTTTAACTATGCAAGTTGTAAGCAATTAAATCATCGAACCTATACAAGAGCGTTCATTATAAACTTTAAAACTTAACAAGAAAGCCAATTAACAAGAATTTGCATCGATTGGACGAACAAGTTACTAATTGCTTGTGCTAGAATCTAGATTATACGAGATACAATTTTTATTCTTCGAGTGCAACAACATATTTTATACCTATACGAGCTTTTGCCCGCGGCTTCGCTTGCGTTAAGAAGTATTATTATATACAAATTTCAATCCCTATTTTAAATTCTTGGGGTTGGAATTTGTACAATTCGTACATTCTCGTTAGTGGAGTAAATTAAACGCAGAATACTGTATTTTATTTTATTTTATTGACTCACCAGCAAAATAGCATTTGTGACATTTTAAAGTACATAAAAAAAACACTGAACACTCTACTATCGGCGGCGGCTGGTGAGCAAGTGGGCGACAGCTCTCACGTCTGGCGACCATATTGTCCCAGCCTCCCCAGATTGGTAGGCGGCCATCTTTATTTATCAATACACTACAGAATTTATCAAAATCCTTTCTTAGCGGATGCCTACGTCATAACATCTACCTGCATGCCAAATTTCAGCCCGATCCGTCCAATGGTTTGGGCTGTGCGTTGATAGATCACCATGTCAGTCACATTTGAGTTTTATATATGTACATACATATGTATCGACACTGGAAAGGATAAGTCGCTGAAGCACCATTTTGTTCATAGGTATAGAGTTAAATAATATGTATCTGGTAGAGATCAACTACGATAACATGGCGCGCCCGTCCAAAGTTCAAAACCTTTGAAGTGCGCAAGACAACGCGCTTCAAACGTTTTGACGAAACGTTTGAAGTGCGTTTGTCTTGCGCGGTAGGCTAGTTATGATTAGGTGACCAACAAATCTTGGTAATAAGTGACATTATGTGAAATATTACGTGTACTGTGATTGGTTGAATACTTACTACATACAAACTCTTTCATAAGTTTAAGAATTCAACTACACACATTGAAACAGTCATTTGGAGGGGGGCGCTATGTTATCGTAATTGATCTCTATCCGTAATCTGGCCCTTTAGAAAAGACTTTTTCTTTATCGCTTCTTTATAGAATCGCCGATGAAAATGTATGGAATTGACATAACATGAGTCGACACTCGACTGTAGACTTTGTTTTATCGAACGCTTGAAAGTAGAGTCTTGGCTAGAGGCTCTATAGGTCTACTAGGATATGATGGCAAAAAGTGAGAAAAGAAATTGATTCTAACAATACCTGGGTTATTGGAATAAAACATCTTGATTCTTTTTATTCCTTATAGCGGCTGATTCTGTGTGTGAAAGATGCAATTAATATAAAAATTTATTCAATGATCAAGTATATTTTTTGAAAATCTGCTATAAAAATTTGCCATCAAATCCTGGTAGACCTATACTATTCCTTACTAAATAGGTTTTCTACCAATAATGTATTATTTTGAATAAGTAAAGAGGAAAGGATAAGTCAATATGGCCCGGCACCGAGGCTGAACATTTTATTACCAGAAAATATGCCGCCGTTTCACGACATAAAACCAACGGAGCCTGTAAGGACTTGTGAAAATATTGAACTTAATAAGCCTTTTTACGCCCCGAGATATTTTAATTCCGCCCTCAAAATATACTAAAAACCGGGGTTTTCAGAGTGTCGATTTAAACGTTTTATTACGTTGTAGATAGCTTTCAAAACGTTATGAATGGAGTGATAAGAGTATATTTTTCGGGTTTATTTTTTGCTGGTTTTGCCAGTACAATGTTCAATTTTTTTAGGGTTCCGTATCCAAACGGTAAAAACAGAACCCTATTATTTTATCTTAAGAACCGCTAAATCTAGACTATTATAGAGTGTTGAAATTTTCACAGATTGTGTATTTTTGTTGCCGCTATAACATCAATTAATACTAAAAACAAAATAAATATTCAAGGGTGTACGACTGACGTGATTTTTTGGCCTTTTTTGCTTCATATCAATAATGCCTACACGAAGGCACTTAAAATATTTACAAAAAAACACAATAGTATATTAGTACTTTTATAATCTATACATATAATATTATTAATAAAATTAAAATAAAATAAATATATAAGGGGGGGCTCATTAAAAAAATTGCCTATTTTTGCTTTTAAATAGTACGGAACCCTTCATGCGCGAGTCCGACTCGCACTTGGCCGATTTTCACGTGTGATATGGCCACGATGTTACAGCCTGGTCACTGAATACGTAGAAATTCGGTTACTGAAATGTCGCTTCTTATCTCTATTTTATATTTGAACTAGCGACCCGCCCCGGCGTCGCACGGGTATAAAATATATAGCCACTGAAAAAATGATTAAAATCGATAGCCTACGATCCTTTACGTGGTCTACTTCTTATATGTGCCAAATAACAAAAATTGCTCCAGTAGTTCGCGAGATAGGCTCTTTCAAATAATTTTCCCCGTTTTTTCCACATTCTCCTATTAGTCTTAGCGTGATAAAATATAGCCTACAGCCTTCCTCAATAAATGGGCTATCTAACACTGAAAGAATTTTTCAAATCGACGAGTAGTTCCTGAGATTGGCGCGTTCAAGTTAGCTTTCAAATAATTTTCCCCGTTTTTTCCACATTTTCCTCTATTTCTTCGCTCCTATTAGTCTTAGCGTGATAAAATATAGCCTATAGCCTTCCTCGATAAATGGGCTATCTAACACTGAAAGAATGATCAAAATCCGTTGCGTAGTTTTAAAGATTAAGCAGAAAAAAGGGACATGAGGGAAAAAAGCGACCCCAGAATAAAATAATACTGTTTCAATTATACAAGGTTACATAACAAAACTAAGTGATAATTAGGGCCCGGATTTATATGTAAATACATATTTTTATTTTACGTGATTTTCGGCCTAGAATGTGTTTTTTACACGAATTATGACATTTAAACTGTGAAAAAACAAGTTTTATTTTCCATATTTTTCCATATTTTAGGGTTTTGCAAAGATAAGTCCATATTTTGCAAAAAAATGTCACAATCAGCCATATTTTCACAAAAATACAAAAAAAAATAGGCTCAAGCCACCATACGGCTGCGTATTTCGTTCCTCTCGCGTTTTATCGTCGTATTTTTGTTTCCAAAGGAAAATATTGAAGAAATAGAAATAATTATATAATACGGAAAAGCGGACAGCGTCACGAGACGCTGTCCGCTTTTCCATATAAATCACAAAAAAGTTGGTCTTCCAGTGCTGCTACTTTCACAGTAAACAAGGAACACATGCACACCTAAAGTATTTTCGCTTAGTTTTGTTACACTCTCTATAGTAAAACTCTTGTTTGTTGCATCATCTTTGTTTACTTCATAAAACCTACTTTCTTCTCTAGAAACATTGTCTTTTTGACCTAATAAACATTTAACATACTCATATAATATACATAATATATATATACAAATCAAAACACTTGCTATAAGTTACCAAAAGCCGATAAACAAAAAATATGAAGGAAATAACGTATAACGAACATTATTGCAAACTTTCTTTGCCCTATTTCTATCTAATACATAGAAAAACAATATTTCATTAGTTTGTAGACTACGAAGTGATTGTATCTTATCTATGAGGAAGTGACATCATATAATATTAACAATTTCACTTGTCTAAATTTGTACTAATAAACACGTCATTTATTCGGATCATCTTGTTTTTTTTAGCTTTGATTTCAAATGTCTGCGTAAACAAACACATAAATCGTCATAATCCGTATATCCATATATTACTATAAGTGTGAAAGTGTGTCTGTCTGTCTGTCTGTCGGTTACTTCTTCACGCTCAAACCGCTGAACCGATTTTTATGATAGTATGTAGTCCCGGCAAAGGAAATAGGATATTTTTTATCCCGGAAAAATGGACGGTTCCCGCGCGATAAACAAATTTTGGCGCAACAAAGTTGCTATCTACTAATATTTTGGTATTTAAAAGTCAACTTAAGGCGAGGATAAACCCCAATTCGTTATTCCGTGACTCACGGGTTAGTAATAATAACAATAATAATTTATTTGCAGAAAGATGTACAAAAGTTGTTCAGTTATTAATCATGGTCCCAGTCTTTCTACCTAGTATTTAGGCATGCAAAAAAGATAGAAAAAAGAACTTAAGTAAGTCTAAATTAACATTAAGTATTTAAAATATAAGTCAAGAATTTATACAGTCAATAATCATACAATTAAGCATTATTTCATTACAAAGAAGTCATATTATGATTAATTAATTTAAAAATACATTTAAAAATACAATTTTAATACAGATAAAAATGTCAATTAAATCAGTTAAAATGTAAATTAAATAAATTATAATTACATGAGATGTCAAAAAGAATTGAATATTTAAGTCATGTCCGAAAGAATAATGATAATGAGTATATTTAATGTCATAATAACGCTGTAATAAATATGAACGCTGCCGAACGCAAAGGCCGATTGTGCTTCCTTGTCGCTCGTTCCGCGCTCTCGCTTGCACTTCAAGCCTTAAATGGAACGCCTCAGAGCGAGGTAACGACGCATGAACTGTCATGTTTTCGCGGCGCGCGCATCCCATATCGAATTATAAGACGTTATCACGTCAAAAAAAAATAATATTAATAAAATAAGATCAATTACTACATTATGTCATCTTACAGCTAAAATAAAACTTCATTAATCAGTAACGTTAAGTAAATCTAACATGATCATTTAGGTATTCTGAGACATTATAGTAACATTTTTGTACTAGAAATTCGCTAACAGCCTTTTTGAAGGAAATTACACTTACATTATTTTCTCTTAATTGTATTGGTAGCTTGTTGTATATTTTAGAAGACATTCCAATCACACTTTTAGACATGAGTGAAGTTTTATAGGTTCTAGTAATAATCTTATTTTTATCACGTCTATTTCTCTCTACAATATTAGACTTTTTAGGAAACAGATCATGATTTTTATGTACAAACAATGCTATTTCTTGTATGTATAATGACGGAAGTGTTAGAATTTTATATTTAGTAAAGCTTGGTTTACAGCTATCAGTCACTCTCAAGCCAAACATTGCCCTAATACAGCGCTTTTGCATCCTGAAGATAACATCATTATCTGTCAAGTTCCCCCAAAAAATTATACCATAGCGTAGAAGCTATGCGACCATACCATGATAGGCTGATAATACTCCATCTGTGTTCATTATGGATGATAGCTTTAGGAGCGCATAAGAACTACTGCTAATCTTTTTACTTAGTTGTTCAATGTGATTTTTCCAGTTAAGTTTTTTGTCAATAAATCCTAAAAATTTTGCACTGTCAACAATGGTCAATTTTAGTATTATTATAATGCACACAAATCTTAGGTGGCATCTTTCTTTGAGAAAATTGGATAATGTTTGTCTTATTTAGGTTAATTTTTAAATTGTTATTATCAAGCCAAGTAATAATAGATGTCAAAGTTTTAATAATGTCATTTTCATAGTTTTCTAAATTGTCACAATCTATAGTTATGGTACTGTCGTCAGCAAATAGTGTAAAGGGGTAAAGGGTTTGTCAATACATTTAAGAAAGTCGTTTATGTAGATTAAAAATAAAAGGGGACCTAACACACTACCCTGTGGAACTCCATAAAGTAAATGTCTCGATTTTGATAAAAAACTTTCTTCGTAGAGTGTTTTAAAATTGAGCCGTATTATTTCAGTATGTTGTTTTCTGTTAGTGAGATATGACTCAATAAATTTTAGTGTGATCCCGCGATGAAACCATATGCTTCAAGTTTTTTAAGCAAAATTCTGTGGTCAATATAATCAAATGCTTGAGTCATATCTCAGAGTATGGAGCATACTGGGTTTCCATTGTCCATGTTTTTCATAACATTTTGTAAAAAATCAAAAATAGCTCTATTTATACCTACATTTCGGCGAAAACCTTTTTGTTCCTTGCATAAAATTTCAAATTTTTCAAAAAAATTGTACAGGTAATTATATATATATATATATATATATATATATATATATATATATATATATATATATATATATATATATATATATATATATTATATATATATATATATATAATTACCAAGATTTTAGATATGACAGATGCAAGAGCAATGGATCTATAATTATTATATAGTAAACTTTTATAATTTTTTTATGTAAAGGCTTTATAAATGATACTTATGTTCAAAATATAGCTAATAGGGCCTGAGACGATATTACTCACCGATTTTATAACTTTAGTTGATATTCCATTAAATCCAACGCTTTTTGTGTTTTTTAAATAGTTAATGATTTTGTGTACGTCCTGAGGTAAGCTTGGTGGAATAAACATTGAATTTGATGAGGTTAAGATATTTTTTGTGACATTCTTACTATACCCTGGGATAGGATTAATTTTATCGACAAAATAATTGTTAAATTCATTGGCAAGTTCTTTAGCGTCGGTTATGATGCGGTCATTAATTTTGATTTCCGAAATATTCTCTTTTGGAACGTTAATTCTAGATTGCTTAATTATGTTCCAAATTGATTTTGTTTTATTTGTTGATATTTTAATGTTGTAACTATTTTGTGACCTTTTAGTGTTTGTTATAAATTTTTTTTAGTATTTTTGAATAATTCAAACAATTTAATTTAGTTTCAGTATTCGGAGTTTTTCTTAGTGTCCATAGTAGTTTCCGTTTTTTTTTTTGCATCCAATTCTTATTCCGCGTGACAGCCACCGTGGCTTGCTATAGGTGCGTATGGTAATTATTTTGAAAATGAAATGAAATGAAATGAAAATGAAAAATGAAATGAAAATATACTTTATTGTGCACAATCATTATGATGACAAAGCTTAAAATAATATTATTATATAAAGAAGGTACACAAAGGCGGCCTTATTACTAAGCAGCAATTTCTTCCAGGCAAGCTTCGAGCGAGAGGATAAAATTGCTGGATATGGGTACAGTGCTTAAAAGTATAAAAAGTTCGTATAAAAAAAAAATTGTATGGGAAACATAACTTATAAAATAATTGAAAAGTTTCGAGAAAACAATTATATGCACAGTTTGTGTCCTTATGACTATATACATCAGAGAAACTTAAGCTTTTTAAACAATTTTTAAACTTTATGATATTCTCTTGGCAGTAGTCTCTTTGTTTTTTACGCCAGTACCTTATGATAGGTGTGCGCTTAGTAGGACAGTGCATGATTTGAGCAGTGTGGTCTGATAGGGCTAATTCTACGATCTCAGTTTTCACCTTTGTATCGACATTATGTACAAAATTGTCAATACAACTTTGACTGCTAACTCTAGTAGGTTCATTAAGTGCTAGTTTAAAGCCATATTTTGTTACTAGGCATTGTAGATCTAGGGTAATATTATTCTTTTTTATAATGTCTATGTTAAAGTCACCGGCAATTACTATTTGCCTTTGTTTCTTTTTTATCAAGCAGCTGAGTAGATGCTCAAGCTTCTCAAAGAATATGTTGAGATTGCTAGGTCTAGGTACTCTATACAGACATACTATAACTAATTTGTGGTCTGTCAATCAAAACAGCACAGCACTCAAAGTTATTCTCAATGGCCATGTTTGATATGTTTTTTAACTCACTCCACAATATTCCCTTTCTAATAAGGATACATGATCCACCTCTACTTAGGTTTTCCCTACAATAACATGCTCCTAATAAATAGTTAGGAACGGCAATGTATTTTTGGTAACCAGCCTTTATAAAGCGTTCTGTAATGCAAATAACATCTATTAATCTATTATTATCACATAGTTCAAACAAGCTGGAAACCAGAGTATCGCTCTTATTTAATAGTCCAGCAATGTTTTGGTGGAGAATGAGGACCTTGCTAGTCAAGAAAAAAGTCTTTGGAATGTTCCTTGTCATTTATATTAAAAAGCTCAATAGGCTTATCTTGGACTTCACTGTCATAACCAGTATTAGAAATTACATTGTGTGTTTTAAAGTAATTGGATATGTCGTTAATACAATAATGTAGGTCATGAAATATTATACTATATCCTAGATTATTAAGCTTCCCATTTCGTTTATTGAACATTGAGAAGTCATATTTAATATTCTTATTTGAATCCAATATGTAAACATGTTCGTGTGTTATTGCATCAAAGTAAAGCAAGTTGTTAAAGTGCTCAATTCTCCAATTAAACATATCGTAACCAAGTCTAAAAGTAGGAAGACACAAAATTATATTTGTATTTTTGATATCTAGTAGCATATTTCTAATTTTTATCACTAAATTAAAATAATTTTTGGTAACAACAAAGTCATTTTCGCTTATAAATATTATACAAAAATCATTCATGGTGAATTCGTCAAGCTTATTATATAACGAGTCAATTATTTGTGTGGTATTGGAATGAGGTGAGCTATAATGACATATATTAAAATTATTTTCAAATGTATTTAGAGCATTTTTTAACATGTTATTATTTGGTTTTGTACTTAATAGGCATAATTTATTCATCTTCTTTTTTTTTTTGATATGGCGACTAACATAAAATTCATCTTCTTTTGTTGCTGACAGATCTTCCTCGTCTTCTTGTTTAATGTATCTGACGTTTCCTTGGTGGGGTCATATGGTGTTGTCTGTGGTAAACTTGTAGTTTCGTCCTTTTTTGTGCTGTCCATTTCATTTTTGTTTGTCTCTGTTGACTTATCTGTCAATGTCATTTTATGTCTGTTATGTATATTTTAAATTATTATTATAGTCGGGACATTTTAATAGGTCACATTTGACAGTTCATCAAAATTGTACCAGGTAACCTTGTAGCGACGTACATAAAAAATAAATATTTTCGTTTTGTTAATACTGCACAATTGATTAACTTTTTCCAATTACGATTACATATTTATTGTAAATATGACCGGTACGAATTATTTAACGATTTGCTTTTACTGATAAACAAGTCTAAACGTAATAAACAAATTCTGATCTTAATAATTGCAGTCGTTACAATGTTACGTCAGCTGACCTTTTTTTCCTTTTAAACTCTAGGGAAGTTACCCTAAAAATCGCAAGCGAATAAATAGTATCGATGCATTGATTACTCGTAACGAAATATCCCCATAAATTAATAACCACGTTGTGAAAAGTAACACATATTTATGTGAAATGAATAATGATAGTACTAAATTTAACAGTTTTTATAATTCAAGCGAATAAATGCATTTTTTTTTTTTTGTAAATTATATACTTGTCTTATTTTGCTCCTTGAATTTGCAAAAGAAAAAGTAATAATGCGACAGGAGTTTCTTTTAAGCGTATAAAATTCAAATATTTTATTTCAAGTCCGTATCGTTTTATTCGTTTTGGTCGATGTTTTTACGCAGCTCACCTTATGGAGATTAATCTGACAGATGTCAAATGTGGCCTATTAAAATGCCCCGACTGTATCATGTTGTTTGTTATTGTCGGTATGCAGTGTAATATCTAATAAGTTGTTTTTCCTTTTTTTTTTGTGATGTTGTTTCCATACTGTGGCACCGATTTAAGTCATAGATTTTATTCCTACTTTTTCTTCTTGGGTTTGGTGTAATATAGTCCGTATTTTCATTTTTTTTGTACATTTCTATAATTTTGTTTCGTTTTTCCAATTCATTTTTCAAGGACAAAATCTCCAATGTTAAATTTTCTACTTCATTGTTGACTACGTCTAGTTCATTTGTTAGTTTTTGAATTTGATTCATGTGTTCGATGCATTCGGTATTAGAATCATTGAGTGAAGTATTTGGTAGGCTATTCATGGAGCTATCTAATATAAATGAATTGCAGATATTGGTCATCGAAGTTGATCTTAAATTTCTTCTCACGGCAACAAATTCGTTTTCGGTGGGATTCATTGTGAGTTTGTGTTATGTAATTTATAATTATAGTATTTTGAAGATCAGACAATTAATGTCACTGTTTAGTTCGTATTAATTCCACTAGGTGTCAGCTCACTTCACCATTTATATTCGTTTAAATTTAAAAATTCTTCTGATTGTCTTTTTAAAACATTTTTCTGTTTTCCACTGTATTATTATGATTTTTACCTAGTTCCAATATAATAACGAAATGTAAAATATTTAATAGCACAATATTTAATTAACTTTAAACCATAAAAATTTTAATAAAACGTAATACTTTGGCTGTAATTAATTTACAAACTCACCTCCGACAAAAATCTATTTCATCGAAGTATAAGTATTAAATAGGATAATAAATTAATTAATGAATTAATTAATACATTTTATTTGAATAAAGTGTTAGTAAATCTATATTAAAATCTTCTGAACCGAACAATTTTGTTTATTAATATTTATTTCCAAAGATAATAGATATTTTTAAAAAACATGAAAAATAGAGAAGATCCGCCCCTAGAACTACAGTTTTATGCTAAGCTAAAATGAATCTTATTACGATGCGTATACGCTTGGTCTTTGGTTGTGTGCAACTTGCAAGGTTATCGTTTTGGATTGAGATTAATCCCCGCCTTAAATTCGGTTTGGCGATTGGCATAAACGCTCGTAGTTACGTACTACGCGGGCTCTACGCAACTGCTACATGCGTAGCACTCTCTGATTATTTTTATTAGTCAGTTTATGCCAGACTACTGCCCAGTTTCTGAGTTTTTTAAGGAGTATAACTAGTTTATATCGGTTTTTTAGTGTTGACCAATGTTAACCATTCGACTCTTGTCAATCCAGAAATATACCTGATAAACGTAAGGGCCAGGCCACAACACTGCCCTGCGGCGTCGCATCGCAAAAACAACCTTAGGCATCCATTACACGGGCATGCAAGCGTCAGCCAATTCCGTCTGTCATGAATTATGTTTGACTGATAGTGACTTACGGTCACTCAATTCTCTTCAGTTTCATGTCAGTCAAAGCCAACATTTTCAAAGGTATGTAACGTTTCTAATTTTTTTCCAATTTTGTTAGATGTGACAAAACTCACTCAAAATTCGTGATTGATGATTGCATGAAGCAAAAATCAAAATATCCAGACCTTCGTCAATCAGCTTCATGCAACCATCAGTCACGCTCTTACACGCTCCATCAGTCACAGTCATGAGTCATTAGTGTGGTAAAACTGACAGCAAAACCTATCGTCTAAAGTCTAAACTCTAATGGCTGCCTTAGAAAAGCAGTAGTTTTTTGCGATGCGACTTCGCAACGCAATGTTGTGGCGTGGCCCTAATGATTTCGGAATTCTGTACAATTGTAGGTAGATCTGTGTGTTCGTTTGTTTGCAGATTATAGTGTTAAAACTACCGTAGCTTTTATGTATGTTTCAATATTCATTGTAATTAAGTATCAAATATTATTCTGCCGTTTACAATAATCCAACAATTTAAAAATGTATAAATTTTTATTCCATTACCTTTCGCATGAGTAAACATTAATCGGGCGATAAGTAAATGGGTTTACAAGCCATTATACTTGGATAATGTGTGTGATACCGATACTTTATCTGAGGGTAGCCGAAAATCATATCTTGAGTAGTCTGGCTATTCGTCCAACAAGATCGCCACTCCACTCCACTCCACTCTGAGAGTTCCGAGATATAATAGTTTAAATTATTATACTTAACGTTTAATCTTCATTCTATAGATTAACGTAAAGTATAGAGTTTCACAGAAAAAATTAAGTTCGTTTCAAAATCTTCATTCATCAATATAGGTACTTATTATAAAACAAAGTCGCTTTTTTTCCCTCATGTCCCTTTGTTCCCTTTAATCTTTAAAAGTACGCAACAGATTTTGATGATTCTTTCAGTGTTAGATAGCCAGCCCCGGATCTAGGGGGGGGGGGGGGGGGGGGCAAGCCGGCCCATGCCCCGGGCGGCAAATTCTGGTGGCGGCGAAATTCACACTTCACGGACCAATGGACAACTCATCATTAATTATTTAACTTTGACCACGGAATAAATAATAGCACAAGTACAGCAATTTCATGGCCATATCAACTTGACCGATACCCTGAGTGCGGAGTGAGACGTGCTTAGTGTTGGGTAGGACTTACAAGAGGCATCACAATTGTCCGGGACAAGACGGCAAAATGTAAGAGCGGCTCAGCATTATAACATGTACCGCTTCAAAATGATTGTCGCGGTGGTCTCAATTTTTTAGGGGTATTGTGAGGGATTTTTTGACTTTATTTTTTTTTAATTTATTATTCTATTTACATTAAATCGAAATGATGGATCTTGTGTTTTGATCCATCCAATAAAATGTTAAATTTATTCAATGTCAACATGTACCTAGTATGATTTCAAAAAATCTGAATCTTTAGATGAAGACGAAATATTAACTTTTAATAAAAAGATTTTCAGACATATTATATTACAGTATATTATTTCTTAATCATGAATGTATATTTATATATTTTTTAGGGGAAAAATAGATAAATATAAATTCACGCCTCAAGACGGCTCACATGTCGCGGCACGTCAAACGTACTGCTACGCCTCAAACGCCTCGCGGCCTCGCCTCCTTTGAAGTGGGACACTGTACCGGCTCAGTACCAAAAAGTGGGCACCTCTTACATCCTCGTATAAAATTCATGTCCTACCCAACACTAGACGTGCTGCACGAACATTTATTATTCGCGAGGTGCGTTCAAAATACGCGCCCGGCTCCCGCTCGCCTGCAGGAATCGCAGAGCTCGTTTTGGCAAACTAAAACTGGTTAAAATTTATTTGTGATCTTCTGAGCCAGGAACGCTTATCAGGTCTTGCAATCTTAGCAATAAAAAAATGTATTGCAATTTTTATTTTAAGCCCTACCCTGTTAAATATATAAATATATCCTACATATTGACAGCTGAAATTATATGGATGATAAAGGTGAAAATAAACATAAGTAGGTAGGCGGGGCGCCGAAGCGGCGTTTGCATTAGCTGGCGTTTGCGTAGCCGTAGCCGTAGCGTAGCCGGTAACCATCCATGGGACCTGGAAGCCCGTGTGCAGGCGGAAGTCTATTCCCGCACAGCAGCAGCAAAGGAAAGAGGGGAACGGGTGCCACCAGATCTGGCATCCCAATGGCGTCGCCAAGCGCGAATGCTGATAATGCGCACCTGGTAAGACCAAATAGCATCGCCAACTGTCGGTCACATAGTTGTTGCAGCAATTCGGCCAGCTCTGGAGGATTGGGTGGCGCAGCGTAATGGCACTCGAGTTCTCCTACCGGATGGTGTAGATGCTGACAGGACATGAGTGTTTCGGTTACTACCGATTGTACGGACGAGGACGACACGGCGCAGCACACGCTCGTTGCCTGCCCAGCCTGGGTCGCACAACGGGCACAACTCTGCGTCGCTACAGGACCAGACCTGACACTTCCGGACATAATAAGAGCATATTTAGTCCGGTCGAGAGAAGCCTGGCAGCTCCTGGCTCTCTACTTTCTGCGAGTCCATCATGACGCAGAAGCAGGAAGCCGATGAAGCAGCTGACCCAATAAGGAGAAGACGCGGAGGACGAAGACGCGCTCAACGTGAGCGGCTACTCCCGACATAATAGGGCTCGGGCGATGGATTGGGGAATCCGTCGCCTATCGCACGAGTTCTTCTGGTAGAAGAGCGCCCGGAGCCCCGGACCGCTCTCCCGGAGAAAGCGGCAGAAACCGCGCGGATGGTTCTGCTGGTAGAGCAGATGCCGCTGTCTGGGCTGCTGCAGTTATCGCCTCAGGCGGGTCCAGCGGCTCAGCGGCACGCGGAGAGGAGGCACCGTTGGGTTTTAGTGGGTAAACAAGGGTGCTCCTCCTTACCGCAGCACCCGAGGAGTCCCACATATCCAGGTGCCCACCCAGGCTACCGGGAATGCATCAAGCATTTCCCATGAACGGCAAAAAAAGGCGGGCCGGCATTTTTCAGTTTTTGCCCCGCCTAAAAAAAAATTAAGATCCGGGGCTGTAGATAGCCCATTTATCGAGGATGGCTATAGGCTATATTTTATCACGCTAAGACTAATAGGAGCGAAGAAATAGAGGAAAATTGGGAAAAAACCGGCCAAGTGTGAGTTGGACTCGCCCATGAAGGGTTCCGCAGCAGCAATAAGAATTATTTCTATGAAATTATAAGGCTTTTGATTTATTTTAATATTTCATTTTTGATATAATGAAAGTTAAATTAAGGTTTATCATTTATGACGTATAAAAAAATAGATCTCGTTCAAACCAATTTTCGTTGGTAGTTCTTATAGTAATGTACATCATATATATATTTTTTTAATTATCATGCCTTTAGACTACTTTACCCTACTTTAGAAGTAAGAGGGGGGACACACATTTTGCCACTTTGGAAGTGTCTCTCTCGCAAACTATTCAGGTTAGAAAAAAATGATATGAAAAACCTCAATATGATTTTTGAAGACCTATCCATAGATACCCCACACGCATAGGCCAGATGAAAAAAAATTTTTTTTGTTTCAGTTGTACCTATGGGGACCCCTAAAATTTTTAATATTTTTTTCCATTTTTGTATCAAAATCTTAATGCGGTTCACAAACTACATCTACTTATTAAGTTTCAATAGTATAGCTCTTATAGTTTCGGAGAAAAGTGGCTGTGACATACGAACGGACAGACAGACAGACGGACAGATAGACAGACATGACCAATCTATAAGGGTTCCGTTTTTTGCTATTTTGGCTACGGAACCCTAAAAACGGGGAAAATTATTTGAAAGGGCTAACTTGAACGCGCTTATCTCAGGAACTACTGGTCCGATTAGAAAAATTATTTCAGTGTTAGATAGCCCATTTATTGAGGAAGGCCATACGCTATATTTTATCACGCTAAGACTAATAGGAGAATGTGGAAAAAACAGGGGAAATTATTTGAAAGGGCTTATCTCGCGAACTACTGCAGCAATTTTAATGTTATTTAGTACAGATAAGAAGTAGACCACGTGAAGGATCATAGGCTATCGATTTTAATCATTTTTTCAGTAGCTATATATTTTATACCCGTGCGACGCCAGAGCAGGTCGCTAGTTAAATATAAAAGTTAACTAGTTTTTGTCACATTTTAACACATTAGTATGTTCCGTTCTTATTTATTTTGATCATAAAATTAACAGAGCTCAAATACGACTGATGTTACAGCCCGGTAAGCAAACACGTAGATGTTTGGCCAATTACCTGTCACTATTTATCTTTTTCACTTGGGCTATTTTCGTGTTAGATATGAATTTTAATATAATTTATCAGTTAAACAATAAAACCGACTTACCGGAGGCTCAATCCCCTACCCTATTCCCTTCCCTTGCCATCCCTACCCTCCCCTATTATCCTATTCCCTCTTAAAAAGCCGGCAACGCATCTGCAGCTCTTCTGATGCTGCGAGTGTCCATGGGCGACGAAAGTTGCTTTCCATCAGGTGATCCGTATGCTCGTTTGCCCCCTTATTTCTTAAAAAATAAATAAACAGAGTGTTAAAATGTTAGTGGTAAAGCAAAACGTTGCCATGCGACATTTAACCGAATATCCCAATATCCCCCCCCCGGCCATCTGCCGTAATCAAATCACCTGAAAACGGGATCCGTCAAATTCAGATGTTGATAATTTAGTGGTTTTAGCATTTCTATTTCATCATCGTCATAATCGAATGATGGCATAGAAGCAGAATTTCTCATCAAAGTGCAGTGGCCAGTGTCATTGACATTATGTTATGAAATAAATTTCTGAATTATACTGCAATGGCAAAAGTTTGCATGATGTGTTTTTACTAGTACATACTTCGTTATGCATAAACTACGGAACGGATATTGGCGTAGCAGTTGTTCTGTGCTTCTTTTAATTCAGGTTAGTGTTATATTAGTGAAATTAAAAGTAATTTTAAATTGCAAACTATGTGTTATTGAAAAGCGTACGACTACATAATATAAGCACGGATTACAAAAGACATCTAGTGATGTAGGTACCAGTATGTATGACTTACAATTATATATGTATCTTGACATTGTATATTTTAAGTTACAGCATTGTAAATTTTATTTTAAAAGATTAATTTTTTTCTCACTTTTTTTGGTAAAAAAGTGGGCCCCGTGCGAGTTTCTTACGCCGGTTCTTCTCGCCGGTTTAGTTCCCGAACCGGTGGTAGGCACCAGTAGTATCCACATTCTGAAAGTATTTTTTTAAAATCTATTCAGAAATAAAACAATTTTTTTATTATTTTTTTTATTTTTTAGTAAACTGTGATATGAAAATAGATATTAAGAAGCTATTTAAATATACCTTAGAATCTAGATAATTCAACAATCCATAAAAGTCAGTAAAATAAATACTTATATGATTTGTTGGAATAGTACATTACGCACCTAGGGCAGGAAAATAAGAAATGTCTCAGGTCACATGTAATTACAACAATTATCAAAAATTACATGTGATCTGAGGCGTGGTGCGCATACTATTTTTCTCATCGATGGAGGCGGAAAACGGCAACATCGGTAAGCGTAGCGTAGCGGGAAGAAAGTTGACGCTTTCCGCCCGGAGGTGAGGAAAATATATTTTATATAATGCAGGCACTTCACATGGCTATTTGTATTTGCTATTGGCTATTTCTGGTATTTGGCAACATTATTGACGAATACGCAAACAAGCAAATAAAGACAAATACGGCCTTCCACACATGGACGTCAAATACCAAACTTTTACTTGATTTTCTTTACTTGCCTATTTGACTCCTTTGATGTTCGTCAAAAACCGACAAAGGTACGGATACGTGTATTTGGTATTGGTCATATTTGTCAAATAGGCAAATAAGGCCAATATCAAACATACCGTCTACACAATATGGTAATTGTTTGGCGAATACATCAAACACGCAAATACAAATAGCCATGTGAAGTGCCTCCATAAGGTTATCTACTTGTCGCATTTAAATATTTTATCATAATAAAATAGTAATTATTATCACAATAATGGCGACCAAAACACTTAAATATCCTATTCACTTGATATATTTTAGGAGCAATTATTATAACATCATATTCGTGTTCCTGCAACTAATAAAATCGGTGTAGCGTAAATCATTATATTGTTGTCGAATAATTATTATACCTAATTAATTTGATTATTGTGCAAACCGAGAACAATCAGGTATATAATTAATATATGATTAACTATACTACCCAAAGTTTAATAATAACAGATAGCTACCCATTAGTACGGGAGATAGCTAACTATAAGAACTATATTATACTGTACTCGGCGAAACATGGCGGTAGCGGTCATTGACTCCCTGTCAAAAACTTGTCATTTTCTATACAAAGCCGCGATTGACAACATCTAACACTTCAGTGTTAATCGCGGTTTATATAGAAACTAGATGACGCCCGCAACTCCGTTGCGCCAAAATTCGTTTATCGCGCGGGAACCGTACATTTATCCGGGATAAAAACTATCCTATGTCCTTTCTCGGGACTCAAAGTATCTCCATGCCAAATTTCAGCAAAATCGGTTCAGCGGTTCAAGCGTGAAGAGGTAACAGACACACTTTCGAATTTATAATATTAGTATGGAAGTATGGATTAGAAAATGACAAGTTTTTGACACGGAGTCAATGACCGCTACCGCCACATTTCGCCGAGTACAGTATAATATTTTCACTATTTAGTAATCTGTCAGAATATTTTAAATGGTAAAGTTTATCTGTATATCCACCTGTCGGTAACCTCTTCACGCTATAACCTCTAAGCCGATTAAGATGATATTTTGAGTGGAGATACTTTGAATCCACGGAAATGACACAGGATTTGTTTCTACAACATAACAATGCGAATTCGACGAACGAAGTGGCTAACAACATCTAGTAAAATATAATATTATTTATTTTAAAAACATCTTTTACCAGTTTTTCAACTTTTCATTAAACTAGCACCTACAAGAGCACTACAGAGTTCATTACCAAGAATAAAGGCGAGAAAGGAAATTTCTGAGCACACCGACACTTAAGGATCGCTTGATAGCACTTTAGAAAATAAGCAAGAGTTTTCGAGGGTCTAGGAGGCGCATTAATGAACTTTGAAGTACAATGACAAGTCAAGGCCACTAAAATGAAATAGACTATTCAGTTGTTTAAGGGTCACCGCAGATATAAAATTTCAAGTTGGCCGACTATCGTACAACTAAATTGCGTGAGTTATGAGTATCACAATTTTAGTCGCTTTTTTTTCCCTCATGTCCCTTTGTTCCCTTTAATCTTTAAAACTACGCAACGGATTTTGATGATTCTTTCAGTGTTAGATAGCCCATTTATCGAGGAAGGCTATAGGCTATATTTTATCACGCTAGAGGAAAATGTGGAAAAAAACGGGGAAAATTATTTGAAAGGGCTAACTTGAACGCGCTAATCTCAGGAACTACTGGTCCGATTTGAAAAATTCTTTCAGTGTTAGGCTATAGGCTATATTTTATCACGCTAAGACTAATAGGAGAATGTGGAAAAAATGGGGGAAATTATTTGAAAGGGCTTATCTCGCGAACTACTGGAGCAATTTTTATGTTATTTGGCACAGATAAGAAGTAGACCACGTGAAGGATCATAGGATTCATAGGCTATCGATTTTAATCATTTTCCAGTGGCTATATATTTTATACCCGTGCGACGCCGGGGCGGGTCGCTAGTACTTCATAAAGCGAGCGAAGCCGCGGGCAAAAGCTAGTTTTATAATATAAAAAAAACTTTCAGAGCACTCTAATGCTTGACCGGGTAGGTAATGGCGTCTATAAAATCTCCAGGGCCGGTGGATATCCTTGTCAGATAAATGGTTATTTATGACACGTGAGTAAATCACACACATAAATCGCATTGCAACGATCGTATCGTTAAATTATATTTTTTGTTATCTATGACAGTGTACCATCGGGAAATTCATTCATATGTCCCGATGGTAGATAGTAGAGCAATCTAAAGGCTGTCACAGACAGAGCAGCTAATGTAAAGATGTATATTATAGCACGATACATCTCGATACATCTCGATATATCTTTCTATAGAAATCGTCAGGAGACCACACACAACAGCTATAATGTATATTTTTACATTATAGCTGTTGTGTACGATTTCTATAGAAAGATGTATCGTGCTATAATATACATCTTTACATTACCTGCTCTGTCTGTGACAGCCTTAAGAGCAATGTATTTGACTAACCATTCTAACTAACTCGAGTCCTGTCGGCTAGGAAAGCTTGAACTAATGCGACCAAATTATCTACTAAGATTTTTTTAAGTAAGTACTAAAGTGATACTTAATTAGTTTGACTAAATAAACAAAAAGTTTGAATTCACAATATCATAAATTAGTTTAATTTTTTCAGCAATTTTAACGAATTAAATAGCAAACAAAAAGTTTCTACAGCGCACAAACATTTGAAAAAGCTTCTATAACTATTTACGTAGACTTTTTGCGATCACATATTTGTCGAAGTCTGTTTGTACATTATTTCTTTCGGTTTTCTGACCTTTTAAAATGGCTTCGGCTTCAACGCCACTTGAACTAAACAAATAATATCGAGTGTCGACGTCAGACGATTCTCACCCTCATATTTTACAAATATTCGCGTTCTGCTGCTTAAATTTCCCTGACAGGGTCGATGACATGGAAAATAAATAGCCTGATAGTTTCATACATAAATATTTTTGAGGATGAAGATATCGGTTGAGTGAGAGTTTAGGTAGTTTTCTCATCGTAAGACATAATAATTACTTAGGGCCTGTTTCACCACTTTCCGATAAAGTGCCGAATAGGCTATTCACAACTTTTTTCACAGATTCTCCATACTTGATCTGTCAAGTTAAGTGGTGGATAGCCTATTCGGTACTTATCAGGAAGTGGTGAAACAGGCCCCAAGTATGATATCTAGGATTAGATAAAATCGAAGTCGAAAAAAGTCGAATCGTGCGATAGCACTCCGTTGCTTAGTCAAAATGCATTTGCCAATTTACCAAGTTAAATGTACCATCGCAGAAATTGATTCATAGGCAGATGACGAACCTATACGTCATTTGGTCAGCTGTGTCAATTTAATGTTAGGGTGCGTTTCCACTAAAGCGGAGCGGAGCTAATAGCGGTGCCCGAATTGACCAAACGTGCTATTCCAGCGGAATAACAGCGAAGCGGAGCGAAGATTTCGAGCATGGTGATTGGTCAATCCGGCACCGCTAAGCTCCGCTCCGCTCCACGTCAGTGGCAAGTGCCGGTTTGACATTAAGCGACCAAATTACATAGGTCCGCCATCTGCTTATGAATCAACTTCTCTGATAGTACAATTTTTTTTTTTACTTCTTACTTCCCTATCGAAACCGGCGAAAGCATATTGAATAGGGGACCTGGAGCTTATGTATCAATACGCATTTAAGTTAGTTTAGTTAACAAAGCCGTCTAAGCTCTCAGAGAGTATCAGGCAAAGCTAATTGTAACTTCGAGCATCAGTTTTGTCAGTTACCATCATGAGTAGTTGATTCTTTGGCAGCTAATGGCCGACATATGTCGTAATTCCGTAGGATTATGTTACTACAAAAAACACATTTATTCGGGCTGGGTTTAACATAACACGACCAAATTACTTTCATACCTGTACTGTTCGATATCTGCCTACGAATTAATTCATTATTTCGTAATTCATACCTACCAGACGTTTAAAGGTACTGTGATTTATACCTGAAAACATCTGAAAAAGAAAATTTATCAAAACCGGCCACTTACCGCCGAACAGGTAAAATGTAACAAAAATATTGATTCTGAACAAACCCTTCGGAATTTCGGTTCCATTTTCGGGAAATCGAATTCTGATAAACAAGGAGGCATCGACCTCAGCCATTTGTATGTAATCCCCAGAACAAACAAATGAAAATCGTTTTTAGAGCCGCGCAAAGAAAACAAGAGTGTTTGTTAAGTGCCAAAGAAATTTTCTATTACTTTCAAACAGTATCTAATGAAACTTAAAATAGTTTGCTTTCAATTACTTTGTAAATTGTTTGTTTTAATTTGCTCTACGTGGATAATTTTGTAGATAAGTAGGTACTTATAACAATTGTACCAGCTACATTGGGGGACGTGCATTATAGGTACCTAGATTGGTACACTATAATAGTATGTACTTAAGTAATATTTAGGCACCTACTTAATCCTTCAGGCCCCGCGCGAGCACCGGTGATCGCGACAACAATATAATACAATAGCAATTCCTGGAAATTCCGACTGAAGTATTAATAAAAAATAACATTATTTAAGGTGTTGTGCTGTATGCAGATTACGCCACAGGCGACTAAGGGCCTTTAAAAAAGAATTTAAAAATTGGTATGAAGATATTTAGGAAAATGGGAAAGGTTTGGGAGACATTGAAGACATGAGTGGATGAAGCGGCTTTCTTTGCAAACGAGCAAACTGGTCACCTGATAGAAAGCAACTACCGCCGCTCATGGACTCCCGCAACATCAAAAGAGCTGCAGACATGGGCGCAGGCATGGGTGCCAGGTGGTGCACTTGCACCCCTTGGGAATCTCGGGATCAACAGGAACATGGAACATTTTGTACCCCTCTTACCATGCCTTACAAAGATAGTTCGTAATGTTTCGGCACAAAATGTATTCTGTTGACGTAAATAGACTGTCACCGTTGTTCGTCAAAATTAAAAAGAAAAGACAGAAAACTAAAATCTGCACTCCTTGGAAATTATTTCTGCCGGCGCCACTGACCTCTTATACAAGTACGCGGCGCCCATGGGTGCAGGTGCCTTGCCGTCCTTTTAAGAGGGAATACGCTCTCTTCTTAAAGGCTTGCAGGTCGTATAGGTCCGGAAATACTGGTGACAGTTGTCAGTTCGTTTCGCTCGTGCTACGAGAAAATGCACGGTTATCGTGCGATGAACGAAATTTGGCGCAACCGAGTTGTCTAGTTGTACAAAAAAAATTATGTTAGTACACACGGATTTAAAAAAAAATACGGATGGAGCATATACACTATAAAGAGGTGAAGCATGCAAGGTACGACAATTTCGTCACAATTTCGTTTATTGTACACGTGACCGACACTCACACACGCAACTAGGTACTACAAGCCGCTGTCATTGTACATAGAGTGACGGCGCCAATGACACGCACACATCCTACACGGGCGGCCATTATGGGCCATTACTATGCTTCACTTGGGATTAGTCAAGGTTACATCCGTATTTTTTTTTAAATCCGTGGCCTATTGCGGCCGCCGGCGGCCGTAGATTTCTCAAGCGATACTGTGTATTACAACAATGAAGATAAAGTATAAAATCATATGACACTGAAACTGCTCGCCTCGCCTCCGCCATTCCGGTGTGAATCGGCCCTAATACACCTGTATACTATTATTAACGTATCTTATTACAATTTGTTAACAGTCACACTTACAAAATATAATATCAGCTGCAGATAATTTTAAACAATACATTTAAAAAAAAATCGAAGTGGACACGTGGTAGGGCCACGCCAAACCGGAATTTTAGCAGCGGCGAGGCTTTCAGTATCATAATTATGATTTTAAATTTTATTATTATTATTGTAATACACAGTATCGCTTGAGAAGTCTACGGCCGCCCGTGGCCGCGATTGGTAAGCCCGGTTTTCACTATAGGAGTAAGTGTGACAGCTGTGCACTCTAGCATGTTACTTGTATTATCGAAGCAACTTACTTCTCAGAAGTAATGTCAAATGTGTGCCTTACGCTCTGGAGATAAGGTTGAATATTTTGTTATGTTCAATTTTGGTGACATTGGTGACCCTGACGTGGTAATGTTGATGATGATGAATGTAATTTGTATAGTAGCATATGCTTTCAGTTCTTAAAACAGCGCCTAAACCCCCAAACTTGTATCTATAAGGAATCCGGAATTCTCTTAGTATCTTCGGAACCATAGTATACATTGGTGCAGAATCTTGCGTTTTGGTAGCATATGCTTAGGATGCTTCTCATAAAACCAAAATCACCATATGTTTCCATATAAATTTCGAGGAGTTCCCTCGATTACTCATGGATCCCATCATCAGGTCACCACTTTTGTGAACATGGTACCAAATTGGAGTGAAACCTAATACAACAAAACAAAAATTTCGAAAATCGGTTCACAAACGCCGGAGTAATCGTTGAACATACAAAAAAAAATATCCACAGCCGAACATCCTCCTCGTTTTTTGGAAGTTGGTTAAAAATTGTCGGCCCGTCGGCCCAGAGCGATTACAAAAGATCATAACTCAAATGCCCGGCCCGGCTAATAATTCACAGAATTCAACTTCATTCTAAAACGCCATAAATAAAAGTCGGGGCGCTTGTAAAAATTGGATCTGTCCTACATTGTAATATCTCCGGCAATAAATAACGGGACCGCCGCGTCAACAGGAAACTGAGTCGCTGTCAAACTTTGGCAGAACCAGGATTAGTTAAGCGGCAGGCCTTTTGTGGCCTTGGATTTAAGGCATAAGTACACGCTGAAGAGGCATTAGCTACTATGAGGCATAAGGCTCAACTTACACTGGTACAGAGACGAAGTAACGCGACACGTTTTTCGCAGCCCTAGATTTGTAAATCAGCGCCCAATTTGTAGAGCAGCGTCCGTAGGGGGCCTACAGATTTCGTACCTAGTGCGACGGAAAAAAGTGGCCTACACTCATAAAAAATATAAATTCTCGTTTTACGCCAAAGCATATTCATCTCTAATGTTCTTGTAAGGTACTTGTTCAGTACTTACGTTATAGGTCCAAAAATGAAATGCAGGATACGGAACCATTTAGTTTATTCACCTATTTACACTTTATGTTTTTTTGTACATTCAATGACACTAATTGTCTAAACGATTTGAAGTTACTTTACAATAGTTAGTTACTATGCAATTCACTACCGCAAGTACCGGTATATATCGGTAGGTAACTAGTACTTCACGCGCGACTGTAACAAGCTATTAATTCACTCACTTATTATTACGACTGACAAACAATATTTTACGGCCTCACCTTATATAGGCGACGGCCACAGATTACGAGTGTTACTACGGACGGCCGGTGTCGCCAATAATGAAAAATTATTCCGCCCAAAATCTGCATGAAAAGGTCGTGCAAAATAGAATTTGCGACGTAGTCTAAATCTGATGTAATATTATTTATTAGGTACCTATTTATTTTATATATGATGAAATATGATGAAATATTTATTATTTGATTTACATGTTTATAGGTACTATACTATACTAATACATTGTTCTAAGTTGCAGTAGCTGCCACATCACTCCCCTGCCGAGACCGGTTCACGGTCGATAGTGTTTTGGAAAATGTACGTGTCTACCGCTGCGCGTGATCTTTTCTTTTTCAGGTGCCGTTAGGATGACTGGATTGGATGGAGCGGTTGCTGCTGGTGGGATGACTGGATTTACTGGAGTGGCTGCTGCTGCTGGGACGACTGATTTCGTTGGAGCGAATGTTTCTGGGGTAAGTGTATCGCTCTTTTCGCTGTCTTTGCTTGGCAGGTAGGCTGGTTTGATTCTGTCTATTGTGACTGTCATCTCCTTACCTTGCACAAGTAGGTTGAATGTCTTGGGATTTCTGGTCAAGACTTTGTAAGGCCCTGTGTATGGTGATTGTAATGGACGTTTTTCAGGACCTCGGCGCAGAAAAACATATTCTGAAGACCATATGTCTTTAGGGATATAGAAAAAGCGATTTCTAGCGTGATTCGAAGCTGGTGTTGGTGAAAGGCAAGTGAAATATTTTCGTAGTCGTTCTACGTAGTCTGACTGGTCCAGCACAATTGTAGGTGATGGAGTGACAAACTCTCCAGGTAACCTCAATGGTTCGCCATACAGTAGTTCTGCTGCAGATGATTTTATGTCTTCCTTCCAGGCTGCTCTAATGCCGAGCAGGACCCATAGCAGTGATTCTGACCAATCTGCCGTATTGTGGTAGACCAAGGCTGCTTTCAGCTGTCGATGTAGTCGCTCCACCATTCCATTGCACTGTGGATGGTATGCTGTGGTGGGGCGATGTTCAGCGCCTATCATTTCGGCTAGGCGTTTAAAGAGCTGTGATTGAAATTGCTGACCTCGATCCGTCGTGATGATGGCGGGGCATCCGAATCGCGATACCCATCCGGAGACGAAGGTTGTGTGCATGTCTCGGCTGTGATGTCAGCTGTTGGGTAGACCTCAGGCCAACGTGTGTAGCGGTCGATGGCGGTCAAACAGTACCTGTAACCATTAGAATAAGGAAGTGGTCCTATTAAGTAGATGTGGACTTGGGAAAGGCGTTGGGAAGGAATTGAGAAAGAGGATAAAGGAGAGGATGTGTGACGGGTTATTTTGGAGATCTGGCAATCTGTGCATTCTTTTACCCATCTGCGGCAATCTTTTTGCATTCCAGGCCATACAAATCTTTCTCCGAACAGTTTTGCAGATGCTGATGATCCAGGATGGCTTAGTTCATGCATTTTTGAGAAGATTTTCTTCCGGAATTTTGGTGTTATGTATGGCCGGATTCTCCCTGTAGATGTGTCACAGTATACATCATTGTGTTTTTCCAATCTTAAAGCTGTTGCTGTCTTCAGTAGATTTTGCAATTCAGGATCTTGTTCCTGATCTTTTGCAAGATCTCTGTAGTTGATAGCTTCTGTGATCTCCTCTATTCTCGATAATGCGTCTGCAATTACGTTGTCGCTTCCGGATATATGTTTCAGGTCTGTGGAGTATTGAGCAATAAAATCCAGATATCTAAATTGTCTTTGTAAACTGTAAATGTTCCTCTTCTGTGCGTGAGTAGATTAAAATATCGTCTATGAACGAATATACGTTGCTCATACCCTGTAGTACTTCGTCTATGAACCTCTGAAAGGTTTGTGCTGCGTTTCTCAATCCAAATGTCATGTAGGGAAATTCATATAGGCCGAAAGGCGTAGTGATTGCTGTTTTAGGTATGTCCTCTTCAGAGACAGGGATTTGATTATAAGCTTTAATTAGATCTATTTTTGAGAATATTTTGGCTCCAGAAAGTTCGTATGTGAAATCGTTAATGTGACGTATAGGATAGCGGTCTGGTATGGTTCTTGCATTTAGGGAACGGTAATCTCCGCATGGTCGCCACCCATCATCTTTCTTAGGGAATACACATAAGTCGGAGCCAGTATCGATTAGGAACTCCAACTTGGTCTTCCTGTCGGTGACAAAGAGGCGGCCGTTGCATGCATGACAGTCATGTGCGGCCACTACTGACTGCCGTCGGCATTTCCCGAGAACGAGCAGGGGCGGGTGCATTTAAATGCCTTGTCGCCATATTTGTTGTGGAAATAGCACATACCGTTACTCCTCGATTGAGATCTCGAACGTGACCTGTATCTCTGTTTGTCGTCGTGTGTAAGTGCTTGTCGAATCTACGACGTGGTTGTCGCGACTGGTGTGTGCTGAGTTCTGCTACCTGCTTGGTCAGCTGCTCGATCTGTCTTGCCATCGCCTCCATCGCCGACCACATAGAGTCCCTAGCTGGTGTGCTGCTGCTGTCAGGTGTCGCTGCTTCCACCTGGAGTGTCGGGTGTGCGATGGCCGTTATCCTGTCTACCAATTCCGCCAACTTGTCATATCGGCATATCGCTCTGCGAAGCGATTATTGGCTGTACGGATACCGAGAGTCGGTTATACCAGGTCGTTCGTATGAACTCCTCTGGTATGTTCGGACCGGCGAGGTGTTGGAGATGCCGCAGAAATTGCGTCGGTTTTCTCGAGCCGATGTCCTCGCTGATGAGGAACTGTTTGATCTTCTCCTCACGTGGGGCGGTCAGTCGACGTATCAGTTCGGATTTTAAAGTTTCGTATTTCCTTTCCTTGGGCGGGTCTTCTATGATGTCTGCCACCTCAATTGCGTATTTGTGTTCTAGGTTACCGCATGTCGTGTAAAATTTTGCTGTGTCGTTACTAATCCCTGACAGTAGAAACTGGCCTTCCAGTTGCGCGAACCAAAGAGCCGGGCGCTCTGGCCAAAATGGGGGCACTTTAACTCCGACTCGAAATATTTCCGTCGGCGCCGGTACTACCTTGCTTGTGAAATTCGCGTTCGGATTTTCTTCGTTACTAGTCGCGGCGTTTTCTTGCGGCGTGGCCATTTTTATTTATTTATGTGTACTGTTAATTAATTGTCTTTACAAAATGTCACTATTTGTCACTGTCCGTAGTCGGTAGTGTGTCAGGGAGTGGTTGAGTGAGTCGGAACCGATGCGTAGTCGTCCAGGCCGCGGTACGTTGCAGCTAGTGGACGAGGTACCCGATGTGGCGTTGCTAGCTTGCGCGGTGCGGAGGGCGGAGTGTGATGATGATGACGGTGTGTTCTGTCGAGGGTCACCAATGTAAGGTACTTGTTCAGTACTTACGTTATAGGTCCAAAAATGAAATGCAGGATACGGAACCATTCAGTTTATTCACCTATTTACACTTTATGTTTTTGTACATTCAATTACACTAGTTGTCTAAACGATTTAAAGTTACTTTACAATAGTTAGTTACTATGCAATTCACTACCGCAAGTACAAGAATGTTAACTCCGCAATAACAATTAATATCGGTAGGTAACTAGTACTTCACGCGCGCTGTAACAAGCTATTAATTCACTCACTTATTATTACGACTGACTAACAATATTTTACGGCCTCACCTTATATAGGCGACGGCCACAGATTACGAGTGTTACTGCGGACGGTCAGTGTCGCCAATAATGAAAAATTATTCCGCCCAAAATCTGCACGAAAAAGTCGTGCAAAATAGAATTTGCGACGTAGTCTAAATCTGATGTAAAAATAAATACTAAAAAATATTTTTTAGAATTGAAATATTTTGTAGTAAATTTAATATTTATGTATATATATATTTAGTGTTTTACTCTATTTTTTGGTGTTTAAATATTTAGTAGTAAATTTAGTGAAAAAAAATTATACACATTTTTTTTTGTGTTTAAATATTTTGAAGTTAATTTTTGTACAGGAACCTAGGTAATAACTATTTTAAGCTGAAAAATAACTCAAACATGTTAAATATTTTCGTATGAGAAAATGATTTTGGTATTACCTATGTAGTAGAATTTCGAGGGTAACCCGAGCTCTTAAGGAGCCGGGCTACCCTCGAAATTCACAGTGCCGTAAATAGGCCGGTGCCACCGGCCCAGGCACAGGGCGCAGACTCTGGGGGGCGCAAGAATGGCCAAACCAGGGAGGCCTATAAAAGCATTGATCTGGCTTTAATATCTAAAAAAAACAAGGGCGCAGTTATAGAAACTCGCACAGGGCGCAAAAAAGGCTATTTACGGCACTGCTCATACATACGTAATACCAAAATCATTTTGTCATACGAAAAAATTTAACATTTTTGAGTTATTTTTCAGCTTAAAATAGTAATTGCCTAGGTTCCTACACAAAATTTTTCTACAAAATTTTTAAACACTAAAAAAATTTAGTGTTTAAAAATTTTGGAGTAAATTTACTACTAAATATTTAAACACTAAAAAATAGAGTAAAACACTAAAAAATATATAAATAAACAGTAAATTTACTACAAAATATTTAAATACTTACTTACTAAAAAATATTTTTTAGAGTTTAAATATTCAGTAGTAAATTTACTCCAAAATTTTTAAACACTAAAAAATTTTTTTAGTGTTTAAAATTTGGAAAAAAAATTGTGTAGGAACCTAGGCAATTACTATTTTAAGCTGAAAAATAACTCAAACATGTTAAATATTTTCGTATGACAAAATGATTTTGGTATTACGTATGTATGAGAATTTCGAGGGTACCCCGGCCTCTTAAATAATTAGTGACCGACCGAACTTTCGGTTTCGGCCAGTTTAGTTTCGGTTTCGGCCAAGATATAGCCGAAACTTTCGGCCCCGCCGAAACTCGGTAAGTTTCGCAGTTAACTCGTGCTTGCTCGCCGGCGAAGCCCCGGCTCATTTACCCACCGTCCATTTAATCGTGTTTTGAGGTTATATTTTGCAAATTAGTTCCAAATTATTAAGAGCCCGGGTTACCCTCGAAATTCTCATACATACGTTATACCAAAATCATTTTCTCATACGAAAATATTTAACATGTTTGAGTTATGTTTCAGCTCAAAATAGTAATTACCTAGGTTCCTGTACAAAAATTAACTTCAAAATATTTTAACACTAAAAAAAATTTTTTGTTTATAAATTTTTTTGCTAAATTTACTACTAAATATTCAAACACTAAAAAATAGAGTAAAACACAAAAAATATATAAATAAATAGTAAATTTACTACAAAATATTTCAACTCTAAAAAATATTTTTTAGTATTTAAATATTTTGTAGTAAGTAAAAAAGCTGGATATGGGTACAGTGCTTTAAAGTATAAAAATTTTGTATAAAATAAAATAAATATACAGAAACAATAACATAATTATTATATTTATAAATACATAGATACATACTATACTAAATTATAATATATAATATAATACTAAATAATAATACAAAATACATATCAATATTATTGCTGTAAGATACATTTTTAGAATTAAAATTTAACACCTCAAACTTAGATAATATTCTTTTAAAGAAGACTTTAAAATATTTAAAGTTTTGGCTTGCCTGATTCGTGTAGGTGGGGAGTTCCAGAGGAGTGTGGACTAGACAGAGAAGGACGAGTGGAAAAACTGTGCGGTGAGTAGGGATGACCTCAGCTCTTGCCTGTCATGACAACGAAATGTAAAGGTATTTTTAAGGTATTCAGGACTGTTGGGATCAAAAAGGATGGTGTAAAGGAGTGATAGTACACGAGCATTGCGACGGTCACGTATCGGCAGCCACTTCAGCTTATTGCGAAACTCTGAAACATGATCGAATTTGCGTAATCCAAAGATGAATCTTAGAGACAGATTTTGAAGGAGCTCAAGTTGGTCCAGCTTGTCCTCACTTACGTTAATGAAGCTGACATCGGCATAATCTAGGAGTGACAAAAACAGTGACTCGGCCAGGGCTACTTTTGTAGGAATCGGCAAAACGTATCTCAGTCTTTTTAGAGAGTGCCACGTGGAAAACACTTTCCTACTTACTTCCTTCAGGTGCTGAGACCAAGACAGTTGTTCATCAATGTATACACCAAGATTCTTGACTACTTTACTATAGGGTATTACTGTATTATTGATAAGAGCTGGTGGTAACGTATTCCAGTTAATTTTAGAAACAAGCCCCGGACTGCCAATAATTATTGATTGCGACTTTATAGGGTTTAGAAGTAAACCATACTCATTACTCCAATCACAAATGGCCGATAAATCTTTATTCATAACTCTTTTTCTCATGTGTTAAAAATGTTACAGAGCAGTAAATTTCAAGTAAACAATCGTCATTTTAAATATTTTATCAAGTTTCGGTTTCGGTTTCGGCCGAAACTGAGAGTAAGGCTGAAAGTTCGGTTTCGGTTTCGGTTTCGGCTGAAAAATCAGTTTCGGTGGACACTATAAATAATACAACAATAGAAGTTAATACGCTGTAGGCAACGTGACACGTCGCGACGCTTCCACTCTGCCCCAGTGTGAGTTGAGCCTAAAGATATTGTAGCAGCCATACAGTCTATCGAAATTTTGGAGGTCGGCAAGAAATATAAAATGTATGACGTCAGTGGTCTGACCGAGATGGCGAGTATAGCACCCCGCTCAGTCAGAAGATCTTACTTTGTGGCTACCACTCAGTAGCATTTAGATATATTTTTACATCCGCCGACCCATGTACGAAATCGACCGACGGGGTATAATGGACGCTGCCGCCCACCTAAGACGCAGCCTCTAGGCCGCAGCCTACACGGCCTATTTATAAATCCGGGGCTGTTACCACACATTGCAGGTGACCTTCGACAAAAACACTCTTCCTTCTGGACATCACCATCACTCCTCGCATGTTTACTTCATTCACCCATTTACGTTCTCATTATACTAAACGTGAACCATTACTTACTTGAACGTGAACAGTGTGAAATGCTCCATATTGCTCTCTTGTGTTGAGTGGCGTCACCGCTCCGACGACGCAGGGCACTGGAACAGTGTGGCCTCGCTTGAGACCCTGTAGGTTTTGATTGACCCTGTAGGACTGACTAACTAGCAAATTCATTGAATGAATTCAAATTCATTGAATGAATTTGCTACTCCATTTAAATTAAATGACTAAAGGCTGTGTTCATAAGATTTGACTGGACAAACCTAACTTTATGGCGGGTAAACTCCCGAATTCCACGATGTCATTTAATTGGCAATAAAAATTAGCAAAGTTATCAAGGGTGGACGGATTCGCTGGATTAAAGGACACAGAGAGAAAAGAGAGGCAGTTATAAGTGTGGAACACTAATAAAACGAGTGAATAAACTATTTAACTATGTATTATCTTCCACATCTCCTATCCACCAAAACACTAGACTATTCTCACAATTACTCGAGTATTTTGTATTAAAGTCTTTTGTATTTACATCACAAGCATTCTCCATAGGTTCTGTCTTTATATCGTCTTCAAATATCGCCTGATGATCTACAAAGTGGTATTGTCCTGAACCTGTAGCTAGTATAGGCCTAAGTGGATGTATTGATATGCTGTTGCAACAATCTGTATGCAGCGGAAACTGAAATAAAAAAAAGTCTTATGAAAATATGTTATTAAATATTTAACATACTTTTTGAAATTATTTGATAGTTGCCAAAATATAGAAGAAAATAAAAAAAATACAATTTATTTGTACTGATTGGCACAACTCTTCCTTGCATTAGGTCCATACTCCATACAAATTAAACGGCTTATTTTAAATAAGTATTATTATAACAATTTTTAATAGGCCTGCCGCCTGAGACAACACATAGTGATTTTTTCAACTCATTATGAAATATTTTAATAATCCATTTGTAAGACAAAGTGTATCGGTATTTGTCTGCCTATCTTTTACCTATTCATGTCTAAACTGCTGAAACAATTTTGATAAAACTTGGTATAAAGATACTTGGGTCCTGGGAAATGAGAAAGGATAGTTTAAACAGCCTCCCATGTGTTTCTAAAGTCGCGTATTACGATGATCTTGTAGGCAGCGCAAAGAATTTCCGTGCTTTCAAACGTTTTTGCCATAAATTCTATTGGAAACAATCCAACACAAACTTGTCAGTTTAAGTATAGGTCATTTTTATTAAGTAGGCTTACAATACAATTTAATTATTTTCCCGTGGTGCTCCCCCCTTTGTTCGGACATTAATGTCACGAAAATTTGGCTGTCTCCCGCTTTGCTTGGGGAGGGAAATTGGATTTCTCCTACTCCTCCTACCTTCTTCTGATTAATTTCGTTGCGGGTCCCAAGACAGATTTAGCTTGTCCCTCGGGCATCCCTTAGAATTTAGATCATATCAAAGGATTTTCGTGGTTGGTTACCACTGTTGATCCTGGCGACACAGGAGTTGTAGTGGTGGGAATGTGTGGTGGGCCATTTGCCCGTTTAAAAAAAGGATAGTTTTTATCCCGAAATAATGTACACTTCCCGCACGCGAAACAAATTTTGGCATAATGGAGTCATCATCTCGTCTAAAATAATATTTTGTTAACATTTACCTTAAAAGTAACATTGTCTTTATCAACATCTGTTACATCTAAACCATCTTTCCAACTAACAGCATTCTCATCCCAGACTTTCACAATACCATCAGTGCCACCAGATACTAAGTATTTTCCGCACGGAGAAATATCAAAGTAAATCCTTTGGTTTGTATCCACTACCCTTGAGAGTATATTTATAGGACGTCTGTAGTATCTTATGTCCCATACGAGAAGTTTGTTGTCTTTTCTTGCACCGGATACTAATTTTAGGCCATCTGGTGTAAATTTCATGTGTGTGACTCCACCTGTAATTATTATATTAAAATCAATTTTCCATCAAAATCAATAAAATAAAAGCATTTAAAATGCTTTGTTTTACCCAGTATCAGTCTCACAACTAACAGAGACTCAATAAGACCTTTTAATCTTTAATTAACAAGCTGTTGAGGGTTAATAAACTTAACCCTCTTGCTTTTCAGGTTTCTTACATACTTATATAAGTACTATCGTAGAAGCTGATTCCTAGGCAGATGGGGGACTTAACCAACCAATCACAGCTAAGTGGTAACATTGACATTTTTTTTAAATTTATTGGGCGCTGGAAGCCTAGGATTCAATTTCCTTGGGTATACAAGCCTCAAAAATCTAAATTACAGTTATCAGCTACCTGAGTGTCCATGCATTTTACCAATACTCTTGTATGTGCCCATTTCATTGATGTTATATAGAGTGATTGTTGTATTCCATGACCCCATGGCTACTAAATTTCTGTCCGTTGCAAAACAGGAGGCCGGCGAATTAGTTTTATGCTCAACAAACTCTCTGCCTGGTCTGAAAAAAAGGAATCTAAATGTTATTCAAATATTTAAAAGTAAATCCTACAAGGACTAATAACTAAAAAAATACAAAGATTTTTTTTTATTTCTATATAGACCAGTTGATAAATAAGTTATAGAGTCATACAATATTGTAGACTCAATTATTATATTCATTGCAGAGTGTGACATAGTTTATACCTTTCCACATCAAAAGTTCTTAAAGCCTTCTTATATCCAGCAATAATTCTTGTTCCATCCGAGTTGAAAGTCACCGACAAGGCCGGCTCCATCTCGTCAACAGCATTGAAACCTCTGTACGAACATCTGAGTGATCCATCAAATGCATCCCACATTTGAACTGGTGCATTTTGTTTCGTTGTGAGCCAGCTGTAAATGTTAAATTATTATTTCTTTAAATGTAAAACTTCAATAAGTCTCTAACAAGTTACTTTAAATTAAGAAGGTTTGTAACTTGTTAAAGTATTATTGAAGAAACAAATGTTACAGACAGATACACATAAATACATTACTAAACAGCGCTTACCAACAACTTTCTAGAATATTACTATTCATGCCAGGATACCAACAGAAGTCATAGACTAGGCCGCCTTCTTTTGTATGAATTATAGAGTCTAGAATATCAATAGTGCGTTCTCTGGACACGTTGCCCGTATATAAGTCTCTTGGGAGCTCCTGCACGTGTACTCCATCGTTGTTGACCACGCTCAAGCAACACGTTCCGTCTGGGGACCATTTACAACCTCGCAAGTAAGGCTGGAGTTCACCACTAGCTTTTTTATTCGAAAGCGACCACGAGGAGTTGCACAGTTCCACAAGAGTTTTGTCAACAAACAGTGAAATATATTGTGATAAATATTCTTCGCTTACATCGCTTTGTAAGATTGTATTTCCATTTGTATTGTCCACTTGGGATGAATTTATTGTTTCATCATCAACCGCTGTTATTGGGTTACCGTGAAGTTCAGTTTTGTGGTCATCGATTTCCATGTGTTCTAATGTATCAAAATCTTCCATTTTTGTCTAAAAATTATCAAAAATTATCTGTTATTCCGCATTTATTACAATGTTTACATGCTGACTGCTGCTGCCCTGCTGCCTCATGCTTGTGACTTCTTCTTCCCAGAGGTATTTTGACAAGTGATGACTGTTGACATATATTTTTTTTTTTATTCGTAAATTCCTGACATTTGACAATGATCTTTCGTTTGCTGACCTTCTCACAGGGCTTCATAACGTTATCGAATAACAGAAAAAATATCGTTACGTATCGTTTTTTTCATAATGGTAGCCAGATAACGTCATTTTTTTAACGATATCTAGTAAAATAACGTTATATTTATCGTTATTATTAGAACGTTATATTTTCGTTATGGCATAGCAAAAAAGTAACGTTATAATAATAACGGTAAATATAACGTTATTTTCTGGTATCAGGTATGCGATCGTGCACGGTGCACCAAATCTCACTCATATTTAAAATGTAATAAGCGTTCTCTGTGAAAATACAAAGAAAAAATACACCTTAAAAGCGTGATTACGTTTAGAAAATTTTCCCGCCTGTCATGACTTTCTTGACGGACTATAACGTTATCAAAGAACATATATTTACCGTTATAAATCCTATATAACGTTATAACATTAACCGTTATTAATATCAATTTTTAGCGTTATTTTTAATATCGGGTAAATTTTCATAACATTATCTATGCCCTTGAAGCAGTAACGTTATGAAAAAATAACGTTATTTGAAGCCCTGCCTTCTCATAGACAATGCACTTTGTCTATGGTATAAATATGTTAAAAAATTGACATTGATGGTTGACATTGACGTTACATTTGTATTTTTGTCAAAACTTCAATTCTTTGCACAAAAAACAAATTGTTATTGTAGTTTTTGGGCTTGAATTTACTGCCTGGAAATTAATTTAAATTTAAAGCTTAATTATTTCTTTGCAATTAACTTATTGTCTGAGAATCAGTAATGAGTATTAGCAATAATTTAATCAAATGTGTGTTTTTATTAGCAAGATCTGATATTTACTATAAAATATATTATGAGCGTAAATAAGTAATAACAGTTCACGTAATAACTCAAAAACTTTTGAATATTTCCGACGAATTGAATGGAATCTCGATGATTCGTCGCGAAGAACTTTGTAAATACATTGTCTGTTAATATACGTGTAAATGTAGACTTTAGATACCAAATATATCGATACTTTGCAGATGTCTCTTAAGATAGTAAATCGTGGTTTTCGGTCGACTGCGAGATTTTTGTCAAAAAACATGTCTGTGGGTGAGACTCCCGCCAAAGCGGCGCTGTGCTGCGAAGACGCTGAAGGCTCACCACCAACCTACGCAATGTACGAAGCCTTAAAAGACTCGTGTCAAAACAACGCATCATATTTCCAACCTGATGATAGTGAAAATGGACAGCGACTTTACCAGGGGTTCATGACACTCATAGACCACATAGACTCTGTTTGGCCAATTGTGGATCATGTGAGAAAGGTAAGCTACATTTTTGTTAGCTACTAATTTTGCGGATACAATAATAAAAATATCTTCCTGGTTCTAATTCTCAAATTGTAGGACATAATCCATCCCCAGTCTTATGATCTGTGTTTAAACTTGAACAAAATTTACTTAGTTATTTTTAAGCCAATATGATAGAATAAATAAACAGATCTTTTGCTTCCGTAATGCTTCAACTTCCTCGCGGCCACATCGATAATAATAGATAAGCTATTGTGTCTGGTTTTTCCACAATCGAGGTAATAATATTAGTAGAGATGAAACTGTTGGCTCTATCTTTTATTTATTATATTTAACCTTAATGATACTTACATGACCTAATTATAATTATGAAATCAATTTTCCTATTTTGTATCTGCTTTGTATACATATGACTATTTAATTTGACACATGTGTAATGTAGATGGTGGTGTATAACGATAAAAGATAACAAAGATTTATGTTAACTTATCGGGAGCTATAAACAGATGCTTAATTAACAAGTTCATTGTATGCCACATACAATTTATTGCTATTAGTCATTCTATAATAATTAAAGGGATATTAAATGTTAACCTTTGCCCAAAAATTTTTTTCTTGTTACCTTACTTAGGGCCTGTTTCACCACTTCCTGATAAAATGATAGATAGGCTATCCACAACTTTTTTGTCAAATTCCCCATACTCTGTCAAGTTAAGTGGTGGATAGGCTATCCAGCACTTATCAGGAAGTGGTAAAACGGGCCCTTAGAGAGAGCTTTCCTTAACCAATAAATTATCATATTCTAAGAATTTGAGAGTTTTTTATTATAAAATAATAATACCCACAAATAGATAATGCAGTGCATTAAATAATAATTATCATTAGCATGCAATGGAGTAAAATTTCTGTATTATTACTTATTACATATTAAAATAATTTATGATAATTATGTTCTGTTCTGAGATGTTAGTCTGTGTTTTATAAAAATATTTTCCTAACCAATCTGCATGTATTAAATTACTAATTTAAGTTTAGAGGTAAAATAGAAGTTACATCTTATTTCTTACAATAATAAATTTACAAGGAGGAAATATTTTATTGTATATTTCTTTGTATTGAATAAGCACTAAAACTGTTGGTTTACATTGGATTAAATTTAGTACTAATTACAATCAGGCAGGAAATCGCTATTAATATAATGTTAAGATATTTCAAAATTTAACTACAGCTGTTATATTAAATAGGCAAAAGTTTTTTAATGTTAGTATGCCACGCAAAAACTAAGACATGAACTTTGATCATATTTGGCATAGCAGTAGTTAAAATTAACTCGATGCTACTTTTTATCCCAAAAAGCGCCGTCCTATGGGATACTTTAGTAACTGGGATTCTCCCATGGTATAACCTGGGATAAAAGCTATTTATTAATACTTTGGGTATTTTGTAGGTGGCCCCACTATATGACTTTGACAGTAAGTCACCAGGCAATGGGTACAGGAGTTTCGTATCAGTTGTGGACAGCTGTATACTACATGGACTGAAACTGAGTCGACAAGTTTGCACAAAGCGAGATGCACTATTGTTCCGGAAAGGATATTTTGTCAAGTAAGACTTCTATTTATTTCTGTTCACTATTAGACAGGACCTACTGAAATATACATGTCATCTGGAACTGAATCCTGTAGCCCGATAGTTTTTTATGGAATTACTAGAAAAGTCAGAGATTATAGTATAAGCCAAAGAAATCAGTTTATTTAACAGATTTCTCCTGTGAATGTTGGCTTGTGACTCAAAATATCTCCATACTTCATTTCATCTCAAATCAGCTTAGCAGTTTATACTACCAAGCCAATTTGAGAGGATATCACATCCTCTACTCAGACCAAATAAAAAGTATTTTTATTTGATCTGAGGCATGAAAGAGGATTTGATGTGACAGACGCAGTTTTGAATAATTTGTAATACATAGGTATTTCTAGAAATATTATTATCCCACCAAAAAACATTTTCATGTAAAAATGCTGCCAAGATGAGAACATAATAGTTCGTGATGTCAAAAAGTGGTGAGATCTCATGTAGAGCCAAGTTTCAAACCTTACACACTCAGCCTTAAATCTAAAAACCTTAATTTTACACATAAATCCCGGCAGAAGAGTAGTTCAAAGCTCACAGCATGACCAATAACAAAATGGCCAAGCCACCCATTTTGACTAATGTGTAGAGTTTTTAGATTCTTCTCGTGCGGCTGACACATTATATCAAGTATTTGCCGCGATTTACACATAAATCGCGGCAAAATACTTGATATAATGTGTCAGCCGCGCGAGAAGAGAGAAGAACCTTAATTTTACACATAAAATTAAGGTTTTTAAATTTAAGGCTGAGTGTGTAAGGTTTGAAACTTGGCTCTACATGAGATCTCACCACTTTTTGACACCACGAACTATTATGTTCTCATCTTGGCAGCATTTTTACATGAAAATGTTTTTTGGTGGGATTTCATTTCTTTTTGTAAGTTTTTATGAAATTAAGAGGCATATGAGCATGTGCACTCGCATTATTAGAAAAGTTGCAAGTGCTTTGCCAGCTATTAAGAGGGGATAGGTTATATATAAAATTAGGGGACAAACGAGCAAACAGGTCATCTGATGGAAAGTACTACCGTCGCCGAGTTGCCATACTTTCAGAAAGAAAATGGTTAATTGAGGGAATAATAATTTTGAAGTCGGTGCCAGTTCCAAAAGTTTCAAATTTTCTGTCAAAGAAATAAAGATTCAGCTATATCTGGTACCGACTTCAAAATTATGAAGATTGAGTACAGAAATAGTTAAAGTTTAGCCGAATTCGGGAAAAGGCACTACATATTAGATAGGAAAAATTATTTAATACTTTTTAGTTCATATTATAAGGATGCTATTAATATTGTTTTTACCTTGGAAGTCGGTTTTAATTTTTTGTTAATTATGAAGGAATAGGCTAAGGGAATAAGCAGAAGAGAATAGGGACAGGGAATATTGTATTGGTATAGAGTGCAGTTGGGCCTCCGCTTATCTCACTCGCTAGCGGCTAGACGAAACACAGCGCAAGCGCTGTTTCATTCCGGTTTTCTGTAAGTCTGTGGTCTCTTAAGGATAACACGTATTTTTTAGGGTTCCGTAACCATAGGGTAAAAACGGGAACCTATTACTAAGACTTCGTTGTCTTTCCGTCTGTCCGTCTGTCTGTCTGTCTCCAGTCTGTAACTCAAGAAAATAGCGAGAGAGTTGAAATTTTCACAGATTATGTATATTTATTGCCGCTATAACAACAAATACTAAAAACAAAATAAAATTAATATTTAAAGGGGGCTCCCATACAACAAACGTGATTTTTTGGCCTATTTTGCTCTATATCAATAATGGCAACAGGTGGATACTTGATTTTTTGTCAATGTCCATGATAATATGTCTACTTTAATATTTAATAATAATATTAAAATAAAATAAAAAATAAGGGGGGCTCCCATACAAAAACACAATTTTTGGCCTATTTTGCTCTATAAGTGTACGGATATAGGTTAAGTTGAGTTTGATATATTTTTTTTTGTTGTTTCTGTACTGATAGTATATGACATACCAAATTTCAGCTTTCTCAGACTTCAGGAAATACAACAGTTTTAATGATAGGTTGAGTCAGTGCCAAAATTGTGGGTTTTTGGACACCTATAAAATCTAAAGTATAATAGCTACGATATCCAAACTTTGCGCATTTCATTACTTCGCTCAAGTCATTCTATCCTAAAAATTTCAAGTATTTGGCATTATCTAAACCAAAGTTACGAGGGTTCAAAAATACGACGAAACGTTTCGAGAAAAGATAGGTAGTGCCCTTGCGCGCTTCGCTTAGCTCATCTTGGCGGGGGTAGATATGATAGAAAATACCAGCTAATACCTATACAAATAATCTATAATCTATATAATAAGTATGTCTATCGTCATACATAGATTTTATGTTAACAAACAAATGTCAATTGTTATTGTTTATTTACATGTTTACATGTACATGGTAAATCAACCGCGTAATTAACGCTTACGTCTCCATAGCTACTAATTACTCATTAACATGCCACCTCGGCTTGGCACAAAAACGTACGTGTTTGGAATCCCAAACATACTCTATTTTTGACCGACTTCCAAAAAGGAGGATGTAATATGTTCGGCTGTATGTTTTTTTTTGTATATTCAACGATTACTCAGCCGTTTGTGGTCCGATTATCAAAATTATTTTTGTGTTGTATAGGGTTTAACTCGAATTTGGTAGCATGTTCACAAAAGTGGTGATCTGATGATGGGATCCTTGAGGAATCGAGGGGACTCCTTGAAATTTGTATGGAAACATATAGTGATTTCGATTTTTTCTGAAGCATTCGAGGTAAATGCTACCAAAAAGTAAGACTTCGCACCAGGTTATACCCTGGATCCGAAGGTACCGAACAGAACTTTTGAATGCTTATAGGTACAGGTTCGGGGATTTAGGTGTTGTTTAAACAACTGAAAGCATAAGCTAATACATCAATTTGATTAATCATCATCATCACAACCATAATTATACCATGAGTCATCACACTATGACCCAATTATTGGTACTTTTCGTGATATTTTGCATCGAAGCAGATGTTTTTGATGATGATTTCGCTGTTTGTAGACCGATTTTCAAAATTCTCGTGTTGTTGTATAGGATGTAATCTTAATTTTGTATAACAATTACGAAAGTGGTGAGCTGATGATGGGATCTATGAGCAATCGAGGGAAATCCTTGAAATTTATCAAAACGCTCATAGTGGTTAGAATGTTGTTTCTAGTAAGTTAAACATATGTTACGAATAAGAGAAATTTCATACGAAGGTGTCTCTTGGTGCAAAGGCACTGAACAGAACTCCTGAACCTTTAAAGATAAAATTTTGGAAATTGCAGCATCGCTTAGATAACTGCAAGCATAATGTGAATAGTTAACATTCGTATTGGGGTTTTACGCATAAAGCCTAATTTTATAGATACTTAACTAAAAAGAGTGAAATTATTATTTTTTAACAAAAAATTAAAACCGACTTCCACGGTAAAAACAATGGTAATATGAACTAAAAAGTATTAAATAACTCTTACTCTTTAATAGCACGCCTTTTTCAGAATTCGTCTAAATATCAACTATTTCTGTACATATACTACAGTCTTCATTACTTTGAAGTCGGTGCCAGTCCCAAAAGTTTCAGATATTCTGAGATTACTGAACTCACGATTAAATTAGCTGGTACCGACTTCAAAATAATGAAGACTGTAGTATATGTACAGAAATAGTTGATATTTAGACGAATTCTGAAAAAGGCGTGCTATTAAAGAGTAAGAGTTATTTAATACTTTTTAGTTCATATTACTATTGTTTTTACCTTGGAAGTCGGTTTTAATTTTTTGTTAAAAAATAATAATCTATGACAATTAATGCATTAGTAATGTCTTAATTAAAG
This sequence comes from Lysandra bellargus, assembly GCA_905333045.1. NCBI lineage: Eukaryota > Metazoa > Arthropoda > Insecta > Lepidoptera > Lycaenidae > Lysandra > Lysandra bellargus. Next base: position 6,454,753 of record HG995354.1, read on the forward strand.
CCATTTGAAGCCTAGGGTCAGTGGCGGCATTACCTATTGCGAGGCCCCGGTCAGCAGGTCTTTGCGAGGCCTTTCGGCCGACAACAGGACTTCACCGCCAAAAAAATTGAAATAAAATGCCTCTTTATGACTTTTTCCTTGACGCGAGACCCCTGCAAGAGCGAGGCCCCGGGCGATTGCCCTGTTAGCCACCCCCGAAGGCCGCCACTGTCTAGGGTTACCCTAAACGATATAGGACGTAACGAATAAAGTGAAGTGGCGTAATATTTGTTCTATACGTACCTAGCTAATGCCAGGTTTCTGACATTGTTTGTCGTTAGGGCCAACCCACACGTACGACAACCACACCACGCCGCAACGACAAAATGCCGTCAAGCAGTGGTTACGTGTGAATGTTGTCGCTGCAGCTCTTTGTAGTTGTGTTGTGGTACAGACAAAATGCCGACGTGCTTGCGTTGTAACTTGTAGCCAGTAATTGCGATGTGGTTACGTACGAAAGTCAATGAAACAGACGGTTGGGAAGAGCACGGGTGGCGTGTACTGTTATTGCATCGACGCAACGTAGAAGATCGACAGCGACTGCAAAATGTGGTACGTGTGAATAGTCCAGTTCATTTTCAATACGAAATATAGGTATGCCCGACCACGTGGTGTGGTTGTGGCAGGGCCCTCGCTACCATATGTGCAATGTGTGCAATGCACACGGGCGCCATCCTTCGGGGCGCCAAATCGCCATCTTTAGGGGCGCCAAAACCAAGGACCCAAAAAATTTGCCTAAAGAGGCGCCAAAATCCTTTTTTTGCACACAGGCGCCAGTAGCCCTTACGGGGGCCCTGGGTTGTGGTACGTGTGGGTTGGCCCTAAACTCATGTCAAAAAACCGCAGAAACCAAAAGTCGCGCTTCCTTTCAGTTTTAACTCCTTAGATGTGAAAACCACAAGAATTATAGCAGGAGCTTTTAGCTAACGAATATATTATCATTGAACAGTAAAATGACTTGGAGCCAAGTAGTTCGTGACAACAGTCCTTGTGACTTATGACAGACGTCCATCCATCCTACAGTGACTGGGCATTTTCCGGTAGTCTAGTCAGCAGTCTGCTAAGAATAGATTCCTATAGATTAACATGTAAACCACAAGCAAACAACTTCGATATTGTAAGGACAAAAATAAGGTTATTTGAATGGTCAAGGAAAACGCACGCCAATAGATTCTAACTTGAAGATAAAATACTATTCTGATTTAATTTACACGATTAATATAACGGTTTAATTGAATGGTGGATTTCTTTTAAAGGAATTGGGAACCAAAATTAAATGCTCCTTTAGAGTGTTAGAACAGGTCGTCAGTTTTTTTTTTTTTTTTTGAGGTCAATATAGTGAGGTGAATGCGACCTTAGGTAGCTGGTAGGTCAGTATTTAGGTTCCGCAGATTATTATAGGTATAGATTAGGTATACGAATTAATTATTTATATCGATATTTATTTACCCTTACGTATGGATCCTATTTATGTATGGAAATATAAAAATTTTTATGTTGTCAAAAATGATCTACCGTAGTTATAGTAGGTACCTAGGTACTGATTGATTGATAGAGCTATTTTATAGTTAGTAAAGCTTAATGCGTATCAAGACACGTTGTTTTTAATCAGTTATAATATTAAAGTAAGTAATAACTATTACATATTTGTGTGAACTAACCCTCCACCACCAGTGTTGCCACTTGCCAGTGATGTATGTTCAAAAGTTACCTAATGTCATGCGAAAAGTAACATTTTGAGGGGAAAAGTAACATTTCGTATTATTTTCAATGACGCGGGGGGTGGATCCATAATGCACTGTGATTTTTTAGAGTTCCGTACCCTTTTAAAACTTCGATGTATATTGTATGTACGTCTGTCCGTGTGTCTGTCTCGGCTGTATCGCAAGAACCACTATAGACCCTAGACTTAAAAACTTGACATGACATTTTCACAGTATTTCTGTTCCTTATAATAATAGTTAAAGGGGGCTCCTATACAACGAACTTGATTTTTTGGCATTTTTTGCTGGATAACAATAGGTAGGCACTTGAAATTTCCCCTTATAAAAAAAAGAAAGAGCCCCTTATAAAAAAAAAACACACAATGTTTAGCCTACTTTTGCTCTATCACGGCACGGAACCGTTTATGAGTGAATCAGACTCACACTTGGCCGATTATATTTTATTTTTAAGAAGGCATTTTATTTTGTTTAGCTCCAAGTCTACAAACATGACGGTCTAAACTAAAACTAAAACTCAACAAAACTTAGTGCGTTTCGTTTCCACATTTTTGGTTTCAAACATCTTTTATTTTCAATTACCAAAAGTAACGTAAAAGTAACATCTGTAGTCATATCACATGAATGTAACATGCAAGGGTCAAAAGTAACGTAAAATGTTACAAAAGTAACATTCTGGCAACGCTGGTCACCACTGTAACTCGAGAACGGTAATGGCATAGACTATAGAGAGTTGAAATTTTCACAGATTGTGTATTTCTGTTGCCGCTATAACAACAAATACTGAAAACAAAATAAAATTAATATTTAAGGGGGGCTCCTATACAACAAACGTGATTTTTTGGCCTTTTATGCTTTATATCAATAACAAGCGACCCGCCCCGGCGTCGCACGGGTATAAAATATATAAATATACAGAGTGCAATTAAACCTTCCTGCCAAATTTTTTCCAGGGCTTAAGTATCATTAGGAGAATCCATTTAACCAAAAAAAATTGGGTGTTATTTTTTTTGTTAATGACATATTTCATCCCATTTAAAATCGTTGCAGAATGCTCACTCGCGGCGCTGGGTATGATCGGGGGTGACGCGGGGCGAAGCGCGCGCGCGGGGGCACGTCACGCGCCGGCGACGCGTAGTGTCCATTAATTGTAGTGTTTTTTAGGATAACTTTCGGAGGCTATTTCTCAACATTTTAGTACTGAGTGATTATAAAAGAAAAATACGTGTATTTTTATTTTTATCAAGGATCAATATACCAAAATTTGGCAGAAGGTTTAATTGCACCCTGTATAGCCACTGAAAAAAAATATTAAAATCGATAGCCTATGGGGAGTTTCAAAAAAATAATACAACAGTCATTTTGACATGTCCTTCATTTAAATATTTATTTTATTAAAAACTTTGACCATTATTGGTATTTATTTATAAAGTAACTGAAAGAGTGTCTATTTGTACTTAATTTTGGATAATTAAAAACTTAATTCAAATAGAAAGAAAAAAGAAATTATGGTGATATAATTTATCAAGGCCCTCTTTTTCCAGTGTCCCCAGTAACAATTTAAAACTTCGGACTGAATTAAATTAAAATTTTCTGGAAATACTTGACACATTCAATTGTTTTTTTGGTTAAATGAACCATGTTCTTTACTTTTTAGGCTCAATTTAAAGCGTAAGACTATTCCATTTAAATTTGCAGTTATCTGTTGTCCCCGGAATATGCTATTTCCGGACATTCCAGTTTTGTTACCATAATTTTTTCATGATAACATTCTACTAAAATATATTTTTTGTGTTCTGTTTATGGCGAAACAAATATTCAGTACGATGGGCCATTTTAATACGGCTTGTAATATATAATACGGCTATATAATACGGCTGAGTAATGTTTTTCGGTGGTGCAAAGAAATGTGTAATCAGTTGGAATGGACCAAAATTGATAGTCAGGTTTGTTACGACTGTTTGATTATTTTTACTATCTTTATTTGTAACTTATTAGTTTGTAAAGATAGACTGATTTTTGAACTAAAAGTAAGTGTGTGTAGTTTGATTCAGCGTAAAACAGAAAAAGTTTTACATATCTTTAAGTGTACGGTAGGCGCATAATGTTACTTCGGTTCTGTTACTGTTTACAGGGTAACATATAGACGGACCGGCAAAGTAACAAAACCGAAAGCACAAAGCTAGTCATACACTGTGGATTTGCATGGTGATAAATTATCTAAGAAGTTTCAATTAAATTCAATTTTTGTAAAGTTAAAGTTAGCTGATAGTTTGTTTAAAATTTTTGTTTTACAAATAGGTATAGGGAGAGGTTAAAAAATTAAAATCCAGAGTAAATTAAGGAAAATTTTACGAAGATTAAATAAAAAAAGAAAAATATATCGGAACTGAATCCAGCTGAGGCAGAAGCTAGAATAGACGAGTGGAGTTACGAAAAAAATAATTACTAATTTTAATATAATATTGAAATCTAAGTCTTGTACACTATGCCTTAAAATTTTGTTACTGTCGGTTTTGTTACTGTCCCTGGATTTATTTAAGGTATTTTTAAGATTTTGCCGTAAATTTCTATCTTATGAGATATGTCTCGTGTCTTAGCTAAAACAATTAATATTAATTTTTTAATTGCATTCAGATTTTAAACAGCTCAATTTTTGAGAAAGTGCTATAGAAAATGGATGTAGTTTTGGATAGTAGTAGTAGTAGTAGTAGTAGTAGTAGTAGTAGTAGTTCTAATATGTTTTAAAATGTGCAGTGTCTTAATCTTTTTTGTAAATAACGTAAAAGAACTGTATTATTTCAATAAATACGCCAGAGTCTCAAAATATATTATAGTTTTATTTCTATTCAACTTGATTATGGTAACAAAACGGACACAAATTTGATACTAACTCACATATTTTTGAATTTTTTACTAGTAAATAGTCTATTAGTCACGAAAAAAATATGACATTTAAAAAATTTAGTAATATACTAAAATCGTAAAACCGCATTATGTGAAAGTTATTATTTTTGGCCGATTTTTCTGTGTTGTATTATTTTTTTTAAACTCCCCCTATGATCCTTCACGCGGTCTACTTCTTACCTGTGCCAAATATCATAAAAATTGCTCCAGTAGTTCGCGAGATAAGTCCTTTCAAATAATTTCCCCCGTTTTTTCCACATTCTGCTATTAGTCTTAGCGTGATAAAATATAGCCTATAGCCTTCCTCAATAAATGGGCTATCTAACACTGAAATAATTTTTCAAATCGGACCAGTGGTTCCTGAGATTAGCGCGTTCAAGTTAGCCCTTTCAAATAATTTTCCCCGTTTTTTCCACATGTTCCTCTATTTCTTCGCTCCTATTAGTATTAGCGGGATAAAATAGCATTCCTCGATAAATGGGCTATCTAACACTGAAAGAATCATTAAAATCCGTTGCGTAGTTTTAAAGATTAAAGGGAACAAAGGGGCATGAGGGGAAAAAAGCGACTTTGTCTTATTATATCGACCCCTCTGGGTAGAAACGTCGTAAAAGCCAAATAGCCATTTTACAGTATGGCCAAAAAATAAAAATCGTAATTTTGTTTCACGCATATTTTTTTATTCTGTGAAGCTATAATTAACCCCTATAGCTCATTAAGCTTAGATTTTCGGGTAGTTTACTATATAGAAACTCAAAATATTCGACATTTAATAGTTTCAGAGATCGCAAGGCTTTTACTACAAAAAATCTAGTTGTAAATGGCTTTTACAACATTTTTATTTCGCTTTATGACTATAACCATTTATTCATTTGGTTGTATAGTTTTTCATTATTTTAACGTAAAATTTTACTTTTCCGATAAACTTTAATAAAATTATCGAAATAAAATTAACCTTATATTACCTCTAATTAATGCAAAAGGTAGGTAAGTATTTAACAAGGTTATAGTCGCGAAGCAAAAAAAATTTTGTAAAAGCCATTCAAAACTAGATTTTTTGTAGTAAAAGCCATACGATCTCTGAAACTATTGAATGTAGAATATTTTTAGTTTCTATTTAGTAAACTACCCGAAAATCTAAGCTAACTAAGCTATAGTGGTTTATTATAACTTCAAAGAATAAAAAAATGTTTGAAGTCGAGAAAATGTTGTAAAAGCCATATTTGTTGATGACGTGTCTTTTACTACAAAATGTTTGATAGTATTATCTTCAAGTACTGTATATATTATGTAGTATTAACCACGAAATTAAAAAAATGACGCTTACTACATAAATTTCAAAAATTAATTGAAAAAATTGCGCATTACAACATTTTCAAAGAACAAAACTGGGTTTATAATGAGTTGAAAAATGCTGTAAGAGACAATTTTTTGCGAATTTGAACATTTCGAATATACAGATCGATAGAGCTCGCGATTCTGAGTAAGAAACCGTTAAAAACTCATTTTGGCCAAAATGGCTTTTACGACGCTTCTACCCAAAAGGGTCGATATGTATAGATGACAACAGGTAAGTACTTCACTTTTTCACAAAATCCTTAAGAGTTATGTATGTACTATGTGTACTTTAATATTTAATAATAATATTAAAATAAAATAAAAAATTAGGGGGGCTCCCATACAAAAAATACAATTTGTGGCCTAATTTTGCTCTATTATGGTACGGAACCCTTCTTGCGCGAGTCGGACTCGCACTTGGCCGATTATTTATTTCTAACTTTGATGACGAAATTATCGAAAGTCCGTCGACTAATTACCCAGGGGGCTTAGCCAATACGTTTTTTATTTCTTCTGTAATCGTAGATCAAAATAAAATATGGAATCGACATTGATCACATTGATCGGCGATTCTATAAAAAAGATAAAACGTGCTGGCTAGGCCCGTATACTTATTCTAACATTAATATTTATTACTACTCATAGATAATAGATGAGATTCTATTGAATTTGTATAGATTCCGAAACTACTGGTCCGATTTGTATTGGCATGGGCCATGCAGCTCAGATATTATATCACCGGGAAGGACATAACCATCACGTTATCACCGCAAAATGTTAAAGATACGATAATTTATACGCACGCACGAAATAACAACATTTACCTATTTACTATCCATACTAATATTATAAATGCGTAAATGTGTCTTGTCTGTCTTTCTGTCTGTTCACACCTCTTCACGCCCAAAACCGCTAAACAGATTTCGCTGAAATTGGGCATGCAGAATGGAGATACTTTGAGTCCCGGGAAAGGACAAAGGATACTTTTCATCCCGGAAAAATGTGCGGATCCCGTACGATAAACGGATTTTGGCTCAACGGAGTTGCGGGCGTCATCTCTAGTTAAAATATTTACTCAGCGTATAATCTTATTTATCTTATGTCTTTAAATTGTATATATATATATATATATATATATATATATATATATATATATATATATATACAGGGTGCAATTAAACCTTCCTGCCAAATTTTGATATATTGATCCTTGTTAAAAATAAAAATACACGTATTTTTTCTTTTGTAATCACTTAGTACTAAAATGTTGAGAAATAGCTTCCGAAAGTTATCCTAAAAAACACTACAATTAATGGACACGACGCGTCGCCCGCGCGTGATGTGACACCGCGCGCGCGCCTCCCCCCGCGTTACCCCCGATCATTCCCCCGCGCCGCGTATGACCCTTCTGCAACGATTTTAAATGGGATAAAATATGTCTATAAAAAAATATAAAACCCATTTTTTTTTTGGTTAGATGGTCTCTCCTAATGATACCTAAGCCTTAGAAAAAATTTGGCAGGAAGGTTTAATTGCATCCTGTATATATATATACTAGCTGTCCCGGCAAACGTTGCTTTGCCATAATATAAAGTATTTCGCCCATATTATTTTATTGAAGTGACACAAGTATGTCGCCATGGCAACGTCGATCGCTATCCCGTCGCACAAACAATGGTCGCCGTCAGTCTCAGGTTACAATAATTTATATATTATTTATTCAACAATCAATATATAAAGTACCCAGTAGCCGATTCTCAGACCTACTGAATATGCATATAAAATTTGGTAAAAATCAGTAAAGCCGTTTCGGAGGAGTTGGTAGACTAACATTGTGACACAAGAATTTTATATATAAGATATATAATTAGGATCTCGGAATCGGCTCAACCGATTTTCATGAAATTTAGTATATGGGAGGTTTCGGGGGTGATAAACCGAACTAGCTAGGAATCATTTTAAGAAAATGTCATTTTATTCGTGTTTTATCGAATACCAAGCAAAGCTCGGTCAAATAACTAGTTATATCTTTAAACGAGTAATTCTTTTATATTTGAAATCTCGGAATCGGCTCCAACGATTTGCATGAAATTTTGTATATATAGGGGATTTCGGGGGCGATAAATCGATCTAGCTAGGAATAATTTTTTGAAAATGTAATTTTATTCGTCTTTTATCGAATACCGAGCAAAGCTCGGTCAAATAGCTAGTTAATATAAAAGCCAGATAAAGATAGGTACTACTTTATAATAGTTGAATATAGTTTTAAAATATTAGAAGAGTGTTTTTCATGAAATAAAAGATCTCAATAGTCTATAAACTCCCCCAATTCTCAGACATACAAAATACTTATAATCTTTATTGTATTCTATGAATTAAATGACTAAATTTTATTCAAAGCAAATTGACCTTAATTCATTCACGGATTGAATAGCCACAAGTAGAGTTTTCCTTGAGTTTTTAAGACGGTCATGTTTTGTTTCGATGCGGCAGTGATATTCGTGTGACCTAGTTGGATTGTTTATCTACAATAAGATACACGCTTTTGAATGTGATTAAAAGAGACAGACAGAGAAAACATAATACTTATTATAATTATTGTAGATAGTATTATAGTAAATAAACACGAGCAATATTTTGTTTTTAGTATTTGTTGTTATAGCGGCAACAGATACACAATCTGTGAAAATTTAACTCTCTAGCTATTACCGTTCTCGAGTTACAGCCTGGTGACAGACAGACGAACAGACAGACATCGAAGTCTTAGTAATAGAGTCCCGTTTTTACCCTTTGGGTACGGAACCCTAAAAATGTATAGGATTTGACATCATCGAGGGCCACGTCAACAAGCGACGCGTCAAATCTCATACATTTTCCAAACTTTTATGTTAAAATACGTTATGCTCTCAGAATATACTTGTCGTTATTCTTTTGAAAAATAATAGTAAATCAAAAGACCATTAAACAATGAAAAAGAGATAATAATAAACTTTGAACGCGTGCCAGAGATCAATTGAAATAATATTCTCCACAGAATTGTCACTTGTAGTGGGATCTAGGGCTGCCAACTTTTAAATAAAGCAATATTAATATTATGGTTTTACAAGAATGTAAAACATTTTTAGAAACGAATAGTATTTATTTAAGCTCCTCTTACTGTTATTATTATGTACCTAAATTTAAAATAAATTCCTGAATATTTAAATTCTTACTAAGCTGAGCGGCTACTTAACTTATTAAGGGACAACTAATAAGCATTTAGATTCTGAAAACGGTATCTTGTAAGTTGTAAGTAATTTTTGTTGAAGAGTAAAATGTATAATACTATTTAGTGTAGGGCATAACATTATAACAGTTTTAAATAGTTTTAAATAGTTGGCAACCCTATTGGATCTGACCTATTTTCATTTATTATGTGGCAACACAACCTAATGCTTATCGATTTCGCGATTATTATTGCCTGTAATTGCATTAAGGCTGCTCTCGCGAAAAAAGCGTGCAGATGAAATCACTTTTCATCGGCATTAACAGAGAAATTATATCTGAAAAAAATAATTAGTAATCTACGTGATTATGATACGTAACGTGGTTTTGCCATATTTTTTCTATAGGTATCACATAATAAAGAAATAAAAAACCAAATCACCTCCAAATCGTGAATGAAACTACTTTACTCCTTCATTATTTATCAAAAGAATATATAAAAAATATCTACTGCTTTGCAATACATAAGTTGATAACTTGGTTTTTTTACTTTTTTGAAATATGTATTATATTAAGCCTTAAAAAGGTTTTTTCTCCTATTTCGCCCTATCATGGACGAGGCGAGCGTCGTAACCGCCACCATACAAGGCGCGCTTTTATGAATGTTATTTTAATGTCATTTACGTCGATATTCGCACTGATAGACAATCGACCTGCTAATTTAGGGGATAGAGGGCCCTTAAAGGTAGAAATTGCGATTAAATTGTCAAGCTTTCCTATAATTATGTAATACTAGCTGTTGCCCGCGACTTCGTCCGCGTTAACATGTAGATCACATCCCAAGTATTATTTATTGTACGAAAATATTCAATGCACAGAATTGACTTTTCTACGATTTTTATTATATAAAGATATTCCGCGCGGCTTCGCTTGCGTAATTTAGGAATTTCACGCAACCGTATATTTTTCCGCAAAAAAAATGCCTATGTCCCTTCACGTTGTCTATTCTTCATGTTTGCCATATAACATAAAAATTGCTCCAATAGTTCTTAAGATAATAATAAATTTCATATAATTTCCCCCGTTTTTCCACATTTTCCTCTATTTCTTCGCTCCTATTAGTCTTAGCGTGATAAAATATAGCCTATAGCCTTCCTCGATAAATGGGCTATCCAACAGTAAAATAATTTTTCAAATCGGACCAGTAGTTCCTGAGATTAGCGCGTTCAAACAAACAAACAAACAAATTCTGCAGAATTATAATACACTAGCTGTTGCCCGCGACTTCGTCCGCTTTAGCATAGTAGATCAAATGACGCATCCCAAGTATTATTTATTGTACAAAAATATTAAATATACAGAATTGACTTTCCTACGATTTTATTATATATAGATGTTCCGCGCGGCTTCGCTTGCGTAATTTAGGAATTTCACGCAACCGTATATTTTTCCGCAAAAAATAGCCTGTCTCTTAACGTGATCTATTCTTCATGTTTGCCAAATAACATAAAAATTGCTCCAGCAGTTCTTAAGATAATAAGCAATTTCATATAATTTCCCCCGTTTTTTCCACATGTTTCTCTATTTCTTCGCTCCAATTAGTTTTAGCGTGATAAAATATAGCTTATATAGCCTTTCTCAGTAAATGGGCTATCTAATACTAAAAGAATTTCTCAAATCGGACCAGTAGTTCCTGAGATTAGCGCGTCCGAATAAGCCCTATCATATAATTTCCCCCGTTTTTTCCACATATTTCTCTATTTATTCGCTCCTGTTAGTCTTAGCGTGATAAAATATAGCCTATAGCCTTTCTAGATCAATAGGCTTCAAGAATTTTTCAAATCGAACCAGTAGTTCCTGAGATTAGCGCGTTCAAATAAGCCCTTTCATATAATTTCCCCCGTTTTTTCCACATTTTCCTCTATTTCTTCGCTCCTATTAGTCTTAGCCTAATAAAATATAGCCTATAGCCTTCCTCGATAAATGGGCTATCCAACAGTAAAAGAATTTTTCAAATCGGACCAGTAGTTCCTGAGATTAGCGCGTTCAAACAAACAAACTCTTCCCAATTATAATATTAGTAATACATATTAGTATAGATGTATAATATGAAATGGTAATAGGAAATAGGTGTAATAAGTATGAAAAAGTAGAATAATAGAATTTAATTATACTTTTGCATTTATTATAATTTTAATTTCATAAGATATATTTATAAAAGGACTAGCTGTCCCGGCAAACGTTGTTTTGCCATAATATATTCGCAATATTATTTTATTGAAGTGACTAAATAATTTCACCATGGCAACGTCGATCGCTATCCCGTCGCACAATGGTCGCCGTCAGTCTCAGGTTGTAATAATTTACTGTTATTTATTCAACAAATGCACTTATCAATATATAAAGTACCGAGTAGCCGATTCTCAGACCTACTGAATATGCATATAAAATTTGGTAAAAATCAGTAAAGCCATTTCGGAGGAGTTCGTGGACTAACATTGTGACACGAGAATTTTATATATAAGACTAGATGTCCCGGCAAACGTTTCTTTGCCATAATAAGTATTTCGCCCATATTATTTTATTGAAGTGACTAAATATATATGTCGCCATGGCAACGTCGATCACTATCTCGTTGCACAAACAATGGTCGCCCTCAGTCTCAGGTTGTAATAATTTACTATTATTTATTCAACAAATGCACTTATCAATATATAAAGTACCCAGTAGCCGATTCTCAGACCTACTGAATATGCATATAAAATTTGGTAAAAATCAGTAAAGCCGTTTCGGAGGAGTTCGTGGACTAACATTGTGACACGAAAATTTTATATATAAGATTATAAGAAATAAAAATATTTGAAAATGGATAATCTTTGTCCAAAATTAATTATAATTGTTCATTAAATACAATTACAAAATAATCATCATAATCGTTTACCCCAAAAGTAATAAAAGAACACTACACTTTTTTTTTTGAGATGAAGAGTACCAAGCCTTTGGTCAAAACACTTAGTTATGTAGTTTTACCGTGAACAAGTAACACAGTCACAGTTTCCTCCTTTAGAACAGTAGTTAGATGACCCGTAAACTCCCTATAACTTAATTTCTAAATTCTCGCACCGTATAAACCTTCCATGGACTTTCACGAATATTTCAAGACTAAGATTTGGCAAATCGGTTCAGACGTTTTTGTCTTACTTGTTTTAGCGAGACTTACAAAGTTGAAATTCAATTTTATTCATACAGAAGAAGATAAATGTTTAATATTAATCTTTTGTCAACAGGGAGGTGGAATCTTGTAGTCAGCTCCTGGCGTCCCTGGGCACGTGTCTCCATCACCTCCAGACCCTGCTATCGTGGGGTGCTCCCGGGGAGCTCTTCCCCACGGAGCCACATTCACCAGAAGAGCTGTTCTCGCAGGCAGACACTATTAACCAGTACTGCTTCTATGGAAGATGTCTTGGGTTCCAGGTTTGGGACTATATTTGAAGCTTAAAAACATTATTTAACAGCAATAATAGGTCTACTATAATTATTTAAGATCGCTAAGAAAATGTACCTCTAGCGGGGCCAATAAGCTCATATTATGCTATAACTTAGAATATCATACAATATCTACCATTGGTAGGCTATCAATAAGGGTCGGGGCACAAAAACACGATACGACGTCGTGTCATACCACGACGCGGCGTCGTTTCACGATGCGATGTCGTGTCGTGGGAATCTACGACGCGCGTCTTAAAAACCTACGACACGACATCGTATCGTGTTTTTGTGTCCCGGCCGTCGTGAGTTTCTACGACGCGACGTCGTGCCGTGTACCGTGGCACATCGTTACGATGTCGTGTCGTAGTTTTATACGACGCGCGTCGTAGATTCCCACGACACGACATCGCGTCGTGGTACGACACGACGTCGTGTCGTGTTTTTGTGTCCCGGCCCTCACGTGTTGTTGTTTATTCACGATGTACCATTATAGCAACGCACATGCCCACCCCGCGCACTCCTAGTCCTATACCAAAGAATGACCTGAAAACATACCTAAAATTTGAACATATAATTTATACCTTACCTCTCCATTGTCACCAAGCCACCATTAAGTTTTGCGCATGCTATACTTTATTATAAAAAAGGTTTTCATAATAATATTAAATTGCCAAAAGCGGCCATTTTAAACCCACAAATATTTAAAAGCTCTCTCTCTTTTTAGTTCCTACCCTCAATGCGTGGCATACTCAAAGGCATCTCCATATGCATGGCCGGCTTCTCCGAGGCGTACTACAGCCACGGGAACCTCATCAGCTCAGTGTGGACCGGGGGCCAATACCTGATAGACCCAGAGATGAGAGCACGCCGCATTGTGAATATCTCGCACTCAGCTAGCGTGGAGTTTTGTAAGGCGTTCTGGTTTCTGGCTGAGAGTGGTAAGTTTTTTTTAAATAAAGCTAGAATATGACGCCCGCAACTCCGTTGCAAAAAATTGGTTTATCGCGGGAACCGTAAATTTTTCCGGAATCAAAACCTTTGTACTTTCTCGGGACTCAAAGTATGTCCATGACCAGAAAATTGGTTCAGCGGTTTGAGCGTGAAGAGGTAACAGACAGATAGACAGATGGACGGACAGACAGACAGACACACTTTCGCATTTATAATATTACTAGCTGTTGCCCACGACTTCGTCCGCGTATAGTATAATAACGGAGATGGGTTTCATGTTCCTAACCGGACTTTCATTCAAACTTTTAACCCCTTTTTCACCCCCCTCGGGGTGAAATTTTCAAAATTCCTTCCTTAGTGGGTGTCTACTTAATAAAACAACCCTGCTCACCAAATTTCGTGGCTGTGACTTTAACAGTTTTTGCTCAGCGATGATGAATCGGTCAGTCAATCAGTCAGGACATGTAATTTTATAAGTATAGACTATGAAGAAGGGGGCAAACGAGCAAACAGGTCACCTGATGGAAAGCAACAACCGTCGCCCATGGACACTCGCAACATTATTCTTTAAGTTTTGCATCGTAGTCGTATTGGTCCGGAAATACCGCTAGCGTTAGTGTTACTTTTGAAGATAGATATTATGTGTAATGTGTTATGTTATATGTCATATTTCAAACGATACAAAATGTGAACATGGTACTTTATACCTATGTGTCACAACTCACAAGTAACTCAGTAGTCACATCACACAAGGTCCAAAGTTCATCGTGAGATTAACAACAATTAAAACATATTTTACATTACAAAATATATTTATAATTTTTTCGCCATATTCATGTTACAATATTCATATTATTGTTATTTTTGCACTATTCTTGTTACGTCTCAAAATTTAGTCATGGTTTGTTCTCTTACATAATATGCAACCATATAATATCCGTTTTAGCAGGCATGACTCTCATTAATTTAAAAGCTAATCTTTGTATTTACAAATCAACCTGTACTCTTGGATGTGCAAGAAGTCAAAATTATAGAGTTGGCTCTATAATTTTGATTTCTAATTCAGATTACAGTCTTTATAACTCCAACTCTGTGGCTTCTGTGGCTCAATGAGTAGAGTGTGTGGCCGGGGGTCGCGGGTTCGGATTCCGCCGACGGAACAAAAACTTTTTAATGTTCCCGGGTCTGGATGTGTATTATATTATATTATGTGTATGATATAATAAAAAATCTTAAATATATGTATAGTATAAAAGTATTAAATATATTTCCGTTGTCTGGTACCCGTAACACAAGTCCTTCAGATACTTAGCACGGGGCCAGATAGACGTGGTTTAAAGCATCCATAGATATTATTATTATTATAAATCTCAAAACGCTGATTCACCTAAGTTTACGTTCTGAGTCACTCATTATTTTCTTGTGGTTTTATCACCACACCTTATTGTGTATTTTCCAGAGATAATGAAGAGGGTGCCCAGTATAATGTCATCAACGGTCGCCGTCAACAAGTTAATCACTATACCGCCCGAGCCCATACATATGGTCACCAATAGCGGTGCTGAGCTAACAGTGCTGCCGCCGACCGTACATATTGGGCTACAGGGGCTGAATGTTAGACTGATTAGCGCTAGTAAGAGGGAGGGAATGGTAAGTTTTTGTTAGTTATACGTTAACAAATAACTTGGGAGACCGAGCGTTGCTTGGAGGTTAAAACGGGGAAAAATGAACTAAGCTATGCTTTCTCAATGGCAAGACCTAGCTAACATTTTAAACTTTCGCGTTGCATTATAATTAAAACTTATCATGGTAGCATTACTATTAGAATAAGTCGCGTTAAGTCCCGATTAATAAGTTTTAAGACCTAGCTAAATCGTTTTTTTCGCCCCCAAAAACCGATAAGTATACAAAATATTCTGTGAATGCATAATTAAATTCTGTTTACACCACGAGAATTTTGTTCACTACAGTAGAAGATAATAATTATTATATTTAATTTATGTAATTAATAAGTTGGAATTTCTAACTGTACTGCTGTTGTAATAAGACATAAATCTTAGTACCTGATTAATATAACCTATAGTTTTAAGGGCCTGTTTCACCGCTTCCTGATAAGGTGCCCGATAGGCTTATTTGACAGATTCTCCATACTCTATGTGTCAAGTTAAGTGGTGGATAGCCTTATCAGGAAGCGGTGAAACAGGCCCTAAGTCTCTTGCGCAGAGGTTGACATTAATAGGCTTGATGACTAATTTTTTTTTCTTATTGGTAATTGAAAGACCCTTAAAAAATAGAAACATCGCTGAAAGAATGACTCTGATAGCTTAAAAATTCACCAAGATATGACAATTCAAACATCTCATAAAATAGACCTGCCCGAAACGCTCCATACAAAGTGCTACGAAAGACTGACGTCACTCTTTCGTAGTTTGTATGGATCGGGAGAAAATTTTGTTCGATAGGTATATTAAATATTGCGTTTATGAAAGTGGTTTCATAACAAAAGTTGCTTTTAATTGCATAAGTTATCGAATGTTATAAAAATATTAAGAAATTTAATTGAAAAAAAAATTGACTTGATTATCCAACTTTGAAGGCGCATAACAAAAAAAATACAAATGCTATCGAGCTGAAATTTTGGGAACACTTATTTTTTACCGTGATTTCTTTATTTTATTAACAAAATTCGATAATCTTTGACCTTGTCATCATCCCTATTTTAAAAAAACTGTCAATTGACACGTAATGACATATAATTTCAATTTCAGAACGGCGATTCGTCAAGTCTCCCGCCGTCAGATGGCGTTCTATTCCACTGTCATGGCGGCGGCTTCGTTGCTCAGAGCTCCAAATCTCACGAAACGTATTTACGGGATTGGGCTACGAAGTTAAACATGCCGATATTGTCTGTCGACTATAGTTTAGCCCCACAAGCGCCTTTCCCTAGGGCACTAGAGGAGGTGTATTACGCGTATTGCTGGATGGTTAACAACTTTAAACTTATCGGCACTACTGGTAAGTTGAAGAAGAAGGTATTTATTATTGTAACAAGCTTTTGCCCGCGGCTTCGCTTGCGTTAAGAATTATTATTATATGTATAAGTATACAAACTTTCATCCCCTATTTAACCCCTTGGGGGTAGAATTGATCAAAATCCTTTCTTAGCGGATGCCTACGTCATAAAATCTACCTGCATGCCAAATTTCAGCCCGATCCGTCCAGTGGTTTGGGCTGTGCGTTGATAGATCACCATGTCAGTCAGTCACCTTTGAGTTTTATATATTAAGATAAAGATAACTGAGTAGGTAAATAATCATTAGTCATTACAATAGTCATTGATTTATCAATTTCTCTTTCACACGCGAATGACATTATTATATTATTTATGCAAGTACTTATTCTATCTTTACTTGTTCGATACTCTCGTGATAATATTTGTTAGTGAAAGAGACAGATAACGGTGGTTCGACGAATATCTAAGTTATCTGCGGCTGTATTTCAGTTGTTTGTTGTTTTTCTTATCCCCGAGACATTCGTCTTTTCGCGATACAATACAATAAAACTGACGTAAGGTACGTCAGTTTTATTGTTGTTATAACATGTTGTCATTTTTAGGTAAACGTATTGTTTTCGCCGGCGATTCTGCGGGTGCGAATCTCATAGCGGGCTGTACGCTCAAGATACTGACGTCAGACCTGCGTCCGCCCGACGGGCTGTTCATGGCGTACGCGCCGCTGCTGATATCCTTCATACCTAGCCCGGCGAGGCTGCTGTGTCTCATGGACCCGCTACTACCTTTTGGCTTCATGATGCGGTGTCTCAAAGGTAGGTCAAAGTCTCCCAGGAAGTTTACAAGCTACCTCGTAAAGTCGTAACGAGTTGTACGCTCAAAGGTAGGCATTTGTTAAGAAGGCTATAAGTTAATGGCTGCTGAATATTTCAGATAGACAAAGAAATACACGTTGCAGGTTATATGATAAAGAAGACGTGACTTTGGACGTTTATTAAATTTTTATTTTTTGTTTTCAGCGTACGCCAGTCCGAACGGCAAAGGCAACGACGACAAGAAATCCAACAAAGAACTAACATTGTCCAACGCTACCACACCAATCGAAGGAAACGGGTTTCTAAAAGTTAGCCCGTCACAAGGTTAGCACTATCTCATCTCCTTTTTAGCGAAAGTGCTTGAAAATATTGCCACGATCTGTTAAAATGCAAAATTTCTCAAAAACCAATGTAAATTACACTTTTTTCATCGTACACTAAAGAAAGACAATGCCAAAATTTAAATACCATCTTGTTTAGGCTCGTATTAAAATCGTTATTATTGTGTATAACACACAGCGTGTTATACGTCTGTGCGTATACACTTTCGACATTAATCAAACACGTACTAAAAACATTAATAAAGACGACAACTCGCATCATTTTGACAATATCTCTGCAATTTTTGGTCCCAGATTAGTTTTTGTTTTGGGCGTGTTTAAAATTTTGTTTTTGTACCCTGAATCTGAACATACCCTGATTGTTTTTTCAGAAGCAATAAGCGAAGGTCCGTCGTCGTTCGAGGAGGTATCACCGTCTGATCTCCTGGAGCTGCAGGCAGTGGTGTCGGGCAGCGAGCGCCGCCGCTCCGGCGACACCACCGCCAGTGCCTCGCTGCGCACCGAGCACACGCCCACAGGTGGGTTAGGGCTCCGCTAGCTAACGCGGACGCCAGGATCAAGTTGCATATATTTGATTACCTATTAAGTTGTAAACGACATGTTCGCTGGCATTAGCATGACTTAATAATTAATATTATGTTCGTCGGTGTAATTAATAGTGGCTACGCGCACAAAATTTTGCGTATGTTAAAATCATCTCATGTTATGGCAACGCCACAAAAAAGCAATTTACAGCTTGGCAGCCGGCAGTTTACCGAATATAAACAACTTGTTTGGGGCGTTGCCGCGACCTAAGAAAATTTTGAGATGCCTGATGCACAATAGAACGTTTTGCGGCACATGCATCAGAAATAAGGGTGTGTTTCCACTGAAGCGGAGCGGAGCTTAGCGGTGCCCGAATTGACCAATCGTGCTATTCTAGCGGAATGACAGCGAAGCGGAGCGAAGATTTCGAGCATGGTGATTGATCAATTCGGCACCGCTAAGCTCCGCTCATTTTACGCTTTAATCAAATCGAGAAAATATTGTCGTCCTTTTTGTCTTACAGTAATTATAGCATATACTACTTTCTCTTTCGCTCATTTTACGTTTCGCTTTGATTTTTCTCTTAAAATGGAAGACAATAATTTAAATATTAATAAAATCTTAGTAATTACGTGTGAAATATTACACCTTTGGCTTTGTTTGTGTTCCTCGTGTTGTTACTGCACTGTCGGAAGGCACACAACGGCATTCTGGAGAGAAATGTAGCGAAAAACAACGCGGTAATCAATGAATTAAACATGTCCGGCTGTCACCGCGTCCTAAGGCACACTGCTCTCAGATGAGTGAGCTCACTCATTTCGAGGGTGACACATTTTCGCGCTGACGATTGTATGGAATGCCTTTTCTAACGTTCTAATTCTATGGTTCGTTCCAGTTAGCTCCAAAAATATATCCTTGCAGCACCGTCCATAAAAATTAATTGGAGTAATTTGTTGCAGATATAACGCCGACCGAGGACAGATCGCAACAGTACGTATCAGATTTCCTAGAGCGGTACGTTTTCGACAGTGACACCGACTCGGATGGGCGGCGGTACCCCGTCGTTAAACCCGCGCACGCCAGGTACCGTCCCGTGCCGCCGTGTGTGCGCAATTAGAGACGGGGACTGAGACAAAACTGAAATTTCGAAAATCGGTCGTAATATTAGTAACGTTTAATTTTTTACTCGAGTAATTGTAGGACAGAAAAAAAAGTTCCACCTTTTTTATAACTCAATCAAAAGAGATTCTCTAGCATTAGGGCGATGTTGAAATAGTTGTCTTCCGTTGTTGAACATTGGTTCGTCCATTAACCTATCGCTACTTGTCTTTGTTACTCGCGCACGTAAATATTTCTGTACTTCTCCTATCGCGTCTGGGAACGATAAGATAGAGAGAGATGGAAAAGAACGATAACCAGGGTGCAATATTTGTGTCCGAGAAAAGTGATAAGTGACAATAGGTCAATGAACAAATTTCTTATTGCTCTGCCTAACTTTTGTGACGCTCTTTTACTTGTTACATATAGAAGGAAAATATTATTTGATGGTGTGATCCTTATCCTATTTAATTACAACCACGTTATTGCTTCTCTAAGTTACTGTTTCAGTCCCTGTCTCTATGAACAGTTCACACGCTCGCGTACGGTTGTGCTACCACGTTCGCATTTTGTTCTGTGGTTTGAGCTAATTTGAGTGTGCACGCAACACTATTACTATTTTAAAACAAACACTAAGCACAAGTAAGGCTAACACGCCTACAGCAAAATTTTATTGCTGCAGCCTTTTTAAAATAAACAATTATTTAGAATATATATTTATTGATAAAACGAAAACTACATGTGAATATTAATAGGTAATTATAATACTCATCTTCATAAATAACGCGTAATAACTATGATGTAAATTCATTAACATTTTTACAGAAGTGTTGACGCAAGCATTTGCCCGTGTCACACTAATGTCAGATATTTGTATGTATATATATACATAATATAACTTAAATTCTTTTATAATAAAAGTAGTTAAAGATTTCTTAAAAAATAATCGATAGATAACTTTTAATACTAAACTTTGTCAAAAGATGGCGCTGATTAGGTAATTTTATTAATAAAATGTAAATTACAAATTTACTATGTTACACACGCACTTTGCGTGCACACACGCACTGACGTATACGTTGAGCTGAACTTGCAACAATTCAATTGTCACCGACTACACGGTCAATTTTTCATCAATCTGATCCATCAATCCGGTACGGATTGACGAAAATTTGATCGTGTACGACTCGGATTGATGGATTGATTGTATTTTTAATATAAACTTTTTATAACCATCAATATTCCGTCAATCAGATTGATGGATCAGATTGATGAGAATTTGACCGTGTAGCCTGTGACAACTAACTAACGTAATCAAGTCAATATCTTACACCATGCACGCATTTTGCGTACGCACACGCATTTACGTATACGTCGACAATGAAATACAAACGAAGTGTATAAAGACAAAGACTAATATTTTTTACAGATATACACTGCAATATTCACTGTTTTTTGTATGTTAAATTACCGTTTGTGTCTGCAAATCGAAACACCTTGTGATAAACTGTGTGATTAGCGAAGCTTGTAAAGCCCACTTGTGTTTATCATGTTATCTCTTTCGTTCTTCATATATTTTGTGAAAGAAAAGATATATTTTGAGATTATCTGTAACTAGATGACGCCTGCAACTGCGTTGCGCCAAAATTCGTTTACCGCGCGGGAGCCGTACAGTTTTCCGGGATAAAAGTATCCTTATATGTATTTTCTCGGAACTCAAAGTATACCAAATTTCAGCAAAATCGGTTCTGTGGTTTGGGCGTGAAGAGGTTACAGACAGACAGACACACTTTCGCATTTTTAATACTAGTATGGAATTAGATTGACGCAAGTGGGCTTAAGTGGTGTGGTGCTAGATTGTTGTGATGATTAATGTTTCATTGGACATACTTACATATTTCATAGTTTCTACGTTTTTTTTTAAACTTGAAGTCAAGATGTTTTATTTTATTTTTTAATTTTTGAAAAGTTAATAGATTGATTCTTATATTTAAATATTAAATATTAGAACATAAAACAAAATTACTTTGCGTTCTAAATGAAACCAAATTGAAAGTAGCCACAACTGTAATTGTTGAGTTGCAATGCCTGGCGCACTTTATTTTGCTATAATATAGCATGTTTATTGCGTGTTGTAGTATTTATTTAATTTTTTTATTGTAGTATCTAAAAATATGTCTATTACAGAGAACCAGATTCGGAAAACTCAAGTACATTAGTCGGAGAGCCACCGCTTATTATAGATTCCGACCAAAAAGATAAGAAAAGAATTAAAACACGGTAATTATCGTTATAAAGTTTAAGCTAAAATATTTAATTTGCGTAGATGGAAATCTGCATGAATATTGCTTTATAATTAAATCAAAATTGAAACGGGGTTATGTTGAATTTGCACATGAAAAACTCAGCAGAAAATGTCTATACGATTTCAGAAGTTAACTACGTGTCTTTATAATAACTTCCTTCAGAAATTGCATGTGTTTGTAAGTTTTTTGTTAAACTAGCCGAATGTCATACTCTGAGCAAAAACAATACGAATACGAATGGTTGTATAAATCTGAATACTATTGTTAGAGTAAACTCAAAACATAATCTTATTATGTGTCTTCAAGATCGTTTTCATATCATAATAAACTATTAAACCGTTATATATCTTTCTTTGAAATGGGGTATGAAGATTTTTGTATGGAGCCTGGCCGACCAACATATCAGCCATTTTGATTTTTTTTAATCGCATTCACGAATAATGAAATGAAAAATGGATAGCTAACATCAATACAAACAAAAAATAATCTTGGACAAAACCGCGTAAAGTGTCATATTTCGAAGATATGAGCTGCCAAAGTTTTACCATTTAAAATGAATATTTAAGATACTGCAACTCTAAGGCATGTTTATTCCAAGTGATTTCTCGTCTATGAAACAGTAGCCACTCTGTAACACGCCGTCGCGAGTTTCTCATTAGGTATGTAGTTGATAAAAATTATTGTTTGAGCTAGATTGCACTTTGTCATCACGCGACGGCGTGTTACAGAGTGGCTACCCGCTACTGTTTCATAGAAGAGAAACCACTTGGTTTAACCGTGCCTTAGAGTTGCAATATCTAAAATATTTATTTCCAATGGTAAAACTTTGGCAGCACATATCTTCGAAATGTTACACTTTGCGCGATTTTGTCCAAGATAATTTTTTGTTTGTATTGATGTTAGCTATCCATTTTTCAAAGAATTATTCGTGAACGCGATTTTTTTAAAAAAATCAAAATGGCGGACAAGTAGGTCGGCCAAAATCTTCGTACCCCAAATGTTTCTAATTTGAATCAAAATTTAAATAATTCTAAATCCACTTATTACATGGGTTAGAAAGAGATAGAATGGTTTAATGTTTTCGCTTGATGTGTTTTCTGTGTTTTATGTTTTTTTGTCTCACACCTTCATGTTTGTGCTAGTATATTGTCATTTCTTTCTATTCCCTGTAGTATAAGCGAGGCGGCGACAGGTATAATGGGCGCTATGTCGTCTAGGCTGGCGTATATCACCGGATCTAATGACATCGCGGGGCCTACGAGAGACGAGTGAGTATGATTTGAGGCTAAAAAATTAAGTTGTGACGTCATATTGTGAAACTACCCCTAAATTCATTTTTTACCACTCTACTTATAAAAATATTTACACAATGTATACGATGGTTTTGACCATGTCTAAAACGTTAGAAAAAACTCGATAGAAATCGAATGAATCGTATTCCATAATGTAAATACCGTCAATTATTTCATAAAAAAATATAATATGGTCCTAACCCTGACAGTTATGACGTATTTTCTGTGACTCAAGGTTGGCGGCGCGTACGAATCTCGACGCGTTGATCGCCCGCAGTCCGTCCGACGAGTTCATATTCTCCGTGCCGCGAGACCCCTTCCTCTCGCCGTATTACGCCGACGATGAGTTGCTCAAGCGATTCCCGCCTGTTAGGATATTGGTGAGCTGTGTTGATTATTATTACTATTATTTTGCAACTTCGGTCGAGCAGAAATTTGTTAACTCATGGAAAGCGTACACTTAATACTCGTAATAGTAAAACGTAAATTAACTTTTGTCTGTCCTCAGGGCTCGAAGTGTGTCCGTACAAAATATCTTCCAAATCGGCTAGGCTATTGATATTGCACAAATGCTTTATAAAATAATAAGTGATCGCTTTTTGATTTTTGCCGTGTCACGGCGCTACACGTGACCATTGAAGAGTATTATCCATATCCATACTTCCATATCCATACTAATATTATAAATGCGAAAGTGTGTCTGTTTGTCTGTCTGTCTGTCTGTCACCTATTCACGCTCGAACCGCTGAACCGATTTTGCTGAAATTTGGCATGGAGATACTTTGAGTCCCGAGAAAGGACATAGGATAGTTTTTATCCCGGAAAATGTACAGTTCCCGCGCGATATACGAATTTTGGCGCAACGAAGTTGCGGGCGTCATCTAGTTGAAATAATAATACATAAGTTAACAAGTAAAACTTGCAGTCTAATCAAAACGCTTTCATTCCAGACGGTACACTTGGACCCGTGTCTCGACGACTGCGTCATGTTCGCCAAGAAACTTAAAGGTCTTGGCAACACGGTGGGCATAGATGTATTAGAGGGACTACCGCATGGATTCCTCAACTTTTCTCTTGTGAGTATACTTGTTTGCCTTTTGCAGGGCCAGATTTATATTTTTTATGAGTATAGGCTACTTTATATCCTAGGACGCTACCCCTAGGACATGGCCTATACTGCTTATACATAAATCCAGAGCTGGCCTTTGGAACATAAAGTAAATTCTTCAGGCTATAACTGCAGGGTAAAACAACAAAGTGATAAGAATACTTTAGGGTGTGTGTGTCCCTTAAAGGGCCCATTCACTATCCTGCGTGCAGTCCGCCGGCTTATGCAGGATAGTGAATGGTATTGCAGGCCTGCACGGCGGACTGCAGCAGGACTGCAATGCAGGATAGTGAATGGGCCGTATATATAGTTCACTCAAATAGCAGCGCTGAAAGAGTTTTTTTAAATGATTTGTATGGACAGATGCCCAGGCGTCAGGCATTTGCTTATATTAGGTCCTTACATATGAAATTGGCGTTTTGTATGGGAGGAATATAAAGTCGTTTTTTTGTATAATATATTTAATTAATCAAAGTATGTACAATTGTTATAGGTGCATTTTGCCATTTTAAGGGTAGTTCGTTGATCCCTTTACTAAAAAAACGGAGGAGAGTCAATAAATTCTTTGAATGCGGTTTGAACTGCCACATCAGAGTTGAATTTTTTCCTTGTAGGAAGTTATCCAAATTCCGAAAAAATGGTAATCTCTCGGAGCAAGGTTCGGGGAGTACGGTGGATGTCGCAGACATTCCAATTGCAGCTCCTCCAGTTTTGCGGCCGTCTGTTGTGCAGTGTGTGGTCTAGCGTTGTCCTGAAGCAGCAGTGGCCTAGAGCGATTGACCAGCCTTGGTGGTTTATCAGCTAGTTCTTCCGTCATGGTTTGCAGTTGCTGACAATAGATATCTGCCGTAACCGTTTAGCCAGATTTTAGAAAGCTGTAATGAACGACACCGGCACTAGTCCACCAAACACTTACAAGTAACTTTTTCTGAGTCAATTTTCGCTTAGGGCAGGATTTGGCTGATTCTCCAGGGGACAGCCATTGCGACGAACGTTCCGATTATCGTAAAGGGTCGATTTTTCATACTTGAAGGATTTAAAAAAATCTTTTTCAGTGCTACTTTTATACACATCCTGAAGTATTAAATTTTTGTCTTGTTACATCCTGTATAGAATCGCTATTTAAATATCAGATATTGTTTTAAGTTCATGCTGTTCTTATTTACAATGTTTTTTTAAACTTACACCCCCTTAATAATAATAATAATAACTTTTTTAATACTTATTGTTCTTTAGATGGCCAATGAAGCGAATGAAGGATCAAAGTTGTGCGTTGAGAGAATAAAACAGTTGTTCGACTTAGAGACTACAAAATTATGAGCATGTTGTGTCATTTCTAGATATGTAGGGCTTTAGTATGCTGTGCCTGTATTATAACTAACAATTTAACATGTAAAAAGTATATTTCCTTTGCCTGTTTGTTGTATAAAAAAGTAATGTGTAATTTATTTTTGTCTATGGCATCATGTTACTGAGAGTTGCCATACTAAAAAGAGTAATGTCATACAATTCTCAGGTAAAATTCAACATAATTTAGCATCACAACTTAAAATTGTATTAGAGTTTTATTATTATGTCTTCAAAGTTTATTGATGTCGAGATGTTGCTGTAAGCAAAAATAAAATAACGAATTACATTCTCAATAAATGAAATGTATAATGAATTAAGGATTTTAAATATTGATATTGTAAATACTTTAATATTTTTAACTAATGGTGCGATGGAAAAATATATTTTGTTTGATTTTAGGTTCTTAATTAATATTATTCTTTTGTTTTATTGTATTGACGTGATATTTTTTTTTTTTTTTTTGCTTGAGTGTGAACAGTAAAGTACAAAATTACTGGACTGCACAGTTCTGTATTTTTTCTAAATGTTTTTCCTTTGGTGTTCTATTTAGTTTGTACTTACAAATAATAAATATTCATGATATTGACACAATCAAAAATACCAAATATGTTATTTTTATTAATTTATATCTAGTTTATAAAAGATATATTAAGAAGCAATAATAAAGATATAATAAGTAACCTCACTTTTGTAGAGTCTTTCGGATTTACTTGTTATTTCAAAAATAAATCGAAAGACTGTTCAAATGTTACAAAATATAAAATATATAGTAATGATAATTTTAAAGTACTTACCAAAATGATCAGTAAATATAATTTGCAAGCTTACCTACCAAAAGCTTTTAAATATTACAATATTAATGTCGGGTGTCCATTTAGTACATTAAATTATTTGCACTGGACATTTCCAACATAATGAAACAATAAAAGACATTACTGTGATTAAAATTCATTTTGTAAACGTTTAACGATATTGTTAGGACCATTAAAAACAAAACCTCGTTTCTGCATATCAAATTTTTTTACTAACTTTTATGATCTTAGGTCACTATGATTATATTATCCTAAAAAGAAAAAAAGCAGTAACATTGACATTGCTGATGCCTGATGGTTCAATTTAGTGCCGCTAATGTCCGCAATACCTATTTTTAAATTATTTTACTGGTACTTTTTATGCATTATATATTTCTTATTTGAATTGACTGGCAACATTACGTGCGTAATTCCATCCTATTTGTGCAAATTTTATTGCATGGTATGTCCAAAATTTTCTAAATTCTTTCATAATAATAAATTCTAAACGCAACGCTTATTAGATAGAATATAAATAAATTAATGTGTAGATATGATATGTTTGAAAAGTAGTCCGCCTGAATTAATATATCGAGTTATAAAAAATATTAAAATTGTCTATTACAATATTATATCTAGTGTTGCCATATTCGTCCGAATCCATTGCTATATTTACACACAATTTAAATATTCGACGGATGTTAATCTGAGCGTTTTGTATTATTTATAATAATATTATGAATTATATTTTATAAATTTGTTTATATCTGCAATTAACTTATGAATTTGAAATGTTGGCATGAATATCATAATTTTATATTTTGATGCATTTTTAGGTTAAGAAGGGTAGAATAGTAATTAGTTTGTAATGTTTTTAATTTAAATATACTTACTTTGAATAAATGAACTTCAGCATAATGAACGAATTTACAGAGTTGCACTTTTTTACTTAGGCTAAGCGCAAACTACAGACAAAACTGTCGCTACGACTTCTCTTTTCAGAGAGACATAATATTATTAAAGTTCTCGTACATAACATAGAAATTTTAGCACTAGCGTCCATAGTTTCCGTGGAACGAGGCGGCAAAAGCGCCATTTTGGCTGCATTTCCACCAAAGATGTGTTGCGAGAAAATATATTGTGTTTCTAAGATCCAATAGCGTCGCTGCGCTGAGCGGTCATGGCAAGCTCACGTCAATGAAGCGATTCTATTGGTTCTCAAAAACACATTCCTCGCAACACATCTCTGGTGGAAACGCAGACAGGGGCCGAAAAGCAGCTTGGGCCGCCTCTAAACTTTAGCGTTTAGACTAGAGCATAGACAAATGAGGGATGGCCCCACCTATCGACGTTTTCTATGGACACTGTAAAGAATGTCGCAAATCGTGACAGTTTTGTCTGCCGTGTGCGTATAGCGTGGCGCGTTTTCACATTATGCGGTACGAATTATTTTGTCGGATATCGTCCCAATAAGACGCGGGTGACAAGGACAGGGATTTAGTCTAAGCCGGCCCCTAGACTAGCAATTTTACTCTCAATGACACGCTTAAATTTTATTGAACAGTTTATTGAAGGCGCGCGATGTTCAATATCAACTCTAGACGGTCAATACGGTCAGTAATATTTCGTAATACGTGATTTTGACAAAAAAATTGCTCGTCTAGGGGCCTGCTTAAACATATCTGTCTAATGTCTTTCTCACTTTTGTGCAATGTCGGGAAAATAAATGCCCAAAATCAACGTATAACGTACTGTTGTTAGTCCGAAGGCGACTTTTAATTTAATTCTGGAATCTATTTAGCAGTCATGTTTAATTTACAATTAGTTCTGTAATTTTTGGACTAATTTTAACTAACAACATTGAAATAGAATATTATTATTATTGTTTTAATGTAATTAGTTATAATCCTGATCAATTAGATTGAATAATTTTATTTTTGTAGATGTAGTTCACTGTTTGTTCCTTTTCTTGTGATTTTTGATTTAGTTAAAATATATAAATAAAAGTTTGCAATATTTTATTTGGAACATCGGCGTTAGAACTTGTGTTTAGAGGATGAAAAATGTAGCAATAATCCAGTCAAGGTATCTAAAAACCTGCAGGATTATTACGCATGAGTTATGACGTATCTTGCGACAGCTATGCACCAGTCGTTTGACAGCAGTTAATAAGTGTAGTAGCCAGTAGGTACAATATCTTATAACTGTTCTCAGTCCGAAAGTGAACGATAGCTAAGTCCACACTGTGCACTTTCATCTTCAATTTTCGTCATCTTCTTTCATTCAACTTTTGTATTGGCGCATTCAATAATTGAATGCGTCAACAAACGCAATGCCAACATTGTCATTAAAGAACAAAGCGAAAGTTTGGAAACGGTCAGAGGGCAATGGGCATGCGTCGCGGGCATGTCTCACGTGCGCTGTTGACTGCACTATGATGCATTAACGAATTAAAAAGGCACAGTGTGGAGTTTACTTATTGTGCAGTGGTACTCAACCTTTTTTTAAAACGGGCCACAAACGCGTTCTGGTCTTAATGTCGCGTCGCGGGCAGCAACCTTTTTTGGGGATTTTGGGTTTGGGGTAAAATAACTTTCTATAAAATTAGTGATTTTAAAATCTAAAAATTTTTACGACTTTCACGAGGACTGCACTATTATGCCGGCAGGCGTGAATTCTAAATTGGTTTAACTTCATGCGGGCCACTGATGAGTTCCCGGTGGGCCGCAGGTTGAGTATAGCTGGACGGTATTGTGCAATAATATGTGCTGTCGAATCGCCTGTTGCATATAATACCGATTACCTGCGCCAGACATAGCTTCAATTGTTTGAACACTTATTTTACTGCTGTGTGTGGCACGAGACTTTGAATACGTGTTCAAAGTTTGAACAAAGATTTACACTTTGCCATGCGGTGTCGGTTTTTTAGCGCACATCAAAGCATTCAAAGTTGACTGTGTTCAAACTTCAAATGTTTGCGTAGCCTGCCACACTTGCGCAAACTCCATTTGCCGAGCAGTGTTGAGCAGAACGGTTGTGTGTGTCTATAGCTTTGACCACACTGTGCCTTTTTCTGTTCGTCAAGGGCATGCGTTATAGCGCAGTCAACAGCGAACGTAAGGCATGCCCACGACGCATGCCCTCTGATCGTTTAAAACCTTCGCTTTGTTATTAAAAATGACAGTTGGCGTTGCGTTCTTTGTCGCATTCAATTATTGAATGCGCCAAAACGAAAGTTGAATGAAAGAAGATGACGAAAATTGAAGACGAAAACGCATAATGTGGACATAGCTTATGCGCATAAATACGTCCCAGATTTTCAAAATGGACTGGAGCAACGAGTGTGTTCTTGAATTTGTTGAGTTGCTGCAAGGAGAACCATGCATATGGAACCCAAAAAACTGAAATCACAAAAAATTAAAACTTGGTGAATGGGTAAGAATAAAAAATATTTTTTCCGTGCAAATTGCACATAAATAGCATAGAATTAGAACGTATATAGTATTTTGATATCGTTGATAAATAGTATATGCACACTGCGTCCACGAAATCGTCATCAATCTTGTTTGTTGTCTACCAGCATACTGTGGAGGAAAGTATTTGTGAAGCATGTCTGGCAGGTATGAACAATGTGTCCAAATGTGTTTTCAAAGCTTTGCAAAGTCTTCAAAGAAGTCTGCAAATCTTTGAAGCTATGTCTGGCGCCGGCATAACTGTCGCAAGATCGCCCTGTTGATTTGATGATGTCATTACTCTATACGCCGTGTTATCGCATACCAGCTAGTCTACAGATATTTTGACAGAAGTACGAGGAGTCGCAATGCAGTTTAATGATAGAGGTCAGTGAGTTTAATATTAATATACTTGTCTTTGAAATTATAATTTATATGGGCTCATAAATGTTAGCGCTCCTAAGAGTGGGTTGCACGAACTAACTTTAACCGGAAAAATTGACAGATGTCGTATGAGCATATTATGGGGTGTTTGGACGCCATATTTAACTTTAACCACGCCTCTGGTGCAACGCAGCTCAGTTGTGACTGTAAACTTATTAGAATAGCCTACAGCTACTGTTAAAGCATAAGTCCATGGTTAAAGCTGAAAATAGTTTTTAATAAAGAACGAAAACATTAGCGACATTGCATCGTTAAAACTAATAATAAATCATTTTATATTTTGTTATTGTACTTCTCTTATTGCAATTTTATAGTCTGTGATAGTGAATTGAAAGCTTTTGAAAAGCGTGTTACAGTATTTAATGCACGAAAATTATTATAATAAATGTTTTGTGTTGTGTAACTGTTGTATTATTTTAAAATAGCAACACTGGAAACCCGATACTACTGCTACTAACAATACTAATGTGAGACCTATCAGTGGTGTTAAAATTTCACATTAATCATAAAATTTCCCTTACCCCTACTCAGGAATTAATAAATAGTAATAAAAATTCATCATCTTTATTTCATGAATTAGAAGTTCCAGTAAAACAGAGACCAATGAATTTTTTTGAAATGAAGAAGTTTTGGTAACATGTTATAGGTACATACTATGATGAAAATAAAATTTGTTAAAAAATTAACAAAGAATTTATTATATGAGATGAAACGAAATGAGAGAACATTAACAGTTTAAAACTTAGAAAAATTAAAAACAATACACCAAATGATTGCGAGGTGTCATATGCTGATACATACACTTTGTGTTAAAGAAAAAATTGTGAAAACCTATACTTATAAATTAACCTTACATTACGTCACAAGTACAGTAGAAAACTGACACAGAATTTATATCATGAAGTTAAAATAACGCCTAAATGTATTATACAGATATTAAAATTATCAGTTACATGCTAGATAATGGATTGGTATTGCATCATTTGTATAATAGACCACAATCAAAATCGTAATGTCCAACAAAATGTGTTATCCCAACAGTATATTACATAAAAACATTGACATTAGACAAGTATCAGTCGTACACCTATATTATGGCCTCAAAAAGTCCACAACCATAATCCTATTTCATTACCGTTTCACATAATTATCTTTTTAGAATCAGTGTCTATGAGTGACTCAATTTGGTTATCACTTCCACAGTTAGTTAGCTAGCTTATGACTTTCAATCGTGTCCATTAACTTTTGCATGAGGAACAGTCCCATTAACTAGATTTAGCGGTTGAGGTTGTCTTATTGTTTTCTGTAGTACATGAGCGTCAGCAGGCTCTATCCGTTTATAGTAATGTTCTTTTGTTTCCACTATTTCAAAGCCAAACTTTTTGTAGAAATCTATTGCCCCCTCATTATTAACTTGTACATGTCTGAAAATAAAAAACGGTATTCATTTTAATTGTAATATAACAAACAAACAATATAACAGGTGAACAAACTTAACCATTACATTAACAATCTAAAACTTTATGCTAAACAATTACAATTAAATATTGATTAGTACAGATTTTAATTAACAGGTGCTTGACCTGTTAACGCCCCGTTACTAATAAAAAAACACAGCACACAAATATAAGTAGAATATTATAGGCCATTCAATGTTCATAGGTCATTCAATGTTTACATTGATTAGTTTTATACACCTATATCATTGTTATTAGCCCATCAATCCCCAAGCAGCAGCCGGCTGCCTGTTATGCGGCATGTTGAAAATCTATTGTGCCTGCGATACCCACGATAGAGGTGCTACCAATACCTGTTGCCAGTCTTGAAATTTATTTGCCTTTATAAAAGCAATACTACTGTAAAATAATGTGATTCATCAGATCATTGAATATTAATTAACAGGCTATGCAGTTAAACAAGATAAGATTTATCGTAATATTGCTTTATGCTTCTGTTTATTATGTTACAAGTTAAAACAAATCATGAAAGTTGAATGCAATATTTGTAATTATTTTAGATACAATACAGCTATATTTATAAAATAAACAAAATACATCTTTAGGTTACAATATAATGATATTATTTTTAGGGCATTAGGTGGGTGGAAAAGTGGGTAGAGTAAGTAATTATAGCCCAGAAAACTCCTCTGATAACAAATATAATGAAAACAAGCGATACTTACAGGAAAATGCTATCAAAATTTCCGTCTTGTTCCACAAACTTGAGCACATGTTCAACCATCAGTGTGCCTATGCCCAATCTTCTGTAGGGATACAGGCACCCTAAAGTCATGATATACAATCTTCTCGTGTTGTCTGATGTGTCTATTCTACAGCACACAGCTCCCACTACGATGTCATTGTAATAAGCCAGTTTCGCTAACTCACCAGCCTCCAATACGTCTTTGTAGAACTTGTCATTGTAAGACACTGGGAACACGACGGTATTTAGTTTCTTTAGCTGTTTTATATTATGCGGGGTCACGTCGCCGAGTTCTATTTTAGCTCTGGAATAGGAAATGTTCTTTTACACACAGATTCAAGCAATAATGGACAAACGACCTTAGCAACAATCGCAACAAAACCACTTCGTTAAAACGATAAAGCGAACTTGACATGTCTTGAACTCAATGCACATGTATTTACCTAGTCATTTTTAGTTACTATTATTTAATTTAACACTAAAATCTAAAACTAATTCACAGTTATATCACACGGGATCACTCCCGCCATCTACCAAAATCGCACAAGAAGGAAGGGCCTAAAATTTTACGACCATTTTTATTTGACAGCTTTAAATGGTGTTGTCATGTACCTCATTGGTGTTGCCAATCACAGATTACATGTTTTTTTTTTAAAGCTTAGTTTTTACTAGTCACAAAGAAAACGGCGATCATGGCAGTTTGCCATCAGTTTGCACTTTGTTTATAACATATTGATAAAACTCATAATACGAAATATTTTCTATGAATGCCTTTCAGTAAATGTAATGAATCATTTTTTGTCATTTTAGGTAAAACAGCTCGATTTGCAAATGAGTGATTTTCATAACTTTTTTTCTTTTGATGAAGTTTTTTGATGAAGTCTAGGAACTAGTATGAAAGTGCGCGCACGTAGCGACGCAACTCTGGGCAACTTTTTCGTTTCCTGGGCACAGAACACTTTTACTCCTGTTGATGACCGTCTAGAAAAAACTGAAAAAAGTCGTGTTGCTGTCGCTCTCGTGCGTGCACCCTGGCAACATGGCGATAATTTTTTCGAAAGAGACAAATAAATCGCCGAGCAACTAAGTTGCCCGTGTGCGCATAACCCACTGACCTCCATTAAACAGCGTACTTGTCTTTATAGAGATCAGTGGCATAACCTAATGGTGGCGCTAAATTTAAAAATATTCTGTCACTTCTGATATAATATTATTATTTATTTAATTCGATAAAAATCTTTGATAAAAACTGAGGATAGCTGTTTGATTGGGTTCCTAAAAATAAGAAAAAAATGTTTTTATTCCAAAGACATGTTCTCGGGAGAAATTTAAAGTATTTTGCTAGTTACGGAAAATTAAATAATGTGTTAAACATAAATCGTTACCAGACAACAAAGGAAATCGAGGAAACCAAGAGTACAACGCCTATGGTAGAAAACACCGATTTATTTCAAACAGAACGAATAAAAAGGGATATTTTACCGTCTGCGCGTATTCTGCCTATGATTGTGGACGAAAAGGACGCGACTGTGATGCCATTTGACAAAGTGCCTGGCCCTAAAGCTTTAAAATATGCAGCTGCCTGTCGATATTATTTATCGGAATTAGGCACACAATTAATTGCCGGAGCCCTTACCTTATCGCTTAACATTGGTAAATACAGCTCTATGCTTACCATAAATTGTTTCGTCTGCTTGAAGTCTTCCTCTGAAGTTCTGAAGTATTTTTCTATAGCGACATCAACCTCCAATCCAATCCTCCAGGCTCCAATAACGATCTAAGCTTGAGATATTACTTAAAAATTCGTAAAACCCCTTCTTTAACATTGTTACTCATATTTTATTTTCTTTACTAGGCTCTTACTTCAACAAGGGCAACCACAATTACAAGTTTTCGTCGCTATTTGATGAGTATGGCCCAGTCGTAAGATTTGTGAACCCTGTTGGAACCGATATAGTTTTACTCAACCATCCTGCTCATATTCAGAAAGTATTTAGCCTAGAAGGGGAGTACCCGATTCGATCTACACTAGAGTCGTTGCAAAAGTTTAGAGCGGAACGCAGATCGCATTCTTATAGTGGTATTTACAATGAGTAAGTAAATTTTTTTTTATGAAAAAAGGGAGCAAACGAGCAAACGAGTCACCTGATGGAAAGCAACTTCCGTCGCCTATAGTTACTCGCAGCATCAGAAGAGCTGCAGGTGCGCTGTCGGTCTTTTACGAGATAATAAGGTAGGGGAGGGTAGGGATCGAGAAGGGAATAGGGTAGGGAAGGAAATAAGGGAGGGTAGGGAAAGGAAAAGGATAGGGGATATTGGGCCTCCGGTAAACTCACTCGGCGAAACACAGCTGTTTCACGCCGGTTTTCTGTGAACCCGTGGTATTTCTCCGGTCGAGCCGGCCCATTCGTGCCGAAGGTGGCTCTCCCACGGTGTCTAAAGTTATATTATATCTAAAGTTCGGTCGTTGGATAAACAAATTCGGCCATGATTGTCCATTGACCCTATAGGTATAGGGCATATAGGCTCTGGCCTCTGGCTATAGTATGACAATATTCATTATTGGGTAATGGGTTACATTGTTTTCTCTCTATCAGCTGATTGCTGACTTAACTAAATATTAATATTTTCTTAACGCGTTAGGTACTATTTAATAATTAATTACTACTTAAGTCTTACTCTAATAATTTACTGGCTTTCGAAAAACTATTATAAACACTGGTCAATTAACTATTTTAATTGATGATTATGTTGACCAGCCAAAGCCACGAATGGAGTCGTCGGAAGTCAGACCTGCAGTTACCATCTGAAGCAGTCTTGGTGAAGCAAGCTCGTGGCATATCAGAAGTATGCCACAAGTTCACCAATAAGGTGTACACCATCAGAAACCATCAAGACGAAGTACCTAAGGACCTTTACGAGGAAATACGAAAATGGGCTTTCGACACCATGGGTGCTTAGTCTCAGCTGTTATTTGTAGCAAAGCAATATTCATTATGTAGAGAAGAATCTCCAAAGATCAAAGTGCTGTTAGAAAAATTTATTCATAGGGTAACCTCAACCACCAGATTAAAAAAAAATATATTTTTTTTTGTTCAGTGCTTTGAACTCTAGACTTTAAAACAATGCGACGTACTGCAACGAAATAATATGTCTGGCCATAGATAGACCGCAAGTTGCAGTCGGGATCAGTCCCGACTCCAGACTGCTCTAGGCTAGAGCAGTCGGGACTAGGGCAGCCGAATACTGCAGCAGTCGGCTGCTCTAGAGCGGTCGCGCTGAAGTCGTACACGACTGCAACACGACCGCGCCATCACGCAGTCGACCATACATACCTTTGTTGTTTGACCGCACGGCGAAACTCGACTGCAAAGCCACTGCTCCGACCGCTCAAGAACTGCTAGAGCGGTCCGTGTATCGCGGATATGAATGTAGTATGGAAACTGCAGATCGCCGTGCGGCAACCGCATCTTGTAGTCGGGCTCGAGTCTCGACTGCAAAATGCAGTCCGTCTATGGCTGGCCTATGGCTTTGCTCAACTACCCACCTCTTTACGCAGGTCTCATTATGTTCTCCAAGAACTTTTCGATGCTGGATACTGAGGTAATAAGCAGCCAATGTGATGTTTCCTGGATGTACCATAGCCTCGCGCATGCTACCGATGCGATTCTTAAATGCGAAGGTGGCCTGCATCTTTGGAAACTGTTTGGTACACCTGCATGGTACAATCTTGTAAAACATTGCGATAATTTGGACAGGTAAGTAAAAGTTATCCACATAGAATAATAGCTTCCAACCAGTACACAATGTCTGTAAAGATACTTTATTCGTTATTTAATTTTAAGTACCTAGTACATACCTACTAGATGTAAGTAAATAAAATTATGAGCACTGATTGCACAAAATATTAAATAATATTCTGTTTCAGTTTAATAGGAAAATTCGTGTTGGAGACTGAGCAAAATATTTTACAAGAAGTTTATGGTAAGTAGTTATCTAAATGTTTCTCTGTCGATTGCCGGCCCTTGACCTATTGTTGCTCTCTCATTCTCTAGTACTGTAATAAATATTGCTATCTCGCTCGCAAAGGTCATTGTACTTTTTTGGAAATATCGTAGTCGGGATTTTTGAATACTATTACAGATTTTTTTCATTTATAGATTCAGAATCAAGTTCTCTAGCTGGTTCGATATTGTTAGCCGATAAAAACCTAAATACTGGAGATGTGGCCACTATTCTAATGGATATGATGCTTATTGGTGTTAACACGGTTGGTTATATTATTTGTTTTTTTTTTGTCATTTATACCTACCTATTTAGGTTTAGGCTTGAAGATCACACATATGATAGAGGTCTTATTTTTAACTAGACTAGCATGCAACTCCGTTGCGCCAAAATTAGTTTATCGCGCGGGCACGTACAATTTTCCGGGATAAAAAGTAGCCTATGTCCTTTCTCAAAACTCAAACTATCACCAAACAATTTTGCACCACAATCGGTTCAGCGGTTTGGGCGTGAAGAAGTAACAGACAGACAGACTTTCGGATTTATAATATACTAGATGACGCCCACAACTCGTTGCGCCAAAATTCGTTTATTGCGCGGGAACCGTACATTTTTTCCGCTATAAAAACTATCATATGTCCTTTCTCGGGACTCAAAGTATCTCCATGCCAAAGTTCAGCAAAATCGGTTCAGCGGTTTGAGCGTGAAGAGGTAACAGACAGACAGACACACACTTTCGCATTTATAATATTAAAAGTATGGATATATGTATATAAGGATGTTGCTGAATGCCGTCTTATAGTCTAATACATTGAAAAAGCCTTTCAATCACATGGATAAGCATAAACTTGTAGGTACATATTTTTATTCATTACAATAAGGTGACTACTCACTACCCAGCCTATAAAGGTAAGTAAAAGTACTTACTTAGAGATGATAGTTATAAATTTAGTAACATTTTAGGTAGCCTCGTCAATGTCATTCCTGCTGTTTTACCTAGCGAAACACCAGAGAGTTCAGAAAATCCTATATAATGAAATTAAAAACTCCGTAATTGACACTGCTGATACAACTGTGAGAGATCTAAAGAGTAAAACGCCGTATCTTCAAGCTTGTATTAAGGAGACGTTAAGGTAGAAAACGTGAATTATAATCAAATTACATAAAAAAAAATATTTGAATCTCCCAAGGGTCAAGCACCATCTGACTACTAGAGTAGTAGTGCCAACCCACACGTACCACAACCACACGATATCGCAACGACAAAATGTCGTCGGGCAGTGGTTACGTGTGAATGGTGTCGCTGCAGCATTTTGAGGTTGCGTTGTGGTACCGACAAAATGCCGACGTGGTTGCGTTGTCGCCAGTGGTTGCGATGTGGTTACGTACGAAAGTCAATGAAACGGAGGGGGGAAGAGTGCGGGCGGTGCGCGCGCACTGTCGTTGCATCGACGCAACGTTGTGGTTGCGATGTGGTCGGCCGTGGTTGCGTCTGACAAGTTATCTGACAAGTGGTCGACAACGACTGCAAAATGTGGTACGTGTGAATGGTCCAGTTCATTTACAATACGAAATATACGCCCGACCACGTGGTGTGGTTGTAGTACGTGTGGGTTAGCCCGTAGTCAGATGGCGCTCGGGTTGCAAAAGTTCAGAGCAACAACTTTCATCCTTCTTCCGTGCCCCAAAGTAACTTCAAAAATTATGATTTTACCCTTCACTGAATTGCCATTTCATTGGTTATTTAATTTTTAGTTATAACTTTATCCTTGGAGCTCACATACATTATATGCAGCTTTTGAATAATCTTACAGCTATTCTTTCTTGCAGACTCTCACCTCCGATACCGATAATAACGAGAATTCTGCCGAAGAATATCATATTGGACCACTACAAGTAAGTGTAAAATAATTTTACCTTGTAGGAAATGAATATAAATTTCATTTACACTAATTTTCAGTATACCTCGTGGCACTATGATAATAATGGCAACTCAGAATGCCTCAACAAAGGAAAGTTATTTTGATGATGCGTCCAAGTTCTATCCAGAAAGGTGGCTGCAAACAGAAGCTTTAGAACAGCAATTTGCATGCATTCCATTTGGCTTCGGTGTGAGAAAATGTCTTGGCCAAAATATGGCTGAAGCTATGCTGTCTTTGCTTACAATTAAGGTACTACATCTACGAATAATAAAAACTAAGTAAAAGTAACTCCATCAAAAAACATGTTCGACAATACTTGTCAAAAATGTGTACCTATGTAGTAGGTACACATTTTCAATACATTTGCAATATTCAGGTGGCCTTTAGTCAGAGTAGACAGAATTATAGAGTATGTCGACTTAGAACTGATGTTGAAATTTATAAATTTGACGTATTATGACGAAAATCGTCTAAGGGTTGTTAACTTGTTACCTACGAATTTAAAACTATGACATATTCGCTGCACGTGTTCCTCTTTGGTCGTATTATTACGGGAGGTCACGACATTTTTCGTAACGATATCCAAAATGACTTATTTTAGATTGACAAGATAAAGAGCAACTCTCTAATGCCAAATATGTCGGTCTGCCTGCGTAAAGTAGTTGCGTTCTCTGTTTAGGGCGCCTGAAAACCCAGTTATCATGACCAAAAAAAAAAATAAGGTAAATGGCTGAGAAAGTTATATTAGGTAAGTACTAGTTGTTCTCATATCAGTAGCGTAAAAACTGACCAAATATTCGGTTGCGTTATGAAGCAACGAGCGTTCAAACGTGACTTATTGTGACCAAAAAAAAATGATCAGGTAAATGGCTGAAAATTACAAATCGTAAGCTGTCAGTACGTACTAGCTTATTGGCACCAAAACTGACCAAATATTTGGTTGCAATTCATAGTTATCGGCGACCTATATTCTTTGTATTTTACTAGTAAAGTGCTTGGTTGAAAAACGAAAAATACACGCTTTTATGACCGGTGAGGAAAATTAAAATATCTAATCGCTAAAACCTCTTATACTGCATAATCATCTTCTTCATCGCTGACATCGTGCCCCAGTGCTTGGCGAGCACCAGCAGAGCAGTGTTTCCACTATAATGATTTCGTTTCCCCACGCCTCAATTCAGATTTCCCCTTTTTTTCCCCACATAAATTATTATTTTGCTATAGTTTTAAGTTTTGGCACTAGTATATAAGTATAAGCTAAAAATACACTTTATCGTTTTTTATCTATAGCCTGCCCACTTATGCCTCTGGTTATACCATACTAAAATAATATTATATTATTTACACTAATTCCAGTTTCAAATTCTAATTTTTTATTACAGATTTTTGTCCGATAGTTTCTCTAAGTTTTATATACGACTTCCCGCAATTTCCCCTTTTAGTCTTTCCCCTTTGGACTCCAATTTCCCCTCAAAAGGGGGAGTTCCCCTCATTGTGGAAACACTGCAGCAGAGTGACATTGATTCGTTAAACTACGCACCATTTATCAATTATTTGTAATTTCTTGATTACCTACTACAAATATTATAGGAAATATATAATGTGAAACTATTAGAAAAAACAAATAGGGGTTTAGGTCTCGTATAGTGCGCTGCATTCATGTACCGCTGGGTTGCCACCACCACTGGTTAAACTTATGTGTTTGACCCCGTAGCTGGCTATGCTTGCCGAAAGCTGGTTAAACGTGAATGCATTCTAAGTTTGTGACTTACCAGTACAAATATCTTCGTTTTCATTATTATCATTTTTGTTTTCATCGTTTATTGTTACATCAGCCACACTGATTGGCAGCTGATTACCTGTGTACCAAACACGAATGTACCTACTTCTCACAGTCTTCCTTCCAGCCATGATCAACTGGCGACAAACTAGTGGGAGTTTCTTTGCAGGCATTATACAAATTTTGATATTATATTGATCCTTGTTAAAAATAAAAATACACGTATTTTTTCTTTTATAGTCACTCTAAGTTCCGAAAATTATCCTAAAAAACACTACAATTAATGGACACGTTACACGACGCGTCGCCCGCGCGTGACGTGCCCCCGCGCGCGTGCCTCCCCCCGCGTTACCCCCGATCATTACCCCGCGCCGCGATTGACCATTCTTCAACGATTTTAAATGGGATAAAATATGTTATTGAAATAAAAATAACACCCAATTTTTTTTGGTTAAATGGACTCTCCTAATGATACTTAAACGCTGGAAAAAATTTGGCAGGAAGGTTTAATTGCACCCTGTATAGGTCACGATAAATCACGTTTGAACGCTCGTTGCTTCATAACGCAACCGAATATTTGGTCAGTTTTTACGCTACTGATATGAGAACAACTAGTACTTACCTAATATAACTTACTCAGCCATTTACCTTATCATTTTTTTTGGTCATGATAACTGGGTTTTCAGGCGCCCTATACAGAGAACGCAACTACTTTACGCAGGCAGACCGACATATTTAGCATCAGAGAGTTGCTCTTTATCTTGTCAATCTAAAATAAGTCATTTTGGATATCGTTACCAAAAATGTCGTGACCTAATAATCTATATTGTTGTTTGTGTTTTGGCACATACGATTAAAATTGTCAGAATCCAATTTTGAAATCTTTATTTTAAATATTTAAAAATAAATTATATCAGCCAGCGCGAGGCACATTCCGTTCATAATCCTTGTGAAACCCGACGAATTTGACAGATATTGAAACCTGTCCGTTTCTTTGCAGTCGAACTACTGGTAGTTATGTCTATTTTGCTTTAGTGGTATCAGGCTGACGTTACATGACAGTTCGAAGTTATCAGTTCGTAATAGTATGGGAGTTACGTTTCCTTAGTTTTTATTATTTGTAGTACTACATAATATAATTCACTATTATTTTGCTTATTACATTTGAACAAGAACAGACCTTGCATAGTTTAGGGTGTGTATAATGTGTCCCTTGTATTAAGTTCACTGTGAAAGTAGAAGCACCAAAAATTTACCTTTCTTAATTTTTGTATGGCCAAAATCATGACTTTGGGGTGTTTCATTTAGAA
The DNA here is from genome assembly GCA_905333045.1 of Lysandra bellargus. NCBI lineage: Eukaryota > Metazoa > Arthropoda > Insecta > Lepidoptera > Lycaenidae > Lysandra > Lysandra bellargus. Next base: position 6,496,153 of record HG995354.1, read on the forward strand.
ACATAGAAGTCAAAAATAGCTCTTTCACCAGTTTCAGCACTATGATAATGTAGATTTGTCACTAAATTGTACAATCCATACTAATATTATCATAAATACAAAAGTATGTCTGTTAAGGCCATCCCCCGAACAAACGACCTTGGCCATACATTTGCCGCATTGCCGAGATCGCACCAAAACCCTATTTTTTTACTTATCTTAATTCAAAATTGACCTAAAAAAAATTTAAAACGGGGAATATGTAGTTTATGACATTGTCGATCTATTGGCGTGTGTTTCAAATAAAAGTAATTTGTAAATACTAAGGAGATGCTGAATGTATGCTTGAATTCTAATAAATTGGCTTTACTTTGGAAGCTCTAAGAAGAATATCATGAGTATAATTTTATATTATACTAATATAAAATTTAAAACGTGGAAAGGAATGTTGAGATACTGAAGATTATTGCTGTATTTTTATTATAACTCTGTAGCTTTCAAATTATGAGCTTATAAGGCTCTAAATGCAGTAAATTACGGATTCTCCATAGGGAATGCCCTTAACTCCTTGTCCTTATTTTTAGATTTTACAAAATTATAAACTGGAATACCATTATGGAGATGTGTCTGCTACTAGAGACTTCATAACTCGACCTAAGCGACCACTCAAGATAAGATTTATTGATAGAATTCAATGAGACAGCAAAAAAAAATCCTCAGCTTGTAAATTTTATTGTATTCCAAGTTTTCTCATATTACTAAACTTAATTTATTATTTAGGAAGAAATACTTTATGTTACAAATATGTCTTTATCACTTGAAAAATTTATTTATTTTGTGATGTGATAACTTTGTGTCCATGCAATAAATGTTTTAAAATTAACTAGTGTACTATTATTAAAATTCACTAATGTATCAAGAACAATAGTGTCCAGTAAACTTCATATTATTCTTTAGGCTTCGTTTCCACTGAAGCGGAGCGGAGCTTAGCGGTGCCCGAATTGACCAATCGTGCTATTACAGCGGAATGAAAGCGAAGATTTCGAGCATGGTGATTGGTCAATTCGGCACCGCTAAACTCCGCTCCGCTCCGCTTCAGTGGAAACGCAGCCTTAATCTGTAGTAATGACAAAGATGGTTAGTGGTTACTGAGCACCCATAGCAACCTCTAACAAGTAAAAAATTTTTATGCAGCAAATAACTAAACAAGATCTTGTCTTTGACTGGCTTATTGTTAAAGTCACATGACAGATTTCACCACTAATTGATAAGTGCTGGATGGGCTATCCACAACGTATCTGACAAATAGAGTATGGAGTATCCATCAGATATGTAGATAGCCTATCCGGCACTTATCATATTATACCTAAAGTCCAAATCGTGAGTTGAGACTTGAGGCAAAAAAATTCATATTAAATTTTTTTTTTATGTTAATTGGCTGAAATTCACTGCCTCATTATATTACTACCTCTTCGAAGAGAAAATATTCAAGTATGTTCCTCTTGTCATTTCTTTAGCTTCCTCCAAACCAAGTTGATATGCTATATCATGTAACTTTTTCACTTCAAGTATTAGGCTGGCTGCAGTTAGTGATCCCAGTTCTGGAAATGAAAAATATAATGTATAAGCTAAAATATTATATGGATTATGTTTACAAGTCTTGGCTAATAATAATAAAATAGATTAACCCATCAATCTCCAAGCGGCAGCCGGCTGCCACATAACAATTGAAAATCTATTGTGACTGCGATACCCACAATGGAGGTTTTCACAACTTTTCGCCATCGTCCCACGCGAAAAACATACCATCCTCATCACCTTGATAAGTGGCATTCTTCCACAGTGCGTTTTTCGCGTAACTTTCTGCCGCGCACTGTAAAACTCTGGGACGAACTGTCACCAGCAGTATTTCCGGACCTATACGACCTGCAAACCTTCAAGAAAAGAGCGTATTCTCTCTTAAAAAGCCGGCAACGCACCTGCAGCTCTTCTAATGTTGCGAGTGTCCATGGGCGACGGTAGTTGCTTACCATCAGGTGACCCGTTTGCTCTTTTGCCCCCTTAATTAAAAAAAAAGGTATTAATGGGACTTTTATCTCCGTATAATCTTTGCAGTATGACAAAAATCACTCTAATAAGCATAAGGGCATAAACAGAATGTGTCTTGGCAATCTGTCAATCATTTCAATAGGAAAACAGGGCTTGGCAATTTTAGGTTGGTTTTATCAAAGTATCAGGTTGAATTATGCACATGTGTTTGGCTTGGTTGGTACAGCATATCAGACACAGTGACAACTAACTTGGCTTTTGCAAAAAAATATTCAATAAGCATAAATATAAAAAGGTAAGCTGTTTGACTCTTTGACTCAGTTTACAGCCCCTGGTGTGCTCTGACTGTAATAACCAGTGGTCGGCGTAGGTAGTGCCATCCCGCGGGATTCGTTAATCGCGGCATAACGTGGACATGCCTCTCAATCCCGCGATTTTGGGATTCGCATTGAAATAATATATAATCGGAAATACATTCAGAATTTTATATTTAAACAACAAATATTGTGACAAACGTAAATAAAGAAATAATTTGTTAGTTTTTTATTTATTTATCATAATTATAAGTTTTATATGATATTAACAAATAAGTAAAAAATTAACAGAAATGTGATTATATTTATTTGGATATAAGTAGTATATCGTAGATCACTTTCAGGCTTGCCTGTGTTACCTGCAAATAATTTGATTGTTTAATTATAAAAATCCATTTAATGTTTATCAAATATTGACTTTCTTTTAAAATATATTTAAACAACAATAAACAATAATGAATTCGCTTAGTGGCACCGTTAAATATTCGACGCAAACAACCGAGCGATCATTCTCAGGCAACACAGGCAAGCCTGAAAGTGCTTTACGATATACTACTTATATCCAAATAAATATATCATTTTTTGTTCTTTTCGTCTGTTGTGTGGATGCGATAATTCGGAACGCGGGATTTTATCCCGCGATCCCGGAGGTATGTCCATGTTAACATATACAATTGAGGTCATTCACCCTAAATGGCACTACCTACGCCGACCACTGGTAATAACATTCCCATTACTAATACAGTGTAAACTCTTTATAACGAAACTCAAGGGACTGAGCATTTTTTGTTGTTATAGAGAGTTTTCGTTATATGGAATGAACAAAAAAACAACTGATAATACGATAGGTATATACGAATGTACCTAGTATGCTTGGTCGAAGACCATCACTTCCGAGAAAACAATGCATGCTCACTTAAACGTGTTCAACGAGTTTATCGTCATAAAGGATAATGTTATAAAGAGTTTACACTATAATAATAAATATACTTGTAATAACTACTTACAATTTTACATTAAAAAAAATATAAATACTTACGTTGCATATGTTTGTAGTCCTCCTTGGTGAATCTACCGCTCCATGACGGCGGTGACTGGTTACTGTTTGGCTGCGGCGCGTATTCTGATACCCCAGGAACTATCAAAGAATCATTTGAACACTGTGAGCTGTCCTCGTTAGGAAAATTCGTACTGTTTTCATCCATTGTAAATAAACATTTAAATTTATGTCGTTACTAACTGAAACTACGTTGAACGTCTATGAACAGGTTATAGATATAATATAGGAGCAAAATTCCTGCACGATTAGCATGGTAATGACAACCTGAGTGATATTATTCGCGCCATTTTTGAAAAAGTAAGGTTGGGATTTGTTTAGCGCTGCTACAGATTTGATGGTGTGGTGTTTATTTACTCACTTTGCTCAGGCCATAGCTCAGGTGACGCGCGATCCAGTTTTTCTAAGCTCATTAAGCTTTCCTCCAAGGACGGCAGTGGAATATCGTCAGACGCTTGTCCTGCATTAAAAGAACATTTTGATAAGGTTTCGCCAGTTTTACTGGACATGATATTTAGAAAATCAATTTTGTAACACAGAGAATGCAATATTTATCTTAAACGAAGAGGAATTTTACACTAAAACCATATTATACCTTCATAATTTATAATCGAATTTTGTTTCGCGGCCATTTTCTAAATTATGACAACAAACTCCAAAACAACAATAGACAATCAACATTTTTTTTTACTTTTTAACCGACTTCCAAAAAACGAGGAGGTTATATGTTCGGCTGTGGATATTTTTTTTTTTTTTTTTTTTTTTATTTTTGTATGTTCAACGATTACTCCGCCGTTTGTGAACCGATTTTCGAAATTTTTGTTTTGTTGTATTAGGTTTCACTCCAATTTGGTACCATGTTCACAAAAGTGGTGACCTGATGATGGGATCCATGAGTAATCGAGGGAACTCCTCGAAATTTATATGGAAACATATGGTGATTTTGGTTTTATGTGAAGTGTACTAAGAATATGCTACCAAAAAGTCAAATATTGGGTCAAAGTATACCATGGTTTCGAAGATGCTGAGAGAACTCCTGACTCCTTATAGATACACGTTCGGGAGTTTCGGCGTTGTTTTAAGAACAGAAAGCATATGCTACTATGCAATTCATATTCATCATCATAATCATCATCATCATCGTCATCATCATCATTAAGGTCACCAATGTCTCATGGCACAGAATTAATAATAGTACAAGGCATAGGTATGGATATACTAATAATAATAATTATGTACTGTATAACAACACCTGTTTGTTTAATACATGGCGGTCGGCGCCGCAGAGGCGACGGCGTCGCGGCGCCGCAGAGGCGACGGCGTCGCCGCGCCGCGTGGCGCGTGGCGGCAGACAACAGATCGAATACTTTACTAATTACTTTATAAAATTTAAATAGACAAATAGAATTAAAATAAAGTTATTTTAAAAAGAGCGTTTACACAAAACAAAGTCATTAAGTGTCTTTTTAATCAGTTATACTTATTAATCGATAGATGGCGCACTAAGTATCGATTTGAATTCTTGATTAAGCGCTTATTGCACTTATCCTAGCTAGGAAGTCCTAGCTAGGGTCCTAAAAAATTTAGTCAAGTGGAATAACATTTAGAAGCTAGGATCCTAGCTAGGATCCTAAATCGGAAAAAATTTAGTCAAGTGGAATAACATTTAGAAAGCTAGGATCCTAGCTAGGATAAGTGGAATAAGCGCTTTACAAGAACAGAGCTGTCAATAATTATGATAATATTAAATATTATGAGTAGCTACGCTACATCCTATGCAAGTTTATACAATTTTTTATCTGATAGATCCTTCGATCGTGGAAAAACGAGACACAATAGCCTTTCTATTGTTATCTCAATCGCCGGTGACCGCTTGGGGCTTGAAGCACTAAAATTGTTAAATTACTTAGCACAATCTGTTCACTTCACTGATAATATATGATTTTGTGAGTGCGAGTTGTGACTCTTGACAAATTGTAATAAGATACGTAAAATATACGCGAAGGTTTACCTACTAGTGTAACTAAAAAGAGTGAAATTATTATTATTTTTAACAAAAAATTAAAACCGACTTCCAAGGTAAAAACAATAATAACATTAATATGAACTAAAAAGTATTAAATAATTTTTACTATCTAATGGTGCCTTTTTCCGAATTCGGCTAAACCTCAACTATTTCTGTATTCAATCTTCATAATTTTGAAGTCGGTGCCAGTTCCAAAAGTTTCAAATATTCTGTCAGAGGACTGAAGATTCAGCTATCTGGTACCGACTTCAAAATAATGAAGATTGAATACAGAAATAGTTGAGGTTTAGCCGAATTCGGAAAAAGGCACCATTAGATAGTAAAAATTATTTAATACTTTTTAGTTCATATTAATGTTATTATTGTTTTTACCTTGGAAGTCGGTTTTAATTTTTTGTTAAAAATAATAATAATAAGACTTAAGAAGTTAAAGTCACAAGCACAGACTAAGGATATAAAATAAAGGTAGATGGCTTCTCCGTCGAGATTCCTGGAAATCTATAATAAGGCAGGGCTTCAAATAACGTTATTTTTTCATAACGTTATTTCTTCAAGGGCATAGATAACGTTATGAAAATTTAACCGATACTAGAAATAACGTTATAAATGTATTTAATAACGGTAAATGTTATAACGTTATATAGGATTTATAACGGTAAATATATGTTCTTTGATAACGTTATAGTCCGTCAAGAAAGTCATGACAGGCGGGAAAATTTTCTAAACGTAATCACGCTTTTAAGGTGTATTTTTTCTTTGTATTTTCACAGATAACGCTTATTACATTTTAAATATGAGTGAGATTTGGTGCACCGTGCACGATCGCATACCTGATACCAGAAAATAACGTTATATTTACCGTTATTATTATAACGTTATTTTTTTGTTATGCCATAACGAAAAAATAACGTTATAATAATAACGGTAAATATAACGTTATTTTACTAGATATCGTTAAAAAAATAACGTTATCTGGCTACCATTATGAAAATAACGGTACGTAACGATATTTTTTCTGTTATTCGATAACGTTATGAAGCCCTGCCTATTATACGGTCAATATTATCACCGTCAGTACCACAGAGTACTTTTTTATATATAGGAATAGAGGTACAACTCGACGGCCAAATAGGGTAAGACAAGTGGCGCTCTCTGGAAGTAGGTTTTGACAACTTTTTGTCAATATATATACCTACATATAGCATTGGTTACTGGGTTTAGGTTGCTTTTTGTTTCTTTTTATAGGATGTTTTTCAATAAATAAAACACTGACAACCGTCATTGATATCATTTATTTTTTTCTTTTAAAACATTTCATATATAATTTTTTCGCTTTCAGCATAAACAAATCCGTATCATCATCACACTCTCTCCTATTCATAATATTCTATTTATATTCTTACAGTAATTGTAAATGAAGAATCTGCAGGATATATTGATTAAAAAATCGATTAATTTTTCTTTATGCAGTTCACATTTTAAGAAATCAAATTGTATGTGAATAAATATCACTGTTTTAATTATTTTTTTTAAATATTTTTATCTAAGCACTTTTTAATTATTGTGTAATTTATATCCTGCAGATTCGAAACACAATTCAAGAGAGAGTCGCTGGGACTGCAAAGCCATTTTTATTAGCGTACTCTCTACGTTTTAAATACTCTCCTTCCTGATCGGACATTAAGTTTTTTTTGCATTCACTACAACCCTTGAATTGAAGACTTTCTTCTTAGCGGTTTTAACAAAATAACCGCTAACATATTGTAGCCCCCCAACTATTCGGGGGTCACTTTTGTCTTCAAGGGGTATAATTTCTATGTCCGGAATCTTAGACAGCTCGCAGTTTATTTGTTCTTTGCAGGCCCCGCTTGTGATGAGAACTTCATGCAAAGCATGGCAATTATCCACCTCACAATTTGCCCCAGGGGCATGGACACTAGATAGGCTGTTTATTAAAAGGCTGCTAAATGCTGCTTCAAACCCATCTGGAGTAGGGTTTACGTTCCGGCATCCTTGGCTCCTTATCGATCCAAAAAAAATTTCGATTGGATCCTGGTTCAGATGCCGCAACCAAACCGATGTCACTCCGTACTTCACAGCAATTTTTTTTAATAGTAGTTCTATTCCTTCTAGTGTCCATACCCAGTTATTTAAAGTGGGAACATGCTCCACATTCAAGGTTTTTACATTCACAAACTTCATATTTTTTAAAAATATTTTAGCCTCCATCCATGTTTTGTGATGTGGCGAGTTTGGCGTCGCAGGTCCCAGAAGAGGTTTACTGTGCTTCTTCCTTTTTCCGAAGCTTCTATTAATTGAGTCAAAAAGTTGGTCAAAAAATAAGATGACGTCTGCGGTGTTTTGCGCATCTTGGGAGATTATTCCTTTTTCTGCAAAAATAAGATAAGAATAAATTATAAATAATATTCCTCACACATTCTCACAACGCAATCTTGTCCCGAACAAAGCATTCCTTGCTTGTAATTTGGGTACCGCAGACAACAAACCTATATTAATAACATAACACCTACAAATAATTGACTTACACGGGAATCGAACCCGCAATCTCCTAAGTAGGCAGATACACTAGCTACTATGGCATCCACAGAGTACTTTTTTATATAAGGAAGATCGTCTCGTACAAGTTTTTTTTTTACAAGAGAAAAGCAGCAGAAGCAATAATACTCACATGCGCGTTAAAAACTTAACGCATGCAAAACAAGACGGATTATTGTTATCTTTCGGATTCCATAAAAATGGGCATGTTTCTTACAAAAGAATAAGCTCCTTGAGGTCATCAAGCTCTAATAGGCTACTTGACCTATTTTTTTTCTTCATTCTAATCGCTTCTTAATCATTCATTTTCACTAAAAAAACTAATATTTTAATATTTTAAACAGTAGAAACCCATAAAAATGTTGATTGAAAAATATGCCCTATATATGGCGCCGAAAACACTGTCCGCCATTGTGCCGCCATAGTGTGACGTCATGTTTTTGTATTTTATACTTTCTTTATTGAACAAAGTTTTATGTGCTAAACGTACGAGTCTAACAGTGCTTAAAAAATTGAAAAAGAATTTAGAAATCATTTGTAATGTTGAACACTTTTGTAGAAAAGTTTTGGCCATTTCATTTCCTAACTACAATAAATGGAGATAATAATTATATAAAACTGGTGTTTTATTTGAATTATTCAAGAAAATATATTTTATAAATCCTTCTAGGCTTATTCATATTATTTATGTACAAATAAACTTACATATAACGAGCGCGATAAATAAAAGATATTAAATTATAAATGGGATGACGTCACATCCAGATCGGAAGTACCGCAAAAGCGTTTTCGTAAATACAATTCCTATTTTTATAAAATCATATTTTAAAATCGACTTTATTTATCAATCATAAGCTTTTATTTCACGATAAGGGTGAAATACAGTTTCCTAGGCCAAGTTCTACTAGAAATATGCATTTTTTCAATGAAATTAAATATATGTCAAGTAGCCTATTATTGTTACAAGAAATTTCTATCTCATTATTAAGTATGTTTATTATGAAAATTATATTTATGAATTCTGTATATTATCTGCATATTATATTATACTAGCTATATGACCGATGAACGAACTCGAATTCAAAAATTTAATACTTTTTTGTGAATGAAGGTAGAAAAATAAAAAATCCTAGTTTACGAATCACGCGGCGAGAGCGTCCCTACCTATATAAAAAGCAGTGTCGTCTTCGCGAGTGTCAGTATTCAAAAACGAGCCTCTCAGAACGAATCTCTGCTCGAACGCGCCGCCTAAAAAAAAAATCAACTTCTACGTCGTTACTATGCGCGATAGCCTATAGAACTATTTAATCAGCCAAGTGTGAATGAGTGTGTGTGTGTGTGTAAATCTGTGTCAAGAAAAGAAGAGAAGAGGGCCCTCGAAGCGAAGCTACGGAACCAAACTGAGGTTGGTGAAATTATCTGCTTTTCCCGTCTTTATTCCCGAGATACAGTCCATTCAACTTAAATGAGAGGTTTTCTTATTTTTAATCTCCACCAGACGGCGCGACGATAGACACTTCTAGATTTTCTATTGGTTCCCCACCGATCTGAAATTATCTGTAGGTTGGCATCAGGGCTTCATAACGTTATCGAATAACAGAAAAAATATCGTTACGTACCGTTATTTTCATAATGGTAGCCAGATAACGTTATTTTTTTAACGATATTTAGTAAAATAACGTTATATTTACCGTTATTATTATAACGATATTTTATCGTTATGTTTAAACGAAAAAATATCGTTATAATAATAACGTTATTTTCTGGTACCAGGTATGCGATCGTGCACGGTGCACTAAATCTCACTCGCAGCCCACTTTTTTGCGAGATTTGTGTGAAAATACAAAGAAAAAAAATTAGAAAATTTTCCCGCCTGTCATGACTTTCTTGACGGACTATAACGTTATCAAAGAACATATATTTACCGTTATAAATCCTATATAACGTTATAACATTAACCGTTATTAATATCAATTTTTAACGTTATTTTTTATATCGGGTAAATTTTCATAACGGTATTTAAGCCCTTGAAGCAGTAACGTTATGAAAAAATAACGTTATTTGAAGCCGTGGTTGGCATCACGGATACATATTGGTTGTTTCTAAAAAATATCAGTGTACTGTCAAGTGTGGCATAAATCAAAATATCTTAAACCTAAGCGATCATTGGCCTAAGCGATTGGGTCAGTATACTGGTAACAGTTTAGGAACACGCAAATTGTCAAACTGACAACTGATAGAGTTTTTTGGTTTTGGCGGGCATGTCATGGGCATGTCACTTTCAAACTACTTTTTATTGTTGGTGTGGTTTTTATTATTTTTTCCCAAATTGTGTTATTTGGGTCTTTGATGTTCATTATTGGTAAAATATTAGCCATGAAATACCCGTTTACTGGCACAAGTGCAGATAAAATGTTGTCAAAACCAAAATGTATAATTCCTGTGATATTTGGTGTGAATATCGGTAAATAGGGCTATTTCTTCCGTGAGTTGAAACTAAAACATCGTTGTAATAACTTTATTAACCTAGTCATTGGAATATTATGGCGTCGTTTTCAAATTGAAATCAAGTTTTACATTCTTTTGCCCAGTTTTGTAGCAATTATTGGTGGTATTACCGATAGTTGTCTACCCATACGCCATCTAGTTACTAAATGGAAACAAATTGTTTGTTGTTTGACAATCAAATTAAAAAGTTAGGAGGCGAAACTTTTTATTTTAGCAATAGCAACACTCTTTTGACATTTGTTCCTTTGACTTGCTGTTTTTGGCGGGAAGAGGAAGGCGCCTTTTTTTAACAATTTGGAAAAATCGTATTTAATAGTTTTTATACATTAAAAGTACTTTAAAAGTACTTTTATATAGTATATGCAGGACGAGAGCGAACTATAAATCTTCGTCATCGACGAAAAGGAAAATAGATGATATCTCAGGCGATAAGTACAAACCCTTTAGTAAGCCTTCGTATTCTAGAAAATATCCTGACAATAATTGCAGCGGAGAATTTATTGTCTTCGTCGAACATTGTAATGATACAAAAATAGGAAACATGAACCCCCTTAGCCTTTCGAAAATTTTCAAAAACGCAAAAGGAGTTTATGAAAGAGCTAGAATAAGCGCCCGCAAAATAAAAATAACTTTCAAACAAGCGGCATTGGCTAATGATTTCCTCAATGCATCATTTATTCAAGAAAACAATCTAAGAGCATATATCCCAGCAGCCTCTGTGGAAAGGGTTGGGGTAGTTAGGTACATTCCTAAGGAAATTAGTAATACGGATTTATTTGAAAAAATAAGTAGCGATATTGACATAACTGGTATAAGTAGATTTATGAAAAAAGAAAATAATACATTTGTTCCGTTAAATACTATTACCTACTGTTACCTTTTCTGGCACTGTATAACCACAGGCTACTTGACCTATTTTTTTCTTCATTCTAATCGGTTCCTAATCATTCATTTTTACTAAAAAAAACTAATATTTTAATATTTTAAACAGTAGAAACCCATAAAAATGTTGATCGAAAAATATGCCTTTTATATGGCGCCGAAAACACTGTCCGCCATTGTACCGCCATAGTGTGACGTCATGTTTTTTGTATTTATGTGCTAAATGTACGAGTCTAACAGTGCTTAAAAAATTAAAAAATAATATAGAAATCATTTCTAATGTTGAACACTTTTGCAGAAAAGTTTTGGCCATTTCATTTCCTAACTACAATGAATGGAGATAATATATAAAACTGATGTTTTATTTGAATTATTCAAGAAAATACATTTTATAAATCTTTCTAGGCTTATTCATATTATTTATGTACAAATAAACTTACATATAACGAGCGCGATAAATAAAAGATATTAAATTACAAATGGGATGACGTCACATCCAGATCGGAAGTACCGCAAAAGCGTTTTCGTCAGTACAATTCCTATTTTCATAAAATCATATTTTCAAATCGACTTTATTTATCAATCATAAGCTTTTATTTCACGATAAGGGTGAAATACAGTTTCCTAGGCCAAGTTCTACTAGAAATATGCATTTTTTCAATGAAATTAAATATATGTCAAGTAGCCTATTTCTTAGATGGATGTAGATATAAGGTTCATAATTATATACCTCCAGTTCTACAATGTTTTAAATGCTTAATTTTCAATCACTCTGCAAAATATTGTTTTAATGAACAAGCATGTTCTAAATGTGCAGAGAATCATTCCTATAAAGAATGTGCATCAGAAGTTTTAAAATGTAAAAACTGTGGAGGTAATCACCTAGCTATTTCTAAGGAGTGCCCAATTAAGGCTTCTAAAATTAAGAAAAACATATCTTTGAGAAATAATAATTCTACTTATGCAGACATAACAAATAATTTAACATCTTTCCCACCTCTGACAAAAACTAAACCTCAAAATGTTAAAATTGTACCAGAAAAGATATCAGCCCAGGACATTATTAATAATCAAAAAATTTTAGAAGCCATAATAAGCACTTTGTAAGTATAGGAAATTCTAATGAGATTAATAATACCAACACATATTAAACAAACATTCATTAAAAACTTTAATAAGTAATGGATAGTATTAATATTGTACAGCATAACATCCAGAGTTTAAATAATAAAAAACATTTACTTCAATCACTCTTAAGGCCCAGTAGTCCCTAAAATTAGCAGGTCGATGTCTGTCAGTACGAATATCGACGTAAAGCACATTAAAATAACATTCATATCAGCGCGCCTTGTACAGTGGCGTTTACGCGCTCGCCGCGTGCCTTGATAACAGAAAATAGGAGAAAAAACCTTTTGTTTTTAGTATTACACAAATCAAATATATCAAATCGTTTAGGTTAGGTCATGACAAATGTGCTACATCTTTTGTTTTTTCTAGAAAGTGTGTAGTTTAGCCATAAAATGATTTAATTATGAAAAACAGCGTTATAAGAGTCATCTTTGAGATTTTTTTCTATCGAGCAGAATTTTTCAAATTGTGTACTGATATACCTTTGCGTATAGGAAATTTTCTCAATTTTAAAACTGTACTTTTTTATACTTAAATAATGACATTTACTTTACAAAAAACATTATTTAAAAAACCCATTTTACGTAGTTGCAACAACCACTGCACCTTAATAGATAAAGAAATAGATATAGCTTTATTAAATGAAACATGGCTGAAAACTTCAAGTCCTCGGATTCATTTCCCTGGGTATAATTTCATTTTTAAAAATGCTTCAAATGAACACTGAGGAGTGGCAATAATTATTAGGAATTCTATAAAGTATGTGCAGCATCCGACTCCAAATTATCAAGATATACAGTCTGTATTGCTATAACCATAGAAACAGGTATAGGTTCCATTACAATCCTTTGCATTTACAGTCCACCTAGAAACAAAATTAATATAACAAAATTAAAAAACAATAATTAACAATCTTCCTAAACCTATTATCATATCGGGTGATTGTAACGCCCATCACATAGCTTTTGGTTGTACAATAAATAATACAAGAGGACGAGACTTGTATCAAGTTATAGATGAATATAATTTATGTATTTTAAATACAGGTTGTGCTACTACAGTAAGTAGACCAAACAATAACACTTCTGCAATTGATGTTACACTAGTGAGCCCAGAGCTGGCTCCCTATTGTGAATGGTATGTCGGTGAGGATCCGTTGGGAAGTTATCACTTTCCAACTTTTACAAAACTTAATACTTCTCCTATGCAATATGACATAAATAAAAATGTAAATAAGTATTTATTCAAAAAAGCTAACTGGGATAAGTTCTTTAATATGTCAAATGATTTATTTCAAGATTTTGAATATAATTTACAAAATCCTTTAGAAAGTTATAATCATTTCTGTGATCTACTAAACACTTTAAGAGATGAATGTGTTCCAAAAATTATAATAACTAATTCATCTAAAAAAATTTAAAAAAGGGTACCTGCTCCGTGGTGGAATGATATTTGTGATAGGGCTGTAAAGGATTGTGGAGAAGCTTTGGAAAAATATAGAAATAATTTGAGTATGGAAAATTATATAAATTATAAGAGATTAGATGCATTCAAAAAAAGGATTATAAAAGAGGAAAAGAGAAAAAGTTGGCAAAATTTATGCTCTACATTTAATAGATCCACCCCAGTCACAAATATTTTGAATTTTATCAAAAAATATAAGCGTGTAGATTCTAGCATAAATAGTAAATGTGATAGTTTTGTACCAGAATTTTTAGACAAATTTACAAATGATGAAGTATGTGACAGTTCATTAGATATATTTAAAAGTAATAATGATAGTGAATATTTCAACTTTTTCATGAAAGATTTTAGCTGGGATGAATTTCATAGTTCCTTAATGTCAAGAAGAGATTCTACTCCTGGACTGGATAATTTACCATATTTAATGATTAAAAATGTACACAAAAACGCACAAGTAGTTCTTCTTAATATCTACAATCACTTATGGTCCAAACAAGTTGTTCCCCACGAGTGGAAAACTCAGTGTGTTTTGCCCATTCTGAAAGAAGATAAGCCAATCCATGATCATAATTCTTACCGTCAAATATCACTCACTTCATGCATAGGAAAAGTTTTTGAAAATATGATAAAAGTTAGGTTAGACTACTTTACAGAAACTAATTCAATATTACCAGATTTTCAGCTAGGTTTCCGTAAAGGAAAAAGTACAGTTGACGGCTTTGTTTCATTTCTTAATGATATTAAGAATTCTTTAATGGCTCATTCAAATGCAATTTGTGTATTTTTAGATGTGCAAGGAGCATACGATAATGTTAATTTGTCTGTACTTATAAAGGTTTTAAGTGAATTGGGCATTCCTGGTAGATTTTTAAATTGGATATATAGATTCTTGAATCACCGTCTTGTCTATGTGAAATTTAATGATATACTACATGGTCCAAAATTTGCACATAAAGGCTTAATGCAAGGAGCAATATTGTCTCCAATCCTGTATAATTTATATACATCACAAATTTGTAAATATGTAAAAGTATTAGGTGTTAATGTTCTACAATATGCTGATGATATTGTTATATATAGTATTAATCGTCTACTACGCTCGGCCAATTGTAATATTAATTTAGCTCTTAAGCAACTGTTAAATTATTACAATAACGAACTAAAACTAAATATTAATTCTTCAAAAAGTTCAGTTATGACTTTTGGTAAAAGTCAATGTAATGTTCAAGTTAAATGTAATAATGAAGTAATCTCAATAGTAAATGAACATAAATTTCTAGGTATAGTTTTAGATGACAAACTCAAATTTAATAAACATATAGATTATATATGTAATAAAGCTTACCAGCGACTCAACATATTGAGATGCTTAGCAGGAGTTTTTTGGGGTGCTGATCCAAAAATTCTCTCAATGTTGTATAAAAGTTTAGTTAGGAGCCACTTTGACTATAGTTGCTTAGCATATATTAATGCTAGCGCTAGTCTTCTAAAAAAGTTAGATATAATTCAAAACAAGCGCTGCGCATTATAACTGGTGCGATGAAATCCACCCCGATAAACTCAATGGAAGTTGGAACTTGTATACCTCCTTTATTCTTGAGACGACTCATGTTAGCTAAGAAATACTTTGTTAAGATGATTGCAATTAAGTCCTCACTTCCTGTAAGAAAACTGAAAGTATCTGAGGAAATAGCTCACAGAACACTTTTACTCCTATCGGAGAAGAATGACAACTCTATACAATCAGTTTTTACTACCGCCATCTATATGCAGCCCGCACCGTACTAATCGGAAAAAAATGAGCGCGGGAAATTTCAAATTATTAGTGCGGTAAATTTAAATTCTATAGTTTTAAATGGGGGTTCTTAAAGGGTATTTTTTTAGTTGTAAGAAAAACTAAATAGGTAAACCTATTATTCGGACTGTCGTTTACCTATTTAGCTTTTCTTACAACTAAAAGTTTACATAATATGAAATAAAACAAATAGGTATATTAATAACATTTTGGTTTTATTGAAAGTTCACGTCTTACATTCTCCATTTATAAAATATATTACTTGAAGGAACAGACTCTTATAAAATAAAATATTACTGCTACTTACAGATATATTTAATAGAATCAGGCAATACTTTGCAAAATTTGAATACTTTAAAAAGTGTATTTATTTATACAAATATTACATACTAGATGACGCCCGCAACTCCGTTGCGCCAAAATAGTTTATCGCGAAGGAACCATACATTTTTCCGGGATAAAAAGTATCCTATGTCCTTTCCCGGGACTCAAAGTATCTCCATGCCAAATTTCAGCAAAATCGGTTTAGCGGTTTTAGCGTGAAGACAGACAGACACACTTTCGCATTTATAATATTAAGTATGGAAGTATGGAATAAAAATTATGTGTAGAACTTTGTGAATCAGTTTTTCTTACATTTTGTTCAACCATACATTTCACTCAACATTAAATTTAAAATGCTATACTTAGCAAAATATAACATATTATTATATTTTCTGTGGAGAATGCTTACTTGGTATTTTGTATGCAATTACTGGTGTAAAATAATTTTCATTTTAAGTTTTAAAGAAGAAGTCGAAGCTTCTTCAGCAAAAGAACGGTTTTTTAAAACGCAGAATCTCTTTATGCATATAAAAAACACACAGTTAATAATTGTTTCCAAATTGTTATCTTTGTGTAAATTGCATGGTTGAATAAAATCAAACTTGACAATACTATTTATGCGATCTAAAATTTTTATCTTTATCATTTTAACAAAGGCATTATCTTTTAAAAATTATTAATAACTGATGCACATAACTCTACACAGAAAATAAAATCTTTATGGGCATAATTTAAAGCTTGAGAATCCGTTCCATATTCCCTGTTTGCGACAAAATTGTGTGTTATATCTATGTTATCACTAACAAATATTTTTCTACATATTTCACAATCCTTCAATGGTAGTTTCTTTAATATAAATCCCGCCACATATGCACATGCCTGTATTTCAGGATTGTTAGTGTTTATTGCTTCATCAACTTCAAAATACAGAGCATATGACGTTGAAGATGATGAAGCAGTAACAACTGAGTCTTTTTTTTCCTGCGCAGACTGCGAAACTGACAAGAAGCTATCAAAATTATTAATTATAACATTGTTGTCAGTTTCGCAGTTTCCAGTAGTTCCCATATGTGATAAATTACTAATTATGGCAGCTTTGAGCCCAGCTACAAATTGTCCGCATGTAGGGTTTGTGTTTGAGCCACAGTTCCCACGAATACACCCAAAAAGATTTTCTAGGGCATCTTGTTGGAGTCTTCTTGTAGCTAGGCCTTTCACATTATATTTTTTACTTAAATTTCTCCATACCCTTTCTACAGCATTTAGAGTCCATATCCAGCCCTCTAGCGATGGAGGTTTACGTGGACTGCCTATAAATTTTAGTGTAGAAAAAAAAAATTTCAAAATTTCAAATTAAATGGGGGCTGGTTGCTGTTAAGTTTGTGGCATGACATTTTCCTCTTCTTAAATCCGATGTTTCACTGTTTAAACAGTCAAATATTTTGTCCATATTGGCAACAACATTTGCTGTTGTTGTGGCTGCAGCTGTAAGGCTTCCTGTAAATGAAAATGAATGTATTAGAACGGAAATAGAACCTTATCTTTATTTAAATACATTTTTAAAATAGTAGGTAGTGTATTATTTGATATAAAAGTCCGCGACAAAATCCGTAATTGTTAAATCTTATAATATCATGAGTGATACTCGCGAAAACTTAAGAAATCATTAAAGTAAAAGTTGTTGATATTATTTATATAATGATTGTATCGAGTTATCTATATATATATTAATACGTGAGAGAAAAACTTTGTAACCCTTTTTACAAATTTTTACAAACTTTTAAAATGGGAAAACATACATGCATGAAATTTCACACAGTTACAGTTTATATGGAGGAGTGCATCGAGCCAATATTATTTTAAAATTATGTTTTTATCATACATTTTTTTAACAATTAAAACGTTAAACACATTACAACATACACACTAGGAAAGATGACAGGTTTTTGAGTGACAAGCCTATACATTACGAATTATACTCTTTTATTTATGGTTGAAGTCTGTTGACAACAAGTTGACGAATTGAAAATGGATTATAGTTTTTTATTGAATCTAAGGGTATGCGCGCACGGGCAACTTATTATTTATTATTTATTTTATTTTATTTTTATTATTATTTATTTGTCTCTTTCGTGAAATAAATAAAAAACCGAAGAAAGTGTCGAAAAATAGAATATTGGGTGCATCCATTATGGAGCGATCGGCTATGTATATGAAATTTAGAGCATACCCAAAGACTTGATCGAGATACAAATAAATCGCCGAGCAACCAAGTTGCCCGTGCGCGCATACGCTTAGATACTACATATTAGACAATGCTTACACGGCCAGTCTGAGATCAGCTGAGTCCCAGAGACAAGAATTGAAGAAAAATATGATAAAATCAATATTTTCTTACAAAATATTGACTTTATCAAAAAGGTAAGGTAGTAGTCGTAATGTCATTGAGAGTAAGGTCGAATTTCGACCATTGGGCGATCTCTAGTACATTTATGATTTAATTATACATACATACCATCAGATATTTTAGAGTACAATCCAGCTGCAACTGAATGGCTCAACACTTGAGCAGCTAAATTTACTTTCATTTTTTGCTTCGTATTGGGGTCCAAATGGTCTTTTCTAAGGCAGGGTGCAAAAACAAAATTTGGGTTCTTAGAGTCCATTTCATAGAATTGTTTTATGTGCTCCCATTTAGCAATCCCTGTAAATAAGAAATTATTAGCAAAACAAGAAAATCATATTATTAATACGTAGTGAAAAACTTTGTAACCCTTTTTTATGAAAAATGGGGAAACATAGGTGCATGACATTTCGCACAGTTATAGTTTATATGGTGAAGGAGTGCATCGAGCTAATATTATTTTGGATTTATGCTTTTAACATACATTTTTTAACAAATATAACATTGCACACACTACAACGTACACACTAGGGACAAGCCTTTACATACGAATTGTCTAGATTTATAGTTGAAGGTTGTTGTCAAACTGAAAATAGATTTAGTTTTTTTTATTAAATCTTAAATCATAAAGTTAATATACTTATAGGTATATTACCTTTGTCTTAAATACTGTTAGACAATTATTACTGCACGGCCAGTCTGTCATCATTTGACTTTATTAATCTGAGACTGTCGCAGGAATTATGTCTAAAAAATAATAAAGTAAATTTTTGACAAAAGAATATCAATAGAAAAGCGTTGGAAACTTATAATTTATATCTGAGTCGAATTTCGACCATTGGGCGATCTCTAGTATAAAAAATTATGTGAAAATATTAGCTTCCTTAAAACCATATTGAATTTAAATTTTTAAAATTAAAACTACGCAATATTGATGTGTAGAATAATGCCCTAACTTACCTCTTCCTGTCTGTAGGCTGGAGTTTATGTCTGTACTGCATTCGATATGTGGTGTGTCATAAATTGACACAATTTCTTTATTTTGTAAAGTTATATAAGGATGTTCCATAGATGCCCCCAAGATTGAAAGTGCTCTCCTGTTGACACCATCCATGTCACATACTGTAGCTGAAATATTTACACCGACTTCATGACACTGATGTAGTACCTGAAATAATATAAATTCGATATTAGGCAATACATAACATAATAATGTAATAAGTATATATATTAATACGCGAGAGAAAAACTTTGTATCCCTTTGACGAAAAATGGGTAGGTGAATGAAATTTTGCATAGTTAGTTTATATGGTGAAGGAGTGCATCCAGCTAATATTATTTTGAAATTATGTTTTTATCATACATTTTTTTAACAAATAAAACATTACACACACTACAACACACACACTAGGAAAAATGACAGATTTTTGAGTGACAAGCCAAATTTCGACCATTGGGCGATCTCTAGTAATTAATAAATATAAGTGTGATAAATTATAATCAATACATTATAATTAATAATACCATACAATAATATAAACTTTAGTTACCTCTTTAATTATAACAGCTAATCTATCTGCTGTAACAAAACCACTAGAAAAATAATGGGCTAGAGGCTGCTTAATCTTTTTTCTTATTCCTGCTATCATAAAAACCAGGGCATAGCTAGCAATTAGCCCTGACCTCCCCTGCACACCATGATCTTGAAAACCCTCTATCGAGTCCGCTTTGCAGTCATAATTTAAATGTTTTTTTATTGACATTTCATCAAACATTAATACATATTCATTATCACTATTCTTTTGAGTTTTAACAAACTCTTTCAGGATTTTGAACACCTGTTCATTATGTCCTACACCAAAAGGGATTTTATTTAAAAGATTTTTCAATGTGCTTGGTGCAGGCAAGGTAAATAGCCTCCTGAGCAGGCGGTAGCATGTTGGGGATCTTTTAAATAGTCGTAAGGCTATAATCTTCTCTTCTTTTGACCACCTTCTCCCTTTTAGATGGCATTTAGTTTTTTATTTGTCCTTGTAAAAGTATTGCAAATGCTGGACTTATTTTTTTTGACAATTTTTTTACTGAATTGTCTGCCTCAATTTCTTTTAAAATATTTATTTTTAATTTCATTTTCTTCAGACGATTTTGCAGCAGACATATTTTTCCCATATATTTGCTGCATTTTTTAGATAAATCTATCTCCCTTTCTGTTGGTTTTGTAGTAGTATATTGTGGGCTGAACCTGATTTCAATAAGATTGAAGCTCTTCTCTCCAAGGGGTTCTCGAGTTTGAGAAGGTCCAGGTTGACACACAGGCAACTCATATTTAGACTGCAAGAGACAAATTAAATACTTAAAAAAAACATAAATTAATAGTGTGTGACCGACACTTATTTTCAATGGATAAGTAGACAGACAAAATGACAAGATACACAAATAGAAAAAAAAAACATGAATTGGCTAAGAAGATGTAACCCATCAATCCACAAGCGGCAGCCGGCTGCCACATAACAATTTGAAAATATATTGTGTCTGCAATATCCAGGTTGGAGGTGCTACGTTATTGTTATTGCAAGGCTTAATTGAAGGATACAATATATTAAATAATTGACTTTCTATTTACTGTGTAGATATTTGTAATTTACAAAATAAATTGTTTAATTAATTGTATCACATGTACATGACACTTTATAAAATGGTGGCATTAGTTTTGAAAGCCACCACATACCAGTAGTTTTGAATGATGTATAAAACAGATGAAATAAAATGTCACTTACGTCACATGGGATAGCTGTCCTTGATATGAGCTTTTTACTAAGATCAATGAAGTCTGTCTCTTTGAAGTGTCTCTCACATAACATCCTATGCTCAGAGTGCAGTTTTTGTTGGACTTCCAATGTATTATTTCCATCTGGAAATACAAATCTTGCCCATGACTCACAACTGAAAATAAAAAATACATAAATTATTATAATAAACAAAACAGGGGTTGATTTTTGAGAAAAGTTTATGAGCTTTTTGCTCCCCTTAGCACCCCCTATCGATTGGTATATTCAAAAAGGGTGTTATAAGAGGTTAACATTTTGACGATAAATTTTTCTGTCTTTTTTCCACAGTGCCCCATTTCCTTCAGTCCAACCGAAGAATTATTTTTATTTCTAAGCCCTAAGGATACACTTTCTCATTACTTCTAAAGTTAAAATGTGGCAGTGCAAATGAAAAGGTACCCATCCTGTTACACATATTTAAGTAATCGAGTTACATGAGTTTTTGTGGATACTGGTGAAAAAAAGTGCCAAAATGGGTTTGTTATATTGGGTTCTTTCCCAAGTAGCATTTTAGGATCTATATCGTAAGTTTAATGGTACACATGTACTCCACAAGATGTATAAGACGGCCATACAATAGCATTATATCCATCCGGATAGTGAACTTAGGGCTGACTAACTTGTGCCCAAACTGGTAGTTTAAGAGCATTATGGATATAATGCAACTACAAGTTAGTCAGCCCTAAGTTCACTCTTGCTGTACAACAGCAGTATATTAGTATTAAGTCAGCAATATAAGTAGTGATAATTGTAAATTGAAATTAATACTTCAGTCGGAATTTCCAGGAATTGCTATTGTATTCTATTGTTGTCGCGATCAACGGTGCTCGCGCGGGGCTTGAAGGATTAAGGCAGTCTAAATAGAGTAACAAGTAAGTAACTCGTTGTACAACTATTAAAAAATAATTTGATATATTTAGGTTAGCAAACAAATATGGTGGAAAAGTAATACGGCTATGTCAACCATTGTAACTTTAATTTAATGCAGTGATCTGTATGAGTAAACATGACAGCTTTTTTCTTTATAAATGTTCACCAGTGACCTTTGAAAATTGCTAGTTCTATATTATAGAACAAGTCAAATGGAATGTATATGTGTTAAACTTCCTGGAATGTTACAAGAGAGAGCCATGTATTTGGGATCCGAGTAATTATAGTAATCATAAAGAAAAAAAGTGTTTTTTTTATAATCATCTTCTTATATATTTTATTATATCAGGGCGTGCGGACCAAGCCCTAGTATATCCCACAACCTGAACATTTTGTGGTACACTTTACAGAAAAACCATCATGCCTATTGATTTGTGCTTTAACATAGTAATTTTTATTTATTATGTAGATTTGTTATCATAGTCAAGATGTGACGATGCGAGCCCTCACAAAGCTCTGCTTTTAGCTAGTATTTTTACTAGCTAAAAGCATCAACCTGACGCGACGCTGGAATGCATTCTGCATCCCAGCGATGCGTCAAGTTAATGTGACCGTGCTGTAACTTCGAAGTAGAAGAATACGAACAAAACAAAATCTCACTATTTATATTTTTATTTCGCTTTTCTATGGATATATAAACGATTCACTCACTTGAGCTCTCCCACTAAATTGGGAGTATTTTTTAGTCAGTCGCACATAACAGCCCCAGTAGGTATTTTTTCTGTTCTATAGGAGTTGACCCCCCCTGAAATAGCTAGTCTATTAGATTCTTCTGTAATTACATCACGAATTATTTCTACATGAATTTTGCCTCAGATGCCGACTTTGCTGCAGTTGGTTTTAAATATGACAAATGACATTTATTCTAGTGATCTATGGCCAATTTATGACAATTTTGAAGGTTCTATAGAGAAAAAATATTTGGTAACAACCGGACACATCTATGGTAAGACTGATTTTCTTAGATTTTTAGAAAAGAAAACGGACTTTTATAAAATTTATACCGATGGGTCGAAAACTATAGATGAGGTTGCATGTATGTATGTATGTATGTATGTATGTATGTATGTATGTATGTATGTATGTATGTATGTATGTATGTATGTATGTATGTATGTATGTATGTATGTATGTATGTATGTATGTATGTATGTATGTATGTATGTATGTATGTATGTATGTATGTATGTATGTATGTATGTATGTATGTATGTATGTATGTATGTATGTATGTATGTATGTATGTATGTATGTATGTATGTATGTATGTATGTATGTATGTATGTATGTATGTATGTATGTATGTATGTATGTATGTATGTATGTATGTATGTATGTATGTATGTATGTATGTATGTATGTATGTATGTATGTATGTATGTATGTATGTATGTATGTATGTATGTATGTATGTATGTATGTATGTATGTATGTATGTATGTATGTATGTATGTATGTATGTATGTATGTATGTATGTATGTATGTATGTATGTATGTATGTATGTATGTATGTATGTATGTATGTAGTATGTATGTATGTATGTATGTATGTATGTATGTATGTATGTATGTATGTATGTATGTATGTATGTATGTATGTATGTATGTATGTATGTATGTATGTATGTATGTATGTATGTATGTATGTATGTATGTATGTATGTATGTATGTATGTATGTATGTATGTATGTATGTATGTAATGTATGTATGTATGTATGTATGTATGTATGTATGAATGTATGTATGTATGTATGTATGTATGGTATGTATGTATGTATGTATGTATGTATGTATGTATGTATGTATGTATGTATGTATGTATGTATGTATGTATGTATGTATGTATGTATGTATGTATGTATGTATGTATGTATGTATGTATGTATGTATGTATGTATGTATGTATGTATGTATGTAGTATGTATGTATGTATGTAATGTATGTATGTATGTATGTATGTATGTATGTATGTATGTATGTATGTATGTATGTATGTATGTATGTATGTATGTTATGTATGTATGTATGTATGATGTTTGTATGTATGTATGTATGAATGTATGTATGTATGTTTGTATGTATGTATGAATGTATGTATATGTATTTGT